>OY728142.1:648630491-649880491 GCA_963277665.1 Viscum album | reverse complement strand
CAGTGGTTCCAATATCACTTGTAATATCAGGTTCTTCAGTCACTCCTTTAGCATCATTGAATGAGTAAGTATTTTCATTGTATGATTCATCCAAACCATTATTTTGTTCACTACATAATTCCTTTAACTGAATCACGCTATTTTCCATTGACACTTCCACACTGGGGAATATCACAAGAATTATGCTTCTTCATTGAAGTTATTCCCTTTTCCATGGCACACCAAGATAAGATAAGACTTAATCTTTAACCACATAAATCGACTAACCCATGTCAGAGCAAAAAAATCTGATAAAATAAACCATCCCTCTAATACCAATTATTAGGACCAAAAGGGACCTAAATACCCTAAGAGGGGGTGAATCAGGGTATGGATATTCTATTTCAAAATTATTCTTACCCCATTGGATCTTGACCTCTATATTATAAGGTTCACCTTGTTTTCTCTTATTTTTTTAATTTTTATCTTGTTCTTTACTAATTTATCCGATAATTATGCTTTGGACGCAATGCATGGATGCAATAAGGAAGAAACATAGATTTTTACTTGGTTCACCCTCACTGTGCAATGTCCAGGGAGCATACAATGACGATGTGTTGTTGTACCAAATCCACTAAATCTCACTGCCAATTTAAAATGTTCAGTATAGATTACTTTTATTCTTAGGCTCACTGCCTTTAAAATGTTTAGGGTTAGTTCACTACTTTCCCAAGGGTCACTCCCTATTCCTCTCTCTCCCTGGCTCACTACTGGTAGAAAGGATCACTTTTTTCCCCTTCCTTTTCTCACTACACTAAAAATGATCCACACATAGTTTATGGACTTGTAGGTCTGTTCATTATCACTAATGACATTAACAACTTTACCTTTTGATATGTTCTCTATTGACATACAACTTTCGACTATAAATGAATCTCACTTTTTCACTGGGTGTACCGAGAAACCCCAATTTTTACACGCAGACTTCACCGGACCTTGCGCATAATTCCCTCACCTTCCGTGAAATACACTTTTTTCAAAACACATCTTTTACACACAAAGAATTTTTTTACAGGAAACATCCTTCTTTTACATGTAGCTTTTTCTTTATACGCAACAACATTTTTACGCGTAGTCTTATCTTCATGCGCAACCTTCTTTTTTTGTGTAGCCTTTTCTTTACGTGCAAACACCTTTGTTTATGCAAAAACTTTACATTTACACTCAACTCCCTTGTGTATTCCAATTTCACGTGCCAGAGCTCGAATACTCTCTATGTCTTGAGCTACCTCGAATGAGGGGGGTCACTTCATATTTATATGAAAAATCAACCAACATGAAAAAAAACCTTCCTTCCGCACGTAATAATCTTTGAGCGCGAAAAACAAATCTTCCACGCAACATCATATTTCGCACAATGCTCTAATTTTTCTCACACCTCATGCCTTTTCCAATTTTTGAGCTTCTGACCTTGAAACACCTCTTGCGAGAAAAACACCAATCCTTTTTTTCATGCACCACACAAATATTTTGTGCACCACTTTCCTTTTTCGCACACCACTTTCCTTTTTCATGCACCTCCCTTTTACAAGAACACATATCTCCATTTTCCTATTTTTAGGCCCAAAAATTTATAAAACACTGGAAAATGGCGCCACCTTCTATCTTCTCTTTTTGAACCACCTCCAGATCATCCATTCCTTTTTCCAGGTTCTTCTTTCAAACATGGATATCCAACAACATCTCTTGAATCCAAAAAATCACCATGTAAACCCCCTTTGTCAACAAGTTAGATATCGTGGTCTGCTTTTTAACAAACACAACATAGAGGCACGCTTTGTCAACATACAAAATCACATCAAAAATACTTCAATAATACCTTGAAGGATTTTTTCCCAAAAATCTCCCACATTGGGTTTTTTGAAAACTCTTCTCATAAAAATTATCTGCACTTTGATACCTCATTAACTCTTCTTCCAATTGCTACCATCATTTGCCTCTTGCGATTCTGATATAGATCAAGGATTCACTCATCACATACTCTAAGCCCTCATGAGCAATGATCGGTGTGAGAAACAAGAGTAGATTAAAAGTTCATCAATGAATCACTTCATTCCTAAAACCAACTATTGACACCAAATTGATACAAATTTCCAAACTAATACCAATTATTGATACCACTCTCAAAAACAATTGGTAATTACTGGAAACCTTCTATCACTATTCCAACAGCACTTTTCTACTTTTATCATGATCCTAAACTGTCGGGATATCTACTCTTTGATCAATCACTTCTAGCATCATTAGATTTGAAACTCATAATCCCCCTATCTGGTTTCTCTCCCCCTATCTTGTTGCTCCACCAGTCAGCTTCTCCCTGTGTCTTTGACTAAGACATTTTCTCCCTTTATTAGCCATAGTGTCTCCCCCTTGAGGAGTCGCTACTTCTCCCCTTTTGTCAACGAACCCAAAGGTCACTCCTCTTTGTTCTGAGACATTAGAAAGTCCCATATTATCACATTATAGAAAAACATATCATACCTCTGGGAGAGGGGGGAACTCCCACATCCACACATGTTCAAGTGCGGGGAGTCGACTGGACTCCCAGAGCCAGTCGATGCCTCTCAAATGCATCCTTGTGTAAGGCCTTTGTCAAAATTTCTGCAACCCGTAGCTCTGTAGGCACATACCCCAAATTCAATATCCCTTCCTCAACCTTCTCCTTGATAAAATTATAATCTATCTCAATTTCCTTCATCCTTGAGTGATGGACGGGATTTTTACTGATATTTATAGCACTTGAGTTATCGCACTGTATTCTGGTCAAATACTTCTCTTCAACTCCCCTATCATTAAGCTTCTACTAAATCCACAATAATTGTGTGCAAGATTTAGTGTCCGCAATATACTCAGCTCTTGTGGTGCTCAATGAAATGAAATCTTTCTTTATGCTTAGCCAAGAAACACACAATCTGCCAAGATAGAAAGTACCTCCTGACATTGACTTCATGTCATCTACTGAACCATCCCAATCTGCATCAGTATATCCCTACAATTCCAACTAAGACATGTCACTATATATCAAGTTGAAATCTGTCATGCCCTTGAAATACCGAAGTATTCTTTTCACTGCAAGCATGTGGATTTCCTGGGGATTGATTTGATATCACGTTTCTTGGCATGTGGCAGAAACAATATCAGGTCTCATTGCTATCAGGTACAGTAAACTCCTAATAATCTGCCTGTATTCTATGATATTAACTGCCTTTCCATTATCATTTTTTGATAATTTCATCCGGGTAGTAACCAAAGTCTTCATATCCTTGAAATTTTCCATTCCAAATCTTCATAGAACCTATTTGGAATATTTGTATTACGAAATTAATGTGTCGTTACTTCCTTGTGTCACCTGTAAACCAAGGAAAAATGTCAACTCACCAATCATAAAAATTTTGAACTCATGTTTCATGAATTCAAAAAACTGCATGCACTGAGCTTCATCCGATCTGCCAAATATTATGTCATCGACATAAACTAGCACCATCATCCTTTGATTGATGTTGTTGTTGAAATAGATATTGTAATCAACTCCCCCTCACTAGAAACCAAGCTTATTCAAATATTGATAAAGCCTTGAGTACCATGCTCTTGGTGCTTGTTTCATCCCATACAACACCTTTTTAGTAGACAAACATTGTTCTCATTATCATGAATGTGAAAATTATATGGCTGCTCGATATACACTTCTTCTTCTAGAACCTCATTCGAGAATGAATATTTGATGTCGATTTCGAAAACCTTAAACTTTCATTTCACTACAATGGCCAAGAATAATATGATTGTTTCCAGCCATGAAATAGGTGATAAGGTCTCATCGATATCAATGCCCTCTATCTGGGAGTATCCTTTACAAAATAGTCATGCTTTGTTTCGAATCATGATGTCATATTCATTAATCATGTTGCGATAGACCCATTTAGTCCCGATGACATTCTTATCTACTGGCCTCGAAAAAATATCTTACGTCCGATTCTTCTCAATCTGATCCATCTCTTCATTCATAGCCTAAAGTCAGTTTTCATCTTCAACTGCATCAACAAATCATTTCTTCTCAACCTTAGATGGGAAAGATGTATGGAGTAGAGATTTCATGATTCTTGTCTGAACTAGAGCTGATTGATCACCAATGATATTCTTCATATCAATTTCAGCTCGACTTCTTAGCTTCTGTGTAGATACATATTTTCTTCCTAATTCTCATCATCAGTATCTTCTTCTGAATTATCATCTTCCACTTCTACTCCCCCTGAATCTATTACCACTTCATCCCTTTCAACAGAAAACTTATCATTATGTAATTGTTCAATGAAATAATTTATTTCAGCTAAATTTCTCATATTCTTGTTGAAACATCGTTGATATTCTCCCACAACTTCTTGGTATCCTGAAAATATTCAGCTGATACAATATTGTTAGAATGAAATAGATAATTATGAAATACATGAATGTTTTTACTTCTCCCGCAATATGTCTTCTCTCGATAGACAACACCTGAGATGGGTTATCCAATTATGGATTTGATGTCTTCTTAATCTAATTGTGATATTGAATGCTTCCCCTTATGATGTAAAACTCTTCTAGTTATAAGGCCTATTGTTTAGACCCATAAACATTCTTCTTCGTCTTCATTGTCTCTTCACATGCGAATGCAGATTTGAGAAAATTCTCCAGCACACTTACATCAATGAGATTATCATTGGGTGAATTCACCACTTAACAATGAGATATCAACAAAATATCTAAGCCTACTGGGTTGGAACTCAGTGTGGGAAACAATAGATAAAGTTAATAACATAATCATTGTCTGTTGTTCTCAATTACTTAAACTTGTCTCATGCATCCATATAACATTAACTCTATTCATGGAATTCATCCGGATTCCTTCTTTAAATCTCGTAACTGATTTGAATCAGTTGACATTATTAAGCATGTCACTTATCCACTTTTCATATTTAGATTCCACTTCCCCTTGGATCGTATCTCCCTAAAACCAAAAACACATCAATCGTCGATTAATAGCATTTATATATATTGGGAGAGGGGACTTTCGGAATCCTCGAGATGAGGATTTTGGTTGATCCTGATGGGTCAACCCTTTGATTATTTCTTTCAAAGCCTCGCACTCTTTCCTTTCCTACTCCAACTTCCTACCCAAATATAATTGTTATGGCCATATGACTAGGCATTCTTAACCCAAATTTTGATTCTTCTTCTGATATTCAGATTCTGTAGGCTTGGTCTTTCTCAAACTGTTGGGTTTAAACCCACGGGTAGACATTTCTGTCTTTGATAATCCACCAATATGCCACTTCTATTAATTTCCTCTCTGGGTGGGAATATCTTTGCTTGTCATCTTCCCTTTCTTCTTCCACAATTACAGGGATCTTACTCTTTCATCCACTTCTTGTTGTGGCACACGACATACAAATTTTTCAATGTATTCTTTGTTCATAATTATTTTATCAGATATATAAGTCACCACACTGTTTTTCATTGGTGGTGAGTCCTCCACTGAATATGCATTCTTCTTAGTCATAACTGGAGTAAATCTCCTGTAAATCTTCTAGGTTTTTTCACATTCTTTCCATGAGAGCTGTTGTTAGTGTGAAAGAGGAGGTGACTTATACACTTTTCTTTTATCTCCTTGTGAATCCTTTGATATATAAAAACTATTTTTTAACCTACCACTTTGTCTTACAATATATGATTTCTCATTATACACCACTGGATTCAAAAATTTCCTTTTAAGTTCCTTTTCCTTTATAGCTTTCTTCTTGGTGCAATGTCTTGAAAAATTACCATTATTAGAACATATAAAACATTTTCCATCAAAGGCATACCTCATATCATCATTTTTATGATGAGATGTTGATGTATCTTGAGTTCTTCCTTTGACATTGATCTCCTGAGCTTCCTGACACATATTCACGGTGTGTCCTATTCTTCCACAGCAATAGCATCTATTGAATGCTTTCCACTAAGAAACTCTTCTTTTTTATTTCTCATATTTAGTAATGTTTCAATTTTCAGAACCAGAAATGTATTCCTGAGCCTTTTAATAGAAGCTTGATGTATGACCATGAATCCCACAAAAATAGCACATGCTATCATTTCTTCCTATAAAATCCTTTTTTGGGATATCTCAAGAACTTATAAGTTTACTCTTATCTCGAGATATTTTCAATACTCTTTTCCTATCACGCATAAGAGTGGGATCATCATATCCAATTATTGATTTTTCCAAAATGGATGTTCTTTGGGATGATACAATCATTTCATGCTTCTCCTCTGATGTAGCATATTTGGCTTTCATTTCATCATCACCTACCGAAGGATAGTCAAATAGTAAGTGCAGGGCATCCTTCAACTTGGGCTTATTTTTGGAATTTTATTTCTCTATTTCATTCTTGACTGATTTTATTTCTTCTTCCAACTTTTGAATCTTTATATCCCTTGATTCAAGTTGGGTATCAAGTTTTCTCTTTAGGATCTTCCCTCAACTCATATCATCTTCCAATTCACATGTCATTTTATCCATCATGTGACTTTGCTCAATTTACATTAAATTTTTCCTGAGAAACAGAATCAGAACAATATGCATTCTTTTGTTGAATCCTTTGATTCTCCTAAACAAGTTTAGATAGTTTTGCACCAAGATCATCATTTCTGTATTTCAGATTCTGAATTTCTTCTAACTTCTGATGTTATCCCTTGTCATTAGCTTTTTTCTCTATTTGAATATATCTTTTTTAGTTCTTCACCATAAGAATCATTATTCTCCCTCAGATCAGTGTCCGGGTCAATAAGCCTTTTATTTAATCCACTTATCTTGTTAATATAAATTTCTATTTTTGGGATCTGGATTTCTTTATATTTCATCTCTTCATCCAATTTATGATCCAATTCCTTTTCCTTATGAGAAACTTCCACTTTTCGACTTATTGGAGTTTCTTCATCATCAGTGGTTCCAAAATCACTTGGAATCTCAGGTTCTTCACTCATTCCTTCAGCATCATTGAATGAGTAATTATTTACACAATATAATTCATCCAAATCATTATTTAGTTCACTACATGATTCCTTTAATGGAATCACACTTTTTCCATTGACACTTCCACACTGAGGAATTTCGCAAGACTTCTACTTCTTATTTGAAGTTATTCCCTTTTACAAGGCCCACTAAGATAAGAGAAGACTGAGTCTTTAAACACACAAATCAACAAACCCAAGTCAGAGCAAAAAAATATGATAAAAGAAACATTCCCTCTGATACCAATTGTTAGGACCAAAAGGGGCCTAAATACCCTGATAGGGGGGTGAATCAGGGTATGGATATTCTATTTCAAAATTCTTCCTACACCACTAGATCTTGACCTCTATATTATAGGGGTCACATTGTTTTCTCTTATGTTGTAAATTTTTATCTTTTTCTTTCCTTATTTATCCAATAATTACTCTTTGGATGCAATGTATGGAAGCAAGCAAGAAGAAACAAATATTTTTACTTGGTTCACCCTCACTGGGATACATCCAAGGATCATACAACGGAGACATGCCGCTATACCAAATCCACTAAATCTCACTACCAATCTACAATTTTAGGGATATATCACTTCTATGCCCAAGCTCACTGACTTTTAAAATGTGTAGGGTTAGCTTACTGCTTTCCCAAGGGTCACTCACTGTTTACCTCTCTCTCTGGCTCACTACTGGTAAAAAGGATCACCTTATTCCTATTCCTTTTCTCACTACTCTGGAAAGGATACACACACAATTTATGGACATGTAGGTCAATTCATTATCACTAATGAAATTTGCATTTTTAACTGTTGATAGATGCTCTGTTGACATCCAACTTTCACCAGCATATGAATCTCACTTTGCACCGGGTGTATCGAGCAACCCCAATTTTTACATGAAGTCTTCACTGGACCATGCACATAATTCCCTTTCCTTTCACAAAATATAATTTTTTCGAAACACCTCTTTTACACGCAATGAATTGTTTTACGTGTGGCAACCTTATTTTACACATTGCTTTTTCTTTACGCACAACAACCTTTTTACATGCAGCCTGAGCTTTACGTGAAACCTTCTTTTTATGTGCAGCCTTTTCTTTACACTCAAACACCAGTATTTACATGCAACATTATGTTTACATGCTTCTCCCTTGCGTATTCCAATTTCACGCACTAGAGCTCGGATACTCTCCAAGTCTTGAGATACCTCGAATGAGAGGGGTCACTTCATATTTATAAGAAAAATCGACCCCCATGTGAAAACCCTCCTTCTGTGAGTAATAATATTTGAGCGCGAAAAACAAATATTCCAAGCAACATCATATTTCGTTCAATGATCCAATTTTTCGCGTACCTCATACCTTTTACAATTTTCAAGATTTTGATATCGAAACACCTATTGTGCGAAAAACATCAATCCTCTATTTTACGCACCATGTTAATATTTCAAGAACCACTTTCCTTTTTCACGCACCATGAAAATATTTCACACACTGCTTTCCTTTTTCACACACCTCTTTCCTTTTTCGCGCACCTCCCTTTTCCAAAAACACATCTCTCCATTTTCTGACTTTCAAGCCCACAAATTTGGCAAACACTGGAAAATGGTGCCACCATGTATCTTCTCTTTTTGAACTGCCTCTAGATCATCTATTCCTTTTTCAAGGTTCTTCTTTCAAACATGGATATCCAACAACATCTCTTGAACCTAAAAAATCACTTTATAAACCCTGTTTTTCAAGAAATTGGGCATCATGGTCTGCTTTGTCCACAAACACTACAATGAGGCCCATTTTGTAAAAAAACACAATCAGCTCAAAAATGCTTCAATGATACCTTGAGGGATTTTTTCCCAAAAGTGTACCAGGATACCCCAAGTCAACCCCTAAAATGCTTGTTGGAGTTTTCACTCCTAAGTACATCTGTTCTAGAGCCATCTCTACCTGCTCATATCCATAGAGGGATGCATTTCTTGGAAAATTCACAAAATCTCTACATTACCAAAATTCTACGATTTTCTTCTATACTAATCCTCAAAGTTTATCTTAGGGTAATGTTTAAAAATAAAAGTTTATCTAAATATATTTCCCGGGTTGTTGTTAAACATACTTTGATACCAAATATAATTCCATGACCCTCGTTACCCAGAATCGGTGTAATATTTTAATACATTGGCATGATTACAAGGAATCTAGCCCCAAAGGACTGATCAATTTACTAGTATTGGAAAATAGATTACATATATGAATGTTACATTACAATTTATAAAATAAAACATAACATAAATAACCTTTGAGAATGAAATTATTCTTCTAGATTAACCCTACATATCAATCATAATACACTTCTTCACATCCTGAGAAAAATAAAACATAAGAAATGGGGGGAGCTCAGATGCTTAGTAAGGATAACAATATAGGAAAAACTATAATAAATAATCATAAACATTAAAGGCAATGTAAAAGACTAAAAAAATCCTTTTAAACTTAAACATTACTATAATATGGAAAAGATAAATAAAATAATTCCTTTTACTAATTCACATGGATATTCTACTAGTCAAATAATCACATGTAATATCAATAGATAATTTGATAATGATGGAATGCATAATGTTGGACTTAATATTCACATAGTCAAGGCCTGGTTCCAAGAATAAAAATAAGATTTTTTTCAAGGCCTTGTGCCAAGACACTAGTTTGTCTCATGAGACCTACCAATGCATTGAGGTGATATAGCGGGCTCTATCCGTCACTTACTAAGTCCAATTCATTCCTTATATGAAAAGGTTGAAACATAACATAAACATTCGTATTAAAAATAGCATAAGAAATGTCAATATTTTAACCATAAACCATAAATGGTATAAAAACAACACATCCCTAGTCAAACATATCATAACTCATTTGATATAATATAGAACATTGTATTAAAATAAATAAACCTCAAACATGAATAATATCCAGTAAGGGATGTTGACATAGTTGAAAATGATCAGTAAAACACTTTGAGAGAAATATCCTTTTTCATGTAATCATTTATAAGTCACAAAATTTAGAATGAAATACATTTAAAGGAAATTTTTAAATCAAAGTATCCCATATAACTTTGAAACTTTTGAAAAGAATTAACATTTTAAAACATTCATGTCCATATAAAAAAATCCTTAAAACCATTTTGAAAACATGGAAATTAATGAGAACGATTTAGAATAATAAATATTTAAACCATTTAAAATGATGTTTTAGTTAAATAGTCCCTTAAAAATAATCCTTCTTAAAACACTTTTATGAAACATGAACATGGATAATAAATATTCCATGGTAAAAACATACACATAAAAAATCTCAGATAATAATAAGATTAAAAAATTAACCCTTACCTTGTAATTTTCTTTGGTCGAGGGTATATTAACCTCCTGTATAATTTTTAAATAATTGTTATTAAATTATACAAGAACTACATAAATATATTTAATATTATAAATGATCTTATAATATTGCTTTGTTAATAATATTTCAGTAGTATCGTTGTTTCGAGTGTCAACTGATTCATTTTCCTTTATATGTTTTGTTATGTAAGTCATGTCTATCATGGGTAGGATGTGTTTTATTCATATCCATAATTATATTAAGTTCTTAAACATTATTTTTAATCCTGAAATGACAATTATACTTTAATTATTACGACGGCTAATTAATCTTATCGCGTTCGTGGAGACGGTAATCCGTATGTACGCACGAGCGACAATACCATTCTATTGACGGTGAAATTATATGTAATTGGATAGTATATCATATATAAATTATCATTAATATTTTATATTTATTATTTAAATTAATTATACTCATTATTATTCCCATCCAAATAATGAAGTGTTGAATAACAAACTACACCATGATGTGGAGACAGTAAGTCGTACGTATGCACATATGGTTACTTTGTCATTCATAGGATTGATAGAATAATGAATATGGTTTTACCATATTTATAATAAAATAATATTATCTATAAGGTACTGGATTTACTATTTTGGTATGGAAACAACAAAGAAAGAGGAAGTGGAAGAAGAAAATAACTTTGAAAGAGGTGATGAAATAATTACCTCTTCTTTGGGTGCTTCCTTTTGATTTGATTAAAAGGGATACTTAGGTTGGTTTCATGATCAAAGTAAGGCCTCTAAGTTTATCTGATAGTAGTTGGGAGTATATTTGAGAAGATTTTTGCTGAGCCAAATGGATTTGGATGTGTGATTTTGAGAAAAGGGGAAGTACCCTTTTATAAGAGAGGAGAGGTTCACTTTAGGAAAAGCTTGAAATATTATTTTATTATTCAATCAGATTCGGTTTATAATGTCTCTAAAAGGATTTATTTAGAGGATAAGGTGGTAAAGGGTTGAAAACCTCTCAACCAATAGTTTTTAGACTAGTTTAGGTCACCATATTAACCTTATCTTTTAGATTTAACTCTTAGTTAAATAGTTTAACTTTTACAATGTCTTTTTGTATTTTTTTTATTACATGGTTAATAAACATACTATAAAATGACAATAGAAACTCAAGTGGCTCATCAATAACATATATATCATTATATAATTCCTTTGGCATAACCTTATATTTTTAGGAATATAATATCAATTAATAATATAATATTTGTTTTAAAAACTCATTTATGTCAATTTTCACACTATTTAGTATTTGGTTTTTGTGAAAGTCAACAAAAATTGATTACTTCAAAAAAAATTAAATCAATCCTAACAAGTCATATTAACCTATAAAATTCATGGAATGTATAAAAAGTCTCAATTTACATTTATTTTAATATTTATATCATCAATTATTTTAGTTTTACATTAATATAATAATTACTGCATCATCATTATATCATAAATAAATTTAATTATTTAATATTTATAAATTATAAATAAAATACCATTATGTAGAAAATATTTTTATATTTATAATGAATATTTATAGTCGAATTTATCTTATGTATATCCCTATATTGAAAATGGTTTAGTTATTAAAATTTAAATTTATAATTTTTAACTCTTCTTCAAATAAAATAATAATAAATGTCCTAATCTAATCTATGTGAATCAAAGAGGATCATGTTTTATTTATACGGTTTATTTTGATATAAAAACACTTATCCAATAGAATTAGGACATGTGTTAGGATAATTATAATACCATTTTTACCTTTAATTACCCTATTTACTTTTAACCGTGGAAAATAAAATTCAAAAGTTACTATTCACAGAAAAATTATTTTCATCCTATTGAACCACATTTTACTTACTGATTTCAACCATGTCTCTCGGATTTTTGAAATTCAATTCACAGAACTGGTAAAATTACGTTTTATGCAAATTTGCAAATGTGCCTAGAAGCTGGGTAAAAGACATTAAAAACTTCAATAAAATCTTATATATCTAATCTTATTATAAAATGACTCCAATTAATTACATTGATTAATATAGGTATTATGTATCTATTTTTATTTTAAAACAATTAAATTTAAAAATAATTATTTAAATAAAAAGTCGATTTTAAACAATAACGCGGTGTTTTTCATTATTCATCAAAAATTGAATGATTTCAGAAAAATACCAAAAATTCACCCGAAGCTAATTTTGATATTATGAATCTGAAAATGATTTCTATTTTAACAAATTAAAAACATAAAATTTTCATTAATTAATTTAAAATTAAATCCCGTTTTCAAAATGAGAAAGTATGTTTTTGAAAAGTAAACACTATCAAACGATTGATATGTGTTTATGTCCAATTTAAATGTGAAATTACTTCTAATAACCAATATTGGATTAAATGATAAAAATATAATCTAATTGTACTTAAAAATCATTCAAATTTATTATTTAACACTATAAATTATTTTATATTAAAAACGTTTTTTTCAATTAAAATCTAGTATCTTTCTCTATTCATCAAAATATGAAAGTTACCAGAAAAACACCAGAAATTTATACAAACTAAAGTTTTATGACTTGATTCTAAATAAGAAGTTTATTTTGTCAAATTTAATATATAAAAGTTTCAAATATTTTATTTAAATAGGGTTCTCCATTAAATTATGGTAAAATTTCATTTTTTGAAAAATACTTATTTTATATGAAAATTTGAATTTGTTCTTATATTATATCGGTGAATTATTACATAAATTTGTCAGGATACAATGAATCATGTCCCAAAATTCTTATTTGTTTAGTATAATTGGAAGTAAGAGATACATATATGAGTTTTACATTACATCATGAAATAAAAAAACAACATTGTTTCCCCTTTGAACACTCTTATATCCATTAGCCTATTTCGGCAAGTTAATCGTAATATATTTCTTTACATCCTCGAAAAAATAAAACATAATAAAGGGTGATCTCATATGATCAATAAGGATAACAATATAATGATAACTATCATAAATAATCATAAACATTTAATGCAATGTATAAGATAGAAACACAAGCCTTTTAAACTTAAACATAAAAATAATATAGCAAAGATAAATCAAATAATGACATTTACTTATTCACATGGATATTCTACTAGTCGAATAATCACATGTAATATCAATAGCCAATTCTATAATGATGGAATGCATAATGTCGGACATCATAACCACATAGTCAAGGCCTCGTTCCAAGACTACAAATAAGTGTTTTGAAAGCCTTTTTCCAAGACACTAGTTTGTCTCGTGAGACCTACCGATGCATCGACGAGCTTTTGCAGGATCCACCCATCACTTAATAAGTCCAATTTATTCCTCATATGAAAAGGTTGAAACATAACATAAACATTCCTATTGAAACTAGCATACGAAATGTTAATAATTTAATTATAAACCATGAATGGTATAAAAATAACACATCCACAGTCAAACATATCACAAAACTTTCAATACAATATGGAATATTTTATCATAATAAATCAACTTCAAACAAGTGTAAAATCCATCAAAATATGTTGACATAAATGAAATCAAAACTATTTGAGAGGAATGTCTATTTCTATTTTTAAATCATTTAAAAGTCACATAATTATAAAAGAAAACATTTATTTTGAAAATATTATTATAATATTGTAATGGAATCTTAGAAGGTGTTATACCGGCAGAAAATATTTGCACCCACTGTATAAGTTAAAAAACATTCTTACTATAATTTGTCGAAAAGGCCACAATGTACCTTGTTTGGAAAATGACAGAAAGATTCCTTTCAAGACATTTTATAAAAAGTAAAATGAGGATATAAATTAATTTAACCCATATTCTAGTAAATAGTAAAAATGTTTTTAAATACATTTTTAATAAACACGGATGTAGATGATGAAGAGGTCTCAGTAGATACTCACATATAAACAACCTCGGATAATGAAGAGATTGTACAATTAAAATTTACCTTGTAATTTTCCTTGATTGAGGGTACATTAACCTCATGTACAATATTTAAATCATTTTTATTAAATTATACAAGAACTACATACATAAATATGATATCATATATGATCTTCTAATATTGCTTTTTTAATAATATTTTAGTAGTATCATTGTTTTGGGTGTTAACTGATTTGTTTTCCTTTATATTTTTTATTATGTAAGTCATTTTTTTTATTTATAGGATGTATTTTATTCATATCTATAATAATATTAAGTTCTTAAACATTATTTGTAATCAGAAAATAAAAATTATTCTTGAATTATTATGATGGGGAAGGAATCGCATCGCGTTCATGGAGACAGTAATCCATACGTACGCACCAGCGACAATAGCATTCTACTGATAGTGGAATCATATGTAATTGGATTATATATAATATATAAAGAATCTTTAATATGTTTTATTTATTATTTATATAAATTATACTCATTATTATATTTCTCCAAAAAATTAAGTGTTGAATAACAAACTACGCCATGATGTGGAGACGGTAAGCCGTACGTATGCATGTATGGTGACTTTGTCATTCATTGGATGAATAGAATAATGAATATGGTTGTACCATTTTTATTATAACATAATAGTATGTAGAAGGTATTGTAGTGATTATTTTGGTTTGGATAAAGCAAATAAATATGAAGTAGAATAAGAAAATAACTTTGAAAGAGGTGGTGAAATTATTACCTCTTCTTCGAGTGTTTCCTTTTGAGTTGATCAAAAGGTCTCTTTAGGTTGGATTTAGGATAAAAGTAAGGCCTATAAGTATAATTGAGGGTAGTTGTTAGTATATTTGAGCAGGGTTTTTCCAATCCAAATGTCTTTGGAGGTGTGATTTTGAGAGAAGGGGTTGTATTGTTTTATAAGAGAGGTGATGGTCACTTTAGGAAAAGCTTGAAATATTATTTTATTATACAATAATATTAATTTTATAATGGCCTCAAAAGAATTTATATTGAGTCTAAGGTAGGGTGGGTCTAAAACCACTCAACCAATATATTTTAGATAGGTTTAGGTCACCATATTAACCTTATCTTTTATATTTAACTCTTAGTTAAATATTTTAACTTTTACCATGTATTATAGTATTATTATAATAAATGGTTACTAAAATTACTATAAAAATACAAGAGAACCCCAAGTGATTAATTATTGATATATATAACCTTATATAAGTCCTTTTGTAAAACCTTATATTTTTAGGATTATTATATCAATTAATAATATAGTATTTTTTTTAAAACTTATTTAGGTCAATTTTAACACTATTTAGTATTTGGTTTTTTTGAAAGGCATAAAAACTTTATAACTTTGAAAAAAATTATTTAATCAACCCTAACATGTCATATTAACCTCTAAAATTCGTGTAATGCATCAAAAGTATCAATTTATAATTATATTCATATTTATAATATCAATTATTTTAATCTTTAAATAATGAGGTAATGACTGCACCATCATTGTGTCAAAAATAAATTTAATTACATAATCTCTAAAAATTATAAATAAAATACAATTATTTAGGAAATATTTTTATCTTTCTAATGAATATTTATGGTCTAATTTATCATTTGTATAACCCTATATTAAAAATGTTTTATTTATAAAACTTTGAATTTAACACTTTTAACTCTTCTTTAAATAAAATAATAATAAATGTCCTAATCTAATCCAAGTGTGTAAAAAATCATATATTATTCCTAAGTCTGATTTTGGTTGAAATACACTTATCCAATAAAAATAGGGCATGTTTTGGTGTAATTATAATATCATTTTTATCTTTAATTACCCTATTTAATTTTAACAGTGGTAAATAAAATTCAAAAGTTACTATTCACAAAAAAAAAATTTCATCCTATTGAACCACATTTTACTTAATTTCAACCATGTATCTCGGATTTTTTAAATTCAATTCACAGAAGTGGTAAAATTATTTTTTTTTAAAAAATTAAATGTGCCTAGAAGGTGGGTAAAAGAGGATAAAAAAATTCAATAACATTTTATACATCTAATCTTATTATAAAATGACTCCAATGAATTAAATTGAACTAATATAGGTATTATGTATCTATTTTGACATTAAAATAAATTTTAAAAAAATAATTATTATTATTTAAACAAAATTTCATTTTAAACAATAACGCAGTGTTTTTCACTATTAATCAAAAATTGAATGTTTTTAGAAAAATAGCAAAAATTCACCCTAAGCTAATTTTGATATTCCAAATCCAAAAATTAAGTACCTTTTGAAATATAAAATTTATAAAATTTCAAAAAGTGGGTATTTCTATTCATAACGGCTAATTTTATTGGTCGTGGTGTGATAGAACTTGAAGTTGTGTACAATGCATGCTATTTCATTATTCAAAGAGAAGCACACCATGGAAGGTTGGGTTGTTACATTATTCCCTTCTTCAAATAATTTCTTCCTCAAAATTTCTAGAATATTACTGCATAAAAAGATTCTGGTGGTTCTTCATTATAAGTTCCTAGGGTCCCCATGTTACCTCTTCTATCTTATGGTTTCTCTATATAACATTTACTAGTCAAGTCATCCGGTTTCTCAACCCTTGTTCTCTAGTATCAAGAATCTTGACATCCTCTTCATAATGAGAAATATCGGGTTCCAGTTCTATTTCTTCATAGGTGAGTACATGCATTGGGTCAGGCATGTATTTTCTCAATAGTGATATGTGGAACACATCCTGAACTTTAGAGAGACTTGTAAGAATTGCCAAACGGTAAGCTTCATTCTAGAATTTCAAAAGGTGTGATGTACTTGGGACTTAATTAACCCTTTTTATTGAATCATACAACACCCTCTCATGGATATACCTTCATGAAAAAATGATCTCCTACTAGAAATTATAAATCCTTCGTTCAGTTATTGGCATAGATATTTTTTCTACTTTGATCTACTTTGATATGGGTTTGGATAATCTTCACCTTTTTCATTGTTTCCTCAACAAGTTATGGTCCTAAGAGTTTTCTTTCACCACATCACCCCAACAAGTTGGTGTGCGACATCCCTTTCAAAATAACTCTTCATATGGTGCTATCTGAATACTTGAATGGAAGCTATTGTTATAGGAAAATTTTACCAAAGGTAAATATTGATCCAACATACCTTTAAATTCAAGTGAGAAAGATCTCAACATGTCTTCTAAGGTTTGAATAGTTTCTTCTGATTGTCTAAGGTTTGAATAGTACATTATGACTATTTATGTTGTGTTTTATTTTTGAAATTTTAATGTAACGTTCATATTTATAATCTATTTTCAAATACTACTAAACTGATCGGTCCTTTGGGACATGACTCCTTGGTCAAAATACCCTTATCCAATAGAATTATGACATATGTTACGGTAAGTATAATATCATTTTTACTTTTAATTAGCCTATTTAATTTTAATCGTGGTCAATAAAATTCAAACGTTACTATTCACATAAAATTATTTTCATCTGATTTAACCACATTTTACTTACCGGTGTCAGCCATGTCTCTCGAATTTTTGAAATTCAATTCACATAAGCGGTAAAATTATGTTTTATTCAAATTTGAAAATGTACCTAGATGGTGGGTAAAAGACCTTAAAAAATTCAATAAAATTTTATACATATAATCTTATTATAAAATGACTCCAATGAATTACATTAAACTAATATTGGTATTATGTATCTATTTTTACATTAAAATAAATTTAAATAAAAACAATAATTATTAAAATAAAATTCAGTTTTAAACAATAACGTAGTGTTTTTCACTATTCATCAAAAATTGGATGTTTTCAAAAAAATACCAAAAATTCACCCTAATCTAATTTTGATATTCGGTATCCAAAAATGATCTATATTTTACCAAATTCCAAACATATGAGTTTAATTAATTAATTTAAAATTAATTCCCATTGTCAAAACCAGAAAGCATGTTTTTAAAAAGTAAAAACTATCAAAACAATGGTATAAATGACTTTAACCCATATTCTAAGAAATAGTAAAAATGTTTTGAAATAAATTTATAAGAAACACAGATGAATATGATAAATAATTACTTATAGATACATACGTTCAAGCAACATCGGAAAATAAAGAGATTGGAAAATTAACCCTTACCTTGTACTTTTCTTTGGTCGAGGGAACGTTTAACCTCTTGTATAATGACCATAGTATGTTATTAAATTATAACATAATCATATTCATATTTATGATATCATTATTTATTCATTTATGGCTTTATACTAACCATTTAATAATAATTTCTATGTTAAAATAACATTTCGGGTAATACTCACTTTCTTTATTATACGTGTTTTAAACTGTTATTCTTGATCGTATAACTTATATCATGATTTAATTGATTCTAGAATATAAAACATTATTTTTTAATAATATATATTCAAAATATAATTTTTTATAATATATAGATATATGAAATGGGAAACACCATTTATGGAGACGGCTGACAGTATGTATGCATAAACGTCGTTTCTGTTTTCAAATTGTATTGAACGAAAGTAAGTGAATGAGATAAATGTAAATACACACACACATATATATATATATAAAGTAGAATTATTATGTAATATAATACATATTTATTAATAATATATATTTATAATCATCGTTGAATGGTGAACGTGGAGATGAATCTCATCGCATCGTGGAGACGGTAATTCGTACATACGCATGAGCAATGATATCATTCTATTAATGGTGAAATCATATGTAATTGGATGGTATATTATATATACATAATCATTAACATGTAATATTTATTATTTATATCAATTATACATCATTATTATACCCATACAACTATTGAAGGGTTGAATAACAAACTACACCATGAGGTGGAGACGGTAAGTCATACGTACGCACGTATGGTGACTTTATCATTCATAGGATGGATAGAATAATGATAACTGTTGTACCATATTTATAATAACATCACAGTATGTAGAAGGTATTGAATTTATTATTTTGGTATGGAAACAACAAAGAATGTGGAAGTTAAAGAAGAAAAAAACGTTGAAAGAGGTGATGAAATAATTATCTCTTCTTCGGGTTTTTTCTTTTGATTTGAACAAAAGGGCTCAATATAATGGATTTATGATCAAATTATGGCCTCTAATAAGAATTTATGGTAGTTGGGAGGATATTTGAGAAGTTTTTGTCTAATAAAAATGGCTTTTGAGGTGTGAAATTAAGATAAGGGGAAGTACCCTTTTATAAGAGAGGTAAGGGTCACTTTAGGAAAAGCATTAAATATTATTTTATTATCAAATACTTTTCAGTTTATAATGGATAAAATGGATTTATTTCTATTATAAGGTGGGAATGGGTTGAAAACCTATCAACCAGTAAGTTTTAGACAAGTTTAGGTCACCATATTGACCTTATCTTTTAGATTTAACTCTTAGTTAAATAGATTATCTTTTACCATGTCTTCTTGTATTATTATATTACATGGTTCATAAACTTACTATAAAATTCCAAGATAACCAAAAATGGTTCATTAATGAAATATATATCATTATAAAATTCCATTTACTGAACCCTATATTTTTATAAATATTATATCATTTAATAATACAGTATTTATTTAAAAAACTCATTTATCTCAATTTTGACACTATTTAGTATTTGGTTTTTGTGAAAATCATATAAAGTTGATTGCTTAGAAAAAAATACATTAAATAAACTCTAACATGTCATTTTAACCTATAAAATTCTTGTATGGCATCAAAAATCTCAATTTATATTTATTTTGATATTTATAATATCAATTATTTTAATCATTCATTGATAAGTTAATTACTATTTAATCATTATGTCATAAATTACTTTAATTAATTTATGCCTAAAAATTATAAATAAAATACCATGATGTATTAAATCTTTTTATCTTTATAATTAATATTTATAGAACAATTTATCTAATGCATAACCCAATATTAAAACTGTTTTAGTTGTTAAAATTTGAATTTAACACTTTTAACTCTTCTTTAAATAAAATAATTATAAATGTCCTAATCTAATACAAGTGGATAAAAGGGTATCATATTTTATTCATAAGGCATATTTTGGTCCAAAAACACTTATCCAATAGAATTAGGACATGTGTTAGGTTAATTATAATATCATTTTTACCTTTAATTTCCCTATTTACTTTTAACCGTGGTAAATAAAATTCAAAAGTTATTATTCACCAAAGATTATTTTCATAATATTGAACCAAATTTTACTTACTGATTTCAAATGTTTCCCTTTCTTTTTTTTAAATTCAATTCAAAGAAGCTGTAAGATTACATTTTATACAAATTTGCAAATGTGCCCAGAAGATGGGTAAAATGAGTTAAATAGTTCAATAAAATTTTATATATCTATTCGTATCATAAAATGACTTTAGTGAATTACATTGAACTTATATAGGTATTATGTATCTATTTTTACTTAAAATAAATTTAACTAAAATAAATTATTATTTAAATAAAAAGTCGTTTTTTATTTACTATGATGTATTTTTCACTATTCATTAAAAATTGAAAGTTTTCAGAAAAATACCAAAAATTCACCTGAAATTTTTTTTGATATTACAAATTAATTTTTTTTTTACAAAATTCAAAAAATAGAATTTTTTATAAATTAATTTAAAATTAATTTCTGTTTTCAAAACCAGGAAGCGGGTTTTTTGAGAAGTAAAAACTATCAAAAGATTGATATATTTTTATGTCAAATTTAAATGTAAAATTACTTTAAATGACCAAAATTGGATTAAATGATAAAAATAAAATCTTATTATACTTAAAAATCAATCAAATGTATAATTTAACACTAGAAATATTATTGATTAAAAAAGTTGTTTTCAATTAAAATTTAGTATTTTTCACTATTCATCAAAATATGAAAGTTATCAGAAAAACACCAAAAATTTATCCAAACTAAATTTTTATGTCTCGATTCTAAAGAATAAGTTTATTTTGTCAAATTAAATATATAAAAGTGTCAAATATTGGATTTAAAAAGGGTTCTCAATTAAATGGAGGTAAAATTTCATTTTTCAAAAAATACTTCTTTTATCTAAAAAATTGAATTTTTTCTTATATTATGTATAAGAAACACATAATATTGATGTTAAAATTATATAGAGTATATAAAATTCAAAATTTAGTTAATACGATTCTTAACTACTTTTTGAACGGCTAGTTTGGTAAGTCATGGTGCACTCGAACTCAGTGTTGCGTGCGGCACAAGCTATTGAATTACATTAAAGAGATAATGTGGTATGAAATCCTAGGGTGTTACATTATAGCCTCCTTCAACAAATTGTATCCTCACAATTCTAAATTGTTCTTTTAAAATAAAGGGTTGAAAATAGAAAATACCTTTGTGGAAAATCCACATTAGAAATAGTGTTACTAATTTTAGTCATAATAAGAGGGAAAGGGAAATGAAAGAGTCGCCACAAAATTAGGGTTTTGAATATAATAACATCAGTGGAACTTATAGACACATAATTGGAGGAAAAACGTAAGTATTTATAGGCAGTGATTGCGGTCATCAATCACAAACAAGTGAACAATAAATGGGATATTGAGGGCCTCAAAGCCATAAATCTATGATGACTTAAAATATCATGGGTTCAAAAAAACAAATGGTATTAGGATAAAACATTTTTACTTTTAAGTTCCTTTTCCTAATATTTAAGAATTAATTTCTTGATTGAATAATAAAAAAATAATACTTGACAAGTATAATTTCATCCTTTAACTAATTTATACCCCAAACTCTTCTTTCACTCCAAAAAGATAATAGAACTCAAAAGTATTCTATTTATCCTAATAGTTTAAGGTTTCAAAAATATAGAATTTATAATTCATCTATCATATCGTTTAAAAAAACTACATTATACAAACTAGGACCTCATGTAGGCTAGTGGTAGGTGATGCACTCTTGTTGCCCTTTAGCTACGAGTTCAAGTCTCGCGGCCTTGATAGAGGCGACGGGTTGTTGCCTGACCTCTGGTTTGTCCTTTTTATAACAATACAAAAATAATATAAAGAAATTGTTTAACCTTAAACAATAGTATTCAATGGACAACTTAATTTATTCCAACATTTAGACTTATCCAAAATACTTTTTCCCAAACTCAGAGTCCAAAATTTTTAAGGAAGGTAAACATAATGAAGATCTCTTCTACCACGTAATAACATGTGAATACCTTGATCATGTATTCTATTAAAATATGGTAACACCCTAAATTACCATAAAAACTTATTGAATATTTTCATGCTCCCTTATTCCTTATAGAATACCAGATATAATCCTTAAATCCAAAAGTATTATAAACTCCAACAATGATGGAAATAAAAAACAATTAATTAGTTCCAAGGTAGTCAATAATATCCAATATACTTTATCCAACTCAATTATATCTTATTCCAAAATCATTATCTTAGTTTCAAAAACATATTAAGGGTTATATTTCCCTCATCCATATATTTTCCAAAAAAATTAACTTGAAACTGTGTCACTTCACTTGGTACCATAAAATCTCAAATCCTTAATGAAAATGTACTATATTAAAATCCTTGTATAATTTATAATTATTATAACTTGTACTCAAATGATACAATTCTTTAATAACAACTTATCAACACTAATAATTCCTCTTCATCTGTGGTGGTATCATAACTTGATTATTATCCAATAGCATCATTTAGGGTATACTCTGATGATTGGGACATTGATTCGTGTAGTGTCCCAACACCTTGTAGATGAAGCACTGTACATTTGAAACCTTTTTCTTACCCTTGCAATCTCAAACATTGTATCCTTTATGTCTGTACATATAATAAACTCCCATCTCTTTCAATCACGTTCTAGGGTGATTCTTTCCACAGTTATCACATATGGGAAAATTCTTCTTCCCATTATTCTCTTTATCCATCTTTTTCTCTACTATAATCTTCTTCTCTGGCTACCCTTTAAAGATGTATGACTTAGAGAATTCTTTACTTGTCTTATTATCACACGATACTATTTATTCAAATGATGATAATACATGGGTGACTATTTCCCTTATAAATTTTGTCTTAAGACCATGAAAGATATTACCCGTCTTACTCTATGGATCATTCATATTTCTCAAGTTCTCATTCCTTCTACTATGAATCATTTCTAAACAATGGCATACACTAGGTTAGCTTATGAATCACAATGCATAATTATTAACTTGTAAAATACCTAACATAAACTAAACAGTTTATTTATATAATACATAATCATAAAAAAAATGTTTTCTTTGAGGAAATATTCACTCATAAATCCTTAATAATGGTTTGTAAATAAAAATGTGAATTATCCTAAGCATATTCCCTAGGAGTTTCGTAACCAAGAGTGCAGCATGGCCCGTTGTCATGTACCAGGATACCCTAGTTCAAACCAGAAACTCCTTGTGGGAATTTTCACTCCTAGTTACATAAGTTCCAAAGCTGCCTCTTCCAACTCATATCCAGAAAGGGATGTATTTCTTGGAAAATTTACAAAATGTCTACATTACCAAAATTCTAGGATGTTCTTCTATAATAATCCTCAAATATTATCTTAGGGTAATGTTCTCTAATCAGAGATTTTCTAAATCTATTTTCCATGGTTTGTACTAAACTTCCTCTAATACCAACTGTAATTCCTCAACCCCAGTCACCTAGAGTCGGTGCTTTATTTTAATAAATTGGCACGATTACAAGGAATCAAGTCTTGACGGACCGATCAGTTTAGAAGTTTTGGAAAATAGATTACATATATGAACGTTACATTATAATTTCTAAAATAAAACACAACATAAATAATTATTTGAGAACTCCATTATTCCCCTATCTTAACCATGAATATCAATCATAATACACTTCTTCACATCCTTGTAAAAATAAAACATAACAAATGGGTGAGCTCAGATGCTTAGTAAGGATAACAATATACCAGAAACTATCATAAATAAGAATAAACATTTAAAGAAATGTATAACACTAAAACACATTCCTTTTAAACATAAACTTAAGCATAATATGGAAATGATAAATAAATTAATTCCATTAACTTAGCCAGATGGATATTTTACTAGTCTAATAATCACATGAAATATCAATAGCCAATTTCATAATGATGGAATGCATAATGTCGGACATCATAACATCATAGTCAAGGCCTTGTGCCAAGACTATAAATAAGATTTTGTCAAGGCCCTGTGCCAAGATACTAGTTTGTCTCATGAGACCTACTGATGCATCGAGGAGCTATATTGGGTTACACTCTTCACTTACTGAGTCCAATGCATTCCTCTTATAAAAAGGTTGAAACATAACATAAACATTCATATTAAAACTAATAAACGAAATGTTAATACATTAACCATAAACCATGAATGGTATGAAAATAACATATCCATATTCAAAAATATCAAAAAACCTTCAACAAAATATGGAAGATTTTATCATAATAAATCAACTTCAAACAAGTGGAAAATCCATCAAAGGATATTGACATAGATGAAATCAAAACTATTTGAGAGGAATATCTCTTTAAATTTTGAAATCATTTAAAAGTCACATAATTATAAAAGAAAACATTTATTTTGAAAATATTCTTATAGTCTTGTAAGGGAAGATTTGAAGGTGTTATAACGGCAGAAAATATCCTCACCCACCGTATAAGTTAAAAAACATTCTTACCTTAATTTTTCAAAAAGTTCATAAAGTACCTTATTTGGAAAATGATGGAAAGATTCCATTCAAAACATTTAATAAAATGTCAAACAAGGGTATAAATGAATTTAACCCATATTATAATAAATAGTAAAAATGTATTGAAATACATTTTTAAGAAACATGAATGAGGATGATAAAGAATTCTTAGTATATACTTACATACAAACAACCTCGGATAATTAAGAGATTGTAAAATTAACCCTTAGCTTGTAATTTTCATTGGTCAACGGTAAGTTTAACCTCTAGTATAATGACCATAGTATGCTATTAAATTGTAATAGAACCATATTAATATTTATAATATCATACTTTATTCATTTATGTCTTTATACTACCCATTTAATAATAATTTCTATGTTAAAATAACATTTCGGGTAATAATCTCTTTCTTTATTATACGTGTTTTAAATTGTTATTCTTGATTGTATAACTTATATCATGATTTAATTGATTCCAAAATATAAAAAATATTTATGTATCATATATATTCATAATATAAGTATGTATAAAATAAATATATATTAAATGGAAAACACCGTTTATGGAGACAGTAGGCCGTATGTACGCATAAACGCAGTTTCCGTTTTTATTTCGTATTGAATGAAAGTAAGTGAATGAGATATATGTAAATATATTTATATATATTTAAAGTATAGGTATTATTTCATATATTACATAATGGTTAAAAATATATATATATATTTATAATCATCATTGAATGGTGAATGTGGAACTGAATCTCTACGCGTCGTGGAGATGGTAAGTCGTACATATGCATGAGCGATGATATCATTATATTAATAGTGAAATCATATGTATTTGGATGTTATATTGTATATACATAATAATTAACATGTTATATCTATTATTTACATCAGTTATGCATCATTATTATACCCATCCAACTATTGAAGTGTTTAATAACAAACTACACCACGACATGGAGACGGTAAGCCATACGTACGCATGTATGGTGACTTTGTCATTCATATGATGGATAAAAATGAGTAATGTTGTAACATATTTATAATAACATCAAAGTATGTATAAGGTACTATATTTTTTATTTTGTTATTGAAACAACAATGAAATAGGAAGTGAAAGAAGAAAATAACTATGAAAGAGGTGATGAAATAATTACCTCTTCTTTGGGTTCTTCCTTTTGATTTGAACAAAATGGCCTCATAGCCTATCTTTAGGATCAACTAATGGCCTCTAATATTAATTTAGGGTAGTTGAGAGGATATTTTAGTAGGTTTTTGCTGATCCAAATGGATTTGGAGGTGTGAAATTAAGATAAGTGGAAGTACCCTTTTATAACAGAGGTAAGGGTAACTTTAGGAAAAGCATGAAATACTATTTTATTATAAAATAATTTTCTGTTTATAATGGCTCTAAATTGATTTATTTCTAGGATAAGGTGGGGATTGGTCGAAAACCTCTCAAAAAATAGTTTTTATACAGTTTTAGGTCACCATACTAACCTTATCTCTTAGATTTAACTCTTAGTTAAATAGATTAACTTTTACCATGTATTCTTGTATTATTATAATACATAGTAAATAAACATACTATAAAATGTCAAGAGAACCTAAAGTAATTCATTAATGAAATAAATATCATTATATATGTCTTTTGGATGAACCTTATATTTTTAGGAATATTATATCATTTAATAATATAGTATTTGTTTTAAAAACTCATTTATGTCAATTTTGACACTATTTAGTATTTGGTTTTTTTGAAAGTCATAAAAAGTTGATTACTTCGAAACAAATACTTTAAATCAACCCAAATATGTCATATTAACCTATAAAATTATTGTATGGAATCAAAATTCTAAACTTACATTAATTTTTATATTTATAATAACAATTATTTTAATCTTTCATCAATAAGGTAATTACTACTTCAGCATTGTGTCATATATAAAATTAATTATTTAATGCCTAAATTTTATAAATAAGATATCATGATGTAGTAAATATTTTTATATTTCTAATTAATATTTATAGTCAAATTTATATTATGCATAACCCTATATTAAAAATGTTTTAGTTAATAAAATTTTAATTTAACACTTTTAACTCTTCTTTAAATAAAATAATAATAAATGTCCTAATCAAATCGGATAATATTTTATTCCTAAGGTTGATTTGGTTCAAAAAAAAACTTATCCAATAGAATTAGTACATGTGTTAGGGTATTTATAATATCATTTTTACCTTTAATTACCCTATTTACTTTTAACCGTGCTAAATAAAATTCAAAAATTACTATTCACCAAATATTATTTTCATACTATTGAACCAAATTTTACTTAATAATGTAAACTGTTTCTCTCAGGTTTTTTGAATTCAATTCACAGAAGCGGAAAAATTACATTTTTTGAAAATTTGCAAATGTACCGAGAAGGTGGATAAAATGCGTTAAATAGTTCAATAAAAGTTTATATATCTAATATTATCATAAAATGACTTCAATGATTTAAATTGAAATTATATAGGTATTATGTATCTATTTTTACTTAAAATAAATTTAAATTAAATAAATAATTATTTAAATAAAAATTCAGTTTTTATGTACTATGCAGTTTTTTCACTATTCATCAAAAATTGAAAGTTTTTATAAAAATACCGAAAATTCACCCTAAGCTAATTTTTATATTACGAATTAAAAAATTATATCTGTTTTACCTAATTCAAAACAAATAAGTTGCATTAATTTATTTAAAATTAATTCTCATTGTCAAAACAAAAAAGTAGGTTTTTTTAGAAGTAAAAACTGTCAAAAGATTGATATGTGTTTATGTACAATTTAAATGTAAAATTACATCCAATGAACAAAATTGGATAAAATGATAAAAATATAATCTAATTATACTTCAAAACCATTCAAATTTATAATTTAACACTATAAATTATTTTTATTAAAAAAAAAATTTCAATTAAAATTTAGTATGTTTCACTATTCGTTAAAATATGAAAGTTATCAAAAAAACACCAAAACATTATCCGAACTACATTTTTATGTCCTAATTATAAATAATAAGTTTATTTTTTCAAATTAAATATAGTCATACTTTGAAATCTCTTTAAAACTAATTCAGTGATTTTCTTTGGAAAATGTTAAGCAAACTACATGAAAACGAAACATTATTTATAGTCAAATTAATTCTTTGAAGGTTTTCTTGGGCCTACCCACTCAGCGAAGGATGGTTTCACTCCCCAATGAAATTATATTTTTACAACTAACAAGCATCGTGATTTTTTGAAAACTTTTAAAGCTTTCTTTATATTTATATATATAAGTGTTTATCACTGGAGTTTTTATTTTTAAATATGTCAATGTATTAAAATAAACATTCATACTTATATACATATACATATATGTGTATATATATAATAATTTATATATATATATATATATATATAATTTCCATTTCATCATTTTCATGTTTGGTTACTACTAAAACATTTATCAACTAGACTTTGCATAAAATCATTATTTCTTTCACGAAGCACCTTTGATTCTCATATGAGAAATTCAATTTTCTTAATTTAACCATAATAATTACTATATTTCCATACATAAAATTTTAAAGTAAACATTTAAAAAAATTCTATGATATCCATGTCTTCATTAATTTCAGGACTAAGCCTTAAAAACTAAAATTATAACATGAACTTATTATCAATGCAATGGGCGTTGATGTAATGCACAACACATGGAAATGTATATGTAAAAACATGATTCCCATAATGTTGATAAAAAGTTATGATATGTTAGGTGTGTTTTTGGAAACATGATGATAAATTGACAAAAAAATCACCATTTCATCCATCTACATATATATATATGTATGTATGTATGTATGTATGCGTATTGACATGGAACATACAACACTCGTTAATCATATTTTAAATACATGGTTGAAAAAATGTCGATAAATGAAAAATATTCATTAGCATAATTAATTATGAAATCAGATTAAATCTTGGATTAAACGCATATACACTCACACATTAATTGTTATGAAATTGTTTCTACTGATATGGATAAATATACTTATATATGCATATTGGTATATCATAAGCCATAAAAATAATTCTTACAGGATATTGAAATAAATTATGAGTTATAAAAAAATTTCATACATGTATGTTGAAAGTAAATAAATAATTACATATATAAACACTTTTTTGAAAATAAATTTCCATTAAAAATTAAATTAGAAAATCATAATAAGTTCTTAATTTAAAAAAAATTTGGCAACAATGAACTCAAATAACATTTTAACTTGACATATTAAATAAAAAAACATAATTTTCCTTACCAAATAAGAATTTATGAACATAAGGCAGAAGAATTTTTAAACAAAATTCTAATATAATTTTTCAAATTAGAATTATAAGAAATATAACAAACATAAATTAAAAACATGAAAATGATTAAAATATATATAATCTCCCTTACGAAAAAATAAATGGAAATTACACAGAATGTATTTGAAAAATAATAAACCCTTACTAATTTATTTGTAGAGAATTCCACTTGTCAGCATGACTTATTTCTTACAGCACAGACTCAAACACTGCCTCTACCCTCACTGCTCTCTAAGAGAAACAACACAGAGAATGAGACTTAGATTAAAATAAATAGTATAGGCAGTGTAGAAAAAGGCAACTGATACACTTATTTATAGTTCTAAAATCAGTGTCTATTTAATTTCTACTTGTCAGACTAATTTATTGATCAAATTGGACACAATCTAATCACTGTAATATTAAATGGAAATGATTTTCTATAGAAAACAAAACACTCAAAATTGTTACAGCTTGTTCATATTGTATGATAGACATATTTATAATTTTATATGTTGTTGATAATTGCATGTTGAAACTGACAAAGCATGAAATCCAAAAAATGTAGATTCGTATTTAATAAGAATCGATCTAAAACCATAAAATAAATGATCCTGATTGATATTAAATATGAAAAAAGTATTGCATTTCATAGATAGGGAGGAAAATGGAATAATATGATAAAGAAAAAATTAATACAGTGAAATAGATTCAGTAGCCTCCTAAATTGTTGATTTATAACCACACAAACAAGGTAAAATGACTTTAACTGATGATGATATAAGGATTCGAAATCAATAATAAGATGAGGTTTCCGGTATAAAATAATCCCTATTACAGATCTTAAAATTAGATTACATCGATTTTAGGGAGAAAACAAATAAATTGTGAACATAGGCCACTATTAACCTGATTTAGTCATTAATTATATATATTTCAGACAAAAAAATAGGATCGACCTACCTCAAGTGAATTTGAAACCCTAATCATGGTAGATCCATTTTTTCTATCGATCTGTGACTCCTCGAATGCCTATATCCTCAGACAAACCAGGCTTCCACTGTTCTCACATGCAGAATTTCTTCGGACCGCCATCATCTATGACACCTGAAAACGGTGTTCCCTCCACTCGAAGCCCGGCTGCGGCCTTCTTCTTCATCATGTTGACCTCGAACCCCATCATGCAAAACCCTACCCCTATTTCTGATTTCTCTCTCTTTTTATTTGTACTTCATTTCATTATTTTGGTTTTATTTTAAAATTAAACCTATAAAGTTCTTTATATGTATAATTATATTTTAAAAAAATGTTAAATTAGATGTTGAATTACAACACTAATATTAATATATTAAATTAACATTTTTCCTTATAGATATATATATATTTACAAAAAAATCTTAATTAATTTTAATAAAATAATATTAAATGTAACATAATAAAATAAATATATTTATACAACTATTATTAATTACATATATAGTATTTGTTCATAATTTTCAATATTAATTCAAATCTTATTCTTAATATTATGTTTTCATAATTATAATTTTTTTAATTTATAATTTCATATTTAAAATTGTATATATTATTATAATTATTATTACTACTATTATTTTATAAAGAAATTTATTAAAAACAAAAAGTTTATTTATTGCATATTAATTAAATAATAATATTCAAATCAACATTGTCTATTTATTTTATTTATATATTAAGAGTTTTCATATGTCGTTTTTAAATATTAAAATTTCTAATAGATAGATTTTATAATAGTCGGATAAAAACATTATAAATATCAATGTCTAAGGGTCGTTTAAACACACCGAAAAACAATACTGCGATACTCACACCACTACTTTAAAAAATGGTTTTATATGTTCCTCTTATTCTTACTTTTGTTTCTATTGTTCTTGCTATACCTTTTGTGCTTCTATCATATCTAAAAGATGTGAACAACCCAATCAGCATAATTTTATTTATCAGAGGAATTACAATTTTTTTATTATAGATAGTTGTGGGTTTAATGGGTTAGTTCTTGTATGTCAAGGATGTATTATGGTCTTTTTATAAATAATGTGCTTACTACTTATATCTCTAAATTCATATGTTTATCCATTTTATTGCATTTTGGAACATTGACAAAACATAAAACTTATTTTAAAACCTGGGGTGTTACATTCTCCCCCCCCCCCTTAATTTAATTGCACCCTCACAATTCATTTACACTTATCACTTCTAATTTCTATCTATTCTAATTCTCGAATGATAACCCCAAGGTCTGTAAAGTTGTCTTCCAAGGTTACCATATATTCCTATGAGAATAATGTTCAAGGTGGCTTTGAAATCCTCCACCTCCTTTCCCAAACACATCTTGTGCAAGAAGGGTTATATGGATGTAATCGTCGAAAGATAGTCCTCAAGGAATGATAATCAATATATTATCTAAGAAGGTCATCTTGAATTTTATTCCTATAAAAAAGTCTCATGGCTCCGTATTTGAATGATTCAAAGTCATCATAAATTCTTACTGTGAAACAAATGATTAAAGGTTAAAACATATAAGTTGTGAGAATATTTCCTTCTTCTACTGCTCTATAAAATTATGTGATTGATTCTAGTTTCTCAAACAGGCTAAAACACATAAAAATTCCTTCAGAATATGACCCTTGGTGTCTATATAGGTGAAGTTGAATATTTCTGATGTCTTTGAAGACAAAACCTGAACATCGATGAAAAATAATTATATCTGGCATGCCTGATACATTATAAAGTCATTTACAAGAAAGTTTCATGTATTAGTAGGGATGATATTCTTCTTTTCATGATTATTCCATGATCATAGCAAGTAATTCATCCGGAAGTCCTAAGATACTTGTTCGAGTTATCCTTCCTTCCATCTGAAAATTACAAATAAGAATTTTTGACTAAGAAAGGATACTCAATCTATCGAATGGTTATAACTTTACAGAGTTATATAGACCATGCCTCTGATACCAACTGTAATTTCCCAACCCCAGTTACCCAGAGTTGGTGCATTATTACATAACATTGCAATGATACAGGGAATAATGTCCATAAATACCGATCAATTTAGTAGCCTTGGAAGTACTAGATACTTATATAATTTTTACATTACATCATGAAATAAAAAAACAACATTGTGTACCCTTTGAACACTCTTATATACCTTATAATATTCCTTCAGTTTAATCTTAATATACTTCTTTAGATCCTAGAAAAAATAAAACATAAGAAAGGGGTGAGATCAGATTCTCAGTAAAGAAAATAATATAGCAGAAACTATCATAAATAAGCATAAACATTTAAGGAAATGTATAAGACTAAAACAAAATCCTTTTAAACATAAAAGTTATCATAATTTGGCAAAGATAAATCAAATAATTCCATTTACTTATTTACATGGATATTCTACTAGTCTAATAATCACATGTAATATCAATTTCCAATTTCATAATGATGGAATGAAAAATTCCACACGTCATAACCACATATTCAAGGCCTCGTTCCAAGACTAAAAATAATATTTCTTCAAAGCCTTTTTCCAAGACAATAGTTTGTCTCATGAGACCTACTGATGCATTGAGGAGCTATAGCGGGCTCCACCTATCACTTACTAAGTCCAATGCATTCCTCATATGAAAAGTTCGAAACATAACTCAAACATTCATATTAAAACTAGCATATGAAATGTCAATAATTTATCCATAAACCATGAATGGTATAAAAATAACACATTCACAATAAAACATATCACAAAACCTTCAATACAATATGGAAATTTTATCATATTAAATCAACTTCAAACAATTTTAAAATCCATCAAAGGATGTTGACCTAGATTAAATCAAAACTACTTGAGAGAAATATCTCTTTCTATTTTGAAATCATTAAAAAGTCAAATTATTATAAAAGAAAACATTTATTTTTAAAATATTCTTATAATCTTGTAAGGGAAGATTTGATGGTGTTATAAAGGTGTAAAATATCCGCACTCACCGTATAAGTTAAAAAAACATTCTTTCCTAAATTCGTCGAAAAGGTCATAAAGTACCTTGTTTGGAAAATGACGGAAATTTTCCTTTCAAAACATTTTACAAAATGTAAAACAAGGGTATAAATGAATTTAGTCCACATTATAGGAAATATTAAAAAGTTTTGAAATACATTTTTAAGAAACACTAATGTGGATGATAAAGACGTCACAGTAGATACTCATGTATAAACAACCTCGGATAATGAAGAGATTGTAAAATTAACCCTTACCTTATACTTTTTCTTGATTGAGGGTACATTAACCTCATTTATAATAGTTAAATAATTAAATTATATAAAACCCACATATATAAATATGATATCATCTATGATCTTCAAATATTACTTTGTTAATAATATTTTAGTAGTATCATTGTTTCGAGTGTTAACTGATTTGTTTTCCTTTATATGCTTCGTTATGTAATCAATGTTTTTTATAGATTGGATGTATTTGGTTCATATCCAGAATTATATTAAGTTCTCAAACATTATTTTTAATCATAAAATAAAAATTATTCTTGAATGGTTATGATGGGGAATGAATTTCATCACATTCGTGGAGATGGTAATCCCTACGTACGCAGGAGCCATAATATCATTCTATTGATGGTGAAATTGTATGTAATTGGATGGTATATCATATATAAAGAATCATTAACATATTATATTTATTATTTAAATCATTTATACTCATTATTATACCCATCCAAATAATGAAGTGTTTTAATAACAAAATGCACCACAACGTGGAGATGGTAAGTCATACGTATGCACATATGGCGACTTGTCATTCATTGGATGGATAGAATAATTAATATGGTTGTACCATATTTATAATAATATCACAGTTTGTATAAGGTACCAGAGTTATTATTTTATTATAGAAACAACAAATGAAGAGGAATTGGAAAAAGAAAAGAACATTGAAAGAGGTGGAGAAATTATTACCTCTTCTTCAGGTGTTTTCTTTTGATTTGATCAAAAGGGATCCATAGGTTGGATTTCTGATAAAAGTAAGGCCATTATTTCAAATTTATAGTATTTGGGAGGATATTTGATCTGGTTTTGGATGAGACAAATGGATTTGGAGGTGTGATTTTGAGATAAGGGGAAGTACCCTTTTATAAGATAGGTGAGGGTCACTTTAGGAAAAGCGTGAAATATTATTTTATTATACAATCATATTCAGTTTATAATGGATCCAAAAGAATATATTTTGAGGATAAGGTGGGTATGGGTCAAAAAACTCTCAACCAATAGGTTTTAGATAGGTTTAGGTCACCATATTAACCTTATCTTTTAGATATAACTCTTAGTTAAATAGTTTAACTTTTACCATGTATTCTTGTATTACTATAATAAATGGTTAATAAACTTAATAAAAAAACCAAGAGAACCCCAAGTGGTTCATTATTGATATATATAACCTTATCTAAGTCCTTTGTCCGAACATTATATTTTTAGGAATATTATATCAATTAATAATGTAGTATTTGTTTTAAAAACTCATTTTTGTCAATTTTGACACTATTTGGTATTCTGTTTTTTGTGAAAGTCATAAAAACATTATCACTTTGAACAAAATTTATTTAATCAACCCTAAAATTTCATATTGACTTATAAAATTAGTGTAATTCATCAAACCTAATGTATTCCATTTTCTAGAAATGGTGCCAAGTAAAAGGAATGAGAACTCCAGCAATACGCATGATCCAAAGAGTAAGAATAAGCATATCTTTCGTGGTCTTAAGCCAAAATTTAGAAGGGAAATAGTCTCCCACATATTAAAATCATATGAAGACATAGTATACTGTGTTAATAAGATAAATAAATAATTCTCAAAGTCTTATGGCTTTGAAGGGAAGCTAGAGAAGAAAATGATGGTAGAGAGAAAAGATGGATAAAGTGAATAAGGGAAAGAAGGGTTTTTCCATATGTGATAACTATTGAAAGAATCACCTTGGTAAATGATAGAAGGGAATGGTAGTTTTTATAAGTGTGGGAAAAAATGTTACGAATTTCGTGATTGAAAGGGTAAGAAAAAGTTTTCAAATGTACAATGCTTCATCTGCAAGGAGTTGAGACACTACGCGAATCAATTTCCCAATCATTAGAGTATACCACAAATGATGATATTAGATAATAATCAAGTTATGATACTACTGTAGATTAAAAGGAATGACTAGTGTTCTTATGTTGATATTAAATAATTATGTTATTTGAGTATTGTATCAACAATGTACTAGTTATAATAATTACAGAGTATATAATTATTGTACTGCAGTGTTATTTCATTAAGGATTTGAGATTGTGTGGAACCAAGAAAAGTGACTCAATAGCAAGTTAAAATTTTTGAAAAATACATGGTTGAGGGAAAGATAAACTTTAATGTAGTTCTGATACTGAGGTATTGATTTTGGAATAAGAGATTATTGATTTGTAAAAATTATATAAGATATTATTGACTACCTTGCAACTAATTAATGGTTTGTTTATTCCATCATTGTTGGAGATTACAACATTTTTGGATTTAAGGAGTATATCCAATATTCTATGTTTTACAGAAGGAATAAGGAAGTACATACATATTCAAAATGGTTTTCTAGTAGTTCATTTTATTACCACATTTTAAGAGAATATAGGATAAAGGTTTTCACATGTATATTATGTGACCTTCCTTATAAATTTTGGATTGTGAGTTCAGAAAGAAGTATTGTGGATAAGTCTAAAGGTTGGAATTGATTAAGTTTGACATTGGATACTATTTTTAAGGTTAAATCATTTATTATTATTATTTTTAGATTTTTATAAAAAGTAAAACCCGACGGTTGGGCGACAACTCATCATGTCTGCAAAGACCACGAGACTTGAACCAACAACCAAAGGGAGACAAGGGTGCATCACCTACCACTGGACTATGTGATGTCCAAAATTATATAATGTAGTTTTTTTAAAAGGTATAGTGGATGAATTATGAATTCAACTTTTTTAGAAAACTATACGATCATGATAAATAGGATATTTTTGAGTTCTATTATCTTTTGGGAGTGAAAGATGAGTTTATAGTAGAAATTAGTTAAAGGATGGAACTTTACTTGTCAAGTAAGTTTTTCTTATTCTATGAAAAAATTAATACTTATAATTTAGGGAAAGTATCTTAAAACCAAAAATTTTTTATCATAATACCTTATTTTTAATGAACCAATAATATTTTAAGTCTTCATAGACTTGTGGCTTTGAGGCCCTCGATTTTCTATTTATTGTTCGCTTGTTTGTGATTAATGACCTCAATCACTCCATATAAATATTTACGTTTTTCCTCTAATTATGTGTCTCAAATTTCCACCGATGTTCTCTTATTCGAAATCCTAATTTGGAGGTGACTTTTTCATTTCCCTTTCCCACTTATTGAGAATAAATTTTATTAACCCCATTTTCAATGTGTGTTTTCCACAAAGGTATTTTCTATTTTTAACATTTTATTTTCGAAGAACAATCTCAAATTATGAGAACACAATTTTTTGAAGTAGGGGAGAATGTAACACCCCAAGATTTCATAGTATGTTATCTCTTTAAAGTAATTCAATAGCTTGCACTACACGCAACACTGAGTTCGAACGCACCATGACTTACCAAACTAGCCATTCAAAAAGAATTTATGAATAGCATTAACTGAATTATGAATTTTATATACTCCATATAATCTTTGAATCCATATTATGTGTTTCTTATACATGATATAAGAACAAATTCATTTTTTCATATAAAAGAAGTATTTTTCAAAAAAAATGAAATTTTTACCGCCTTTTAATGGAGAACCCATTTTTAATCCAATATTTTACACTTTTATATATTTAATTTAATGAAATTATATTCTTCTTTAGAATCAGGATATAAAAATTTAGTTTTGATAAATTTTTGATACTTTTCTGATAACTTTCATATTTTGATGAATAGTAAATAATACTAAATTTTAATTGAAAATAACTTTTTTAATCGAAATAATTTATATTGTTAAATTATTCATTTCATTAGTTTTAAAGTATAATTAGATTATATTTTTATCATTTAATATAATTTATTTCATTAGATGTACATTTTCATTTAAATTGTACTTAAACACATGTCAATTTTTAATAGTTTTTACTTCTTAAAACCTTGCTTTCTTGTTTTGACAACAGGAATTAATTTTAAATTTATTAATGCAACTAATATTTTTTGAATTTGTTAAAACAGACATCATTTTGGGATTCTGAGTTTCAAAATTATCTTAGGGTAAATTTTTTGTATTTTTCTAAAAACTTTCAATTTTTCATGAATAGTGAAAAACACTGCATTATTGTTTTAAACCGACTTTTATTTTAATAATTATTATTATTATTTAAATTTATTTTAAAGTTAAAAATAGATACATAATACCTATATTAGTTCAATTTAATTCGTTGGAGTCATTTTATAATAAGATTATATGTATAAAATTTTATTAAATTTTATAGTGTCTTTTACCCACCTTCTACGCACATTTGCAGATTTGCATAAAATGTAATTTTACCGCTTATGTGAATTAAATTTAAAAATCCGAGAGACATGGTTGAAATCAGTAAACAAAATCTGGTTCAATAGAATGAAAATAATTTTTGATGAATAGTAACTTTTGAATTTTATTTACCACTGTTAAAAGTAAATAGGGTAATTAAATATAAAATGATGTTATAATTATCCTAACACATGTACTAATTCTATTTTATAAGTGTATTGAGACAAAAATCAACCTTAGGAATAAAATATGATTCTTTTGTTCCACTTGTATTATATTAGGACATTTATTATTATTTTATTTAAAGAAGAGATAAAAGTTTTAAATTCAATGTTTAATAACTAAACCATTTTTAATATAGGGATATAAATAATATAAATTCGACTATAAATATTCATTAGAAAGATAAAAATATTTAATACATCATGGTATTTTATTTATAATTTTTAGACATAAAATAATTAAATTTATGTATAATACAATGATGATGCAGTAATTACCTTATCAATGAAATATTAAAATAATTGTTATTATAAATATCCAAATAAATGTAAATTGAGAATTTTGATGCATTACAAGAATTTTATTGGTTAATATTACATGTTAGGGTTTATTTAATGTATTTTTTTCTAAGTAATCAAGTTTTTTTGACTTTCACAAAAACCAAATACTAAATAGTGTCAAAATAGACATAAATGAGTTTTTAAAACAAATAGTATATTATTAAATGATATAGTAATCCTAAAAATATAAGGTTCAGCCAAATTACTTATATAAGGATATATATATAATTAATGAACCACATGAGGTTTTTTAGGAATTTATATAGTATGTTTCTTAACCATTAAATATAAAAATACAAGAAGACATTGTAAAAGTTAAACTATTTAGCTAAGAGTTAAATCTAAAAGATAAGGTTAATATGGTGACCTAGACTTGTCTAAAACCAGTTTTTTGAGAGTATTTATACATATCCCCACCTTATCCTCTAAATAAATCCATTTTAATCCATTATAAACCTAAAATTATTTTTTAATAAAATAATATTTCAAGCTTTTCCTAAAGTGACCCTCACCTCTATTAGAAAATGGTACTTACCCTTCTCTCAAAATCACACCTACAAAGACTTTTGTCTCGGACAAACCTTGCTCAAATATCATCCCAAATACCCTCAATTCAACATATAGGACTTAATTTATTTATAATCTAACCTAAGGATCCCTTTTTATCAAATCAAAAGGAATATCCTGAAGAAGAGTTAATTACTTCATCACCTCTTTCAAAGTTCTTTTCTTATTCCACTTCCTCTTTCTTTGATTTTTTTCATACTAAAATAATAAATATGGTACCTTCTACAAGATTATATGTTATTATAAATATTTTAAAACCATATTCATTATTATATCCATCTTATGAATGAAAAAGTCACCATATGTGCATACGTTCGGCTTACCGTCTCCACATCATGGTGTAGTTTATTAATAAACACTCATTATTTTGATGGGTATAATAATGAATATAATTGATGTAAATAATAAATATAAAATTTTAATATTTATTTATATATAATACCATCCAATTAAATACTATTTCACCATCAATATATTGATATTGATGCTCATTTTTGCGTACGGCTTTCCGTATCCATGACGTGATGAGATTAATTTCCATGTTCACCATTCAATGATGATTATAAAAATATACATTATTAATAAGTATATAATATATGAAACAATAATTATACTATAAATATATATATATATATATATATATATATATATATGTATGTATGTATGTATTTATGTATTTACTTATATCTTATTCACTTACTTTCGTTCAATACGATATGAAAATGGAAATAGCGTTTATGTGTACATACGACACACCATCTCCATAAATGGTGTTTTCCATTTCATATATCTATCTATTATACATATTTATATTCTGAATATATATGATACATAAATAATGTTTTGTATTCTGGAATCAATTAATTCATGATATAAGTGATATGATCGAGAATAACAAGTTAAAACATGTATGATAGAGAAAGTGATTATTACACGAAATGTTATTTTAACATAGAAATTATTATTAAATGGATATTATAAATCCATAAATGAATAAATTATGATATCATAAATATGAATATGATTATGGTATAATTTAAAAAAATACTATGGTCATTATACAGGAGGTTAAATGTACCCTCGAACAAAGGAAAGTCTAAGGTAATGGTTAATTTTACAATATCTTTATTATCTGAGATTGTTTATATGTAAGAATATACTGAGAATTGTTTATCATCCTCATCTGTGTTTATTAAAAATGTATTTCAAAACATTTTTACTATTTCCAAGAATATTGGTTAAAGTCATTTATACTATTTTTTACTTTTTATAAAATGTTTTGAAAGAAATCCTTCCATCATTTTCTAAACAACGTACTTTATGACCTTTTCGACAAATTAAGGTAAGAATGTTTTTTATAAATTATACGACGAGTGCAGCTATTTTCCTCCATTATAACACCTTAAAATTTCCCTTACAAGATTATAAAAATATTTTCAAAATAAATGTTTTCTTGTATAATTATGTGACTTTTAAATTATTTCAAAATAGAAAGAGATATTTATATCAAATAGTTTTGATTTCATCTATGTCAACATCCTTTGATGGATTTTACACTTGTTTAAAGTTGATTTATTATGATACAATATTCTGTGTTGTATGGAAGGTTTTGTGATATGTTTTAATGTGGATGTGTTATTTTTATACCATTCATGGTTTATGGTAAAATTGTTAACATATCTTATTCTAGTTTTAATATGAATGTTTATGTTATGTTTCAACCTTTTCATATGGGGAATGCATTGGAATTAGTAAGTGATGGGTGGAGTCCTCTATAGCTCCTCAATGCATCAGTAGATTTCATTAGACAAACTAGTATCTTGGAAAAAAGAATATTTATTTTTAGTCATGGCATGAGGCCTTGAATATGTGGTTATGATGTCCAGCATTATGCATTCCATCATTATGAAATTAGCTATTGATATTACATGTGATTATTCAACTAGTAGAATATCTGTGTGAATAATTAAATGGAATTATTTAATTAATATTTTCCGTATTATGCTGAATTTTAATTTTAAAAGGATTTAATTTTAGTCTTATATATTTCCTTAAATGTTTATTCTTATTTATGATAGTTTACGCTATATTGTTATCCTTACTGAGAATATGAGCTCACCCCTTTCTTATGTTTTATTTTTCTCAAGATGCAAATAAGTGTGTTATGATTGATCTACATAGTTAAGATAGGAGAATAATTTCATTATAAAAGGATTATTTATGTTGAGTTTAATTTTATAAATTTTCATGTAACGTTCATATATGTAATCTATTTTCCAAGACTACTAAATTGATCAGTCCTTTGAGAATTGATTCTTTGTAATAATTCCAATGTATTATAATAATGCACTGACTCTGGGTAAGAATAGAATAATTAATATGGTTTTAACATATTTGTAATAACATCACAGTATGTATAAGTTACTGGAGTTATTATTTTAGTATGGAAACAATGAAGAAAGAGGAATTGGAAGATGAAAAGAAATTTGAAAGAGGTGGTGAAATTATTACCTCTTCTTTGGATGTTTTTTTTTTAGTTTATAAAAAGGGCTCCATAGGTTGGATTTTTGATAAAATCAAGTCCACTAGGTAGAATTGAGGGTAGTTGGGAGGATATTTTAGTAGGTTTTTTCTGATCCAAATGGCTTTGGAGGTGTGATTTTTAGAGAAGGGGAAGTACCCTTTTATAAGAGAGGTGAGGGTCACTTTAGGAAAATATTGAAATATTATTTTATTATACAATCATATTCGGTTTATAATGGCTCCATAAGGATTTATTTTGAGTATAATGTGGTAATGGGTCTAAAAAATCTCAAAAAATAAGTTTTAGATAGGTTTAGGTCACCATATTAACCTTATCTTTTAGATTTAACTCTTAGTTAAATAGTTTAACTTTTACCATCTATTCTTGTATTATTATAATAAATGGTTAATGAACCTACTATAAAAAAGCCAAGAGAACCCCTAGTCATTCATTATTGATATATATAATCTTATATAAGTCTTTTGGTATAACCTTAGATTTTTAGGAATATTATATCAATTAATAATATAGTATTTTTTTTTAAAACTCATTTATGTCAATTTTGACACTATTTAGTATTTTGTTTTTCTGAAAGTCATAACAACTTTATCACTTCAAAATAAATTATGTAATCAGCACTAACATGTCATATTAACCTAGAAAATTATTTTAATTCACCAAAAGTTATAATTTACATTTATTTTAATATTTATAATATCAATTATTTTAATCTTTCTTGAATAAGGTAATTATTGCATCATCTTTGTGTCTTAAATAAATTTAATTATTTAATGACTAAAAATTATAAATAAATATAATTATGTAGGAAATATTTTTATATTTCTAATTAATATTGACAGATGAATTTATCTTATGTATAACCCTATATTGAAAATGGTTCAGTTATTAAACTTTGAATTTAACACTTTTAACTCTTCTTTAAATAAAATAATCATAAATGTCCTAATCTAGTCCAAGATGAACAAAAGGATCATATTTTATTCCTAATGTTTATTTTGGTCGAAATAAACTTATTTAATAGATAAAGGACATGTGTTAGGGTAATTATAATATCATTTTTACCTTTAATTACACAATTTACTTTTAATAGGGGTAAATAAAATTCAAAAGTTAATATTCACCAAAAATTATTTTCATCCTATTGAACCACATTTTACTTATTGATGTCACTTGTGCCTCTTGGATTTTTGAAATTTAATTCATATAAGTGGTAAAATTAAATTTTATACAAATTTTCAAATGTGCCTAGAAGGTGGGTAAAAGACGTTAAAAAAATTCAATAAAATTTTATATATCTAAACTTATTATAAAATGACTCTAGTGAATTACATTGAACTAAAATAGGTATTATATATCTATTTTTACTTAAAAATAAATTTAAAATATAATTATTATTATTTAAATAAAACTTGATTTTAAACAATAACACAGTGTCATTCACTATTCATCTAAAAATGAAAGTTTTTAGAAAAATACCAAAAATTCACCCTAAGAAAATTTTAATATTCTGAATCCAAAAATGAAGCCCATTTTGAAAAATAAAATAATAAAATTTCCAAAAGTGGGTTTTACTATTCATAATTGCTAGAATGGCTGGTCGTGGTGTGCTAGAACTTGAAGTTGCATACAACGCAAGCTATTGAATTATTCAAAGTGAAGCATATCGTGGAATCTTGGAGTGTTACATTCTTTCCTCCTTCAAATAATTTCATCCTCAAAAATACTAGAATATTACTGTATAAAAATATTTGGGTGGTTCTTCATCATAAGTTCCTTAGGTTCCCACATTGCCTCTTCCATCTTATGGTTTCTCCATATATATTCTACCAGATGGGTCGTCCGGATTCTCAACACTTGTACTTTGGTGTTAGGAATCTTGATAGGATCTTCACAATAAGAGAGATCGAGTTCCTGTTCTATTTATTTATAGGTGAGTACATGTGTAGGGTCAGGCATGTATTTTTTTAACAGTGATATGTGGAACAAATCATGAACTTTGAAGAGACTTGGAGGCATTGCTAAATGTTATGCTACAACTCCAATTCATTCTAGAATTTCAAAAGTTCTAATGAACCTAGGACTTAATTTACCCTTCTTACCAAATCGTACAACAACCTTCCATGGAGATACCTTCAATAAAACATGATCTCCTACTTGAAATTCCAAATCCTTCCTTTGGTTATTGGCATTTCTCTTTTCCCTACAATGAGATGTTTTTATGTGGGTTTGGATCATCTTCATATTTTCCATTGTTTCCTCAACAAGTTATGGGCCTACAAGTTTTGTTTCACCAACAGCATCCCAACAAGTTGGTGTGTGATATCTCTTTCTATATAACACTTCATATAGTTCCATCTGAATACTTGAATGGAAGCTATTGTTATTGTAAAATTATACCAGAGGTAAATATTGATCCCATGTACCTTGAAAGTCCAATTGGCAAGATCTCAAAATGTCTGTTAAGGTTTGAATAGTCTGTCCTATTTGTCCATTAGTTTGAGGGCGGTAGGCAGTGCTCAAAAAAAGTTCAGTATCTGAGGACTTCTAAAGACTTTTCCAGAATTTTGATGTAAAATGGGGATCACAATCAGAAACAATCGGTAGGGTTACTCCATTAGGTCCTAAAACATCATTAATATAGAGTATTTCTAAACATTAAAGTGGTAAATCTTATATTATATCAAGAAAATGTGCTGACTTGGTAAGAGGATCAACAATGACCCATATTGCATGATTTATTCTAGGAGTCTTTGGTATGCCCATGACAAAGTCCATCATAATATCATCCCATTTCCACTCAGGTATGGGAAGAGGTTACATGACTCCTCTAGGATTTTGTCTTCCAACCTTCACCTGTTGAAAACTATACATATTGAAACCTAATCAGCAATCTCTCTCTTCATATTGTCCCACCAAAAATTTTCCTTCAAATCTCTATAAATCTTAGTGCTACCGGGGTGTATAGAGAAATTAGAGCAATGAGAATCATCCAAAAATTCCCTTTTTAAATTAGGTATGTCTGGAACACAAAGTCACTTCCCAAATATCAAAATTCTATTTTAATATATGAAGTCATTCAATCTCCCATCATTCACAGCTTTAATTTTCTTTTGAAACTTCTCATCATCAGTCTAATAATTTTTTATCCTTTCTAGTAAAGTTGTATTGACAACCATTTGACAAAGTATAGAGGTTTCACCTTCCATGATTATTCTCATATCTATCTTTACTAGATCCATGAACATAGGATCCCTTTCAAATATCATCTTGTTCAAAAATCCATGATCCTTTCTTCTCAAAGCATTTTCCACCTAATTTGCCTTCCCCAGGTGGTAGTGTATAGTGAAATCATAATATTTGAGTATTTGAATCCATCTTCTTTGCCTCGCGTTGAGTACTTTGTGTGACAAAATATACTTTAAACTCTTGTGATCAGTATATATCTCAAATTTTTCACCATAGAGATAATGTCTCCATATATTCAAAGGAAAAATAACAGCTGCTAACCCAAGATCATGAGAAGGATAGCTTTGTTCATGAATTTTTACTTTTTGTGATGCATAGGAAATAACCCTAACATTCTGAATAAGGACACAACCAAGTCTTTTCTTTGAAGCATCACTATAAATAACAAACTCATCGATCCTTGATGGTAGATTCATGATAGTATCATTGACTAATCTTCTCTTATGTTCTTCAAAACATTCTTCACACTCTTTTGCATAAAAAAATTAATGCCTTTACGTGTGAGCTTGGTTAATGGGTTACCCAGTCGGGAAAAATCTTGGATGAAACCTCGACCCTAATTACCCTGAGTTGGTTCATTATTACATACCATTTACATGATACAAGGAATCATGTCCCGAAATACCGATCGGTTTAGTAGCCTTGGAAATACTAGATACATACATAATTTTTACATTAAATCATGAAATAAAAAACAACATTGTGTCCCCTTTGAACACTCTTATATCCCTTATCTTATTCTTACAGGTTAATCATAATATACTTCATCACATCATGGGAAAAATAAAACATAAGAAAGGGGTGAGATCAGATGCTCAGTAAGGATAACAATATACCAAAAGTTATCATAATTAATCATAAAAATTTAAGTCAACGTATAAGAATAAAACACAATCCTTTTAAACTTAAACTTCATAATAATATGGAAAAGATAAATAAAATAATGGAATTTACTTATTCACATGTATATTATACTAATTTAATTATCACATGTAATATCAATAGCCAATTTCATAATGATGAAATGCATAATGTCGGACATCATAACCACATATTCAAGGCCTCATGCCAAGACTACAAATAATATTTTTCAAGGCCTTGTTCCAAGACACTATTTTGTCTCATTGGACCAAATTATGGATTGATGAGCTATAGAGGGCTTCACCCGTCACTTACTAATTCCAATGCATTCCTTATATGAAAAGGTTGAAACATAACATAAACATCTATATTAAAACTAGCATACAAAATGTCAATAATTTATACATAAACCATGAATGGTATAAAATAACACATCCATAGTCAAACATATCACAAAACATTCAATACAATACAAAATATTGTATCATAATAAATCAACTTCAAACAAGTGTAAAATCCATCAAAGGATGTTGACATAGATGAAATCAAAACTATTTGAGAGAAATATCTCTTTCTATTTTGAAATCATTTAAAAGTCACATAATTATAAAAGAAAACGTTTATTTTTAATATATTCTTATAATCTTGTAATGGAATCTTTGAATGAGTTATAATGGGGGAAAATAGTTGCACTCATCGTATAATTTAAAAATCATTCTTTCATTAATTCGTCGAAAAGGTCATAAAAAACCTTATTTGGAAAACAACGGAAAAATTCCTTTCTAAACATTTTATAAAAAGTAAAAAAATGGTATAAATGAATTTAAAACATTTTATAGTAAATATTAAAAATGTTTTGAAATATATTTTTATGAAACATGGATGTCGATGATAAAGAGGTCCCAGTAGATACTCGTGTATAAACAACCTCAGATAATGAAAAGATTGTAGAATTAACCCTTACCTTGTACTTTTCCTTGATTGAGGGTACGTTAAACTCCTGTATAATAGTTAAATCATTTTTATTAAATTATAAAACAACCTCATATATAAATATGATATCATATATTATCTTCTAATATTTATTTGTTAATAATATTATTGTAGTATCGTTGTTTTGGGTGTTAACCGATTCATTTTCCTTTATATGGTTGGTTACGTAATCCATTTTTGTTATCGATAGAATGTGTTTGATTCATATACATAATGATATTAATTTATTGGACATTATTTATTATCATAAAATGAAATTATTCTTTAATGGTTATGATGGGGAATGAATTTCATCGCGTTTTTGGAGACGGTAATTTGTATGTACGCATGAGCGACAATATCATTCTATTGATGGGGAAATCGTATGTAATTGGATTTTATATCATTTATAGAGAATAATTAACATGTTTTATTTATTATTTACATCTGTTATACTCATTATTATTCCCATCCAAATAATTAATTGTTTGAATAACAAACTACACCACGACGTGGAGATAGTAAGCCGTATGTACGCACGTATAGTGACTTGTCATTAATAGTATGGATAGAATAATGAATATGGTTGTACCATATTAATAATAACAAAAAAAATTTATAAGGTACTATATTTATTATTCTGTTATGTAAACAAAAAAATAAATAGGAAGTGCAAGAAGAAAATAACTTTGAAAGAGGTGTTGAAATTATTACCTCTTCTTCAGGTGTTTCCTTTTGAGTTGATCAAAAGGGCTCATTAGGTTGGATTTATGATAAAAGTAATGCCTCTGGGTCTAATTTAGGGTAGTTGGGAGTATATTTGAGTAGGTTTTGGCCAATCCAAATGGCCTTGGAGGTTTGATTTTGAGATAAAGGGAAGTACCTTTTTATAAGAGAGGTGAGGGTCACTTTAGGAAAATCTTGAAATATTATTTTATTATAAAATCATATATGGATTATAATGGCTCGAAAAGGATTTATTTCTAAGATAAGGTTGGTATGGGTTGAATAAATCTCAACCAATAGGTTTAATATAGGTTTAGGTCACCATATTAACCTTATCTTTTAGATTTAACTCTTAGTCAAATAGTTTAACTTTAACCATGTAGTCTTGTATTGTTATAATAAATAGTTAATAAAATTACTATAAAAATCCAAGAGAACCCAAAGTGGTTAATTATTGATATATATAACCTTATCTAAGTCTTTTGGACAAACCATATATTTTTAGGAATATTATATCAATTAATAATATAGTATTTGTTTTAAAAACTCATTTATGTCAATTTTAATACTATTTGGTATTTGGTTTTTTTGAAAGTCATAAAAACTTTATTACTTAGAAAAAAATTATTTAATTAACCCTAACATGTCATATTAACCTATATAATTAGTTTAATTCATCAAAATTTTGAATTTACATTTATTTTAATATTTATAACATTAATTATTTTAATCTTTCATTAATAAAGTAATTACTGCATCATCATTGTTTCATAAAAAAATTTAATTATTTAATGTCTAAAAATTAAAAATAAAACACCATTATATATAAATTTTATCTATATTTATAATAAATATTTATAGTCAAATTTATCTTTTGTATAACATTATATTAAAAAATGTTTAGTTATTAAACTTTGAATTTAACACTTTTAACTCTTCTTTAAATAAAATAATAATAAATTTCCTAATCTAATCCAAGTGGACCAAAAGGGTCATATTTTATTCCTAAGGTTGATTTTGGTCGAAATACACTTATATAATAGAATTAGGATGTGTTTTGAAGTAATTATAAAATCATTTTTACCTTTAATTACCTTATTTACTTTAAAACGTGGTAAATAAAATTCAAAAGTTACTATTCACCAAAAAAATTAATTTCATCTTGTTGAAACACATTTTACTTACTGATGTCAACCATTTCTCTCAGATTTTTGAAATTGAATTCACAGAAGTGGTAAAATTACGTTTTATGCAAATTTTTAAATGTGCCTAGAAGGTGGGTAAAAGACATTAAAAAAATTCAATAAAATTTTATACATCTAATCTTATTATAAAACGAATCCATTGAATTACATTGAACTAATATAGGTATTATGTATCTATTTTTATTTTAAAATAAATTTAAATAAATATAATAATTAATTAAATAAAATTCGGTTTAAACAATAACGTTGTGTTTTCACTATTCATCAAAAATTGAAAGTTTTCCGAAAAATACCAAAAATTCACCCTAAGCTAATTTTGATATTGTGAATCCAAAAATGAAGTCCATTTAAAAATAAATTTTATAAAATTTAAAAAAGTGTGTATTATTATTCATAAAATCTAATTTGATTGGTCGTTGTGTGCTAAAACTCGAAGCTGCGTACAATGCAAGCTATTGCAAAATTCAAAAAGAAGCATACTATGGAAGTTTGGTGTGTTACATTATCCCCTACATCAAATAATTTAGTTCTCAAAATTTCTCAAATATTATTGAATAAAAATATTAGACTGGTTCTTCATCATAATTTACTCGGGTTCCCATGTTGCCTCTTCCATCTTATGGTTTATCCATAGAACTTTTACCAGACGAGTCATCTGGTTTCTTAACACTCGTTCTTTGGTATCAAAACTCTTGATAGGCTCTTCACAGTAAGATAGATTTGGTTCCAATTCTATTTATTCATAGGTGAGTACATGTTTTGGGTTAGGCATGTATTTTATCGACAGTGATACGTAGAACACATCATGATTATAAGGAATCAAGACCTAAAGGACTGATCAGTTTAGTAGTCTTGGAAAATAGATTTCATATATGAACGTTACATTACAATTTCTAAAATAAAACACAACATAACTAATCCTTTGATAACTCCATTATTATTTTAGATTAACCCTACATATCTATCATAATACACTTCTTCACATCCTGGGAAAAATAAATCATAAGAAAGGGGTAATCTCATATGCTCAGTAAGGATAACAATATAGCGGAAACTATCATAAATAAGCATAAACATTTAAGGCAATGTATAAGACTAAAACACAAGACTTTTAAACTTAAAATTAAGCATAATATGTAAAATATAAATCAAATAATGTCATTTTCTTATTCACATGGATATTCTACTAGTCAAATAATCTCATTCAATGTCAATAGCCAATTTCATAATGATGGAATGCATAATGTCAGACATCATAACCAAATAGTCGAGGCCTCATTCCAATACTATAAATAAGATTTTTTCAAGGTCGTGTACCAAGACACAAGTTTGTCTCATTAGACCCACCGATTCCTCGAGGAGCTATAACGGGCTCCAACCGTCACTTACTAAGTCCAATGCATTCCTCATATGAAAAGGTTGAAACATAACATAAACATTCTTATTAGAACTATAATACAAAATATCAATAATTTAACCATAAACCATGAATGATATAAAAATAACACATCCAAAGTCAAACATATCACAAAACCTTCAATACAATATGGAATATTTTATCATAATAAATCAACTTCAAACAAGTGTAAAATCCATAAAAGGATGTTGACATAGATGAAATCAAAACAATTTAAGAGAAATATCTCTTTCTATTTTGAATTAATTTAAATGTAAAATAATTATAAAAGAAAAAATTTATTTTAAAACTATTTTTATAATATTGTAAGGAAAGCTTTGAAGGTATTATAACAGTGGAAAATAGATTCATTTTTCGTATAAGTTAAAAAACATTCTTACCTTAATTTTTTGAAAAGGTCATAAGGTACCATATTTGGAAAACGATGGAAAGATTCCTTTCAAAACATATTATAAAAAGTAAAACAAGGGTATAAATGAAATTAAAACATATTCTAAGAAATATAAAAAATATTTTTAAATTCATTTCTAAGAAACAGGGATGAGGATGTTAAATAATTCTTAGTAGATACTTACGTACAAACAACCTCGGATAATAAAGAGATAGTAAAATTAACCCTTACCTTGTACTTTTTTTTGGTTGAGGGTACGTTTAACCTTCTGTATAATGACCATAATATGTTATTAAATTATAACAAAACCATATTCATATTTATTACATCATACTTGATTCATTTATGGCTTTATGGTACCCATGTAATAATAATTTTTATGTTAAAATTACATTTCGGGTAATAATCACTTTCTTTATTATATGTGTTTTAAATTGTTATTCTTGATCCTATAAATTATATCATGATTTAATTGATTCCAGTATATAAAACATTATTTATGTATCATATATATTCAGAATAAAATTATGTATAATATATAGATATATGAAATGGAAAACAACATTTATGGCGACGGTAGGTCGTATATACGCATAAACACTGTTTCCGTTTTCATATCGTATTGAACGAAAGTGAGTGATTGAGATATATGTAAATACATAAATATATTTATATATCAAGTAAAATTTTTGTATCATATATTACATACTTATTAATAATATATATATATATATTTATAATGATTCTTGAATGGTGAAGGTGGAAATGAATCTCATCGCGTAGTGGAGATGGTAAGTTGTACGTACGCTCGAGCGATTATATCATTCTATTGATGGTGAAATCGTATCTAATTGGATGGTATATTAAATATAGAGAATAATTAACATGTGATATCTAATATTTACATCAATTATTCATCATTATTATACCCATCCAACTATTGAAGTGTTGAATAACAAACTGCACCACGACGTGGTGACGGTAAGTCGTACATACGGACGTATGGTGACTGTGTCATTCATAGGATGGATAGAATAATAAGTGTTGGTGTACCATATTTATATTAATATCAAAGTTTGTATAAGTAATTGGATTTATTATTTTGGTATGGAAACAAAAAATAAAGAGGAAGTGAAAGAAGAAAATAACTTTGAAAGATGTTATGAAATAATTACCTCTTCTTCAGGTTCTTCCTTTTTATTTGAACAAAAGGGTGCCTTATTCTAGATTTATGATCAAATTAAGGCTTTTAAGAAATATTGAGGGTATTTGGGAGGATATTTTAGCAGGTTTTGGGCGATCCAAGTGGATTTGGAGGTGTGAAATTAAGATAAAGGAAAGTGCCCTTTTATAAGAGAGGTAATGGTCACTTTAGGAAAATTTAGAAATATTATTTTATTATAAAATAATTTTCGGTTTATAATGGCTCAAAATGAATTTATTTATAGGATAAGGTGGGGATGGGTATAAAACCTCTAAAACAATAGGTTTTATAGAAGTTTAGGTCACCATATTAACCTTATCTTTTATATTTAACTCTTAGTTAAATAGATTAACTTTTACCTTGTCTTCTTGTATTATTACAATACATGGTTAATAAACTTACTATAAAATGCAAAATGAACCTCAAGTGGTCCATTAATGACATATATATCATTATATAATTCTTTTATCCAAACCTTATATTTTTAGAAATATTATATCATTTAATAATATTGTATTTGTTTTAAAAAATCATTTATGTCAATTTTGACACTATTTAGTATTTGTTTTTTGTGAAAGTCATAACAAGTTGATTACTTCGAACCAAATAAATTAAATCAACACTAAAATTTCATATTAACCTATAAAATTAATTTATGACATAAAAAGTCTCAATTTACATTCATTTTGATATTTATAATATCAATTATTTTAATCATTCATTAATAAGGTAATTACTTATTCATCATTGTGTCGTAAATAAATTTAATTATTTAATGTCTAAAAATTATAAATAAAATAAAATGATGTAGGAAATATTTTTAGATTTATAATTAATATTTATATCCTAATTTATATTATGCATAACCCTATATTAAAAATGTTTTAGTTATTAAAATTTTAATTTAACACTTAAAACTCTTCTTTAAATAAAATGAAAATAAATGTCCTAATCTAATCCAAGTGGATCAAAGAGGATAATATTTTATTCCTAAGGTTTATATTGGTCAAAAAACACTTATTCAATAGAATTAGGAAATGTGTTAGGATAATTATTTCTATAGAGATGGAAGGCCATATGTACGCAAAAACACCTTTTCCATTTTCATATCGTATTGAACGAAAGTAAGTGAATGAGATATATGTAAATACATACACACACACACACACACACATATATATATATATTAAGTATCATTATTATATAATATATTACATACTTATTAATAGTATATATTTATAATCATCATTGAATGGTGAACATAAAAATGAATCTTATCACGTCGTGGAGACGGTAAGATATACGTACGCACGAGTGATGATATCATTCTATTGATGGTGAAATCATGTGTAATTGGATTTTATATTATATATAAAGAATCATTAACATTTTATATTTATTATTTACATCAATTATACATCATTATTATACTCATCCAACTATTGAAGTGTTAAATAACAAACTACACTACGGCTTGGAGACGGCAAGCTGTACGTACGCACCTGTGGTGACTTTGTCATTCATAGGATGGATAGAATAATGAGTATTATTGTACCATATTTATAATGAAATCACAGTATGTAGAAGGTAATTGATTTATTATTTTGGTATGAAAACAATAAATAAATAGGAAGATAAAGAAAAAAATAACTTTGAAAGAGGTGATGAAATAATTACCTCTTCTTCAGGTTCTTCCTTTGGATTTGAATAAAAGGGCTATTTAGGCTGGATTTATGATCAAATTAAGGCCTTTAAGATTAATTAAGGGTAGTTGGTAGTATATTTGAGTAGGTTTTGGCCAAGTCAAATGGCTTTGGAGATGTGAAATTAAGATAAGGGGAAGTACCCTTTTATAAGAGAAGTAAGGTTCACTTTAGAAAAAGCTTGAAATATTATGTTATTATAAAATAATTTCAGTTTATAATGGCTCCAAATAGATTTATTTTGAGGATATGGTGGGTATGGGTCTAAACACTCTCAACCAATAGGTTTTATACAAGTTTAGGTCACCATATTAACCTTATCTTTTGGATTTAACTCTTAGTTAAATTATTAACTTTTACCATGTCTTCTTGTATTATTATAATACATGGTTAATAAACTTACTATAAAATTACAAGAGAACCTCAAGTGGTTAATTAATTACATATATATAATTATATAATTCATTTATCTGAACCTTATATTTTTAGGAATATTATATCATTTAGTAATATAGTATTTGTTTTAAAAACTCATTTATGTCAATGTTGACACTTTTTAGTATTTGGTTTTTTTGAAAGTCATAAAAAGTTGATTACTTCAATACAAATACATTAAATCAAACCTAACATGTCATATTCACATATAAAATTAGTGGATGGCATCAAAAGTATCAATTTACATTTATTTTGATATTTATAATAACAATTATTTTAATCTTTCATTAATTAATATGGTAATTACTGCTTCATTATTGTGTCATAAATAACATTAATTATATAATGTATAAAATTATAAATAAAATACCATGAAGTAGGAAATATTTTTATATTTCTAATTATTATTTATAGTCAAATTGATCTTATGTATATCCCTATATGAAAAATGTTTTAGTTATTAAATTTTTAATTTAACACTTTTAACTCTTCTTTAAATAAAATAATAATAAATGTCCTAATCTAATCCAAGTGGATTGAAGGGATCATATTTTATTCCTAAGGTTTATTTTTGTCTAAAAACACTTATACAATAGAATTAGTACATGTGTTAAGGTAATTATAATATCATTTTTACCATTAATTTCCCTATTTAATTTTAACTATGGTAAATAAAATTTAAATGTTACTATTCACCAAAATTATTTTCATCCTATTGAATGAAATTTTACTTAATAATTTCAACTGTTTCTCTTTTATTTTTAAAATTTAATTCAGAGAATCGGTAAAATTATGTTTTATGTAAATTTGCAAATTTTCCCAGAAAGTGGGTAAAATGCGTTAAATAATTCAATAAAAATTTATATATCTAATCTTATCATAAAATGACTTTAATGGATTATATTTAACATATATAGTTATTATGTATCTATTTTGACTTAAAATAATTATAAATAAGATAAATAATTATTTAAATAAAAAGTTGGTTTTTATGTACTATGTAGTATTTTTCACTATTCATCAAAAAATTGAAAGTTTTCGGAAAAATACCAAAAAATCACCCTAAGATAATTTTTATATTCGAAATTCAAAAAAAAAATTTGTTTTACCAAAATAAGAACATATATTTTCATTAATTAATTTAAAATTAATTCCCGTTGTAAAAACCAGAAAACAGGGTTTTTGAGAAGTAAAAACTATCAAAAGATTGATATGTGTTTATGTCCAATTTAAATATAAAATTATTTCTAATAACCAACATTGGATTAAATAATAAAAATATAATCTAATTATACTTCAACACCATTCAAATGTATAATTTAACACTATAAATTATTTTGATTAAAAAAGTTGTTTTCAATTAAAATTTATTACTTTTCACTATTCATCAAAATATAAAAGAAATCAAAAAGACACCAAAAATTTATCCAAACAAAAATTTTATTTCCCTCTTCTAAATAATAAGTATATTTTGTCAAATTGAATATATAAAAGTGTCAAATGTTGAATTTAAAAAGGGTTCGCTATTAAAAGGCAGTAAAATTGCATTTTTTGAAAAATACTTATTTTATCTGAAAAATTGAATTTTTTTTTATATTATGTCTAAGAAACACATAATATAGATTTTAAAATTATATAAAATATATCAATTTCAAAATGTAGTTAATAATTTTCAAAATAACTATTTGAACGGCTAGTTTGGTAAGTTGTGGTGCGCTCGAACTCAGTATTGTGTGTGGCGCAAGATATTGAATTACTTTAAAGAGATAACATAAAATACCATAAAATTACATAATATTTCACCATTAATATAATGATATCATCACTCGTGATTATGTACGTCTTACCATCTCCACGACGCGATGAGATTCATTTTCACGTTCACCATTCAACGATGATTATAGATATATATATTATTATTATTAAGTATCTAATATATGACATAATAATGCTACACTAAATATTTGTGTGTGTGTGTGTATTTACATATATCTCATTCACTTACTTTCATTCAATAAGATATGAAAACGGAAACGGAATTTATGCGTACATACAGCCTACCATCTCCATAAACTGTGTTTTCCATTTCATATATCAATCTATTATACATACGTATATTCTGAATATATATGAAACATAAATAATTTTTTATATTCTGGAATCAATTAAATCATGATATAAGTTATATGATCAAGAATAAAAATTTAAAACACGTATAATAAAGAAAACGATTATTACCCGAAATGTTATTTTAACATAGAAATTATTATTAAATGGGTAGTATAAAGCCATAAATGAATCATGTATGATATCATAAATATGAATATGGTTCTGTTATAATTTTATAACATACTATGGTCATTATATAAGAGATTAAACGTACCCTCGACCAATGTAAAGTACAAGGGAAGGGTTAATTTTACAATCTCTTTATTATCTCAGGTTGTTTGTACGTAAGTATCTACTGGGAATTCCTTATCATCCTCATCTTTTTTTCTTAGAAATGTATTTGAAAAAAAATTATTAGAATATGGTTTAAAGTCATTTATACCCTTGTTTGACTTTTTATAAAAAAAATTGAATGAAATCTTTCCATCATTTTCCAAACAAGGTACTTTATGACCTTTTAGATAAATTAAGGTAAGAATTTTTTTTCACTTATATGATGGGTGTGGCTATTTTCCACCGTTATAAAACCTTCAAATCATACCTTAAAATATTATAATAATGTTTTCAATATAAATTTTTGCTTTTATAATTACGTGAATTTAAATGATTTCAAAATAGAAAGAGATATTTCTCTCAAATAATTTTGATTTCATCTATGTCAACATCCTTTGCTAGATTTTACACTTGTTTGAAGTTGATTTATTATGATAAAATCTTCCATATTGTATTAAAGGTTTGGTGATATTTTTAACTATGGATGTGTTATTTTTATACCATTTATGGTTTATAGTTAAAGAATTAACATTTAGTATGCTAGTTTTAATACAAATATTTATGTTATGTTTCAACCTTTTCATATGAGGAATGCATTGGACTTAGTAAGTGATAGGTGGAGCTCGCTATAGCTCCTCGATGCATCGATAGGTCTCATTAGACAAACTAGTGTCTTGAAACAATGCCTTAACAAAATTTTATTTATTTTATTGGCAATAGGCCTTGACTATGTGGTTATGATGTCCAACATTATGCATTCCCTCATTAAGAAATTGGTTATTGATATTGAGTGTGATTATTCGACTAGTATAATATCCATCTGAATAAGTAAATGACATAATTTGATTTATCCTTTCCATATTATATTGAAATTTAAGTTTAAAAGGATTTTGTTTTAGTCTTATACATTGCATTAAATTTTTATACTTTTTTATGATATTTTCTGCTATATTTTTATCCTTACTGAGCATCTGAGCTCACCCCTTTATTATGTTTTATTTTTTCCAGCATGTGAAGAAGTTTATTATGATTGATATGTAGGGTTAATCTAGGATAACAATTGAGTTATCAAAGTATAATTTATGTTGTGTTTTATTTTAGAAATTGTAATGTTACATTCATATATGTAATATATTTTCCAAGACTGTTAAACTAATCGGTCCTTCGGGACTTGATTACTTGTAATCATGCCAATGTATTAAAATAATTCACCGACTCTAGATAACTAGGGTCGGGGCGTTATATTTGGTATCAAAGGAATTTTAGTACAATCCGTGGAAACGATATTTAAAAAAACTTTGATTTGAGAACATTTCCCTATGATAATATATGATGATTATTATATAAGAACTTCCAATAATTTTGGTAATGTATAGATTTGGTGAATTTTCCAATAAATACATCCCTATCTGGATATGAGAAGTTAGAGGCGGCTCTGGAACAGATGTGCCTCGGATTGAAAACTCTGACAAGGAGTTCTGGGATTGACCTGGGGTATCCTAGTACATAACAACAAGCCTTGTTGCACTCTTGGTTACGACACTCCCTGGGAATATGCTTAGGATAATTCACATTTTCTTTACAAACCATTATGAAGGTTTTATGAGTAAATACTTTCTCAAAGAATTTTTTTTATGATTATGGATTATATGCATAAACTATTCAATTTATGTTAGGTATTTTATAAGTTTGGAATTATTCATTGTGATTCATAAACTAACCTAGTGTATGCCATTGTTTAGAAATGGTTCCGAGTATAAGGAATGAGAACTCTAAAAATATGAATGATTCAAAGAGTAAGAAGGGTAATATCTTTCATTGTCTTAAGCCAAAATTTAGAAGGGAAATATTCTCCCATGTATTCTCATCATATGAAGAAATAGTATCGTGTGATAATAAGATAAGTAAATAATCCTCTAAGTTGTATGTCTTTGAATGGAAGCCATGTGATAACCGGGCCCTGGTGATAGCACAGACACCCCGCCTTAACATGGACGTCGGGTCCTGGCCTACCAGGTACCACCAGTTGCCCCCGTAGACACGTGGGGCCCACCCCATGGTCCACCCACATACCTGAACGAGGACGTTGTGCTATAAAGGGGGGTGATTGTAATACCCCCAAATGATAAAGGGTTAAATGACTAAATGATATGACTCATGTCAACAAGGTGCACCTTCCTTTCGGGAGCATGTCTGATTAGAACTCCACAGTTAAGCGTGCTTGTTAGGGTCCACCCACATGCCTGAATGAGTTATCTGACGAATGATTTTCCCCCACATTCCAACACATGTCCTTTCCAGTGTGTTTTGTCCTCACTCGCACACACCCTGAGAAAATTCCTAGAAGTTCACCCATCCTGATCACTACTCCATGCCAAGCACGCTTAACTGTGGAGTTCTAATCAGACAGGCTCCCGAAAAGAAAGGTGCACCTTGTTGACATGAGTCATATCATTTAGTCATTTAACCCTTTATCATTTGGGGGTGTTACAATCACCCCCCCTTTAGAGCACAACGTTTTCTTTTTGGGCCCTATATCTCAACCCAGGCAGTGTACCGCACTTAAGGCTGGGTACCACCTTTGATACCAATTTTGACAACCAGGCCCTGGTGATAGCACAAACACCCCGCCTTAACATGGTCGTCAGATCCTGGACTACCAGGTACCACCAGTTGCCCCCGAAGACACGTGGGGCCCACCCCAGGGTCCACCCACATGCCTGAACGGGTTATCTGACTAATGATTGTCCCCACAGGCCAACACATGTCCTTTCCAGTGTGCTTTGTCCTCACTCACACACACCTTGAGAAACATCCCAGAAGGTCACCCATCTTGATCACTACACCATGTCAAGCACGCTTAACTATGGAGTTCTAATCAGACAGGCTCCCAAAAAGGAAGGTACGCCTTGTTGACATGAGTCATATCATTTAGTCATTTAACCCTTTATCATTTGGGGGTGTAACAAGCCAAAGAAGAAGAGGATGGTAGAGAAATATATGGATAAAGGGAAGAAGAGAAAGAAGGATTTTCCCATATGTTATAACTGTGGAAAAATCACCCTATGAAGTTATTGAAAGGGATGGGAGTTTTTTATAAGTTTGGAGAAAAAGGACACCATGTTCATGATAGTAAGGGTAAGAAAAAGGTTTCAAGTGTATAATGTTTAATCCACAAGGAGTTGGGACACTATGCGAATCAATGTCCCAATCATCATAGTATACCCCAAATGATGTTATTAGATAATGATAAAGTTATGATACTACCACATATTTAGAGTAATGATTAGTTTTATTAAGTTTTTATTAAATAATTGTGTCATTTGAGTACATGTTATAAGAATTTTAAATTATATAACGATTGTATTGCAGAACGTTTTCATTAAGGATTTGAGATTTTATGGTACCATGTAAAGTGACATAGTTTCAAGTAAAACATTTTGGAAAATATATGGTTTGGGTAAATATAACCCTTAATGTGTTTTTGAAACTTATATAATTATTTTGGAATAAGATATAATTGAGTTGGATAAAGTATATTGGATATTATTCACTACCTTGGAACTAATTAATTGTTTGTTTATCCCATCATTGTTAGAGTATAAAATATTTTTGGATTTAAGGAGTATATTTGTTATTCTATAAAGAATAAGTCTGCATGAATATATTCAATAAGTTTTTATGTAAATTTAGTGTGTTACCATGTTTTAAGAGAATACACGATGAAGGTATTCACATGTTATTACATGGTAGAAGAGATCTTCCTTATGTTTACTGTCTTCAAAAATTTTGGACTCTGAGTTTGGAAAAAGTATTTTGGATAAGTATAAAGGTTGTAATGAATTAAGTTGGAAATTGGATACAATTTTTTAATGATAAAAAATTTCTTAATATTATTTTTGGATTGTTATAAAAAGGACAACCTGGAAGTCAGGCGACAACTCGTTGCCTCCAGCAAGGCCGTGAGACTTGAACCCGCAACTGAAAGGCGACAAGGGTGCATCACCTACCACTGTCCTATGTGAGGACCCAATTTTTATAATGTAGCATTTCTAAATGATATGATATATTAATTATAAATTCATTTTTTTGAAACCCTATATGATTAGGATAAATAGAATATTTTTGAGTTCTATTATTTTTTTGGAGTGAAAGATGAGTTTGTGGTAGAAATTTGTTAATGGATGGAAATCTACTTATCAAGTATTATTTTTTTATTATTCTATGTAGAAATTAATTCTTAAACATTAGAGAAAGGAACTAAAAACCAAAAAAAATTATCCTAATACCTTGTGTTTTGTTGAATCGATGATATTTATAAATTGTCATAGATTTATGGCTTTGAGGCCCTCAATTTTCCATTTATTGTTCACTTGTTTGTGATTGATGACCTCAATAACTCCCTATAAAAATTTAAATTTTTCCTCTAATTATTTGTCTATAATTTACACTAATGTTCTCTTATTCAAAACACTAATTTTTTGGTGACTCTTTCATTTCACTTTAACCTCTTTTTAAGACTAAATTTTAGTAACACTATTTTCAATGTAGGTTTTCCACTAAGGTATTTTCTATTTTCAACCATTTATTTTTTAAGAAAAATTTAAAATTGAGAGGGTAAAATTTATTGAAGGAGGGGAGAATGTAACACCCCAGGATTTCCTTGCACGTTATCTCTTTAATGTAATTTAATAGTTTGCGCAACACGCAACACCGAGTTCGAGCGCACCACAACTTACCAAACTAGATGTTCAAAAAGAAGATATGAATGGTATTAATTACATTTTAAATTTTATATACTATATATAATTTTAAAATTCTTATTATTTTTTTCTTAGACATAATATAAGAACAAAATCAATTTTTCGGATAAAAGAAGTATTTTTCAAAAATGAAATTTTAACGCCTTTAAATGGAGAACCCTTTTTAAATCAAATATTTGACACTTTTATATATTCCATTTGATAAAATAAACTTATTATTTAGAATATAGACATAGAATTTTAGTTTGGATAATTTTTTGATGTTTTTCTGATAACTTTCATATTTTATGAATTGTGAAATATACTAAATTATAATTGAAAACAATTTTTTCAATAAAAATAATTTATAGTGTTAAATTATAAATTTGAATGGTTTTGAATTATAATTAGATTATATTTTTATAATTTAATCCAATTTTGGTCATTGGAAGTAATTTTACATTTAAATTGGATATAAACACATATCCATCTTTTGATAGTTTTTACATCTAAAAAAACCCTTTCTAATTTTGACAATGGGAATTAATTTTAAATTAATTAATGGAACATCTATGTTTTGAATTTGGTAAAATAGAAATAATTTTTAAATTTGGAATATCAAAATTATCTTAGGGTGAATTTTTGGTATTTTTCTGAAAACTTTCAATTTTTGATGAATAGTGAAAATACTACAGGGTTCATAAAAACCGAGTTTTTAATTAAATAATTTTTTATTTTATTTAAATTTATTTTAAGTCAAAATAGATACATAATACCTATATATGTTCAATTTAATTCATTTAATTCATTTTATGATAATATTAGATATATAAAACTTTATTGAAATATTTAACGCATTTTACCCACCTTCCGGGCATATTAGAAAATTTTCAAAAAACATAATTTTAACACTTTTATGAATTGAATTTCAAAAATTAGAGAGAAATAGTTGACATCAGTACATAAAATTTGGTTCAATGGGATAAAAATAATTTTTGGTGATTCGCAACTTTTGAATTTTATTTACCACGGTTAAAAGTAAATAGGGTAATTAAAGGTAAAAATGATATTATAATTACCCTAAAACATGTCCTAATTTTATTATATAAGTTTTTTTCGACCAAAATAAACCTTAGTAATAAAATATTAATTTATTTGATCCACTTTTAATATATTAGGACATTAATTATTATTTTATTTAAAGAAGAGTTAAAAGTGTTAAATTCAAATTTTAATAACTAAAAAAATATTAATATAGGGTTATGAATAAGATAAATTTGACTATAAATATTAATTAGAAATATAGAAGTATTTCCTAATTCATTTTATTTTATTTATAATTTTTAGACATTATATAATTAAAGTTATTTATGACGCAATGATGAAGCAGTAATTACCTTATTACTGAAAGATTAAAATAATTGATATTATAAATATAAAAATAAATGTAAATTGAGAATTTTGATGTCATACACGAAATTTATAGGTTAATATGACATTTTATTGTGGATTTAATGTATTTGGTTCTAATTAATCAACTTTTTATGACTTTCAGAAAAACCAAATACTAAATAGTGTCAAAATTGACATAAATGAGTTTTTAAAACAAATACTATATTTTTAAATGATATAATATTCCTAAAAGTATATGGTTGGGAAAAAAGACTTATATAATGATATATATATCATTAATTAACTGCTTTAGGTTCTATTGGAATTTTATAGTACATTTATTAATCATGTATTACAATTATATAAGAAGACGTAGTAAAAGTTAATCTATTTAACTGAGTTAAATATAAAAGATAAGGTTGGTTGACCTAAACTTGTCTAAAACCTATTGGTTGAGAGGTTTTATACCCATACCCACCTTATCCTAGAAATAAATACATTTGGTGCCATTATGAACTAAAAATTATTTTATAATAAAATAATATTTCAAGCTTTTCATAAAGTGACCCTTACCTCTGTTATAAAAGGGTATGTCCCCTTATCTTAATTTCATACCTCCAAATCCAATTGGCTCGGACAAAACTTACTAAAATATTATCCCAACTACCCTCAATTCATCTTAGAGGCATTAATTTGATCATAAATCCAGCCTAAAGGGCCCTTTTTTCAAATCAAAAGGAAGAACCTGAAGAAGAGGTAATTATTTCATCACCTCTTTCAAAGTTCTTTTCAACTTTCACTTCCTATTTCTTTGTTGTTTCCATACCAAAATAATAAATACAGTAACTCATAGATATTGTGATTTTATTTTAAATATTTCACAACAATACTCATTATTTTATCCATTCTATGAATGGAAAAGTCTCCATATGTGTGTACGTATGGCTTACCATCTCCATGTTGTGGTGTAGTTTGTTATTCAACACTATAATAGTTGGATGGTTATAAAAATGATGTATAATTGATTTAAATAATAAATATAACATGTTTATGATTATGTATATACAGTATACCATCAAATTATATACAATTTCACCATCAATAGAATGATATCATCGCTCGTGTGTACATACGTCTTACCGTCACCAAAACGCGATGAGATTCATTTCCACGTCCACCATTCAACGATGATTATAAATATATATATTATTAATAAGTATTTAATATTAGAAAAAATAATTCTAATTGAAATATATATACATATATATATATATACACGTGTGTTTGTGTGTTTACATATATCTCAATCACTTACTTTCGTTCAATGTGATATGAAAACAGAAATGGCGTTTATACGTACATACAGCCTACCGTCTCCATAAAAGGTGTTTTCCATTTCATATATCTATCTATTATACATAATTATATTCTGAATATATATGATATATAAATAATTCTTTATATTCTGGAATCAATTAAATCATGATGTAAGTTATATGATCAAGAATAACAATTTAAAACACCTATAATTAAGAAAGCGATTATCACCTGAAATGTTATTTTAACATAGAAATTATTATTAAATGGATAGTGTAAATCCATAAATGAATCAAGTATGGTATAATTAATATTAATATGGTTATTTTATAATTTAATAACATACTTTGGTTAGTATACACGAGGATAAACGTACCCTTGACCAAAGGAACGTAAAAGGTAAGGGTTAATTTTACAATCTCTTTATTATCTGAGGTTGTTTGTACGTAAGTATCTACTGAGAATTATTTATTATCCTCATCCATGTTTCTTAAAAATTTATTTCGAAACATTTTTACTATTTCTTATAATATGGGTTAAATTAATTTATACCCTTGTTTGACTTTTTATAAATGTTTTTGAAAGGAATCATTCTATCGTTTTCCAAACAAGGTACTTTATGACTATTACGACAAATTAAGGTAAGAATTTTTTTTAACTTATATGGTGGGTGCAACTATTTTCCACCATTATAACACATTAAAATATTCCCTTACAAGATTATAAGAATATTTTCAAAATAAATGTTTTCTTTTATAATTATGTGACTTTTAAATTATTTCAAAATAGAAAGAGATATTTCTCTCAAATAGTTTTGATTTTATATATGTCAACATCCTTTGATGGATTTTACACTTGTTTGAAGTTGATTTATTATGACACAATCTTCCATATTGTATTGAAGGTTTTTTTTATATGTTTGATTTTGGATGTGTTATTTTTATACCATTAATGTTTTATGGTTAAAATACTAACATTTCATATGCTAGTTTTAATATGAATGTTTATGTTATGTTTCAACCTTTTCATATGAGGAATGCATTGGACTTAGTAAGTGACGGGTAGAGCCCGCAATATCTCCTTAATGCATCTATAGGTCTCATGAGACAAAATAGTGTCTCGGAACAAGTCCTTGACAAAATCTTATTTATATTCTTGGCACGAGGCCTTGAATATGTGGTTGTGATGTCCGGCATTATGCATTCCATTATTATAAAATTGTTTATTGATATTTCATGTGATTATTTGACTAGTAGAATATCCATGTTAATAAGTAAATGGAATTATTTGATTTATCTTTTCCATATTATACTGAATTTTAAGTTTAAAAGGATTGTGTTTTATTCTTATACATTTTATTAAACGTGTATTCTTATTTGTGATAGCTTTCTCTATATTGTTATCCTTACTGAGCATCTGAGCTCACCCATTTCTTTCGTTTTATTTTTTCTAGGATGTGAAGAAGTGTATTATGATTGATATGGAGGGTTAAGCTAGGGTAATAATTAAGTTATCAAAGGATTATTTATGTTGTGTTTTTTTTATAAATTTTAATATAACGTTCATATATGTAATCTATTTTCCAATACTATTAAACTAGTCAGTCCTTCGGGACTTGAATCATTATAATCATGCCAATGTATTAACATAATGCACTGACTTTAAGTAACTAGTGCCGGGAAATTACAGAATAAGATTTAATATCATTATTAAAGGTTTATTAAGGAATTTTAATTATTGATGTGTCTTTATATAGGGTATTAAGAGTTATGATATAGTGGTATTTTATTTAAGGATTGTAAATCTTTCAGAATGATCACAAATTAAAAAGTATAGATACCCTTTTGAGGTCTTCTGTGATTTTATTCAAAGTTGATTAATGATATTTGAGGAGATGTTTATTGGGTTTTTTGAACAATTCATGATTGAATTATAAATAGCTATTTGGATTAATATGATCTTTTATGTTGAGGTAATTATGGATAGTTGGTATAAAGGTTTATTATATTTTTAGGAATATATATTTTGTCATATAGATAACCATGGAATTAAAAAATTGATTTAGTTATTAGGTGGTTAAAGTTATTTTGGAATAAGTTCATTATATTTTTAGGAACATCATAGGAAATAAGGTAAATGGGAAATTATTTTCTAATGTGTAGTTTTCTTTCAAAGTGGATAATATTAATTTAGGAATAAATATTGGGTTATGTTTTGTAACTATATATGATTTTTTGTGGCTTTATTTTGATTCAGGTTATTTTTGGAAGAATTAGTGTATATTGAAGAATATATCTTTAGGTAATATACATTTTTGGTATGTGAATTTATGAATTACTAATATTGTTTAGAGATAAATGTTATGTTGATTTCGGAAGAATGTGTGATAAAATCTTTCTAATTTTCATCTATGAATTTTTTTCAAGAATATTTTGAAAATTTTTGAAGATATATTTGAGTTAAACTTTGGGTTTTATTATTTTATATTTGGATATCAATTTATTATTTCTTTATATGAGGGTCTATTCATATTTCATTTGGGTATTATCTCTACTTTTTCAAAACTTTTATGGTTTTAATAAATGTCTATATATAGGAGGAATGACTTTATATAAATTTTATGGATCTTATGATATATTAAATATTTATTTTATTTATTTAGACATGAGAAATTCATCATGAATTCTATCATTTATAATATGAGATGAAGCAGATAAGGAAAAATATTCGAAGCATGACCAAAGCATGAAATTATGCTTATGAAGTATGAAGAAATCAAGTAAGTATATTTTATCATATTATTTATATCTATGGTAAAATAATTCCTTAACTCAAGAATAAAGAAGATAAATCTATCGAGTATTATGTGAAAAATATTTCTTAGCTATCAAGGCATTCTTTTTTAAATTTAATATTAGAATTATAAAGGCACGTATATTATTTTAAAAATATTTAATTAAGAAATACTATGTTTCCAAGTAAAAACTTTGAAATTACTTATCTACATATGGGATTATATCTATGATAGTATATATTAGTTTTGGTAATAAGAAATAAAAGTTATGATAATTCAATTTATTTAAGAATGGATATAACACCCTAAAATTTCAATATGTAATTCTTCTTTAAATAATATTATGTTTGACAGCTTACATTACATGAAACACTGAACTATAATGAGTCATGAAATATTACAATAAACCTTTAGTAAAAATAAATATACTAATCAATTAAGATACTTAAATTGTATTTATTTACTAAATAAATTTAATGGTAAGAAAATAATTAATTTATGTGATACAATTAAAATCAATCAATGTTTAGAATTGGTATTTTTCAAATAATTTTTTCTAAAGTGTTTTTTAATTTAATAAATTTATTGATTTTAAATTAATTCAATGTATTAACTAATAAATTAATACTAGATAATTAAAACTCTATTTGAAATAATATTATGAGCACTTTAAGTTTAAAAAGGTTATTTTTCTATAAAAGTAGGTTTTCTTTATATTTTGTATTTTCAATTAAAAGATAATTTTATCAAATTTATAAATTGAATTTTATGGAGTGAATTTAATTTTTTAGATTAAAAATATAAAAATTAGTTTATGGATAATTTTTTGGATTTTTCTAAAAAGGTTGATTTGTTGGGTGAATAGTCAAAAATACATATTTTACAAATATTCTAACTTTTATGACATTATCATGATACAAGAATTAATTGAAAGTTCATTAAACATTTTTTTTTTTGAAAATAAATATATTTAATATGTGATATAATTCATTTAAAAATATCATTTTTAACTTAGAAATATATTTTTTACATTTTTTTAATCTAAGTATTGTTTTTCTTCAAACAAAAGCTATTTTTGGTCCTTCTCTTTTATCCAAGTATTCATAAGTTTACTTTTGGATATGGTTTGTTTTTAAAGAAACATAAGTCCACTTTTATTAAAATTAATCCAATTAATTATATGTCAATTAACATTATACTTGATTTTGCTATTACATATTTTTTATGTTTAAAAGGTCTTCTTCTAAAAATGATTTTTAATTACGTTTTGTGAACTTATATTAAAAGTAATTTTTACCAATTATAGAAGTTTAATCTTATAAAATAGATTATATACTTAGTATAAGAATTTTATAATTTTTAGATTAGTTCAATTTCATTTTTAATCAAAATGAATAGTTACCTTGGTAAATGTTTGTCACCATGGTAAATGTTTAAAGGCTTAATGAGGGGTGAAACTAAAAGATTAAAATTAAAATATATATATAACTTTTATAAATTTTATTTTTTAGTGGATTTATACATGAAATTATCCTATATTATAAATTATATTAAATTGGTTCCACTTTCCCTGAGAAATACATTTATTTTATTTTAATATTTACAAAGGTGTCACTCCCCTCACTTATAAAAGGAAACCTCTTCTACTCACTACTAAAAACACCCAAATATACCTTAGATTTAACAGGATCCACCCAAATACCATTACAAAACCCATATTCATTACTTATATGTTTTTTCTTCCCAAAATACCCATCTAATAATCATTAATGTGTAAGCTAAAGGAAGATATCCCAGGAGGAGGTATAGGTCTTAACCAAATTCTATCAATATTATTTGTTCTTATACCTTGATAAAATGTATTATAAGCATACTAATATATTTAAATTAGTATATTTAATACAATTAAATTTTATTATGTTGATGCAAAAACTATTTTCTACCTCATTTTCATCTAATTGGAAATGAAAACCTCATTAATGCATACATACGAACTACCATCTCTATAAAGATATGTATTTTATTTTTCATTATCATATAACATGGTTATTTATAAATATATAAATAATCAATATATATGATATTTATAAATTTATTATTATTATTATTTAAAGATAATATTTTATCTGACTTCCTACCCTTCCATCCATTGGAAAATGGAAATGTCACTTATGTGTAGATGTAGAATACTATCTCCATAAAGTGATGTAATTAATTTTTCATCACCACTTCACATGTATGTTAATGATGATTAATTTAATTAATAAATAATATTTTTATTATATAATAATAATTATTATTATTTAATGGTAAAACTTTATCTACTTTATCTCATTTTCATTCATTAGAAAAATGGAAACATTTCTTATGTGTGCATGTAGATTACCACCTGTATGAACAACATATCTCATTTTTCATAACCAAATTACATGAATGGTTATAAAAATATATTTAATTTATAAATATAATATATATTACATGATTAAAATTATTGAGGTGATGACATAATGTCCATGGTGAAAGGGTCAAAACCACTAAATCTAAACATGCATGAGAAACGGAACAGTTAGCACATAAATAATTAATTTTTCCAAATAATTATGAGTAAATGGGTAGAAAGTAATTATTATTGAATTATATATTTATATATATTTATATATATATATATATATATATATATTTATGTTATATATATTAATAATAAATATAAATTTATTATACATGAGGTTTGAATGCATCCGGCTAAGTGGGAATCCAAGGTAAGGGGTTCTCATCTTAGATTTTCTTCTTTGAGACATGTTTTGAATTACACACATATTTACATTATGTGGTGTATATGATTCCACTTTGAAATATTATATCATGATAAAATTTTTAATCATGATAATTAAAGTTCCTTTTCAAGTTTTCTCTTTCAATAGTTTTTTATTCAAATGTTATAAAATTTGTAAGGGTTCTTATTCTCAATTTGGATTTTTTGAGACATGTTTCATATTATGCACCATTATTTCTTTTATATGTTTTACTTAATTACCCGTGAATATATTTTGAAATTGTTTATGATTTAATTCATTGGATTCACAAAACCATATCATTTTATAACATTCAATGGATTTTTATTTGAAATTTACTAATGTTGTAAGATTTTATTTGATAATCTTGATTTTATCGAAGATTTTTATTTTTAAATTTACATTAGAGAAATTGTATATTATACATCTCCCAAAACTCATATTATCCTTTTATTATTTATCGGTTTTTCAATCATTCTTTAAATTCTTCCTTTCTTTGGTACTCAAATCTACTAAATGATTATTTATAATAAAATCCAACTGAATTTATCCTTTTGGAGGGAAACCATTCTCTTCCATATCCATATTATTTATTTATTTTTAAGACATTTGTTTCTTATACTTCAATGAGTTATAAAGATATTTTTTTTACTTTTACTTTCTATTCAAACATTTAATAGTAATCTTCTTAACATTTTACGAACAAGTCATTTTTAACTTTCATTATAAAAGTATGAAAAGAATATCTTTTTGAAAGTTTTATTCATGATCATATTTTCCCACCATCATGACTCTTATTCATGATTTATATTATTATTTATGTTTTTATGGTTTTTGAAATTAATTTAAACTCATATTATTTTATTAATTGCTTAATGTAAAAGTTTTTTATTTTCTTAAAAGTTTTGAAAAGGGATTTCAATCAACTTATGTATTTTTTATCTTTCACTCCACATTTTCATACTTAAGTATAGTTTATTTTCAAGATTATATTATTATAAGTTATTTCAGAAATAATATTTTAAAATTATTATTGACACCTCATTAAAATAGTTTTGTAAGTTATTTATAATTTCATTTTTTAACAATGTCAGGAAATATCTAAAAATAAATTCCTTTTAAAATTTATACCTCAATTTTCCTCTCTATTTCCCATGGGAATTGTATTTACTACAATTCCATAATTTTTGATGAATTGATGTTATTATTCATTTCCATTTTATTTATTATCATGTATTTATTCCAAATTATTTAAAATATTGACTTAGTCATGCACACATTACTCTATATGGTGTAAACAGCCCCATTTTTTATAAATTAGACTGGGGGAGTTTACCAAGAAAGATACCTCATTTATCTATTTTGGAAACATTATAAATATTTATAATTTTTATATATATACAAATGACTATTTACTAATAACGAGGGTTGAATATTTATGGGGTAAATATTAACACATTTTGTGTTATTATTCAAAATGAATGTTTATTATTTAGGCATGTTGATTATGTATTGAATAGTTATTCATTTATTTCATATGATTAATTCATTTAACTTAGTAAGTTAAAAGTGAGTCTTTACATTATATATAACCTTGATGTATCGGTTGATCTCATGAGACAAATTAGACTAGGTATTTGGCATATACCTTACCTATTTATGTATAATTTCATGGCATGAGACCTTAACGGTAAGATTATGATATCCAACATTATGCATTTCATCATTATGAAATTATTTATTATTTTCCAAGTGATTACTAAATTTTTATTATCCTTGTATTAATTTCATTATCAACTTATTGATTAAATGTAATATGTATTGATTATCCACTCTTCAGTATTGTTTATACCCTATATATTCATGATATCTTTCATTGTACGTTTTCCCTTACTAAGCATTTTATATCAACCTTATTTATGTTTCTATTTCCCTGAGCTATAAAGAATATTAATAAACATGATATATATATAACGGTATCATGTGTGGATAATTTTATGGGAGATTTTGAAATCTTATTATAGAATAATAAAATATCATTATAGTGAGAAAAATATCTATTGGGTGAGAAAGATATGTGTTTTGTTAAGTAATGATTTTACTATTTATATAAACCTATAAACATTAAATTTATTGGGTATGTAAGTGACTAAATCAATTCATTGATTCTATAATTATGAAATATCAAAATTGGGTCACTTGAGTTGGTATCAAAACCAGTATGTAAATATTATGTTTTTAGCATCGGATCATATTGTATGGGTCTAGGTTACTATATAAAAACACTATGAGTTTCAGAAAACACAATAACCTTTAGTTCAACAAAAAATTATTACCCCATGGAACTTTTTATCATTGAAAATAAATATAAATTCCTAAATTTAAAAATGTAAGCAAAGAGAGGCCTCTGGAAAAGCATTAGTGATACTCAAGCTACAAAGGTATCTAGAATGATCACTATCAAATACATGTATTACTAAACTGGTCTCTACTAAATTGATCATATACAGGCATGAATTTTCATATGATCACTTTACCATGGAATCATGTAACCACGGTACATTATATATGCCCGTCCCATGTAGCTACTAATACATTCTCAATTCTTTGAGTATAAACTGACCAGATGGATAAACACATCACATATCATTCACCCTCATATATGATAACATCACATTCCTCTAATCAAATAGATAATAAAATCATATGTTTCTTATCTTGGTATGCTCATACACTCCTTCAATCTATCTCAATAGAGGGCCCAAATTTCATACTTTTCACATGAGAGGAAAAATATCATTTTGATTAAACTTAACCAATGACATGATTAGATCATACCCAAACACCCTATGATTAGCTCAAACTAAATACTAATGTAATAAAGGTATAAATGTATTATGTTTAACATGTTATTTTTTTTTTAAACTAGGTATTAGGGAAATCCAAATATAAAACATGAACCCATAGTATTTCAAATACATAGTGTTTGAATCCCCATGTGGTATGCTTTGTGGTCATCCAGCACACAAAACTCCTATTACATCTCATGATTATATTTAATAACTCTATATCAAATCCTAACAATGATAACCTTACACTTTTTCACAACCTATAATACTCCATGATAAACATTAGTTAGGGATAACTCAAATCCATACATTGATAGATTATTTATAATTCCACTTCATTTTTCATATGAAACCAATATGAATGAATTATATACTGAATATGAGTTGTGAATAACATGATACATTTTATGTACTATTAAACTCTTAAAAATATACTACTAAAACCATATATAACTGCTAGTATCACATCTAATGTGAAAGACTACCATAATTCCTTATATTTTTTATATATTAGGTTTTGATAAACTAAATACATTTCTATATAAATCATACCACATATTTATGGGACACTATTAAAAACCCTCCCCTTGACTCTATAATAGGTAACATATATGAATAAATCTAGATTGAATAATTGTGATATTATAAATTATATTCTTGATGTATAACTCTTTTAAAAAGTATTTAAACTTTTTTTCTTCACAATATCTAATGTTATGATGTTAGTATCATATATTTACAACTTAGAACTCATTATAAGTTCATCATCATCATCTTTTGGAACAAATCTAAAACATTTTTTGAGATCATCATGGTAAAAAAATGTGACACTTTATGATATGAAGTGACATTAACTTTAAATGTTACCTATCATGATTTCTTATTTTTTATAATTTTGAACTAGACTCTTAGAAACTATATTCTCTATAAAATACCATGATAATATGCACAAACTTATTTATGTTATGAAATAAAACTTACTTCCTTTAGTGGAAATATTTAATAAATAAACTATTAATAACTATATTTCATATGTCATTCTATGTGTTTATAGAGTTATACTAAAAAGAAGAATATTTTTTAAAATATTCCAACAATGAGTGTTGATAAATCTTTCCCTCATATTTTAGAAAATATATTGGATAAAATATTTTTTTACCCCAGAAAAACATTTTCTCCTGTCAATTTTTCATACAGGTTATATAGTTTAACAAATCATAAACCATGTCTATTATATCATTTAATTCATAATAAATCTTTGTTAATAAAAAAACTTTTCTTATCACATAATAGAAATGAGATAACTATACATGTACTTTATTTATATCCACCATAGATTAAAATTTCCATTTCATTCTAAATATCAATAATATAAAACTTTATAATTAGATTTTAATACTAACTACAATCTCTATTAATTCTTCCCATTATTTTGAACTCTTTTATATTTACAACATTTTTAAAGTATACATTTGGTATTATATACCCTTCAAAATCAAATAATTAATTTTTATAACATCAATACCTAATATATAATCTCTTTGAATTTTCTCAAAACACTTTAAATATCCTAAACTATTCCATCCTCTAGAAACATTTTCCCTCCTTTTGGATATTTCTTTTAAGTTTCAATAATTTTTACTGGAGACATAGAGAAACCTTATTGGAATTTCCAACATATTTTTATTCTCCCGATTTAAACTTTTACCCATTTTTACTATCAATAAACAATAAAATCATATATATCTCATTACTACTTCATTTATTCTTGATACTTCGATAAAATAGGGTAAACCTTTATTAAACGCATTCACCTTGTCATAACAATTCCAATAATTATTACAGAATAAATTCCATATCAAGGAAAAAAATTAAAGGAAAACCTTTAGTGTAATACTCGATATTCTACTGTGGTAAATAAATGTTTCATCAAAAAATTATTATACAATGAAAATTATATTATTTAATTATATTATTATAAAAAATATTGATATAAATGAAAACTAGGTAACTAAATTTATAATAAATGATAAAATAATTATCATAAAACATGTAAAAATAAGTGGTAACTCCATAATAAAATACTCTGGTGGATCATACTCAAAGAATAATAACAATTATAAAATATGAATTTCTATTAAGAAGAGAGCAAGAAACATTGGAATGGACATGGTATAAAAACTTAAATAAGAATATGAGTGAATTTTGATGTCAGTGTATATATAATGGGTAATATAACCATTTTTTGATGTGATCATTGGTTAATATATACTTTGGCCAATATGACCATTGGTGATTATGAATGTTGGGAATTATAACTGATGGCGGTATAGATATTAATAATTCGTTGTTAGGTTTAGGGTATATTTAGGGTAATGATAAAAGTTAATTATCACATGAGGAAGGAACCATGGATTAGACTAGTAGGTGTAACGACCCAAAGATTCATTAATGAAAAATACCTCTTGATCTTATTAAATGACTCTTTATATAAAATGTTTTTATAAAATGTCAACTTCATTGGTTTTATGATAATAATTGTGACCGTTACTTTTATAGTCGTTGAACAGTGATCACATGATTAGTATAAATATAGGGCTTTAATAGATCCAATTTTACTTAGACAAAGGAAGTGATGGCCTCATCCAGTAGAATTTACCCATATGAAGCCAATTTATTGGAGCTCGGAAAAGAGGTGGCGTCCTTGGGCTTCGATCTTGACTAAGCCCAAGCTGAGCTTCACCATGTCAAGCTCTAACGGGACCGTCTACGGGAGAAGTGGAAGTTGATAGAAATTACCACTCGAGCGATGTTATCCAAGCCACCCCAAGAATTTTTCACCATCACACACCTTACCCTTAGGTCTTATGTGGCTGTTTTAAGGGGTTATGTAACTAATCGATAGTATTATTTTCATCTACATTATTTTTGTATATAATAAAGTATATAATTTCTTGTCATTATTGATACATTGTAAATAGTTTTTAAAGTAAAAAAGGTGTTTTCAGTTATTGTTTAATTAAGAAATCTATTTTATTAAATTAAGGTATTTTTGAATTAAATAATATTTTAATAAAATATTATTATTATTATTATATTAATTTTATTATATATAAATGATCATGTAATTGTATGAATGCCATTATAATTTTTATTAAGGTTTGAAAGCCATTTTTTCAAAACCCGTGAATTTTTTATAAATGTCATTTTTTATTTTAAAAGTGAAAATTAACATATTTAGAAAATTATTTAGTTAAAATAAATGTTATTTTTGGAATCAGGATGTTTAAATTATCCAACGGTGAGTTTTTCATAATATTCTGAGACAGTCAAATTTTTGAGTAAAAATTAAATACTATTTAAATATATAATGTGTTTTATGACATCATAATGACCCAATAGTGATGTAATAAAATAATATAATCTTTATTTTAGGCCAATATATGTTTTACCATTAAAATAATGTGATTTTGGGTTTGTTTGGATTACTTTTCAAAGCACTAATGGACCCCTCAAGACTTATTAAACACCTTGTCTTTTTAAATTAATTTCCATGGGAGTGTGACTCACCTCCACATAAGCAACCCTAATATTTTAATAATTTAGGACCTTGGCCTTATAAAATATTATTTTCCTCTTCCATTTTCCAAAAACCATGGGATGGTTTGTGGTTTGGATTAATTTAATATAAGGGGTCCCAAACCTAAATAATAAAGAATTCTCTCACCTTTCCTATATAAACCCACCCAAGATCCCACTTCCTCCTCACTCAAAGACTTTGGAGTTCGTCCAACCTCTTCCCTACTTACTCTATAATCCTCCTAGGGTGCCCCAAGCTCCCAAGAAGCCTCTCAAAATCCTCTCTCTAGACTTTGGAAGCACACTTCCAAGTAAGGGTTTTTCTTCCTTTCTCTTTTTTGTCCAATTTTCTTTAAGTTGTTTTACCCTTTTAATTTCAATTATAAATGTTGGGGTATGGTTTTGAACCTCCCTCATAATGCCCTCTTTATGTTTGAATGATGGGATACCCTTTCTCTCTCATTAAATTCCTCCCATGTACACCCACCACTATGCCGAAATTCCAAAAGGAACTTCTCTCTCCTCTTTTACATTCAAGAAATACTTTTGTATCATGAATATAAATTCCATTACAATTGTTGGGACATATATCTATATGACCTCCTTACTGTCCATTACATGTAAATATGATGAGGAACCCCTTTCTCTCTCATCAACCATTTTTATGAGTTCTTATGTCACGCTGTTACGCTGCCGAAATCGCACCGATTTTCTAAGCCAATGTCATTGTGTAGTGAATACCATGCCCATTTCTCCATCAAGGGTATTCACCTTTATGAACATTTACTTATTGATTTTAAAGTTTCATGTATTAATTCCACATTCCTTTTTCATGGAATAAATAATTATGTTTTATGAATCCATGTTTTATGATCCATGTGGCACACTTATGCATGAAATGAAATGTTTAAGAAGGGTGCGCCCTTATAGCACTCCAATGCACTGGGAAAAGTATAGTATCATGATACGTCATGTGCAATGAGTGTTGACTCATGCTAATTCAAGTTCAACGAGGGTTTACTCATGATTTATGTGCAATGAGGATTTACTCATGCTCCATGTGCAATGAGACTCGGCTCATGCTAATTCCATGTTAAGTGTTGTTGCTAAATTTCCATGTTATGATTATCATGCTTTATCATGCCTTTATGTTCATGTTTTTCTTATGATATATCGATATTCCTATTGTCTAACATGTATTGTACTCCTCATGTTATTCCATGTTTACTCCCTTACTGGGCTTTATAGCTCACCCTTTTCTTATGCATGTCCTCAGGTTATCTCATGCAATGCTAAGTACGAAGGAATGTAGTGGTCATGTAAAGGAATTTTTCAATAAAGATGTTGTATTTAATGTTTTAAGTTTTTATGTAATGATCCTAATCTCCAAAGATACTAAACCTCTCCATCTTCTTTGTTGTATCAAGTGAAGTTTTATGTAATAAATCAGGTTTAAGTTTGTAATAAAAGCAGGGTTGTCATAGTAGGAACATCCCTTATGAAGTTCAATTATCAGATATTGGGAAGGATGTAGCATAAATGGGTTTCTCCCTTGTCCAACCTCAATAAAAACTTCTACAACTAAGGTTGGAGCACAATCATCTACAAGAGAAGTTCAAATTAGTGTAGATCACTACCAGATGAATTTTCATCAAACCACTCCATGAAATTACCACTATTTTACACCATACTCATAGGGATAATTTTGTTCTGATATGGAGTTATATATATATAGTTTAAGAAGTATTAATGTTCATACTGTAACACCCCGAGCATCCATGATACGCTTCTCATTCAATAATGCAATAGCTTGCATTGTACGCAACTTCGAGTTCTAACACACCGCAACTAATCAAAGTAGTCGTTATGAATAGTAATAACCACTTTTTAAAATTATAGAAATTTTATATTTCAAAATGGACTTCATTTTTGGATTCGTAATATCGAAATTAGCCTATGTTGAATTTTTGGTATTTTTCTGAGAACTTCTAATTTTTTATGAATAGTGAAAAATACTTAAAAACAACTTTTTTAATCAAAATAATTTATAGTGATAAATTATACTATTTAGTGGTTTTAAAGTATAATTAGAATATATTTTTACCATTTTATCCAATGGTGGTCATTATAATTAATTTAACATTGAAATTGAACATAAACAATTGCCAATCTTTTGATATAAATTGTTTCTTAAAAACACGCTATTGTTGTGATAGCGGGAATTAATTATAAAATTAATTAATGAAACTTATATGTTTGTAATCTTTTAAAATAGGCATCATTTTTGAATTCGGAATATCAATTATATCTTAGGGTGAAATTTTGGCATTGTTCTGAAAAACTTCAATTTTTGATGAATAGTGAAACCACTAAGTGGTAGTTAAATAACTGATTTTTCGTTTAAATGAAATATTACCACTTCTGTGATATGATTTTCAAAAATCCGACACACATGGTTGTAATTAAGAAGTAAAATGTGGTTCAATGAGATTAAAATAATTTATTGGTGAATAGTAACTTTTAAGTTCTTAATCGCGATTAGAGGTAATTAGTGTAGTTTAAGGTAAAAATAATGTTTTAATAATATGAGATGAGCTTGACACATGTCCTACCCTCATTGGATGTTTCATGTCCGACCAAGACAATCCATGGGTCAACTTGGGGACCCCATGGAGCGAATTTAGTTGGAAAATGACATAAATACCTTTTATTTAATGTTAAAGTAAAAAATGACACAAACATGAAATGTTTTACTAAAACAATTTTTACATGGGGTTATAAAATAATATTTTTTACTATAAATAGTAATTGGAAAGCTAAAACTATTTCCTACATCATAGTATTTTTTTTATAATTTTTAGACATTAAATAAACTAAATTATTTATGACATCATGATGATGCAGCGATGACCTCATTATTTAACGATTTAAATAAAATGAGAAAATAATGCAAAATACAAGGCTTAAACTTGTCCAAAGCCTATTGGATGAGGATATTTCGAACCATTATCACCTTATCCACGAATTATAGAAGTTTGGGACCTTTAGAATCCGAAAAGCATTGTATAATAATGTAACATTTCAATCTTTCCAAAAGAGCCCCTCCTCTCCTCCTATAAAAGGCTCCCACCTCTACCACCTTATTCACACTTTCAAGCCATTTGGCTCGGCCAACCTCTGCCCAAATACTCTCCCAACTTCCCACTATTACTCCAAGAAGCCTCACTTTGGGCATAACTCTTCCCAAGGAAGCCTTTGGCTCAAATCAAAAAGAGTTACCCGATTTTGAGGTAATGTCTTCTCTAATGTTGTTTTGTTTTATTTTTCTTCTCCAACCCCCTAAACTCTTTTTATTAATTTCTTTTGTAACAAAACCAGTATCCTCAATATACTAGGATGTTTTTATAAGAAGGATTCAAGCTACAATTACACACACCTACATATAATGGTTAAAGAACATACGGTTTCTGTGGATGGAGAATTTCTGCCTCACGAAACGATGATTGTTCAACACTCATATAACACCTTCAAAGGTGGCCATTAAGATGTCACTATATTTATATATGATATATAATATGTTTATGTTTTACTTATGCTTCTGTATTTCTCATTTATGGCATAATTTATGATTTCCATTATGGGTAAAACGCGATAATTTCATTTTAGGAAGTGCGGACTACCGCCCCCTCAAAGTGATTTGAATCGTTAATACCATATGTGGGATGTATAAAGGATGGAGTAAATGGTATTATACACTATATTATATTGGAATTATATTATACATTTATATCATTATGATTTAATTCCATTAAATATGAAATATAAATGAAAGTAGCGTTCATGCGTACGTACGGCTTACCGTCTCCATGAACGGTGCATTTCATTTCTTACCTCTAAATGTTACGTAATATTATAAATGAATGTATATACTGGATATATATGGTATATATGAAATCTAAATCATGAATATAATTCTTGAGATAATGGATATTCTACCACATAAAAAAACTTGTAATTATAAGAAGTTTATTGTTGACTCAAGTAACAAAGATCGACAAAACGACCGTTATTAACTTAAATAATTACATAATGTTCATAACATTGTAATAAGTGATATAAAACGGATAATGAAATTAAAAATGGTTCTTAATAAGGTATATATTAACTCTAGTTTATTATTCAGGAGGTTAAAGAACGGTTGAGTCAAGTTAGACACGAGGTAAGGGAATTTCATAACCCAACTTCCATTCTTTGGGTTAATCTCCTACTTTCAAATTATGTCATGATATTATTATGTCCTATATTGTATTTATACTTTCTTTATGTGTACATATAGTGAATAAACATAATAGATATATTTTATTTAAAAATGATCTTATTAAGGGACTTTGTCTCAATCTCCATTCATTGAGGCATATTTTGTTTTATACAAAAATTTCTTTTATACAGTGTATAAACCCCTTTGACTTTTACGTTTATTCAAAAGGAATCTTTTTATACGAATCGTTTTACTAAACGACAAAAAGGGAATGTTTTTCTTTCCGTACATATGCGGCGACAACGACTTCTCCGCCGCCGTGACCATTATTTTAGTTTCGGCTTCCTCTACAAGCCATCATTTTTTTGATGAAAAATAAATACGAAGTTTTAACATTCTTTTATTTTGCTATTGAAAATGGTTTTGAAAGCATTTTTATTATATAAATGTGTTGTATTGATATCTTGTGATTGAAATGTGGAAATTTGATGTTTCCTTTATGCATGTTTTATGTGATACGATTATGTTATGGTTTATGATATGTTTAAACCTATTCATATGAGGAATGTATTGGACTTAATAAGTGACGGGTGGAGCCCGCTATAGCTCCTTGATGCATCGGTACGTCTCATGAGACAACTAGACGTGGAATTGGCCGAGGTCCTTTCCCAATTTGATTTATGGTTTTGGCCGAGGCCTTAATCATTTTAGACGTCTTGGCCGAGGCCTTGACAAAGTGTTTCAGAATGTCTGGCATTATACATTCCCTCATTATGAAAGTGGTTATTGATATTGCATGTGATTATTCGACCAGTAGAATATCCATGTGAAGAAGTGAATGGCATTATCTCATTTTACTTTTTCCATATTATGTTGATGTTCAAGTTTAAAAGGCTTTTGTTTTACTTATACATTGCCTTAAATTTTTATGAAAGCTTCCGCAATATTGTTATCCTTACTGAGCATCTGAGCTCACCCCTTTCAATGTTTTAATATTTTCCAGGATGTGAAGAAGTATTTTATGAATGACCTGCAGGGATAGTCAGAGGAGGATATGAGTGTGGACTATGAAGACCATGTTATTAGTTTTTCACTTTATGATATAATGTAACATTTATGAATGTATCTAGTGTTTCCATAGCTACTAAACTAATCGGTCTTTCGAGACTTGATCTTTTGTGATCATGCCAATGTTACGAAGTAATGCACCGACTCTTGGTAGCTGGGGTTGGGGCGTTACAGTTGGTATCAGAGGTAGTTTAGTACTAACCTTGGAAGCTAGATTTAGATAAACTATGATTAGAGCATATAGCCCAAAGATAGACTTTGAGTATTAGTATAGAAGAACTTCCTATAATTTTGTTATTGTAGAGATTTTCTGAGTTTTCCGAGCAATACATCCCTGTCTGGATACGAGCAGGTAGAGGCGGCTCTAGCACAGATGTACCTAGGGGTAAAACTCGAAAACACCGCTTTGAGCTAGACTCGAACTGGAACTGGTGCACGACAACGAGCCTTGCTGCACTCTTGGTTACAACACTCCCGGGGGATATGCTTAGGATAATTCCCATTTTCTTTACAAACCACTATGAAGGGTTACGAGTATATACTTCCACAAAGAAAACATTTTTATAATTATGGATTATATCCATAATTAGTTCAATTTATGTTAAATGTTTTATAAGTATGGAATTATGTATTTTGATTCATAAACTAATCTAGTTTATGCCATTATTTAGAAATGGCGCCTAGTGGAAGGAATTGAAACCGTATCAATGCACGCACTCCATGTAGGGATTTCCCTCCTGCTCAAGATAATTATCTTGGATCTGGAGATACAACTTGTGCTGATCAACTTATTACCATACTGGGACAACTCACTCAAGTTATGAATAATAACCTTACTCGTATGGATCACCCTGATCCACAACATGGAGGATCAATGTTAGACCGCTTCATGAGGCAACAACCACCAACATTTAATGGGGGTACAAATCCGTTAGTAGCTGAGCAATGGATAAACTCCTTAGAGAAAATATTCCATGCCTTGGGGAGTAGCGAAAGGGAGAAGGTTATCATGGCAGTTTACCGCCTCACTGGAGATTCCGATCAATGGTGGTCATTGATTCAAAATACAAAGGAAGATGATGACGTATCGAATATGGAAGGAGGGAGTTCAAAGAGATTTTCTTAGAAAAATACTTTCCTCGTGACCATCGAGCAGATATGGAAAGGCAATTTCTAAGTCTGAGGCAGAAGGAGGATGAGAATGCCGCAAAGTATGAGGCTAACTTTACAAGGTTAGCGAGGCATGCTGCAGATTATATACGTAACCCAAGAAGTAATATTGATCGTTTATTTGATGGGTTAAAACCTTTTCTCCATTGAGCTTTAGTATCACAATCCTTCTCATCATACGAAGATATTGTCTCGTGTGCTATCAAGACATAAAAGGAATTCTCTAAGTCTTATGAAAACAAAGTAAAGCAAGAGAAGAAGAGAACATTGGAACAAGAGACAGATAAAGGGAAAAAGGGAAAGAAGTATTTTCCATTATGTGATAATTGTGGGAAGAATCACCCTGGTACTTGCCTAAAAGGAATGGGAGTTTGTTACAAATGTGGAGAAAAAGGTCACCAGGCGCGTGATTGCAAGGGAAAGAAAGAGGCTATAAAAGTTGAATGCTAAAATTGTAGAGAAATGGTTCATTATGCAAATGAATGTCCTAAGTGTCAGGAAAACTTACCTCAGAAAAGGCCAAGGGATCAAGGACAATCTTATGCTATTACTACAGTTGAAGCAGAATAACTAATGTATTGGTGCTTTTGGACTCATGGATTATATTCTGTTTATTAGAATAATGTGATATATATATATAAGGATTGTATTGCAGTACTTGTTGACTTCAGTAAGGTTTTAATATGATGAAGGTAATTATATTTTTAGTATGTGACAATAATTGAAACATTACTTTGTTTGGGGAATCTGATAAATTGATTTTTGGAATTAAGAGACCTTTTAGAGAAAGTCTGGACAGTGGTATTTTGGATAACTATAAAGGTACGAGTGGATTAAGTTGATCTTTGGATAGTATTGTTTAAGGTTAAAAAATTTATGAAGATTATTTTTTGGAATATTATGATACTATAGTTTTAGGAAAAGGACAACCTGCAGGGTGGGGCATAACCCATCGCGTCGGACAAAGCTGCAGGAATCGAACCCACAATCATAGTGCGACATGCCTTTATTTCCTACCACTATCCTACAGGAAGTCCCTAGATGTTACAAAATAATTTTACTAATCTAAATGGTATGTGTTAACATTTTGAACCTTATACAATTAGGATAAGTATAATATTTATGAGTTCTATAATCTTTTTGAGTGAAAGATGAGTTGAAGGTTGAAACTCTAGTTGTCAAGCATAAATATATATACCTATCTCTTATTCAATGAATAAATTAATTCTTAAACTTTAGTAAAGGGATATTAAAACAAAAAATGTGTTATCCTAATACATTATGTCTTGTTGAACTGATGATATTTTGAATCAACATAGATTGAAGGCTTTGAGGCCCTTAATTTGACAGTTGATTGTGATTGATGACCTCAATCACTCCCTAAAAAAAATTACATTTTTCCTCCAATTATATGTCTCTAATTGCCACCAATGTTCTCCTAATCGAGATCATAATTGGGTGGTGACATTTTCATTTCCCTTTCCCTCTTATTAAGGCTAAATTTTATTAATCTTATTTCCGATGTGGGTTTTCCACAAAGGTATTTTCTCTTTTCAACCTTTTATTTTCAAAGAAAAATTTTCAAATTGCGAGGACGCAATTTATTGAAGGAGGATAGAATGTAACACCCCGAGCTTCCATGATACGCTTCTCATTCAATAATGCAATAGCTTGCATTGTACGCAACTTCGAGTTCTAACACAACGCAACTAATCAAAGTAGCCGTTATGAATAGTAATAACCACTTTTTAAAATTATTGAAATTTTATATTTCAAAATGGACTTAATTTTTGGATTTGGAATATCGAAATTAGCCTATGTTGAATTTTTGGTATTTTTCGGAGAACTTCTAATTTTTTATGAGTAGTGAAAAATACTTAAAAACAACTTTTTTAATCAAAATAATTTATAGTGATAAATTATACTATTTAGTGGTTTTAAAGTATAATTAGAATATATTTTTACCATTTTATCCAATGGTGGTCATTAGAATTAATTTAACATTGAAATTGGACATAAACAATTGACAATCTTTTGATATAAATTGTTTCTTAAAAACACGCTATTGTTGTGACAGCGGGAATTAATTATAAAATTAATTAATGAAACTTATATGTTTGTTATTTTGTAAAATAGACATCATTTTTGAATTCGGAATATCAATTATATCTTAGGGTGAAATTTTGGCATTGTTCTGAAAAACTTCAATTTTTGATGAATAGTGAAACCACTAAGTGGTAGTTAAATAACTGATTTTTCATTTAAATGAAATATTACCACTTCTGTGATTTGATTTTCAAAAATCCTACATACATGGTTGTCATTAAGAAGTAAAATGTGGTTCAATGAGATTAAAATAATTTTTTGGTGAATAGTAACTTTTAAGTTCTTAATCGCGATTAGAGGTAATTAGTGTAGTTTAAGGTAAAAATAATGTTTTAATAATATGAGATGAGCTTGACACATGTCCTACCCTCATTGGATGTGTCATTTCCAACCAAGACAATCCATGGGTCAACTTGGGGACCCCATGGAGCCACTTTAGTTGGAAAATGACATAAATACCTTTTATTTAATGTTAAAGTAAAAAATGACACAAACATGAAATGTTTTACTAAAACAATTTTTACATGGGGTTATACAAGTCCTATTTTTGACTATAAATAGTCATTGGAAAGCTAAAACGATTTCCTAAATCATAGTATTTTTTTTATAATTTTTAGACATTAAATAAATTAAATTATTTATGACATCATGATGATGCAGCGATGACCTCATTATTTAACGATTTAAATAAAATGAGAAAATAATGCAAAATCCAAGGCTTACACTTGTCCAAAGCCTATTGGATGAGGATATTTAGAACCCTTATCACCTTATCCACTAATTATATAAGTGTGGGACCTTTTGAATCCGAAAATCATTGTATAATAATGTAACATTTCAATCTTTCCAAAAGAGCCCCTCCTCTCCTCTTATAAAAGGCCCCCACCTCTACCACCTTATTCACACTTTCAAGCCATTTTTCTCGGCCAAACTCTGCCCAAATACTCTCCCAACTTCCCCCTCTTACTCCAAGAAGCCTCACTTTGGGCAGAACTCTTCCCAAGGAAGCCTTTGGCTCAAATCAAAAAGAGTTACCCGATTTTGAGGTAATGTCTTCTCTAATGTTGTTTTGTTTTATTTTTCTTCTCCAACCCCCTAAACTCTTTTTATTAATTTCTTTTGTAACAAAACCAGTATCCTCAATATACTAGGATGTTGTTATAAGAAGTATTCAAGCTACACTTACACACACCTACATCTAATGGTTAAAGAACCTACAGTTTCTGTGGATGGAGAATTTCTGCCTCACGAAACGGTGATTGTTCAACACTCATATAACACCTTCAAAGGTGGCCATTAAGATGTCACTATATTTATATATGATATATAATATGTTTATGTTTTACTTATTCTTCTGTATTTCTCATTTATGGCATAATTTATGATTTTCATTATGGGTAAAACGCGATAATTTCATTTTAGGAAGTGCGGACTACCGCCCCCTCAAAGTGATTTGAATCGTTAATGCCATATGTGGGATGTATAAAGGATGGAGTAAATGGTATTATACACTATATTATACTGGAATTATATTATACATTTATATCATTATGATTTCATTCCATTAAATACGAAATAGAAATGAAAGTAGCGTTCATGCGTACGTACGGCTTACCGTCTCCATGAACGGTGCATTTCATTTCTTACCTCTAAATGTTACGTAATATTATAAATGAATGTATATACTGGATATATATGATATATATGACATCTAAATCATGAATATAATTCTGGAGATAATGGATATTCTACCACATAAACAACTTGTAATTATAAGAATTTTATTGTTGACTCAAGTAACAAAGATCGACAAAACGACCGTTATTAACTTAAATAATTACATAATATTCATAAAATTGTAATAAGTGATATAAATAGGATAATGAAATTAAAAATGGTTCTTAATAAGGTATATATTAACTCTAGTTTATTATTCAGGAGGTTAAAGAACGGTTGAGTCAAGTCAGACACGAGGTAAGGGAATTTCATAACCCAACTTCCATTCTTTGGGTTAATCTCCTACTTTCAAATTATGTCATGATATTATTATGTCGTATATTGTATTTATACTTTATTTATGTGTACATATAGTGAATACGCATAATAGATATATTTTATTTAAAAATGATCTTATTAAGGGACTTCGTCTCAATCTCCATTCATTGAGGCATATTTTGTTTTATACACAAATTTCTTTTATACAGTGTATAAACCCCTTTGACTTTTACGTTTATTCAAAAAGAATATTTTTATACGAAGCGTTTTACTAAACGACAAAAAGGGAATGTTTTTCTTTCCGTACATATGCGGCGACAACGACTTCTCCGCCACCGTGACCATTATTTTAGTTTCGGCTTCCTCTACAAGCCATCATTTTTTTTTTGATGAAAAATAAATACAAAGTTTTAACATTCTTTTATTTTGCTATTGAAAATGGTTTTGAAAGCATTTTTATTATATCAATGTGTTGTATTGATATCTTGTGATTGAAATGTGGAAATGTTATGTTTCCTTTATGCATGTTTTATGTGATACGATTATGTTATGGTTTATGATATGTTTAAACCTATTCATATGAGGAATGTATTGGACTTAATAAGTGACGGGTGGAGCTCGCTATAGCTCCTTGATGCATCGGTACGTATCATGAGACAACTAGACGTGGAATTGGCCGAGGTCCTTTCCCAATTTGATTTATGGTTTTGTCCGAGGCCTTAATCATTTTAGACGTCTTGGACGAGGCCTTGACAAAGTGTTTCAGAATGTATGGCATTATACATTCCCTCATTATGAAAGTGGTTATTGATATTGCATGTGATTATTCGACCAGTAGAATATCCATGTGAAGAAGTGAATGGCATTATCTCATTTTACTTTTTCCATATTATGTTGATGTTCATGTTTAAAAGGCTTTTGTTTTAGTTATACATTGCCTTAAATTTTTATGAAAGATTCTGCAATATTGTTATCCTTACTAAGCATCTGAGCTCACCCCTTTCAATGTTTTAATATTTTCCAGGATGTGAAGAAGTATTTTATGAATGACCTGTAGGGATAGTCAGAAGAGGATATGAGTGTGGACTATGAAGACTATGTTATTAGTTTTTCACTTTATGATGTAATGTAACATTTATGAATGTATCTAGTGTTTCCAAGGCTACTAAACTAATCGGTCATTCGAGACTTGATCTTTTGTGATCATTCCAATGTTACGAAGTAATGCACCGACTTTGGGTAGCTGGGGTCGGGGTGTTACACATACTTTTTAATAAATTAATTGATGTTTACACTAATACCACATTTTTATTAAATTTGGCATCCCAATATAAAATGTAAATTTTACATTATTAGAGGTTCAATTTGATAAAATTTATTTAATATTTGGAATTGGGACTTATAAATTAATTGAGGAGGTAAATTTTTTAATTTTGGGTAAATAGTAAAATACGGTAAAAAATGGTGAATTGTGGTGAAATGCAGTAAATATGACCTAATATATATAAGCATAACTCAAATCAAAAAATGTGATGTTATTTAACAATTTTTGGTAATAATAATTATATTGGATCACTAAGGGATGTAATGTGGAACTATTTGGGGTAGTTTAACACTTACGATAGTGGAGAAATACAATAGTCGATAATTTATTCGGAAAACTTCCACTCAACATACCTATAAATATCCACCAGTATTCTAATTATCCCCTTCAAAATTCAAATTTCCCTCTTAATACTTATCTCAAGTATTCTCTCCCATATCCCTCTATTTATTCTTGAATATTTTGGATGGTTCTGAGGTTTGATTTTACGTTAAGAAGCTCAAGATAGTTAAGAGTTCTCTTTCTCTGTCTTTTTAAACCTTACTTACATTTATGTTTTTATATATCTTTAAATTTATAAGTTATTATCCAAATCTTCTCCTGATATAATTATAAGAACTATATTTAATATATATTATCCATGTTGGTACCCATTTCACTCACATTACATCTCATTGATAGGTTTTCTCTTTACTTAAACATTACCGTAGCCATAAAACAACATAGAATTTTGGTAAAGAGTGTGCGGTTTTTTCAGAAAAGAAATTAATGTCTATATACAAATAGGTGGATTCATTCTCTATAATAGATATACCTAGGGTTAATAACCTTTAAAAATGATGGTTGGGTATTAACACAAACCTCACGCAGTGCACAACTAGTGGGCCTAACTACACACCTAGTTTGATACTTTTAGTTGATATGTTAAGCATGATTCACATTCTATATACCAATAAAAATGAAGGATTTGATTTTATTGATATGGGGATTTATCTATAATTTCTTTTGTCTTCCACCATTTCAAATACATTATGTATACTTCACGAACTCATTAATAATCTGAATTTTCATAAGTAACTGATAAATACAAATCTTTCTTCTTCACTTAATAAGGAAACTTATTTGAACATTTTAAATCCCTAATTATTATCTATATTTGTCAATTTTATTCACCTAAAATCCTTATTAATTCATTTACTGGGTAAAATCTATAAATAATATGTATTATTCATTAGTTATATATAGGAATTTCTTGTATGATAAGTTCATTTGATAAATTATGCCATGTATTTCTAAGTTGTTTGTCCTTGAACATTATTCAATGTATATCTTATATTAAATTAGTTTGTAATAAAATGCATTGAGATTTTATATGATGGGTGGGACCTTGAATTATATATCCCCCCAGTGCACTGGTAGGTCTCATGAGATAACCAATATGGGGTAATGTGGTGTCATTTCCCTATATGTGTGATGTCTTGGAACAATGTTTCAATAGTATGTTTAAGATATCCAAAGTTATGTATTCCTTTCATTTACATCATTATGATATCATTTAATTTAATCTAATTTATTTTTTATTTATTTTTCATCCATATGACTATGTTATTCTTATTGGTATGGAATCATTTTTTAACTATTACCATTATATTTTTATTCCATTATTATTCCATGTTATCTTCCATTGTATGTTATATAATACTACGAGTTTGAGATCACCCTATACTTTTTGTATCCATTTCCTTGAGTAATGAAGTGTAATACTATGTATTATTATATTTAAGGGTATCATTAAGGAATAAATACTTGTACTCAAATGTTAAAAATGTCATATTTTATTGTAATGTTTATATATCTAGTCTCATTAAGAAAACTGAACCATAATCTTGGGAATGTAATCTCTTGTATTCTAATTACCATTAAATCAATAACCCAACAACACTAAATGGAAAAGGTTGAGTTAATTTTTGTTTTTATTAGGTAAATTTTTGGTATAAACTGTAAAAAGTGGATTTAAAAGAATATACATAGAGATTTTAGATTTTATAGTAAGAAATTTCAAGATATTATTCTATAATTTTTTATAAGTATTTTATAAATAGAATCACATTTTAGGAAAACATGATATATGATTCATCTTATTGTCTTATAATATTACTAATCAAGTTAATACATTTATTATATTATGGTGCCTACTATAAGGAATGTAATCCAATCCAACAATCAAAGATAATATAGATATTTTCTAGATAATCAAGATAATGGATTTAATGTTAGTGATAATGAAATTATTACTATCTTGGGGAAATTTAATCAAGTTATGAAAAATAATCTCTCTTTTATATAGAAAATAATTTCCCCTAAACAAGGTTCAAACATCAAATATAGTTTTATGGGATATAACCTCCTTCATTCAATGGGTCCACTAATCCAATGTTGGTAGAACAATAGGTAAAGTTACTAGAGAAAATCTTTATAGAATTGGTTTGTACTAAGACGGAAAAACTTTATCATGGACATGATTCATTTAAGTGGAGATTATTATTAATGGTGGTCCTTAAATCAAAATAATAATAAGGGAGAGGATATAAAAAATTTAGGGGAAATAATTTAAGGTTATTTTTTCAAAATAATATTTTCCTCAGGAGTAACATGCTGAAATAAAAATAAAATTCTTAAATTTATGACAAAATCAAGAAGAGACAGAGGCTAAGTATGAAGATAATTTCTCAAGCTCTGTAATTTATGTTGAAGATAATCTATGCAAATCAGAAAACAATATTGATCACTTATTTTATGATTTTAATCCAGGTACTAGAATAACATCAATCTCTCATAATTTTATTAATATGAATAGATTTTAACAAGTTCTATCAAGACTGAGAAGGAGTTTTCTAAATCATTCTTTTACAATGGGAAACTATAGAATAATAGTATTCCTAACACTATGTGGAAATAAATATTAGAAATTGAAATAAGGGAAGAGTGGGGTTACATATATGTAATAAATGTGGGAAGAAACACCTAAGTGATTTCATAAGGTAATTGGGTGTGTGATTAAAATTTAGAGAGAAAAGACATCAATATCATGAGTGAAAAGAAAATAAAAAAACTATCAAATTTTGATTCTTCAACTACAAGAATAAGGAACGTTTCTATAATCAATTCCCAAAATACCAATGGAATATACCCCAAAATAGACCTCTGGATCTAGGAAGATATTTTTATATAAATAAAAAATAATTTAAGACTCCAAATGATGTGATAGTTGGTACTTTTATTATTCACTCAAGTTTACCCAATACATTATTTGACTCTAGATCAATGTGATCCTACATATCTTTCATTTTTTCAAAGAATACTCAATCACCCACTTATAAATCAAGAAATTATTTATTGGTTAAAACATAGAGTAGTAATTTTCACTAAATTTAAAAAAAAAATCATTGAAAGTAATGATAAAATAATGGAAAATAGTCTCATGGTGGAAAAAAATAATGCATTATAAGGGAACCCCCTTTAATTATACTACTACAATAATATGGTAAAGAAAAAAATACTATGGTAAAGAATAATAGGATCTGTTTGATTTCATTTGGAAGCAAGAAGGTCCACTACTATATTTCCCTCATGATGAGTGTGAATATACATTAATCTTGAGTGAATTAAACTATGAAACATATTGATAGTGTATGAAATGATCCAATGACCTAATGAATTAGAATCTAAATAGTTAAAGATAAAATCTATATCTTATTCAACTAAGGTGAGAATTATTTTGTAGGTCCTTTATAGACTAATTCCATCAAGCATATATCTATCTTCCACTTGAAGAGAGGTACCATCACCATAATAAGTTGAGAATTCCAGGATCACATATCCAAAAATATCCTAGATTAGACCCCCTCCTCGAGCCACCCCTGGAATATAGGCACTATCCGTGTTCAATTTTCTACAAATTTTAAGAAACTTCTAACACACCCATGTACCAAAATTTCCTACAAAGACCGGTCCTTCAATAGAAGAATGTCTAGGAATCTAAATATTATGGACTAGTGTCATTTTGGATTCTTTAAACATCAAACTGAGATAAAAATTTTGAGTGATAAGTTTCTATTTAAGATACCCAATGTTTAGAATGATTCCATAGTTCCGAATGACATTCTAAGCATTCCAGATAAAAGAGAAACCTTCAGAGAGTAAGATATTTCAACCATGGATTTTTGGGCCACTGCCTTCATTAAAACAAAAATAAGGCTCAATAATATGATCCACCAAATCATAAAACCCACCTTTTCCTCCAAGAAAATTATAGGTGAAGGTTTTCCATTCACCTTCAGTGAAAAGGTAGAGGGTGGGTGAATCTTTTTAATTCTCACAACAAACACACTTAGAGGAAAGTTGAATTCCTTTTCTTTGTACATCATAATCTTTGGGAAGAGTGTGGTTCTAACTCTCACCAAGTAGTATTTTTTTTTTGAAAAAAAATATATACTATATAGTTCAAATTATAATTAATGAGTGTTGTATATTTAAAAATTTAACCATCATACCTATGGTGAATTTTGATGTAATCTTGGGGATGTATTTTATCACAAATTATAAAAAAATTATTTTAGAGAGAATGAAGTTTGAATTGGTGAGGAAGGTATAAAATTACTTGTTTTTCAAGGATAGGTTTCATTGCCTAGATCATATTAATAATTTTCCCCAATAGTTCATATTAATTAATTCCTTATAGAGGAAATAGATTAATTTCAATCAAAGAAGGTTAAGGAGTATTTATAATAGAAGACATGCCCATTATGAAAGAATATATGGATGTGTATCCAAATTAATTACCTGGAATTATCCTTAATAGAGAAGTTTAATTCTCTATTGATCTCATCCCTGAGGAAAACCCCATATCTAATTCATGATATCAAATGGATCTAGTGGAGTTAGTTAAGTTAAATAATTAATTAGAATAATTATATAAAAAAATTGCATTCATACAAGTATTTAACCATGGGGGAACCAATTTTTTGTGAAGGATAAGGATTGTTTAATTAGTTTATGCATTGATTGTAGGAAAATAAATATAAATTTTTTAAATAAGAAGTACCTATTACCACATATTGATGAAATCATTGATCAACTTAAATGGCCTCAATACTTCTTAAATATTTATCTTTATTATGGTTATCATAAATTAAAAGTTATGAAGGGGTATATCTCAAATAAGAACATTCATAAGAGGTGTTTTAATTTTGAGTTTATATTAACTCCTTTTTGGATGACTAATTCGCTCTTTATGCTTATGTATTTAAAGAAAAAAATATTCTTGGATTATCTTGATAAGTTCTCGGTTTGGTTTATTGATGATATTATTATATACTTTAAGAGTTATTAGGATCATGAAAATTATTTAAAAATCAATATTGAGGTTTTAAGGAAAAGGTGTTTATATGAGAAATTTATTAAATAGAAATTTTGTATTCAACATGTTGCATTACTAGAAATTTCCATGGATGGTATATCTATTTACCCTTCTAAAATAAAAATTTCCATGTAATGGTCAAGACCCACTAGAAAAATGGAAAAACATAGTTTCCTTGGCTTAACAGGATACTATTAGTGGTTTATTAAAAAAATTTCTCAATTGGATAATCAGTTAACCAAATTAACACATAATGGGGTAAATTTTATATGGAAAACGGAATGTGAAAATATATTAAGAAGAAAATTTTTAATTAACCAATATTAACTCTTTAATCTGATAAAGAAGGGTTTTTTATTTATAGTGATGCATCGAGGAAAGGACTTGGATATATTCTAATGCAAATTGATAGAGTTTTTTATTATGCATCTCAATATTTGAAACCACATTATATTAATTATTTGACTCATGATTTATATTTGGAGGTGTTGATCTATAAACTAAAGATATATAAGTGTTATCTTTATGGAGAGATATGTGATATATAAACTGGCCACAAGAATTTAAAATATTTCTTTACATAGAAATATCTTAATACGAGGAAAATTAGATGGTTATAACTACTCAAGGATTATTATTTTGTTATACATTATCATACTAGAAAACTGAACAAGGTAGAATATGTATTTAATAGAAGATATCATGGTAACTTATCCATGATGAGTGTGGAGAATTATCCAATTATTAAAAATTTAGTAATGATGGACTTAATAATTATAATGTAAGGGGAAAAATTATTCTTATTCCATGTATTTACCCAATTAACATTATTGTATATGATTAAGAAATCTCAACATGATGATATCCCCCTACAAAATAAGATGAAAGAAATGAGGAATGGGAAATTATTGTAGTTTGACTTTAGTGATGATGGAGTTCTAATTTTTGATAAGAGGTTATGTATTCCATCAATACCATAGGTGAAGAGATATCTTATAGATGAGGATTATAAGCCAAACATATTTATACATCATGGAAGCACCATGAAATATAGAGATATCTGGTATAATTTATAGTGTGAAAATAAAAACTGAGGTATTTTGGATTATTTTGAAAGATGCTTAGTATGTCAATAAGTGAAGGTAAAAATATAACTTCCTAAAGGGGTTTTCCATAATTTGCTTATAATAGAGTGTAATTATGATAATATTACTATATATTTCATCACAATAATTTCCAATACATCCAAGGGGAATAATACAGTATGGGTCATTATTTATCATCTTACAAAGTCAACATATTTACTTTAAATTTCAAAATATTTTCATGTACATCATCTTGAGAAGTTGTATATAAATGATGTTTTGAGACTTCATGTAATGCCCAATTCCATTGTTTTTAATCAATACCTAATGATAACTTAAAAATTTTAGAGGAGTCTCAAGAAGGACTTAAATACAGAGCTTAATATTAGCACAACCTATCACCCTCAAATAGATATAAAGTCTAAAAGTTATATAAAAAATTGGATGATATGATAAGGTTATTATATCTTAACTTCTAAGGATGTTTGTATTAGTATTTACCTATGGTGGAGTTTTCATACAATAACAATTACCATTCTAGTATTAGAATGGAACTGTATAAATACTTATATGGTAAGATAAGTCAAACTCTAATATGATGGGATAATGTGGTAGAAAATATGTTATTGGGTTCAAAATTATGTAAAACACACCATGGAAGGTAATATCCATCCAAAATAACATCAATATATCCCAAAGTAGAGTTAAAAGTTATGATGGACATTGAATAAGAGATATTGAATTTTAAGTGGGGGCATGTATTCCTAAATATATCTATATGGAAAGGGATCATGATATTTGTAAAGAAAAATAAGTTGATTCCAAGGCACATTGGACAATTTTAAATATTAAGGTGGATATAAGTTGTGTTATATCATTTTTCCATGCCACCAAACCTATCCTAAGTTAATTTTATCTTCCAAATATCACTTCTAAGGAAGTATATTCCAGGCCCATCCCATATTCTAAAAGTTGTTCAAGTTTAATTAGTGTGTGAATTATATTATGAAGAATAATTGATTTAGATTCTTGATATAAGAGAGTAGGTTATATGGAATATAATGACTCTTCTTGTGAAGGTTCTTTAGTGGAATCATCAATTAGATATTCTACATTGGATCCATTAGATAAAATGATAGTCTTGTCAACATTTTTTATAAGATGATTTAAAATTTTGAGTATAAAATAATTAAGGGTGGGGAATGTAATACCCAGTATTATACTATATTAAAAACACTTTTCATAAAAAAATTATTATAAAGTGAACATTTTATTATTCCATCAAAATATTATAACAAATATTACTACAAAAAAACTAGGTAAATACATTTATAATAAAATCTAAAAACAGTACCATAAAATAGTAAAAATATATGTTAGTATCATAATATTATAATATAGTGTACCAAAATCATATAATAATAACAAGTATGTGAGATACACATTATAGTTAATAATAAAATAATAAAAAATTTAATATATGTTATATAATAACTAAAAGAAGGATATGAATGAATTTATATGTCATTATATACATAAGGGGAAATATAACCATTGGTTAATATGGTCATTAGTCAATATAAAAATTGGTTAATATGACTATTGGGAATTATGAACGTTTTTTAATATAACCATTGGGCATTATGACCATTGGGAATTATAACTGTTAATGATATAGCAATTAAGAATTGACCATTAGAATTAGGGTATTTTGAGGTTAAGGATAAGATTTGATTATCATATAAATAAGTAAAAACAACTTAGAATAGTAGTAACATACCTTATTAATTTCATTATTAGATCTTGTGAAGGAGGTAGCATCACTAGGGTTTACCCTTGACCAATCCCATGCATAACTTCGACAACTGAATCTTCTACTAGAGAAGTTCAAGTTAGTGGAAATCACTACCAAATCAATGTTGGATAAACCACCCCCATGAAATTACCACCATTTTAAACCTTACCATTATGACTTATACTAGTTTTATAAGGGTTCATTTATCAAGAGGTTAATTATTATTAATGTTCACATTTTTTATGAAATGAAATGATGTTTAGTATAATACCAAATTTTTATTTAATATTCCATACTTGTATAAAATTTAAAATGTAGATAAATATAATAATAATTTTATATAATGTATTTAATATCTTAAATTAATATTTTTAAATTATCTAAGGGGTAAAATTTATAAATTTTTGGTAAAAATAGTAAAATAAAGGGAGAAATGGTGAAATGTGGTGAAATATGGTAAATATGAAATCATATATATATAATCATGAACCAAATAAAAAAATATTGTGGTTTTTAAATATTTTTGGGACTAATAATTATATTGGAGTGTTATGGAAGGTAGTGGAACACTATAGGGGGTAGTGGATCACATAAGATAGTGGATAAATAAAATGATCAATAATTTATTCCAATCAATTACACTCACTACACCTATAAAGACCCACCTAATATTCTCATTACCCCACAAAAAGTTCAATGTTACCTCCTCATATATATCTCATTAAGTCTCTCCCACATATATTTCTTCATTATTTAATAGTTTTTTTAGTTTTAAATTTTATCTCAGAGTTAGGAATCTCAAGAGAGGTAAGGGCTCTCTTTCTCTCTCTTTTTAATCCGTATTTAAATTTCAATTTTTGTATCCATTTCAATTTCAAAGTTATTATAAAAATATTGTAGTTGTATAATTATAATAACTATCTTTAAGACATTTTATCTATGTGAGTACCCATTTCACTCACATTATGTCTCGTTTATAACCAGTTACTATGTTTAAACATTCTTATAGCCATATAACATCCTATAATTTTTCTAAAGTAAAGAGTGTGTGGTTTTACAATAAAAAACCCCATATATATAAGAAAAAGTGTATTATATATTTATTATATATTCACCTTAGGTTAATATCCATTAAAAAATATAGTTAGGTATTAAATCACTCCTCACTCAGTGCACAACAAGTGGTCCTAACTTAACACCTTGTTTGACACTCCTGTGGGGTATGTTATGGATGATTCAAATGATCTTTATCTAAAATAATGAATAATTTTATTATATTTATATGGTTATTTATATATAACTAATTTTTTATCCCATTTTTCAAATATGTTCTTTCTGTTTCCCAAAATCATTGATAATATTAATTTTTATAGGTACCTGATAACTACAAATCTATATTCTTCACTAGATAAGGGAACTTATTTGAACATTGTGAATACCTTATTATTCTCTAAATGAGTCAAGTTAATTTATTTATGTGTCCTTATTAATTCATTGAATGGGTAAAATCTATTAATAATTCTTCTTATAAATTTATTTTGTATATTAAAGTCTTATATGATATGTTCCTTTGGGAAATTATTCCATTCATTTCTAAGTAGTTAATCCTTAAAAATTATGCCATATATAGTCTATGATCAATTAATTTGTTATGTAATTAATTTTACTTTAATTTTATGGGTGGAACATAGAATTATATATCCCCTAAATGTATTATTAAGTTTCATGAGACAATTAAGATAAGGTAATAGGAGTGTCCTTACCCTTTATATATGGTGTCTTGAAACAAGTATGTGATAGTATATTTAATATTTTTGTAATTATTCATTCCCATAATTATGATATCATTGAATTTAATCCATATAATTACTTATTTATTTATCATCCATGGACTACATTATGCTTATTGATGTGGAGCCATTTTTAAATGATTCTCGCTATATTATTATGCCATTATTATGCCATGTTAGCTTATGTTGTATGTTATACCTTACCAACTGTTTGACATCACCCTTTATTTTTTATTTCAATTTCCCTAGATAATTATATTGAATACTATATATGATCATATTTAAGGTTTTAATTAAGTAATAAATACTTGTACATAAATATTGTAAATTTCATGTTGTATTGTAATGTTTATATACCTAGTTTCTTGATGACTAATGAATATTGATCTTGGGAATGTAATATATTATATTCTAATTACCATGAAATAAATAAACCACTAAAACTAGATGACTAGGGCTGGTGGTATTACATTTCTATCTCTAAGTCATTATTATACTCGATCATATTGACCACATGAGTAAAGGTCGAAGTTCCTTTTGGTAATCCTATATCTAATTCCATTGAAACCATTAGAGAAACCTTTATATGATTCTTAACTTAATTTAGATTAATTTTTTTGAACAACATCAACATTTGGTTACAAAATAAGGAGTATCTATAACACATGGAATTTTATTTATTTCTTAATAACAATTTTTTTCACCAGTCTTGGAAATTGATTCCATTAGGTTTTTCCTTATAAAGTATTGATCTCAAATTCATTTTTGAAGATGATGACTCCATTTATATATAATAGAAAATTTTATTTAATTATTATCATATTATACATTCATTTAATGATTATTTTATTAAATATTCTCCCATTAAAATGATAACCCATTTTAAATTCATCATACCCATTAGTGGGACAAGATATGTATTTTACTATATAATGAGTCCAATTTAGGTTTTATTGTAGAATTTATCTATTTAGGTGGTCCATAAACCCAATCATATCATATAGTATTCTTAGATAGTTAAGTAGAAAAATTATTTTACAATCCATTATGTGGATAAACTCAACTCTATACATTTTGTATCCTATCTCATAGGTTTTCCCTGATAATTGTATCCAAAATATCACAATGGGATTTGGTTACCTAAATTTTTAGGTTTAACCATTTACACTATTCCTCACACAAGATAATCCATGAGCACCCAACTTTAGAATGAATCTACGAGGTTGGATTATCGAGGTCTTGAAAAGTGTTTTATTTAGAACAAATCTAATAATTAGTATTTAATAGGGTTTTTCAGGTATCTACATCTTATATCATGTATTCCCTTTTCATGTATGCATACTTATAATGATTTATTTTTAAATATTATTCATTTTACCAAATTAATATGTTCAAACAATATTGATTTGTAACTATTTACACAATTCATAGCTTTTGTTACTAACCCATATTAAAATCCAACTATATTTACACATATCCAAACGAATTACAAACATAATTTATATGAAAAAAATTTATATAAAGACTTATAATTATAAGAGATAGATATTCTCTTTAAGAGTAAGCATGGATTGATAGGTTTCTAACTCCCACTTTTCTAGATAGTTCCTAAACACCTAGGATATCGAATGGTCTAACCCAAATTCCCTCCATGGTTCTTCATTCAAGAGGGGCCTTCATTTTATCATAATTCTAAAACCTAATATATATAAACTATAATTAAATTCATAATTCAAACTCATAACCTAGTATAATTCAAATTCATGTTAGAAGAATACTAAATCAATTATCATACCAAGAATATAATTCCTTATGTCATAAATCAACCTGAATAACCCCCCAAAACAGTACTCGAATTAATATTGACATGGTCCAAAGGGATTTTCAAATCACCATGAGCTAGTGACTAGTTCCAAGGAATGAAAACAAACTAGAGGGAATTATTTCACCATTAGGATAGCTCATCAAGAAAAATCAGTAGATATAAAAAAATAGTGGGTATGACAAACACTTTTCAAGGGAGAAAACCACAAGTAAATAAATACAAATATAAAAATAGGTATATAAAATAAATTTATTAGAATATACAATCTATACATCAACCCAAAAACTCTATGTAAAAAGTGGATCCCATGTTCCACTAGTCACCATAAACTCCCATGGTTCGTTAATAATGAACATCCACTACCTCTGAGTGGTGATTTCACTTTTCCTGAACCTGGTATAATAAAATATATAAATACCTAAAGGAAAAGGTAGGGTGTGAGAAAAAAATACCCAATAGGGTCTAATAAAAAATTTTAAGAAATATATAACAAATAAAGAAACTTTTTCTAATTTTAAATAATTCCTTCCAAGAAAATATTTTCTTAATTTGAATAAAATCATGATTTATAAAACATTTAAATGGATAAAAATGAGATAGGTTTCAAAATTTAATTTCCATTAAATTAATATTATATAATAATATTTATCAAAATAGGAATGAATAATAATTTATACAAAAACATACATGAGTAAATAATTTCAAATAAACATTAGAAAATGTAAATCAGTTTCTATGGAGCCCCAAGCTAGATTAGGTTCCACTGAGAGGGGGGTGAATTAGTGGTGTACTCATTTTATGAGTTATTTTACTTTTTAATTAAACATCTTGAACTTGTTAAGTTTCTTGATCCACACTATGATATCACTCAATCTCACCTTGTGTGAAGTAGAACAAAAATAGAGAGATAAGAACATTATATTTATAAGTTTTGATACAAATACCTACTTCTTTCTATGTTGTTTATACCCCCAACATGGATTATTCACTATAATATTGTTATCAATTATAATGGTTTAGTAAGAAGATAGTTATACACCCCAGTAATTGATTTTCCAGTTGATTCTGGTTATACCTTCTAGAAATACAACTCTTCTACCCTAGTCAGTTATACCCCCCAATCATCTCATGATCACAGCTCTAACCGAGAGACTTTTGCATCCAACTCCAACTGAAAGACTTCCTCTACTCCCAAATCTAACAAATAGACTTCTAACTTTATTCAAGGATTAATCCACAGTAAGATGGTCTTTTGATCTTCTTTCATGATCTTATTAAATCACAATTTTCCATATACTCTTCAAGTACCTATTTAGATTGTTAGTATTTATCAAATATATATCATAACCTATATCTGATCAGTTTCTGTAATGGAATAAATTCTTGAGATATTATTCCTTACGATTGAAGTCCAAGACTCACTTTAATGTGTTCTATTGAATCAAAAAAAATTCTTTAACAATGTTTTATACAAGAATAAATTTACACAATATCAGTTCACTATCTTCTAAAATTCTCAATTCACTTCATGCTTGAATTGCATGGACATATTAAACTGATAAACCGTAGAATAGTAATTTCTCTATATTATTATTTTATGTTCTATCTAACTATTTCTGATTACTAAATCATGATTTCATGTATGAATTTTCTTCCCACTTTTTCCTTTGTTTCTTCGCACACACTAATATATGCATGGGGAATCATATATGAAAAAGTTATATATCATTCACTATACCTTTTTCCGTATGCATGGTACTCCTTAATGGAACTTAAATATTTACATAAGATAGGTATGCACATGTTATCCACTTCTTCGCATACACTAGAATAGGTATGTGGTTTCTTTTCTTCATGAAAACTAAATCCTTGAGTGCATGGGTTATCGTCTGTATTCATGTACTGCATGAAATAGTTCATGTACTTTATTTCTATATATCACGTAAGTTCTCAAAATTATTAATGAAATCCATGTAGGTTACACATAAGGGGGATTTTCTTTAATATAAAGTTCTTCATGAAGAAAATTAAGTGTTCCTTTCCCAAGTCCAATGTTTGTGGGATTCTCCTCTTCTTCTATATGTAAGAGTATCAGGGGAGGGATACTCTCTTCGCAAACCAAAAGACTTCATGATGCTCTATTTTCTTATGAAAATGAGAGCCACTCTCAAAATCATAGCAACTTCTATCTCAAATGAGGAATGCTTATTTTTATTTATTCCTTCACCAACTAAAATCCCAAAAATATACCTGATTAAATACCCAATAATAATATTACTTAAGGTCTCGGTATTTAGATTTTTGATATGAGTTAAGTGATTCTGAAAAACCTAGAGTCTCTTTTAATGTGATATCTCTTCATAGTGAACCACCCACATGCGTGCAATAAAGATAATTTGATTCTCCACATTTTAAAACTCAAACACTTCATTTATCTAAATGTCATACTGCAACTCTATTTTCAATCATCCATGTTTACTTCTTCTAGTTATTTTCATGCATTAAAGATGGATATTACATGCATGGAGGTACATCGCCTCACTGACCTATAATCTCAATCATAAAACACCCATGAATACCTTAACTTTATCATTGGTAGTTTTTCCATTAAATCTAGTAAAAAAACCCATCAATGAGGGATGAGGTTGAGGATGATCCTTAGTAGGGATCAGAAAACTCAAATCATAAAGTTCATGTTCAAAAGATATAAATCCCCATTTGTCTCATCTTGTCATCAACCAAGTGCTCCCCCTTAATTGATATGATTTATAAAATTAAGAATGAGGGATGAAAGTGTGATTGGAAATCATCATCTTCTAATTTAATAAATCTATTTAGGAGACACAAAATCACTATATAGTGAATATTTAATAGCTTTATATCATCAATTATACCCCTCAAGGGATTCATACATATCCTTCAATTCCCCACATATCAATACAAAAAACACACAAATATATAATGGGTAATAAAAAAAGGAACATTCTTGTTCTTTAGGAGTAACATTCAAGTTGATAATATCCTCTCAACCTAGGCCATTCTTTTCTGCCAATATTAGTCAACTTCTCATCAACCTTGTGTGGAATAACATTTTCCACCTCAAAGGAAACATCTTCTGACAATATTTTCATGCACGTATTAGTTGTATGAACCTTATTATTATATCTTCCATAAAATTATTTGAATAATTCATGTTTATTATGAATTTGTATCTTAGATGGTCTTTTGATCATGAAAGTCTTTGTTTTTTTGATAGATTTTTTTAATAGTATTCTTCTATTGTTCTGATTTCAAGATAGTCTTATCACCATATTTTCTTACCTACCTTACCTATTACTTTGGTCTTCTCTTAACTAGATTAGATGACCTATATATGATTGGTATATACCATCACTCATCATAACAATGACCACTTCTGTTTCAGTACTCACATAAATGTTTAAATCAATCAAATCTAGTCTTTATAGATAGATTCATTTTCTATTTATTTATCTTCCATGGTGTTGGTCTTATCTTTTCTTCATATTTTCTCCCCCTAAATAAAGTTCTTATATAATTTTCATGAATTTTAATGTTATAAAAGCATTCCAATGCCTTTTCCAAAACATTTAGCAATACCAACAATATCCTATGGGCCTTCTTCTCTTCTTTTGTGGTGCAGTCTGTTTAGATTTCACAGATTGTGAACCTTGAAACTGTTTGAGTGGAACCACCACTCTTTGGGAAACTTCTTAGGGGATATATATTCATGATATTTTTCACATCCACCCTTTATGTGGTGGTTTTATCAGTATTTTTCACTATCTATACTTTCCCAAAGTTTCATTTAAAACTTATACCACCACATGAAAGAATAGTAGTACACAAGATAATTTTTGGGTTATGTGATACCTTCTTTGTAGAGGATATTTAAATTTTATTAGTGTAATATATCGTGATCTTCTTGAGGTCATAACCTATAATGAAAACTTGTGTATCATCGTCTATTTTTAAAGTAATATGTGAAGTTTCATCTTGTTGTTCTTTTTTATTCTTCAATTTCACCTTCAACTCTAAAAACTTCATGTTGATGGAGTTCTTCTAATCCTCAACTTATCTGATCTTATATTCCCAATCCTCCTTCAGCTTCATTATTTTATATACATGCAATTTTATAGATTATTTTAATGAATTTTCGAGCTGTTTAACCTCGTTTAATTTATCCTTTATTTGAGTAACTTTGACAAACATAGAAACTTTGTGTAATTTTTCAAGTTCATGGAATGATTCCATAAAATCTATCTGAGAAACAAATTTCTAGTAGGTATCCCTTCAAATTTATTATTTAATTTTAAGAATGGATTTTTTTCCTTGATTATACCAGTTTTATGAGAGTGATTAACATTCTGAAATTATTACTTAGTGCATCATTTATTTCTTCAACATATTATTTCAGTTTTGATTTATGGGAGAGAAGTCAATTGATACCTCTAACATCATGATTTACAACTTATTTGGGAACTTTATCCATATTTTATTTCAATAAATAATGTGGATCACCAAGTGATGCATCACCATTATTGATTTAAAAGGTTTCATCAAAATAATCGTAATAAAAAAATATATTTCTACTTATACCAATTTTATTACCTTCAGTTAGCGGTGTCTCTGCCTTTACTATAATATTATTTTTTAGATTACTTTCCCACCTTTTAATTATTTTCTATTGAGTCTTGTCATAAATATATATTAGATGTGGGTTATGAATTTCCTTACTTATGCACTTCATAAACACTCGCTTGGATATTTATAGGGAACCTACACTATGATAACACTTGTAATCTGTTTAAATATGGTGCTACAGTTCCAGATAAACTGATTGTCCCATATCAATTATACACTCATTTTGGAACTCCTTTATCAATGATTTCATTCCAACTTCACCATCGATCCATAACTAGGGTCATAATCTTGAAACACATCACACACCTACGTCACAGGCCGCGCCTCCATGCACTGGCCCACTAGCTCCTCCATGTTCCCTCTACGCGTGCCTTGTGCACACTCGTGTGTGCTCTGTGGGTGCTATACTTACCCAATATCACACTCCTACCACTGTGGGATAGCGAGGTCGACTTCCTCCCATATAGTTGAACCCTAGGTTCCCATATGTGTTTGAGGTGATCCTTGGCTAGCCCATGGATGGCTATATTTTTTTATTAAGGCTCATTATAAAAATAATTATATTTTTGAAAATATCATCAAACCTTACTCAATTTCCTAATGAAAAATAAATATTATTTTCAGGGATTTCATTGAATTACTCATGAAATAATAAAATATTTCATGTCCATCTTCAAATATTATTCATCCTTATTTCAAAAAACATACATTCTCTTAATGACATGTGTATTTAAACTTAAGATCAGTTAAATAAATCATCATAATTACTATGAGAATTTCTCAAACATGACATCCAACGTTCATTATATGAATTCATAAAAATTCTATGAGCATCATCAGTTCTCACAATCAACTCAGCATACACATATTGACGCATCATTGAAAATAAATTTAACACTAATACCAATAGTTTAAATCATAAAACCATGGTAATAACACCTAGGGTTAGTCATGGTCACAAGGATCCACAAAAACGTATTGAAATATGACTCCATTTGTAAACACACTCCCTTGATCCACAAGTATAGGGGGAATAGGATAACACCCCAAAGAATTAAATCCCTTCCCTTGAGTATTTTTCTTTCATTTTCCTCGCTAATTCAATTATAGATAGAAGTTTACCTAGCATGCATATCCACCTAACTACCAAAGATCCCATGTGATTTAATGAAATCAATAATTATTGGGGATATCATTCAATTAAATCAATATCAAATCATTCATTCAATCAATTCATTCAAACCCAATTTCAAGTTTCAAAACATTGCATATCATTTCAAAACCCAAGCATCAAAAGGGTTTTCTCAAAAATTCATTCATTTCATTTCAAATCATGTTATTTAAAATATAAAATAATTTCAATCCATTAATCTTATAAAGATCATGATCAAGTATTCACTTCAAATAAAGATCATTTTTTTGGAAATATATACTTTGTTTTAAAATCCTTCTTTAAATAAATTTATCACATACACACACATCATTCCATTTCAAATATTAATCAAGAGAATTAATTAATGATTTAGAAATCAATTTGTAAACCAATTTGAAATAAACAAGAATAATGGGTTTCAAATTAAAGATATTGACTTGTGAAACTACCTACCTCAATTCATGATCGTCAACACCCAAAAAGGGATCAACAAGGAGAGCTTAAGGGTATAATGATCAAGGGAGAATACTAGTTCCATAAATAAAAAAATAAATATATAGATCCATCAATGACATGAGGATTGATCACTCTCAAATAATGGGAGAGAGGAATAAAGAATAATTCACAAAAAAATAGATTACACCTATCTGAAGGAGTCCAATGCATTCACTAGAACTCTTATCTAAAAAAGAAAAGAGGTTAGAGGATCCAAAACAGCCTATAAAGAGCCTCAAAAATTAAGAGGGTCAAATTAGGTTCAATTAGTAGGAGACTATAATTTAAAATGGGGATATTAGGAATTTAATTAAGAAATTCAGATAATTAAATTCTTGTGACATGGTTTGGCCACAATTTTTGAAAAAATGTGACCCAATTATGTGCCTATTGCAAAGACACTGGGGAGAGATTCATGGTTTTTCCACGTGGTTTGACAAATCATGTGCAAACTGTGCACCCCATTCTATTCTATTAGAAGAGGGTGTATAGTTTAGTTGTATAGTTTGATAAATTCCATGCCAACCATCCCCCCCCCCCCATTATCCCATACCACATGGTTTGAGGGAGAGGACGCACGGTTTCTAATAACTGTTTTCCCCTATAAAACTCCAAAACAAGGTACATAGTTTACTATGATGACCCTCATGGTTTTATCTAATCATATACAAACTATTCACAAGCCCAAAAACAACCCAAAATAATATTTTAATAGGGGATGATCAAAAAATGGTATAAATACTTTTAATCTAGTAAAGGGATGTTACAATCTTCACACAATAAACACTTTATATCCCCATAAATCCTATCACTAAGACTCCATATCAAAGAGATGAGGCCATTTATATCTTATAAGTGTCTTTCAATCTCAAGCCTCATGTCAATCGAAACCATTCTACCATAACACCTGAACCAATGGTATAGATTTCCCATGAAGAACCTTTAACTAAGAATCAATAATTTAAAAACTATCTACTTTGTCATGGATAAATTGGGTTCCACATCAATTTACTCCAAACTCAAGACATGATATGGGTTAGAGATATACTTATAATCTATGACTCATGAAACATGTTTTGGATCAATGAAATATAAGTTGTTAAATCCAAAAGATATTCCATGTTTCCAATATTCTCAACAACCTCAAATGGTCCCATGTATCTTGGCGATAACTTTTCATTCTTTCCAAGCCATCGGTGACCCAACCAAGGTGAAAATCTCAAAAACATCAAGTCACCAATCAATAAATCTAATGTTTGATGGAGATTATTTGAATAATATTTATACCAACTTAGTTTTATTTCAATTATTTAATGAATTAATTAAATCTTTTTCATTGTCTCTTAGATCAAACTAGGTCCAACCAGAGAAACTTCACCAATCTCTGACTAGGAAAGAATATATCTATAAGGTTGGAAATAAAAGACCTCAAAGAGTTACATTTTAATGCAAATTGGTAACATTTTTATATGAAAACTAAACCAGTCCCATGTGGCAATCCTAAACTCCTCCAAAGTCAAGGACACAAGCTCGGAGAATTTCCTCAAGAATCTTTATATCTTATTTCATATTACTGTCTATTTAAGGATCATACATCATGGTAAACTTTACCTGATATCACATAATCTATTATAGGCCTTTCCAAAAATAATAAGTTAACCATGGGTCCCTATTGAAAACTATAGTAGATGGAACTCTATGCAATCTGATGATCTTCTACACATATATATGTCCCAAGTCCTCGATTTTGGTGGTATCTTGAATGAGAGTAAAGTGAGAAAATTTTTTAAATCGATCAATAACCACTTATATCACATTATTTAGGTGAGTTATACATGGAAATATAACCATAAAGTCCATGTATATATCATCCCACTTACATGTTGGCACCTGAAGGGGATGAAGAAATCCTGAAGGCTTCTGATGCTCATATTTAATTTTTGAACAAGTATAATAATAAGATACAAAATCAACAATGTATTGTCTCATACCTAGATTCTAGAAATTTCATCTCATATAATAAAACATATTCATGGTTATAGGTTGTACCACCCACTGGGAATTATGGAAATACCCCATCACAAACTTCCTCAAAATAAAGGAATGAAATAATGTATCGGAAAGAATAGTTTTAATGTACCGGAAATTATATAAAATTTTTTTTATTATATGTAATTATTTCTAGACCAAAAAATCTGATGACACATGATTCCGAGGCTCAGAGTGCTCAGAATGGTCCGTCGAAGATTGGTTAAGTTTTAATTAGCATCTGTAAGAATTTTTCCTAAAAAATTGGAATAACTCTTAAATGGTAACTCAGATCAGAAATCTGATGGCACCATTTTGTTCAGGATGGTAGGTTTACCCTAGGCGCAACTTAAGTTTTGTCAGCGTGGTCCTCCTGTAATAAAACTCAAAAATGGTATAATCGTGAATAAAATAATTAAATAAATTATTTTATTTTTCAAATGCTTATAACTCACAAATGGTAGCTCAGATTGAAAATCCAATTCCACCGCTAAACATGTGAGTGTATGCTTTATTTAAGTATATACTAACTTTGCCCAGTGCGGGCCACCAGTGAAAGTTAGTTTTTGGGCATAAATAAAATAATTAAGTTGCAATTATTTTATTATAAAATTCATAACCTCAAAATGGTAACTCGGATTGAAAATCCAAGAGTACCATTGGGATCGTTGGGGCGTGTTTCACTTAGGCAGAGCCTAACCACAACCAACATGGGTCAAGGGTGACTGTTATAATTTTTCCGAACATTTTTTTTTGGTATGTTCAATAAACGCGCAAGCGGCATTTTGTAACTTTTGAACCGGTGTGTGTAATTGAAATTTGAGGGCACCGTTGAACTTGTAGTGTCGATATTCTCTTAAAGAGACCTTCACCTTGACTACAGCAGGTCGAGGGTGAAAGTTAGTTTTCGTATTTTCGTGGAAATAAAAATAAAATAAAGAATAACTTTTTATTTTATTTTTATAAACTCTCTTCTAGAGTTATGGTGGTGGGGACCAACTGAAACCCTCTTAATGTGGAGTTAACCCATGTACTTTTTCCATGTTAATTGTGCCAACAATTAATTGATTTAATATACTTAACTCAATTAAAATTTGGCTTCTAACCTCTTAGTTGGGGGGGATCGCAGGCAAAGGGGATCTTTTGGGGAGAGCCTTTGGGAGAACCTTTGGGAGAGCTTTTGGGAGGTTTTTATTGGTGGAAGAATATCCTCTATTGAAGAACGTCCTCCAAAATCGAAGAATGAGGACGACGCACAATCTCGGAATGATAGCGTGGTGTGGGAGTAATGAATATCAATGTCACCATCTCATAGTCTTCATATTCTTCCTCGCACCCCCTCCAACGGATAATCGAGGTAGGGATTTTTATATATGTTTAAATTTGTTTTATTGATTCTTCATATCCTAAATTCACGACGATGATGGCCAAATAAAAATGGTCATGTCTCGAAAATAAATCATGCTCCTCTTTATTTTATTCTTCACACGTTCTTTGTGCATTTTTTAACGCCTAATATTTATTGGCACTAGAAACATGGAGTTTTGTTGAGTATGATAGATGGATGCAAAGCCATCGACGCAAGGATCGCAAATATGCGATCGTTTAATTTTTCAGGCTTGGAACAAAGCCGAAAAGGCTCACAGAAGGAGGCGGAAAAATATTTTTTGGCGCTGGACACGCAATATTCAGTTGAGTGTGGCATACAGATGCATAGATCTTGACCCGAGGATCGTGAATCTGCGATCGTCACAATTTTTGGGCTTTGAATGAAGTTTCAGTGACCCACGGAAGGGGAGACGCGGCGGTGTGATTCTGATATGTGTTCAAGGTGCGACACCAGGAGAGATATGTTGTTCGAAGTACTGTGGTGGTCAGCGCGGCACGGGGAGAGCAAGTCAGTGCGGTGAAGGTGGTCTGATAGTGTGTGGTGAGTCTGAGGCAGCTTCGGCCGACAGTCTGGGTGCGCAGTAGGTGGTGGGGTATGAGACTGTCGAGGTGCCTAGGCTGTTTGGGTTGAGGAGGAGAAGAAAACATGAAAGTATATATTAGATTGGAGAGAGAAAACTAAAATACAATAATGCTAAAATAATAAAAAATAAGAAATTGATGTGTTTGTTTCGGCCGCGTAGCAAGGGGTTCCAAGCGTGATTGATTTTGGAGTTAAGGGGAAGTAATTAAATAAGTAATTAATAATAATACTAAAATATTTGTTATTATTACTTTTGATGACAAAACACATTTTTGTCTAAAATTTCTTCGTGCGACCTTGGTTTGACGAACCGTCTGCGGTAATGCAACCCTGACTCTGAGACAGACATTCCGAGTCCAATATTGGATGTCTTATCTGGGTTTTCAGATCGGGTGCCCGAAGCGCTCGGGAAATAATAGATTTAATATTATTATTAAATCTTTGAGGTGCCATAACTTATGCGTATGACGTCCGATTGAATTACCGTCTGTGGAGATGTGATCCTGTCATTAAGACGGCCGATTTAAGTCTAATTTTGAATATTAAATTCTGGTTCATGGACCGAGTTCACGAAACACCTAATAATATTATTATTATTATTTTGGGATCTTGTATTCGACATATCTCCCTCATACGGTGTTGAAATGAAAAACCGTCTGTAGCACCGGAAACCTTGGATCAAGATGGTCCCTTTTGTATACCCCACTTGAGTTTTGGATAAATTTGGGGTATGGCTGGTTTGGATTGAACATGAATCCAACCAGTCCCTCGGGACTAAAAGGCCAATAACATACTGATCGGGTGTGTGATTGATGCACCGTATTTCGCATTGATACCCCTTTTATGTGGAGGTCCTTTGGGATACTTCTTTGTGAGACTTCATGGAAGTTGGAGTATCAACCAGTGGCTTGAAGAGCAGACCATCCTGGAGACGAGCAAGCTTAGTGCGGGAACCCAGTAGCTGGCTGTGATGTGAAGAATGAATATTGATTCTGTGTGGGTCAGCACCTAGTGATCTTGTGTGGGTCATCCCCGAGAAATACGGGGTGGGTCATCACCTAGCGATCCTATGTGGGTCAACACCGAGAAATCCTATGTGGTTCAGCACCTAGAGATCTTGTCTGGGTCATCACTGAGTGATCCTGTGTGGGTCAGAACAGAGCGATCATCTGTGGGTCAGCACCTAGAGATCCTATGTGGGTTTGACGACGTACTGACAAGGTACTAGGATACTGTGTGGGTGTGATGATGTACTATGATCCTCTGTGGATCTGATGATTATTAGGGATCCTTCATGGTTCTACCTATTAACAGAGTAAGATGATTCAGTAGTTACATCTAATCATCCCTACTACTATACCTAAGAAATACCTGGTGTGAGATGAGTTCATACCTGTGTGTTACTTTCCTTCGTGGTAATACCTTGGTGGTATTCTGCTGTGTGGCATACCTATGTGGTACTTACCTTCATGGTATTCCTTCATTTTTGGAACATTTGAGTATTGTGATTTTGGGTTGGACCCTATGTTTCCTCATCTTTGAGATGGATATATTTGATAACTTAGGTATATGTATGGGAATATACCTAACTAGGGTTGTGAGTGGATTTCGAGCTTTGTGGTTTATCCTTTCTGGATTTTGTGAGACATTGAGGGTCTCAGGTTCCCTACTAAGTATCGTTATACTCACCCCTACATGGGCTATTCCCGCATCTTTTTGTGTTTGGTGCAGATGATAGAAAGTGCTGGTCGAGGCTGAGGGTGATAGGACTGGATGGTGCCCAGAGGTTGTCCATACGGCGTGTCGGTACGTAGAGGAGACGAGCGGACGTCGAGCTGAGGAAGAAATATATACCTACCCTTCATGTAGGAACCTCATAGGATGACCCAGTAGCTTTCTTTCTCTTTCTACTATTTTATTGTATTTCAGTTGTACGTGTACCTTTAATATTGGGCTTGTATTTCGGCCCCTCTCTTACTTTCAGCACTCTTTTTCCTATATACTTTACTTATGTTCGTATCTTGTTGTGTGCTTGGTTGCATGTGTTTACAGGATATAAAAGGCAATGCCTTCCCAGTTTTAGGAAATACGCTTTTCGGTGCTAGTCGCCAGCCCCTGGCCTATGGAAGGCAGGCTTGGGGTAGTCACGGCACGAGCCCTGGGGGACGGGTCCTGAAAAATTGGTATCAGAGGAGTTCGGTTCTACCAAAGAACTAGGACTCTGATCTTTTATATGAAGAAATAGTTTTAAGTGTAATGAGTGTGGTTTTTAGTTCAGGGAGTCCAGTGTTGGTGTTGTGGCCAACGTATCCCTACACCAGGACCCTGACTTCTAATTTCTGACTCAGTGCATGAAAACATTGATTGTGTGTGTGTTTTGAAAAGTTTTCTTGTGTTTAATTTGAGTCATCTCACCAAGTATAACTTAATAACTATGGCACACCTGTTTCTTATCAGGATGCCACTGCATAGATTGCTAGCTAAGATTCCCAAGAGAGTACATGATGATGGACCACCAAGCGATGAGGCTTTGATGCAGGGCCCTCTTACTATGTTGGCACCTTCAGGTGGTGTACCAGCAGCACCACCACCCATTGGGAAGCAATTATAACCAGTTGCACTGGTAGATGGTTCACGCTAACTGAGTGCATTGCACGAGTTCCAGTGGTAGTGGCCTCTAAGGTTTCGAGGAGAGACATATTCCCACACGGTTGAGGGCTGACTGGAGGTGGTTGCTAGAGTTTTTCTCCTAGTTGAGACACCAGTAGAGAAGATGGTGATCTTAGCTACTAGTCTTTTTTAGTGAGTGACCATGAGGATAGTACGGACAGTGATGAGGCTTTGGTACATGGACCATAACCCGAGATAGTTCCTTCGAGTAGTGTGTCAGCTATATCACTGCCCGTTGGTCAGTAGTTACAACCTTTGGTACCAGTAGAGGACACATGAAGGATTAGTTCCTTACACGTGTTTCAGCATCAGATACCCCTCAGGTTTCAAGGTGAGCCCGACCCATAGGTAGCTGAGGACTAGCTTGAGGAGGTGACTGAGAGTTCTCTAGAGATTCTATAGCTTCGGTAGGATGACATGTCGGTAGCTATGTATTCATTGAGATGTACGGATAATTCCTGGTACACGATGAATACGATACGATTAGTGCTTCGGGGCTCATACTTTCAAGCACAGTGTGTTTAAGGACATCTAAGCCAGCACCATTCTTCTATGCATTCCTACTTATGTTGGGGTTCTAGAGAGTACCTTTTTGGTTGAATTTTATTTGGATAAGAGGAGACATCCAGTGAATGTTAGTAGTGAGAAAATAGGAAACTGGTCCCAGTATTAGAGACTTGGGCATGTAAAAATGGTTCAGGAAGAAGAAGTGTTAGGGACAGATGAATATGCAAGGTAGAAGATGTGGAAGCAGAGCTATGAGAGCTACATGAGGTGGTGTACTTTTTGACATGTTACAACCACCCCCCTTTTTGTGGACCCCACTAGGATCAGGGAGTTGAAGGACATGGTAAGGGAGTAGCTTCATGCGGCCAAGGAGCATGACTTAAGGGCTCTAGGAATGATTCGAGGTACTTTCTATGCCTACTACAAGCTTCCGAATAAATAGACATAGGAACCAATCATTCCTTCTTTCCAAGAATCATGTTCAAGACCCAGAGTTTCTAGTTAATCCGTTGACTTGACCCTCATGTCTGGAGATTCCTTTGAGAGGAGACTCCATAATCACACTTACGCTGACAGTGCGATCTGACCCTTGAGGCGAGAGTTTTGGTTGGAACCTTTGGGTGGTAGTGTCGAGGCCTTACGACGTTAGTTTGGGTATGGACTGGACATCCACAGTTCATAATCATATTGATTGTATTAGGAAAAAAGTTTGTGTTTTATCTACAATGTTGGGATGAGGTTTTCCTTAGTCGGCGAAAACGGAAACCCAGGCAGCACAAGATAAACTCCTGTATAAGAGGCTACGGCTAATCACTTGTGAGTCAGCTAGCCTCACTCTCGTGGCAGTAAAAATTTTGAGTTTTTAGTTCCCTACAAGAGTGGCTAGAGTACCTCCAAGACTATGACTTTGAGATAGTCTATACTCCTAGGAAGGGGAAAATGGTAGCAGACGCACTCAGCAGGAGGTCTGGCCTGCATCTGCTGAGTGAGGTGACAAAGCAGCAAGTCGCTTTGCAGATATCCTTTTTGGATCGAGATGGAGCATCTTTTCTTCAGTCTCTTACAGTCACTTCCCCACTTCTTCAGTGAGTCAGAGAGGCACAGCGTGTGAACACTGACTGCGAGGTTCGATGTGTTCAGATATCCTCAGGGCAGCCACTTGATTGATTTTCTGAAGGTGGGGAGCACGTCATCCTCTTCATAGGACATACCATGGTACCGGTAGCGTGATTGTAGGAGATGTTTATGGAGTCACATATGTCCCCTATGACTGTAAATCCTAGTGTGGTGAAGATGTATTAGGATCTCTGATGTCGGTACTGATGGTCTGGGGTGAAGGAAGTAGAGGCAGATTTTGTATCACGACGTCTCACTTGTCAGAAAGTGAAGACTACACAGAGTTGGCAGAAGTCTTATGCCGACAAGATATAGAAACCCTTGTAATTCCAATAGTGGGACCATGTATTCTTTCAAGTCTCTCCTCAACATGGACTACAACGATTTGGATGAGGTGGCAAGTTATCATAGAGTTTTATCGGTCCTTTTCTGATACTTTGGAGGATAAGAAAGGTAGCATACCGCTTGTCTCTTCCACTGCAGTTTAAGAGGGTTCACGACATCTTCCATGTATCCCAGCTAAGGAGAAATGTGCATGACACACCCCACATCATTGACCATGGCGATATGGACTTCGATGATGGTGTGATGTTTACAGTGGTTCCAATAGAGATTGAAGATCGACAGTAGCGGGTCCTTCGTGGCCAGTCGATACCTCTAGTGTGCTTTTTTTGGTAGCATGGGAACCTTCAGGAGAGCACATGGGAGCGGGAGGTTCAGATTCGTGCTCAGTACCCTCTTTTGGTTGTTTTGCCTTTGTTGTAGCTCTCAGGGATATAAATCCCTAAGGTGGAGAGAATGTAATGTCCCAAAAATTCTGTATAATTTTTTTTAATTATATATAATTATTTCAAGACCACGAAATCTAACGGTGCATGATTCTGAGGCCCAGAGTGCCCGGAATGGTCCATCGAGGTTTTGTTAAGTTTTAATTAGCGCTCTTAAATAGTTTTCCTGAAAAAATGGAATAAATATTAAACGTTAACTTGGATAAAAAATATGAGGGCACCATTGCATTCAGGATGGAGGGTTTACCTTAGGAATGACTTAAGTTTAGTCGGAGCGGGCCTCCTGTGAGAAAACCCAAAAATGGAAAAATCGTGAATAAAATAATTAAATAAATTATTTTATTTTTAAAATGCTTATAACTCACAAACAGTAGCTTGGATTTAAAATCTCAGACCACCACTGAATTTGTGAGGGCATTATTTATTTTAGTAGATACTAACTTTGGCCAGCATGGGCCACCAATGAAATTTAGTTTTTGGCCGTAAATAAAACAATTAAGTGACAATTATTTTATTGTAAAATTCGTAACATCTAAAAAGTAACTCAGATTTAAACTCTGAGAGTATTGTTGGGTTCGTTGGGGCGTGTTTCACTTAGGAAGAGCCTAACCTCTACTGGCGCGGGTCAAGGGTGACTGTTATAATTTTTCCGAACTTTTTTTTGGTATGTTCTGTAAACGCGCAATCGGTGTTTTGTAACTTTTTAACCGGTGCTCGGAATTGAAATCTGATGGCACCATTGAACTCGCAGTGCTGATATTCTCCTAAGTACATGTTCAACTCAACCGTAGTAGGTCGAGGGTGAAAGTTAATTTTCGTGTTTTTTGTGGAAATAAAAATAAAATAAATAGTAACTTTTTATTTAATTTTTATAACCTCTCTTCTAGAGTTATGGTGGTGGGGACCACCCAAACCCCTCTTAATGTGGAGTTAGCCCATGGACTTCCTCTATTTTAATTGTTCCAACAATTAATTGAGTTCATAGACTTAACTCAATTAAAAGCTAGCTCCTCACCTCTCAGTTGGTGGGATCATTGGTAAAGTGGAGCTTTTGGGGAGAGCCTTTGGGAGAACCTTTGGGAGAGCTTTTGGGAGCTTTTGGTTGGTGGAAGAACATCCTACAATGAAAAATTTATTCTAGAATCGAAGAACGAGGATGACGCATGAGCTTGGAATGGGAGTGTGGTGCGGGAGCAACGAACGCAGATGTCACCATCTCATCGACTTTGTCTTCTTCCTCGTGCCACCTCCAATGGATAATCGAGGTAGGGGTTTTTATATATGTTAGAATTTTTTTTATTGATTCTTCATATCATAAATTCACGATGACGATGGACAAACAAACATGGTCATCGTCCCACACATAAACCATACTCCTCTTTATTTTATTCTTCATGGGTTCTTTAGGACCTAATATTTATTGGCACTAGAAACACGGAGTTTTGTTGAGCATGATATATGGACGTGAAGCCCTCAACGTAAGGATCGCAAATATAAGATCGTTTAATTTTTTAGGCATGGAACGAAGCCACAATGGCTCGCAGAAGGAGGTGGCCAAATATTTATTGGCGCTGGAAATGCAATATTCTGTTGATCGCGGCATACAGACGTGGAGATTTTGACCCGAGGATCGTGAATCTACGATCATCATAATTTTTTAGCTTTGAATGAAGATGCAGTGACCCATGGAAGGGGAGACGTGGTGGGGTGATTCCGACATGTGTTCAAGGCACGACACCAGGTGAGGTAGGTTGTTCAACATACTTTGGTGGTCGACGCGGCACGGGGAGGGCAAGGTAGCTTGGTGAAGGTGATCTAGCGGTGTGTGGTGAGTCCGAGGTGGCTTCAGCCGACAGTCCGGGTGCATAGCAGGTGGCAGGGTACGAGACTGTCGAGGTGCCCAGGCCATTAAGGTTGAGGAGGACAATAAAACATTAATGTATATGTTAGATTGGAGAGAGAAAACTAAAATACAATAATGTTCAAACAATAAAAAATAAGAAATTGATGTGTTTGTTTCCAACGCATAGCAAGGGGTTCCAAGTGTGATTGATTTTGGATTTAAGGGGAAGTAATAAAATAAGTAATTAATAAACATATTAAAATATTTTTATTATTACTTTTGATGACAAAACACCTTTTTGTCTGCAATTTCTCCATGCGACCTCGGTTTGATGAATCGTCTGTGATAGTGCGACACTGACTCTGAGATAGACATTCTGAGTCCAATATTGGATTTCTTATTCCGGTTTTCAGATCCAGTACCCGAAGTGCTCGGGAAATAATATATTTAATATTATCATTAAATCTTCGAGGCACCATAACTCCTGCATATGACGTCCGATTGACTTAATGTTTGTGGAGATGTGATCCTATCATTAAAATGGTCGATTTAAGTATAATGTTGAATATTAAATTATGGTTTGTGGCTCGAGTTTAGGAAAAACCCAATAAAATTATTATTATTATTGCTTCAGGATCTTGTATTTGACATATCTCCCTCATATGCTGTTGAAATGACGAACCATCTATGGCATCAGAAACCTTGGATTGAGACAGTCCTTTTGGTATAACCCACTTGAGATTTAGATAAAGTTGGGGTACATCTGGGTTGGATCGAACACGAATCCAACCAGACCCTCGTGACTAAAAGGCCAATAACTTATAGACCAGGAGTCCGATTAAAACATTGTCTATCGCGTTGATACCCCTTTTATGTGGAGGTCCTTTGGGATACTTCTTCGTGTGACTTCATGAATGTTGGAGTATCGAACAGTTGCTTGAGGAGTATAAACTCTCGGAGAAGAGCAAGCTTAGTGTAGAAACCCAGTAGCTAGCTGTGACATGAAAAATGAATAGCGATCCTATGTGGTTCAGCACCTAGCAATCTTGTATGGGTCAGCACTGAGTGATCCTGTGTGGGTCAGCACCTAGTGATCCTGTGTGGGTTAGCACTGAGCGATCATGTGTGGGTCAGCACTAGGAAAGCCTATGTTGGTCAACACCTAGCAGTCATGTGTGGGTCAGCACCAAGCGATCTTGTGTGGGTCAGCACCGAGAGATCATGTGTGGGTCAGCACTGAGCGATCCTTTGTGGGTCAGAACCTAGAGATCCTATGTGTAACTCATGACATACTAACAAGGAACTAGTATCTTGTGTGTGTCTTACAATGTACTATGATCCTTGGTAGGCCTGATGATGATTAGGGATCCTTCATGGGTTTTCCTCTTAACAGAGTAGGATGATTAAGTAGTTACATCTAATCATCTCTACTACTGTACCTAAGAAATACCTGGTGTGAGATGAGTTCATACCTGTGTGGTACTTTCCTTTGTGGTAATACCTTGGTGGTATTCTTCTGTGTGGTGTACCTGTGTGATACTTACCTTTGTGTTATTCCTTACTTTGTGGAAGAGTTGAGCTTTGGGATTTTGGGTTGGACCCTGTGTTTCCTCATGTTTGATATGGATATATTTGATAACTTAGGTATATGTATGGGCATATACCTAACTAGGGTTGTGAGTTGATTTCATGCTTTGTGGTTTATCCTTTGTGGATTTTGTGAGACCTTGAGGATCTCAGGGTCCCTACTGAGTATCGTTATACTCACCCCTACATGGGTTATGCCCCCACCTTGTTGTGTTTGGTGCAGACAACAGACAGTTCTAATCGAGTATGAGGGTATTAGAACTGGATGGTGCCTGGAGGTAGTCCATACAGCATGTCTGTACACAAAGGATACGGGCAGACGTGGAGTGTTGGGGAGGCGATTTGTACCTACACTTCAGGTAGGAACCTCAGAGGACAACCCAGTAGCTGTATTTATTTTTCTACAGTTGTATTGTATTTCAGTTGTAATTGTACCTTTACTGTTGGGATTGTATTTTGGCCCCTCTCTTACTTTCAACGCTCTTTTTTCTATACAGTTTACTTGTGTTTGTATCTTGTTGTGTGCTTGGTTGCGTGTGTTTTCAGGATATAAAGGCAATTACTTCCTGTTTTTAGGGAATACACCTTTCAGTGCTAGTCGCAAGCCCCTAGCCTATGGAAGGTGGACTTGGGGTAGTCACGACATGGGCCCCAGGGGACGGGTCATGACAATAGTATCCCCTCTGATGATAGATACCACTCTCAAATGGTCTTCCCACTATATAATAAATCCCTAATTCCTAAAAAATCATCATCAAGATGCTATTCCTGAATAACCATCTTTAGAAGTGAGGAATTCAACTAAAAACTCGATAAAAAAACCTCAATCTTATCCTCTCAGACTCCCTAATGTATATGAGAAAAGATATCCATCAAATTTCATTACTCATATGATTCTTATAACACCCCAAAAATTTTATGGTTTGTTTCTCTTAAATACTTTTAATTTCTTATATAGACTATATTGAATGAAGCACTAAGTCTCTATGAAACAAAACTTAGTTATTATAGTAGATAGTCATAACCTAAACACTAAACTTAAATTTTCCACTTTTGTGTTTTGAATTTCAAGAAACGGACATAGACGGTTGTGATCAGGGTGATATTTGGATTATGATAGAATCAACTTAATTTTTGGTTAATAGTAACTTACCCTTATAAATAGTAACATACCCTTATAAATAGTAACTTTCCATTATTAATAGTAATATGACCCTTATGAATGGTAACCTTACCCATGAATGTGTAAATAAAATTAAGGCACCTTAAAAATGAGGATGAATATTTTAAGTGTTGGTATTTTTTGATTAAATGATGATTTTAATTAAAAATAAAATTTATCTTATTTAGGAAATTATTTTTGAAAAATGGAGTTCATTTTTGGATTCTAAACATCGAAAAATGGTTTGGGTGAATTTTTTAGATTTTTCTGAAATACTTGAATTTTGTGAATAGTAAAATACATTAATTTACCATATAAATACATTATAATTTAAATCCACTATTCCTATCATCATGATTGATTTAAGCACCAAAATCTTGAACTCAAATTCACTTATTAATATTCTAGGTCATGGAATCCTCACTATTTTTTGTCTTGTAGAGAAATAATAAATTAATTAATATAATATTAAAAAAGCCCTCCTCCCCTCCACTATAAATACCACCCCTCACACCCTCTTTTATTCACACATCTCAAGATTCAAGCCTTGCCTAAATTATAGTAAAATATCTCCCTAAGATCCTAAACCACATCCAACAGCACTTGGTCTCCTCAAAATACCAAATCCTCTCCCTTAAAGAGGCTCTCAAATAAGATAGATTCAAGAGGTAAATTCCTTTTTCAATTCTTTTGTTTTCTTTTCAAGCTATTTTGTTATCTTTTCTATTCTCACATATTCTCATCCAAATGGTATGAAAAAATCTAGTAGATTATATGTAATGGAATTTTTTTAGGATAATGTAATATTCCATCATCATCTCTTCTTTCCCCTCCTTTTATATTATAAATGAAAGCATCATCCGAGATGTGTTAATTTATCACATTCAAGGACGATGGGTTTTTAGTTTCTGTTACTATCTTCGAGACCGGTCATGAAAATTTTATAATGGTTAAACCATATCAGAATATATGGATTTTTTCTTATATAATGTTCCAGAATCCTTACACACTCATTATATAAAATAATAATACAAAACAAGTTCATTATGCACAAAACTGCCAAGTTAATCCAAACGTTTATCATTATCTTTTATATAATGGGTCATTTTCATGGTATATAACCAAAATAATTATAAGATAATTTATATATATTTAAAGTAGATAATAATATATATTCAAAATTATGGATGTTTAACCACATTTCAAATGAACATCCATTCATGAATACAAGTAAACAGATTATGAAAACCAAGGAAGAAAATGATTCCAAAACAATAAAATTGAACCTTTTAAACCCATAAAAAAGGCCATGAATGAACCAAATAATTTTAAACTAAATAATTTAAAAGTATAGTAGGTTCTGGAATTATTAATTAATGAATATAAATTTTATTATTTAGGTCATTAAGATCAAACGAAGAACAAATTCAGGCATAAGGTAAGAGGTTTCTCATCTCACTTTTATTTCTGTGAGATTTCAATTTTTAGACACCTATTTCTTATATTTGGTGTATTTTTACTAAAATTTTATAAATAATATCATGATTCTATTTATATTCATGGTATTCAGTGAATCATTTGATGATTATTAACTCTATTAATCACAATATTGTAAGTTAATTTGTTTTGGTTTCCATTTCATTGTGATTTACTTGGAATTGTGAACCTAATAATTATTATGTGGTGTACATACTTCACCTTTTATATCATTTTTCATTTGAAATTTAAATATATTATATATCCATATTCTGGTTTCATATATATGATTATTTTCTTATGTCGTGTACCCTTTTACATACTATTTTTATTTAGAATGTTGTTTTCACTATGGAAATATTGATGAATCTGTATCCTCTACTCTGTACGAATATTGAGAAGGAAAATTTTGAATTGTATTAAATATATTTATAAAGAATTATTTAGACTTGTAGTGATTTTTGGGGCCCACTATATCCCCTCGATGCATCGATAGGTCTCACGAGAGAAATCAGTTGGCAAAAACCCTTCAAGTTTGTTTTCAAAACAGAATCAGATGGGTATCTACTGCCATACTTAAACAGTTTCAATAGTATAGTGGTATCATGTTCCAGATACATGATTTCTAATTATTAATCATTATCTTTATTCATTTTCAGTTATTACTATCCATGAGTTTTTCACTATGACAAAATCTATGGATGCAGTTTCATTCTTAGTTTATTAATGGTGTGTGTGATTTATTTATTCACCATGCCATATTGACTATGAAAATTTGATTATGATTCAATAATTGTTGATTCGTGATTCATTTATTTGTAACCCTTATAGATAATTTGATCTCACCCCTTTCATTTTTTAACCTTCAATATGTTATTAAGAGGAGACCATTTATTGAGTTCTCATGGACATAGTTTATTATTTTTTGTTATGTTTTGTATTTTTTTTACCTTTCCCATTGTGATATGAGTTACATGTATGTATCTTGTTTCTTCAATACTACTAAACTAATCATTCCTTTGAGATTTCTTTCCTTATAATCATGCCAATTTAATAAGTAATGCACCGGCTTCGGGCTTCTGGGGTCGGGGCGTTACAGTCGGTATTAGAGAAATTTTAGTAGCAACCTTGGAAACTGGATTTAAAAAACATAGTTTAGTGGAAATAACCCTAAGATAGAATTTGAGTATAATCATAGAAGAACATCCTATAATTTTAGTAAAATAGAGATTATGTGGGTCTTCCTAGAAAATATATATATGTCTGGATACTATAAGTGGGCGTGGTTATGGCACAGATGTTCCTAGGAGTAGAAACTCTGATAAGGAATTTTGGGATTAACCTGGGGTATCCTGGTACATGACAATGGGCCTTACTTCATACCTCATTTGATACTCCCAGGGGATATGATTAGGATAATTCACTTTTTCTTTACAAACCATTATGAAGGATTTAAAAGTAAATAGAAACAATGTTTGTGATTATGATATTAGTCATGAATAAATTTTTAAATTATGTTAAGTGTTTTCTAGTTATAAATTATAAATTACGACCTAATTTACTATATTCCACTATTTAGTAATGGATCCTAATAGAATAAGGGGAATCAATACCCATAGATAAAGTAGGGATTGCCCCACTGAGCAAGTCAAAGCAGTCAATATTGGAGTAAATCAGATCATGAACATATTGAGACAACTTACTCAGGTTGTGATGAATAACCATGATACACATGTACTGTATTGTTTCATATAGTAAAATCCCCCATCTTTTAGTGGGACTACTAATTTGGTGGTAGCTGAGAAATGGATGAAGTCCCTTGAAAATATATTTTTGGCATTAAGATGAAATGAAAATGAAAGGTAGTACTAGCAGTATATTGCCTCAAGGGTGATTCTTATCAATGGTGTTCATTCCTTGATCAAGAATACCACAGAGGAAGAATAAATAGAAGATATGGAATGGATAACATTTAAGAAAAATATTCTTTGACAAATATTTCCCACATGAACAATGAACTAAAATGACGAGGAAATCCCTTGCCTAAAGCAATGGGAATTAGAGAGTGTTGCAAAGTATGAGGCTACCTTCACAAAATTATCCAGGTATTCTATAGATTACGTACATGATTCGGAATACAATATTGATAATTTGTTTAAAGGTCTTAAGCCAAGTCTTCTAAGGGCACTAGCTTCTCAACCATTTTCATCATATGATGAAATTGTATTAAGTTCCATCAAAACAGAGAAGGGATTTTCTAGATAAAATTTATTCAAAGGAAATAAGGATAATAAGATCCATTCTAATAACCATGGAAAATCTGAAGTACCAATGTAGAATAAGGGAATGATGAAATTTCCATTATGTGAGAACTGTGGAAAGAATCATCCTGGGAAATGCTTGAAAGGCGTGGGAGTTTTCTATAAATGTGGATAAAAGGGTCCTCAATCTAGTGAATCTAAGGGGAAGAGACAAGTCAATCATGTTCAATGATATAATTGTCTAGATATGGGACACTATAAAAATGAGTGTCTTAAGTGCCAAGGAAACTTGCCTCAAAAAAGGCCATGAGAGTAAGGAAAAGCTTATGTGATTACAACTACAAAGGTTGACGTTCCTAAGGATGTGGTCGTAGGTAATTTAATTATTTCCTCAAACTTAGCCAATGATTTTGTTTATTCTAGATCATTGAATTCATTTATATCATCCCAATTTCCCAAGAAAATTATACATGTCCAATTTTATTTAACAAAGGATTTTTTAGTCAAAACTCCTAGGGGATGTATCATTGCAACAAAGATGTGTCGATCAGTCCCCTTCATGACACATAAACATGCTTTAGTTTCTAACCTTATCATCATACCAATTATTGACTTTTATATAATTCTTGGTATAAATTGGCTGTCAAATTATGATGCGAAGATCTATTGTAAGAAGAAGAAAGTTACAATTTTTGAGAATGGTGTAGAATACCTTGTCTTTAGAGAAGAAACCTCACTATATGATTCTTATCTAGTTTCACACCCAGTAGCTCTACTAAATGCAATTCATGGAGAGGAATAGAACACAATATATATGTGTGAGGAAATAAAACTTCAAATTGAATATGTACCTATTGTGCAAGAATACATTGATTTGTTTCCAGAGGATTTACCTAGACATCCTTCAGAGTGGAAAGTTGATTTCTCTATTGATTTAATTCATGTTTCAATACATATACCAAAGACTCCCTATATAATGTAAAATGTGCAATTAGTGGAGCTAAAGAAACAACTAGAGTAATTTAGTGAAAAAGGATTTATTTGACCTAATGTTTCTCCATGGGGAGCCTATATTCTCTTTGTCAAGAAGAAAGATGGATCCATGAGGCTATGCATTGATTATAGGGAAATCAATGCCATTACAATAAATAACAAGTATCCTCCACCATGCATTGATGATTTATTTCATCAAATTCATAGAGCCCAATATCTTTTAAAGATTGACCTTCGATCTGTATATCATCAGTTGTGTGTAAGAAAGGAAGATATTCCAAAGACAACATTTTGAACCAGTTATGGGAATTATGAGTTTATAGTAATGCCTTTTGGACTGACTAATTTACACTCTATTTTCATGGATCTAATGAATAGATTTTTAAAGGAATATCTTGATGACATTTTGGTGGTATTTATTGATGATTTCCAAGTATACTTTAAAATCTATGAAAACCATGAGAATCACTTGTGGATTATTCTGAAAACTCTTAGAAAAAATTAATTATATGGGAAGTTTAGAAAGTGTGAATTTTGGCTTCAATAAATTTCTTTTATTGTCCATATTGTCTCTAAAGATGGAATCTTAGTTGATCCTGTGAAGACAAAGTCAATCCAAGAATGGCCCATGCCAACAAACATAACTGAGGTATGTAGTTTTATTGTATTAGCAGGTTACTATTGGTGTTTCGTTCAGAAATTTAACTGACTGGATAACCTTCTAACCAAGATCACATATAAAGGGGTTAAGTTTGTATGAATAAAAAAATGTCCAAAATTATTTTATTAATTGAAAAGAAAATTGGTCAATGCTCTAATTTTGACTCTTCCATCAGGAAATGATGTATTTGTGATATATAGGGATGTATCAAAGAATGGAATGAGTTACATCCTTATGAAAAACGATAAAGTTATTAATTATTCATCAAGTTAGTTGAAGACTCATGAGAAAAATTATCCAACTCATGATCCTGAGTTAGCATCCGTAATATTTTCTCTGAAAATATGTTGAAATTATCTCTACGATGAAATATGTGAGATAAATATGGATAAAAAGAGTTTAAAATACATTTTTACACAGAAAGAACTCAACATGAGGCACTGAAGATGGCATTAGTTACTTAAAGATTGTGATTTTTCAATACAATACCACCCAGAAAAGGCAAATAAGGTGGCAGATGCATTAAACAAGAAATATTATGGACTTCTAACCTAAATTAGGATTGAGAGAGATTCTATATTCATGGATCTATTAAAGATGGATATGGGAATTATTTTCTAAGGTGAAACATATTTCATATTTTAAATTATTGTTAAACCATATTTACTAGGATAAGAAAAAAATCTCTCAATATGATGATGAGAATCTACAAAATAAAATTAAAGTTGTTGAGGATGGAAGATTGGAAAACTTTGTGTGTGGATGGAGTTCTGAAATTTGGTGAGAGGTTATGTGTTCTATCAGTACTTGAGATAAAAACAGAACTATTAGACGATGCTCGTAACTCAAATTTCTCTATACAACCTAGTAGCACTATGATGTATAGATATCTGAAGGAACATTTTCTGTGGGATAACATAAAGCGAAAAATTGATGACTATGTGTTAAGATGTCTAGTTTTTTAACTAGTGATGTCCGAGAAACAACATCCTAGAGGGGTCATGCAACCTATACTTATTCCTATGTGGAAGTTGGATGACATTACGATGGATTTTTTCATAGGACTATCAAGGACACCTAGAAGGAATGGTGCAATATGGGTAATTGTTGATCGTCTCACAAAATCAGCACATTTCCTTTCTATAATAGAGGGTTTACCACTTGAGCGCATAGAAATACATTATATTAATGAAGTTGTAAAACATCATGGTACACCTCTATTGATTGTGTCTGATTGAGATCCCGGATTTACATCAAAATTATGGAAAATTATCAGAAGGATTTAGATACTGAGCTTCATATGAGTACTACTTATCTCCCCCAAACTGAAGAATTGTTTGAAAGGACTATTCAAACACTAGAAGACATGTTTAGATAATGATCTCTTGACTTTCAAGGTATGCAGATTCAATACTTGTCTTTATCTCTTATCTTTAAAGGTATGTGGGTTCAATAATTTTCTTTAGTAGAATTTTATTACAATAATAGTTTCCATATTAGCATTAAAATGGCACCATATGAAGCCTTATATGGTAAGAGGTGTCTAACTCCAACTTGTTCGGATGAGGTTGGCGAGAGTAAACTTATAGTCCCATAACTTATCAAAGAGACAATAGGAAATGTAATGAAAATTTAGGCTCATATTAAAGTATCCCAAAGTAGGCAAAAGAGTTATGCTCACAGCCAGAGAAATGATTTATAATTTCAAGTATGATATCATGTCTTTCTAAAAGTATCTCCATGGAAGGGTGTCTTAAGGTTCGGTAAGAAATGAAAACTAATCCCTAGGTACATTAGACCATTTAAAATTATAGAAATAATTTGAGTTGTATCTTACCGTTTAGCAATTCCACCAAGTCTCTCCAAGGTTCAAAATTTGTTCCATGTGTTTTTGTTAAATAAATACATTTCATACCCAAAACATGTACTCAAATATGAATAAATAGAGTTGGAATCTGATTTTTCATAATGTGAAGATCCTATCGAGATTCTTGACACTAGAGAGAAAGTATTGAGAAATCAGATGACTTTTCTAGTAAAGGTTCTTTGGAGAAACAATAAAATGGATGAGGAAACATGGTAACATAAGGATGTTATGAAGAAAAACTACCCACATCTTTTTAAATGGATTTAATTTCAAGGACAAAATTTCTAAAGATGGGAAGAATATAACACCCCAAACATTTTATATTATGTTTCTCTTAAATACTTTCAATTCATTAGATAGACTATATTTCATGAATCACTTAGTCTCTATGAAACAACACTTTTTTATTATAGTAGATAGTCATAACTATCCACTAAACATAAATTTTCCAATTCTGTATTTTGAATTTCTAGAAACAGACATACACAGTTGTGATTGAGGTGATATTTGGAGTCTGAAAAATCAACTTAATTTTCAGAAAATATTAACTTACCCTTATGAATAGTAAATTACCATTATGAATAGTAATATGACCCTTATTAATGGTAATCTTACCCATGAAAGTGTAAATAAAATTTAGGCACCTTAAAAATGAGGATGAATATTTTAAGTGTTGGTATTTTTCGATTAAATGATAATTTTAATTAAATATAAAATTTCTCATATTTATAAAAATATTTTGAAAAATTGATTTCATTTTTTGATTCTAAATGTCAAAAAATGGTTATGGTGAATTTTTGATATTTTTTTGAAATACTTGCATTTTTTGTGAATAGTAAAATACATTAATTTACTGTATAAATAAATTATAATTTAAATCCACTATTCCTAACATCATGAGTGATTTAAGCACCCAAATCTTGAACTCACATTCACTTATTACTATTATAGGTCATGTAATCCTCACAATTACTTGTCTTATGGAGAAATAATAAATTAATGAATATAATATTAAGAAAACCCTCCTCCCCACCACTATAAATGCCACCCCCCACACCCTCATTTCTTTACTCCTCTCAAGCTCAATCATTACCTAAATTTTACTCAAATGTCTATATAAGAATCTACCCCATGTCCAACAGCCCTTGGTCTTCTCAAAAGATCTAATCCTCACCCCTAAAGAGGCTCTCAAAGGAAGATAGATTCAAGAGATAAATTCCTCTTTTCAATTATTTTGTTTTCTTTTCAAGTTCCTTTGTTATTATTTATATTATCACCTCTTCTCTTTTAAATGTTATGAAAAATATATTACCTTATATTTACTGCAATTTCATTATGATAATGGAATATTCCATCATCATCTATTCTTTTCCCTTTTTTATACTATAAATGAAAGCACCGTCCGAGATGTGTTAATTTATCACATTCAAGGACGATGGGTTTTCAATTTCTATTACTATATTCAAGATTGGTCATGAAACCTTTATAATGGTTGAACAAGATCATAATATATTTATTTTATCTTATTTAATGTTTTTTAATCATTACACACTCATTATATAAAATAATAATACAAAACAAGTTCATTATGCACAAAATCACCAAGTTAATCCAAGCGCTTATCATTTACTTTTATCTAATGAGTCATCCTCATGGTATATAACCAAAAACATTATAAGATAATTTATATATATTTAATTTAAATAATAATATATATTAACAATTCTGGATATTTAACCACATTTCAAGAGAACTTTGGTTCATGAATAAAAGTAAACCGATCATTAAAACCAAGGAAGAAAGTACTTCCAAAACAATAAAATTGAACCTCTTAAACCCGTCAAAAAGGACATGAATGAACCTAATAAGGTTAAAATAAAAAAATTAAAAGTATATGAGTTTCTATAATTTTTAATTAATGAATCTAAATTTTATTATCCATGTCATTAAGATCAAACGAAGAACACATTCGGTCATAAGGTAAGGGGTTTCTCATCTCACTTTTATTTTTGTGAGATTTACATTGGTCACCACATATTTATTATATGTGGTGTATTTTTACTAAAATTTTATATATAATATCATAATTATATTTATATTCATGTTATTCAGTGATTCACTTGATGATTATTAAATCGATTGATCACAATATTGTAAGGGACTTTGTTTTGGTTTCCAATTTATTGTGATTTACTTGGAATTGTCCACCTAATCATTATTATGTGGTGTACCTACTACCCCTTTGTGATAATTTTTCATTTGAAATTGTAAATATATTATATATCCATATTTTTTTTTCATTATTATGATTATTTTCTTAAGTCGTATACCCTATTACATAAGGTGTTTATTTGGAATGTTTTTTAAACTATGAAAATATTGATGAATCCATATCCTCTACTCTATATGAATATTGAGAAGGTATATTGTACTTGTATTAAATCTATGTATAAATAATTATTTATAATTTTAGTGAAATATGGGTCCCACTATAGCCCATAGATTCATCGAAAGGTCTCATGAGACAAATCAGTTGGCAACAAACCCTTCAAATTTGTTTCCAAAATCAAATCATATGGGTATCTACCCACAGACTTAAACCATTTCAACATTATAGTGGTATCATGTTCTAGATACATGATGTCCAATTAATAATAATTCTCTTTATTCATTTTCAGTTATTACTATCCATGAAGGTTTCATATGACAAAATCTATGGATGGAGTTTCATTCTCAGTTTATTAATGGTGTGTGTTTTTCATTTATTCACCATGACATATTGACTATGCCAATTTGATTTTGATTCAATTATTGTTGATTCATGCTTCCGCTATTTGTAACCCTTATAGAGAATTTTATATCACCCCTTTCATTTGTTGACCTTCAATAGGTTATGAATAGGATACCATTTATTGTGTTCTCCTAGATACAGTTTATTAGTTTTTGTTATGTTTTTTATTTTGTTACCTTGCCCATTGTAATATGAGTTACATGTATGTATATAATTTCTTCAAGACTACTAAACTGATCATTCCTTTTAGAATTTCTTTCCTTGTAATCATTTCAATGTAATAATTAATTCACTGGCTTTGGGCTTCTGCGTTTGGGGTATTACAATTCTTTCATGTCATATGATGGAATTTTTCTTCTCAAAGCATCATCAATGACATTTACCTTAATAGGATTATTGAAAATGTAAAAAATATATTTCAGGCACTCCACCCACCATATATACCAAATATTCAAATATTTTTGTGAGAATTTATAACTAAAGCTTTTCTTATTCGATTATATCATAAATATTTCTCTGAAAATGTAATTTCACTAACTCTTCAGAGCATGCATCATGGTTTCAATTTTCTGGTTATAATTGGGATATTTTTTCTCATTAACCTAAATCTAACAAGATCCATAGGCCACAACATAATCACCCTATGTAAGGACACAACCCAATCTAGAACTAGATGCATCATAGAAGACCTCATAGCCCTGACTAGATCATGGAAGAGTCAAAATAGAAAAATAAGCCAAAAAATTATAAAACTCATCAATGGAAGCATGAAATTTCAAATACCATAAGAACTTTACTCCCTTACGAGTAAGGGTGGTAATCGAAGAAGATAATTTTGAGAGATAATTCGAAAATCAGTGGTGATACCCTATTAAAAATAAGAAGATCCAAATTTCAAAGACATTATGTTTTTCCTCCCATATCATAATAGTTTTCACCTTCTCATAATCAACTAAAATACCTTGTTCAGAAACCACTGTCCCAAGAAATCTACCCCCCAAATATTGGAATTTCATTTATAAAGAATGGAATAATGTATGTGACTTTTCAATATGTCCATAACTACTATCAAGTAACACACATAATCCTCCTCAGTCTTGTATTAAAAAAATATTTCATCCATAAATACCATTACAAAATAATTGAGTTACAAATGGAATATCCTATTAATTAATTTGATAAACACAATAAGATAAATGGTCAAACAAAATGGAATAATAAGGTACTCATAATGGTTATACCTTATTCTGAAGGAAGTATTAGAGATATTAGACTCTTTGATACTAATCTAGTGACAACCAGACCAAAGATTTATATTTGAGAACCACTTAACCCATTTCATATGGTCAAAAATCATCAATTCAGGGAAAAGGATATTCATTATTAACTATAACATGATTTAGATTTCAATAATAAACATAAAGGTGAAGGGTTTTATTATCCTTCTTGAAAAAAATCATAGGCACTTGCCAAGGAAAAAATTATAGTTCATGAATCCTTTGAACATCAATTCCTCCAAGTAAATAGTCAACTCCTTAAATTCTATTATTTCCATTTATTAAGAGGGAATATAAATATGCTGGGTAATTGGTACCAAGACAATAGAGAACTATACTTCCCTCACCAGTGGAAAACAAGAAAATTCATAAGGAAACACATCAAGAAACTCGATTTTTACTGAAGGCAGGTCACCACATAAATGATCTCACTCCATATCAAAGGAAAACATGTATATTATCCTTCCCAACTTCAAAAGAGGAGGTATAAATCTACTCAAATTGGGGTCCCATGTTCCCTAAAAAACATAGAACATCCTGTTGAGGGTATAAAAAGATAACCATTGAAGGAAATAATTAACATGATCTCTATAAAAAATCATTCAATCCATCCTGAGCATAAAATCTTGAGGTTTCATATCCATAACAAAAAATTCTGAAGTAAGCATAATTTCCAATAAAGAGAAAGTATAAGAAAGCAATTAAAGACTCTTAACTCTCTTTGTCCTGATAGAAATATCAAAATCCATAACATAATTCATGATCTTTATTAGAAAATTTAATAATTCTGCAATATATGTCGATATGAAGGAATAAGATTCAATAGTATCAAATAAACCATAGGCAATAGTCAAGGAAATAGTAATAGTACCTATCATTGTCATGGTACCTATATTGGCATCCCTTTTAGACTCATCCATTACTTAAAGAAGCTTAATTCCATATTCCTCTGGCTGAAACCCTTTTTTTCTTCAGGTATCTGACTGCACCACAAATCCTCTTAGTACTTTTGATACCATACCACCATATGAATCAATAAAAATTTGACAAAACCGCTACAAGTGACCTAATCATCCACAAGATCAAAAGATCTTTGATTTATCTATACAATAATGATTTTAGTTCCTAACTTTTCAATATTGGAAACAAGTGAGTGGCCCATTTTCAAAAACTATAAAAGATTTATAAAAATTCGATTTTCAAGATCCACCATTATGGTTTCCACTAAGAGACTCATTCTTCTTTCTCTTCCATTTAAATAAAACACTCAAGCCACCATTGGGAGTAGGAGGAACTCTCATCAAACCTAACTTGAAATCCAAGTCAAATTCCACCACCCAAGATCAATCCAAGACATCTGAATACAAGGAAAACTTCAATAGTAAAACCTAAGAGTGAATATCTATCCAAATACCCATCTAAAACCTTTATGTTTTCATAGTCTCATTTGATGACACATCAGGTGAGAAATGAACGTGCTCAGTGAAGTGTGTAGAATACTAAGTCATAGTTCAATCACCTTTATTGATTTTAGTAAATCTATACACTTATCCAACACCAGGTATTCTAGATAGAATTATTTTGTGAAAATATACTTGATGCCTTTCCACTTCAAGAACACATTCTTTTCTTTTGGAACTATCAAGTCCCACCATCTTCTATTAGTCCCTTAAATCTTAAAGGTAGTTTATTTTACCTTAAGAGAGGTAGGAATCTCCAAGAATTAAAAGATATTCTCAACTTTATTCAACCAATCCACTTCCTCCTGAGGATCATTAGTACCCTATAAAGATGGTGTCATTGGATTAAGAAAAGTTTGTGCATGATCTCTATTATCATCCCTCCAAGGTATAACTTCTATATCCTGAATAGGAATAAGTGCAGTTACCTGACACAAAGCTTATACTACATGAACAACAATATCCAAAAGTTTCTAATGAACTAAAGGGTTCACTTTTCATGTCTCATCGGAAAATCGCTCTCAAGGACTATTAAAATGTCTTCTTAGGGGGCATGGTATTACAAAAATCAATAAATAACATAGATACATCAGTCAAGAGACATGAGATCAACAACTCTATAAACCAGAATTCAACAATGAATTGCAAAACTCAGATCAAATTCTAGGAAAAGTATAGTATCAAGTCAATAAACTCCTTCGATAAACTTTTTCCCAACACCCCATGGTAAAATTAGGTTTTTTACAATGAGATATTTCTTTTAAATCACTCATAACATACCCCTTAATTCCTTACAATCACGTCTTTTATCTACCAAGACGTCTCTAACTGCATACCAACATTAATAAGAGGCATAAATAACTTTTATAGAAACTTTTCATGAATTAACCAAAATAACCCTGCTAAATAGTACTTGAATCAGTCCTGAAAAGGCCTGAAGAGAATTATTGATCCCTAATAGCTTTCGAATAACACCACAAAATTAAAACAAACTAAAGGGAATTATTTCTCTATAAGGACAACTCATTAATACAAAATAGTATATATAAAACAATAAATAGTTGGTGTTCCAAATGATGGGTAGAGGTTTTTTGAGAATCACTTATCAATTAAATTCTTATTATTTTAAGAATGTACCATAGTTGAACACCCTAATTTCATTCATAAGAAGCCTTCTCACAATACACTATCTTCCTATTATCACTATTATGGACTAACTAATATAAAACTAACTTAACTAATATAAATTGGGGTTTGATTTGAAATGCTTGTAATATTAATATATATATATATATAACTGAAATAAAAGACAGAATGAATTTAGAAAAATTAATGCAGTAAAATTTTCTTGGGAGGTAGAATTTATTGAAATCTATGTTCACAAAAGGTTCTCAATATTAAACTCAATGAGGAGATCATGACCTATCGTTCCTCACCTTATAATTTGAATTTTTATCTCCCCATATTGATACCTCTCTATATAGGTAAGTGATCTTCTTAAATTAAACTTAGAGGCCACTTTTATGACCATCACTACCCAATCCATACTTCATTGTATGTACAATTTAGATAATGAAGGGAAGGATAATGGATAGATGGAAAGAAGAATTTGTATGACAGAGAATATGGGGTGACCACTCACCATAAACAATTTAACCATTTCTAAATTTTAAAAATTGAATAAATAGAAATAATTAAAGAATAATAAAATCAATAAAACCACCATTCCCCCCCCCCTGAACAAATATTGAGGTTGGTTCTCTATTTTTATTGGAGTTGAGAAGAGAACACGCTGGCAGAAATAAAAAAAATAAAAATGATAGAAATGTGGTATACATAAGGGAGATAAACTAATATATATCAAAAATATAAATAACTATTATATAAACTAAACTCCGCCTTATCCCCATGAAAAATTGATTTCCTTTGAAATAGAAGATGAGGTAGAAATTTATAGTAAACAAATGTGTCCATACTTCCCACCAAAAAAATCCCGAAATGCTGGATCATTTTAAGACAACTTAATGGAATAATATTAAAATGTGGACATCATTTAAGTATTTATTATATATATAATTTCTCCATTAAAAAAATTGAACTCTATTGGACATGTTTATCCCTAGTTATGATAGATTGAATCAAAAAATATTTTTTGTCTTGGAGACTGTTGGAATTCCCATACGGAAATTTCCCATGAATTTATGGAACTAATGAAGGAAAAATATCACCTAGAAATAATTAAGAAAAATGTTTCCTATACTATTCATTATATTCTTTCAGAATTTTAGACCATTTTGGTTTTTATTATGTGACATATGGTGCCATATTCTAATGTTATCCATTATGTGCACATATTTTGTGTCTTGAATTGTGAGTTGGTTTTGGGCCTCAAGAAGATGGATTGATCTATGGATCTAGTTGAATGAAATTAAATCCAAGATGTATGTAATTCTAAAAAAAAGTAATTTCACAATTTAATTTAGTTGAGAAAAAGTAATGTTTGAAATTCATAATATAATTAAAACCATTTAAAATCCAAAATTAGTCAATTTATCCAATTAATCACATGACACTACTAAAACATAAAAATGTGATTACCTATAAAATAACACTATGATAGGAATAAAAAAATTAAATTACATTGTAAATTTTTTTAAAAAATTATCTTCATCATCAAACATTCTAAAAGGGATAAAACCACTAGAAAATAGATACAAGTCTCAAAATAAGTACATCAACTCAAGACATCAGAAGATACCATCTAGAAATCAACCCAAAAACTCCATTTAAAAAGTGGATCACATGTTCCAATGATAAACACCAACTCCCAATGTCCACTAATAAAGAATATCCACCACATTTGAGTGGTGATTTAACCATTTATAATAAAATATAGAAACACCTAAAGGTAAAGGTATGGTGTGAACAACAAATCCTAGTATGATCTCACCAAGAATATCATAACCAGTCTATAAAAAATATAATAACTTTCCTCAATATTAAAAAAATGGTATGGAAATATTTTATTAGTTTTAATTAAATAGTTATTTATAAAACATTTCAATGGATAAAAATGCGTCTGGTTTCAAAAGTGAATTTCCCTCAAATCAAGAAGATATAATAATATTTATCAAAATAGGAATTAATAAGAATTTATACCAAAATAGTCATGAGTAAATCATTTCAAATGAATACAAGAATGTATAAATAAGTTTCAGACATAGTTCTATGGTAATATATCTTAGGGTTATTCCTAGTTACAAGGTTTCATATAATTTTTCTGAAATATGGATCAAGGTGTGTACCCACTCCCTAGATCCATAAGCCTAGGGGGATAGAAGAATACCCTAAATAATGAAATTCATTCCCTCAAGTATTTGTGTTTCATTGTCCTAATCAATTAAATTGTATATAGAAGTTTACCTTTTATTCATATCCTTCCACTTAACTACCTAGAATCCCATGTGCTTCAAAGAAATCAATAATTCTTGGGGATATAATTCAATTTAATCAATCTCAAATCATTCAATCAATCAACTCATTCGACCCCAATTTCAAGTTTCAAAACATTCCATATCATTTTAAAAACCAAGTATCAAATGGTTTTTATAAAAATATCATGTATTTAATTTCAAATCATTTCAAATCATTTCAAATAAAAAATAATTTCATACAATTCATCTCATCATAATCATGCTCAATTATTCATTTCAAACCATGATCATTTTCAAGAAATCTATACATTGTTTCAAATTCCATTTTTCAAGGAATTAATCACACACACACACACCATGCCATTTAAACCATTCATCAAGAGACTCAATTCAAGATTTAGAAACCAATTAGAAATCCTATTTGGAATAAACAATCATCAAGGGTTTCAATTGAAATAAATTGCCTTAAAAATTCACCTACCCCAAATCATGATCCTCAACACCCGACAGGGGATCTGTTAGGAGATTAGAAGGATAGAACGATCAAGGGAGAATCCTAGTTTAATAAGTCAACAATAAAAATCTAGATTCAACAATTATATGAGGCTTTATTACTCTCAAATAAGGTGAGAGAGGAATAAAGGAGAATTAAAAAAACAAAAATTATACTTACCAGAATGAATTCAACGCATCCACGTGCACTTTTATCCATGAAAAAAAGAGGTTGGAGGATCAAAAATCTCCTACTGAGAGCCTAAAAAATTGAGAGGGTTGAATTAGGATTAATTAGGAGGATTTTATAATTTAAAATAGGGTTATTGGTAATTTAATTAATAAATTCAAATAACTAAATTCTCATCACACAGTTTGTCCCCAAGGTTTAAAAAACGGTGTTGCAACCTTGAACCTATCACTGGGATACTAGAGTAAGATGCATATTTTTTCTACATGGTATTAAAAATTATGTGTTAACCATACACCCCCTCATGGTCTAATGGAATATACTGCACAGTTTTTTCACACGGTTTCATAAACCATGTGCGAACCATGCACCCCCTACTATCCCATGTCACATAGTTTGAGGGGGAGGTTTCACGGTTTCCATTAATCACGTTCCCCCAAACCTAACTCAAAATCAAGACATAGTGTTTCCTTGGATAACCCATATTGTTTTTCTAACCATGTTCCAACTAAAAAAAGAACCAGAAACTTTTAATAATTTCCAAAAGTCTCCAAAAACAACCCAAAATATTATTTGAACAAGGGATGATGAAATAAAAGATAAAATCACATGAAAGATGGTAATAGGATGTTACACCTTAAATTCATGTGTGATAATTTATGTAATTAAATTAACACTTAAAACTAAATCATACCTCTATTAAAGATATAACATTTATATTTATAAACAAATCACATAATAACAAATGAACATTTCAAAAAAAAGTAAACATGAGATAAATAGATTATGAACAATTAGTAAATCAAGAAATTATAAACACTTTATAGTTTAATCATGAATTATGGGCATTCCATAATTAAAAAATATAATCACATTATATTTATTTCCAATATAACACTTTCATATTATATTTTATATGGAATTTACTTAAATTAGTGATATTTGAAATATAAACACTTTACATTTCAAATTTATTATGTAAAAATTTTAAAAAATAAAAATATCATATATTTAGTACTACATGAATCTTAATTATATTAGTTATCAATACTTCTTTTGATATGGTTAAAATAATTTTCTCAAACAAGGCATTTTAATTTGAACATTTTTAATTAAAAATTATGAACAATTCAAAATTAAATAATTTTTTTTGTATTTTACCTTATTTTATAAGTAATAAAAACATTAAAATTTACCTTATAATATTTATTTAAGAAAATTATATCAAAATTATAATTCATGATATATAAATTCTAAGGTATTTAATATTAAAAATAATAATATGGATATTTATTTTTTAAATGTTTTATAAAAAGTTAATAATTAATTATAAATATTTTATAATTAATTATAAACATTTTATAATTAATTAATATAAAAAAACGTTTTAAATTAAATATATATTAAAAAAATTCCTATAATTTATAATAAAATTTGTAAATTATCTAATTAAATTTATAATTAGAAAAAATTATTAAAAAAATATAGCTTTTCTATATATTATATTTTATAATATACATTATTTTTTAATTTGTGATATCATATCATGTCTTTAGATTGAGGATTTGTGGTCTATGATAGATAAAGAATCATTATCAGTCATATTCTATGAAATCTATATACCATATTCTCTGTCCATGAAATCATATCTTATGATATCACCTATGTCATAAGGACAATATAATGATCTATTTTATGGTATATGAAGAGTGTAAAATGATGTTATCATCAGCTATTATTTACCATATCATATGCTAAAATATGTTTACAATTGATGAATTTATCTTATGTCATTTTTTATGATATCCCATATCATAAAACATGATCTTATCGATGTTTAAAATAATATATATCATAATACACACCATAGAACAAAATCGTCATCATTTTAATGAAATCCATTTAGACATCAAAATAATATTCATTTTTGTCATTTTCAACATGATTTTATGAGTCATTTAAATCATGGAATGGATTTGATACTCTATATATATTTCTATAGATTGAATAACACTTATTCAAATAGTGGTGGTTAACAAGAAACCCTAAAATAAGAACTTCATGCTATGGAAATAAAACCATACATAACATAAAATAAAGAACATGTACATACCTTACAACATAGAAGCTCACAAATCTTGTCTTCAATAACATAATTGATGAAGATCAATAAAAATTATCCAAATTATTCTTTAATCTATGGTGTATCTATAGATTTACCTGAATCACCTAATGATTGGGCAAGACCCTCCTTGCAACCATGGTATGCTAGTACCTCTTGGTTGGAAAAATAATGAGTAGGAGAGAGATTTTGTGAGAGTTGGTCTGAGGCATGGAATAAAAATTTCAAAGGCTTTGTCCTATTTATATAGGTCTTAGGACACTCTTTTTTCTTCCATTTATTCACTCGTACATTATATAAGGTAAGATAAAAGCATCAGTTACAACATTTATAACCTCTGGTTGTCTATTATTTCTCTTAAAAATTTTATCATATTGAATGTTAACAATCAATTATAGTCAATAAATATTTCTAAAAATTAGTACTTAACATCCATATAACATAATCAGTCATAGGGTTTTTATATAAATAATATAATATGATTCCTCATAATACTTATTTAAATCACATCTAAATCATACAATATAATTGGAATAGGAAAAAAGTAATAATATATCACTATATCTTATCAAATGATATGTCCATCCAAGACATATTATTTTCCTTGAAATAATGGATATCATTCTATATTATATCCCTATATCATACAGTATGATATATTCTAACATGAATCATATACACAATATGTTTTATGGTATACCTTTATTAGTTCATTCTAGTAGATTTTCTAGAATTTCTAAATTTTTATCCTAGACTCTATAAAACATAAAGAAATAAATATTAACTAAAAAATATGTAACTGTGAAATTGTGGGTGTCATTTTTTAATATATTTTCTTACATTCTATGAATAACTTAATATTTAGTTATGTTTGAACAAGCCTATAATTTTTTTAGGTTATGAACTTAAGATTAAAGGTTAATTATGATTTATTTATATTAAGTGTTTAGATTTTATTGTAATCATGGTATCTCTTGAGTATTAATCAATGGATAGTGAGACCTTGGATTATAATTCTCACTTGAATTAGGGATTGGATTTATCTACAAAATTGGGGGTTTGAAACATGTCTCATCATACTTTCATTTATGGATATTTTGTTTTTATATGGTTCTAAACCTTTATATGGAAGCATTTCATATACCTAATATAATGGATGTATTTGAATATGGTGAATACAATTGGGTTTTATTTTTGGGTAAGCAATACAAATAATGTGTTTATAAATTGTTATGCATTACTATTTTTTGAATAAATTGACTTGGTTAAAGGTATAGGATACAAAACTAAATCATTAGAATAATACATACCTAAATGGAATACATTATATAATATAGTGAAATTTAAAACCCCGTAAAATATTATGTTTTAGATTCCTTATAAAGAAAAAATCATTCAGACCTAAATAATTTAATATGGGCGATCTTAACGATTAGGTTCCCATGAATAATCTTATATAAGTTAATTATAATATATATAACCCTAATTATTATAATTCTATTCATTTCAGGATATTTGGGTTACACTTTGGTCAGAAATATTGATTGTTATGATACTATAGTAATAGATTTAGGATAATTTATATGATGGGTTGGTAAAGGAGGTGTGCACTAAACTATATAATAAATATATATGATATGATCAGCATGATTGTTTACCAAATATAGTCATGGATTATTTTATAAGGTTCAATCACTCTTGTTATAAGGTGACTAATACATGGCATCTAATAGTTTTGATAACACTATCAAAATTCTTATCTTATTATCAAAAAAATCATAAGAGATAGAAAATAGTCTTGAACTCCTAGCACAAGAACAATCTATATGAGTGTCAACAAGTTGATTAATCGCACGCATCTTCCTTAAGTTCTTACAATCATTGGATAAATTTTTCTTCCTTTTTATTCTCCCAAATCCTAAACAAATCCTTCTTTTAATTTAATTTGGAATATATGGATGGTTATTTAAAATACTTGTCATTCAATTTTCAGATGATTCACTAATGTAGATTTGATTTTATACGTGTTTTTCACATCTATTTTTTTGAATTAATTGTGGTTTTTATGAAAAATGTGTTTATAATAACGAATTATTGAATAGTTGTTAATTTTTAGTTAAAAATTTTATTTATTAAATATCTTGATGAAATTGTTTATTTTTTTTACTTCACTGATGAAATGATTCTTGGTTTTATTATATTATATTTTAAACATAAGATGTAACATCCCAGGTAAATAAAGAATAAAGAATTTTCATATTTATTAATATTTACGAATTAAATATTAATTTTATTTTAAAGGGGTTGCTATGTTCGATAGCGTACCCGATACGCAACGATGAGTTTCTTTGAAAACTTACGTTGCCCACAAGTAATAAAATAATATTATTTTAAATGTTAGTTAACAAGTAGTCGTTGTACTGGTGGGAATGAATAGAAATAACTAAAATATGATTAGATATGTTTTTAAATGTTTATACATTTATCCAATAAAGGCTTAAAATACGGAAAGAGTTCAATTTTAGGCATATATACTCTAATTTTCACTAAAGGTTCACTTATCACCTTTTAATGGTGAACCGTCATTAAATATAGTTTTGATCACTATTATACATTCTTTTGGACCATATAAAACTCTTATTAAGAATCGGGACATCAAATTTTACTTTGTGTAATTTTTTGGTATTTTTCCGATAAAGTTCATTTTTTTTTAATGAATAGAGTAAAATGTTGTGTTTTAATTCAAAACCTCTTTTAATATAATTTATTTATATGATTATATTATCTTTTTATTTGGTTTTTAAGTGAAATTAGAAAATATTTTTACCATTAAATCCAATAGTGGTCGTTGGAATCAATTTCACTTTGAAATTGGACTTAAACTGGTGTCAATCTTTTGATACTTATTGTTTCACAAAAACACGCTATTTGTCATGACAGCGGGAATTAATTATTAAATTAATTAATTTGACTTATATGTTTTGAATTTTGTAAAATAGACTTCATTTTTGAATTCGTAATATCAAATATTGCTTAGGGTGAATTTTTGGTAATTTTCTGAAAAACTTCAATTTTTGATGAATAGTGAAACCACTAAGTGATACTTATAAAAACTGATTTTCCGTTTAAATGAAATTTTGCCATCATTGTGTTTTGAATTTTGAAAATCCTACATACATGGTTGTCATTAGTATGTAAAATGTGGTTCAATGGGATGAAAATAATTTTTTGGTGAATAGTAACTTTTTTTCATTAATCGCGATTAGAGGTAATTAGTGTAGTTTAAGGTAAAAATGATATTATAAGAATGTGAAAACACCATGACACTTGTCCTACACCTATTGGGTGAGTCATGGCCGACCAAGACAAGCCATGGTCCAACTTGGGGACCCCATGGAGCCACTTTAGTTGGAAAATGACATTAATATATTTTTATTTAATGTTAAAGTGAAAATTACACTAACATAAATTGGTTTACTAAAATAATTTTTAAGTGGGGTTAAACAGGTCCAAATTTTGATTATAAATAGTAAATGGAAAGCTAAAGAGATTTCCTACATCATAGTAATTTTTTTATAATTTTTAGACATTAAATAAATTAAATTATTTATGACATAATAATGATGCAGCGATGACATCATTATTTGACGATTAAAATAAAATGGAAAGATAATGAAAAATATATAAACTAAACATGTCCAAAACCAATTGTATGAGTGGATTTCAAACCCTTATCACCTTATCCACGAATTATATCAATGTGGGACCTTTTAAAACCGAAACACATTTTCAAATAAAGTAATATCTCTTTACTTTCCAAAAGTGCCCCTCCTCTCCTCTTATAAAAGGCCCCCACCTCTACCTCATTTCACACAATCCTAAAGCCTTTGGCTCGGCCAAACCCTGCCCATTTACTCTCTCCACATACCTCTCCTCATCCTAGAGGATTTCCTTTTGGCAGAATCCTTTCAAAGGAAGCCTTTAGGCTCAAATCAAAAGGGAGTTACACTTTTTAAGGTAATTCATTCTCTCATGTTCATTTGTTTTATTTTGTTTCTCCAACCCCCTAAAATCTTTTTATTTACTTATTTTGTAACAATACCAGTATCTTCAATATACTAGGATGTTGTTATAAGATTTATTTGAGCTACACTCTCACACAACTACATCAAATGGTTAAAGAACATACGGTTTCCGTGGATGGCGAAATTCTGCCTCCTGAAACGATGATTGTTCAATACTCATTTAACACCTTCAAAGGTGGCCATTATGATGTCACTATTTTTATATATGATATATAATATGTTTATGTTTTCTTTAAGCTTCTGTATTTTTCATTTTTGACATACCTTTATGGTTTCCATTATGGGTAAACACGATATCTTCATTTAAGGAAGTGCGGACTACCGCCCCCTCAAAGTGATTTGATTCGTTAAATACCATATGTGGGACATATAAAGGATGGAACTATGATATTATATATGATATTATACTGGAATTATAATATACCTTTATATAATTATGATTCCATTCTATAAAATACGAAATAGAAATGAAAGTAGCGTTCATGCGTACGTACGGCTTACCGTCTCCATGAACGATGCATTTCATTTCTTATCCCCAAATGTAATGTACTATTAAAAGTACATGTATATAATGGATATATATAATGAATGATATATCTAAATGATGAGTATAATTCTGGAATTAAAATATACATACCTCTCATTTAGTTTTAATTCCATTAATATGACAAAGAAATGAAAGTAGCGTTCATGCGTACGTACGGCTTACCGTCTTCATGAACGGTGCATTTCATTTCTTACCTCTAAATGATTATGTAATATTATAAATACATGTATATGCTGGATATATATGATATATATGATATCCAAATTAGTAATGTCATTCTGGATATAAATAACCTTTGACCACACGAACAACATGTAATTGTAAGAAGTCCACTTTCGACTTAAGAACCAAATATCGACAAAACAAACATTATTAACTTAAATGGTTACATAATGTTTATAACATGGAAATAAGTGATATAAAAGGAATAATGAACTTTAAAAAGGTTCTTAATCAAGTATAAATTAACTCAAGTTTATTATTCAGGATGTTAAAGAACGATCGAGTCAAGTCAGACCCGAGGTAAGGGACTTCATCCCAATCTCCTTTCATTGAGGCATATTTCGTTTTATACAAAAATTTCTTTTATACGGTGTATAAACTCCTTTGACTTTTACTTTTATACAAAAGGAATCTTTTTCTACGAAGCGTTTTACTAAACGACAAAAAGGAATGTTTTTTTAACGTACGCGGTGATAACGACCTTTTCCGCCGCCGCAAGTATTATTTGATCTTTGGCTTTCTCAACAAGTCGTAATGTTTTTAGAATAAAATAAATACCATATACTCTTTTATGTATTTTGGTATTGAAAATGGTTTTGAAAAAAGATTCTATTATGTCAATATATTTATGATATTTTGTGATTGAAATGTGGAAATGTTATCATTCCTTTATTTTGGTTTTATGTTTTATGATTTTATACTGGTACTTGGACATTTTAACGGGTGGTTACGTTATAAACCATATGACGGGTGGTGCCGTGAATACCAGGACGGGTGGTTACGTTATAACCTCCAATGCATTGGGTATGGAAGTCGGCCGTATGGCTATTCCATTAAGTATGTATGGAAATTGGCCGTATGGCTATTCCATTAAGTTATATGTGTGGAAGTCAACCGTATGGTTATTCCACTTAAGTATGTTTATGTCCCAAGTTACCTTTATATAAGTTATGCGTTCTTTATATGGGTTTTATGGTAATTCTTCGGTTACAAAAAGGTAAGTAATGATACTTTATTCAGTGAAGAGTTTTTATTACTTCATAAAGGTGGAAAGTATTACTTTGATAAAGTATACATGGTTTACTTTTTGTTTTGATAAACTAACAATTTTCATTCTTTGTGTATCCCTTACTGAGCTTTTTATGCTCACCCCAAGTTTTTTGAAATGTTTTTCACAGGACTTAATGTGGAATAGGGTCAAGGATGGGATCAAGGGAAAGTCATGCTTTATAAAACATGGAACTAGACATGTTTCTTTTTAAGAGTTTTTTTTATTATTCTATGGAAACTTGGTAGAAATGTCTACTTTGTAATCTTTTGAGATGTAATAGTTATGTTCTAATTCTCTAAAACTCTAAACCTGAAAAGATACTCAACGTGAATTATTCATTTAATTCAATATTAAGTAAGGTTTAAGGCCGGGGCCTTATAGTTGGTATCAGAGGATGGTTTAGACAACTTTAGGAGTTAGAAAATTGTTAAATTATAAGTTAATTTATGATATGATCGAAATGATATAGCATTTACAGATTACCATGTTGCTTCGCCTAAGATATTTCTGTGTTCAGAATGGTTTTCCACAGAGGAAACAAAGCAGCTATGTTGGGATGACATCAGGAGGAAGATAACCTTCCAAATCAGCAACCTGAGATGGTCGGAATCGGAACTGAAAAGTTTGTTGCAGTGATGGAACAGCTGACTCAGGCTATAAATGGTGGTGGTATCCATGCACGAGATCAGCCAGATCAACCACAGAGGAACATGTCAGTGGTGGAACACTTCATGAGGCAACATCCCCCATCATTCAGAGGATCATATGACCCTGTGCAAGCTGAAGGGTGGATTAAAGCACTGGAGAAGATTTTTGATGTCATGGGGTGTTCATAACATCAAAAGGTTAGTCTTGCTGTTTACCGTTTTGAAGGTGAAGCAGATCAGTGGTGGTCTATGGTTAAAAATATCAGGGACACCGATGAGATTGATGCTCTTGACTGGGATGAATTCAAAGGTATGTTTCTTGAGAAGTATTTTCCTAAGGCTATTCGACTTAGGATGGAAAAGCAATTCTTGGAATTGAGGCAAGAGGAAGACTCAGTGGCTGCTTATGAAGAAAAGTTCACTCGGTTGGCAAGGTATGCTCCAAACTTCCTACGAGATCTTGATAGTAAAATAAACCGTTTTTACTCAGGGTTAAAGCCAAAGTATCGAAGGGCTTTAGCTTCTCGTGAGTTCAAAAGTTATGAAAAACTTGTTCGATGTGCGGAGAAGGTGGAAATGGAGTTTTCCGATGATCAGGTGTTATATGACAAACAACAGAATAAGAGGTCTAGTTGGCAGGAAAACGGGAAGAATTCATCAAACAAGCAAGGAGGTAAGAAAACCAAATATCCATCCTGTGAGAAGTGTGGTAAAATGCATCCTGGAAATGTTTATCCAAGTCTGTTAAGTGCTTTAGGTGTGGTAAGTCTGGTCATATTGCTCGTAACTGTAAGGAAGATGATCAAGCAGGAAATGAAAAGCCAACGGTAAGATGTTTTAAGTGTAATGAAATGGGTCATTATGCAAACGAGTGTCCAACGAAGAACTCAACTGGGGGAATTCAGCCAGACTACAAGCAGAAAGGGGTGGTAAAATCCTTTGTAACAACTTCAGCAGATGTTGGGCCATCGAATGAAGTGGTATCAGCTCCAGGGAGCTCAGTATTTTTCGAAGATTGACTTGAGGTCGGGGTACCATCGGTTGAAAGTAAAAGAAGCAGACGTTACGAAGACTGCGTTCCGTACTAAATATGGCCATTATGAATTTGTAGTTATGCCTTTTGGGTTAACCAATGCACCTGCTGTATTCATGGACCTTATGAATAAAATTTTCCATGAGTTCTTGGATAAGTTTGTGTTTGTGTTTTGAGGTTTGGGAAGAGATTATGTGTGCCTTGTGATTCGCAGTTGAAGAATGAGTTGTTATGTGAGGCTCATAGTTCTACGTTTTCAGTTCATCCTGGCAGTACTAAGATGTATAGAGATCTGCGGGAGTATTACTGGTGGGATGGAATGAAAAGAGATATTGCTGATTTTACTGTGAAGTGTTTGACATGTCAACAGGTTAAAGCAGAGCGGCAGTTACCGAAAGGGATGCTTCAGCCTTTACCAGTTCCAGAGTGGAAATGGGAAAACATATCCATGGACTTTGTTGTGGGATTACTGAGGACATCTCGAGGTAATAATTCAATCTGGGTTATTGTTGATCGCTTGACCAAATCTGCTCATTTCCTTTCTATACGAGATACTTTCTCTCTTGATCAACTTTCCCGTCTGTATCTTAAAGAGATAGTCAGGTTACATGGAGTTCCTCTCTCCATTGTATCGGATCGTGATCCCAGGTTTAATTTTAAATTTTGGAAAGGCCTTCAGAAGTCGTTGGGTACTAAATTAAATTTTAGTACATCTTTTCATCCTCAATCAGATGGGCAGTCAGAACGAACAATTCAGACATTGGAGGATATGCTACGAGCTTGTTCGATGGATTATCAGGGAAGATGGGATCAACATCTTTCTTTGGTTGAGTTTTCATATAATAACAGTTTTCATTCTAGTATACAGATGGCACCATTTGAGGCATTATATGGGAAGCGGTGTCGAACTCCAGCTTTTTGGGATGAAGAGGGTGAAAGGAAGTTGATGGGACCAGAATTGGTAGAAGAGATGGCAGAAAAAGTTCAGTTGATTCAGAAGCACATGAGAACAGGTCAGAGCAGGCAGAAGAGTTATGCGGATAACCGGAGGAAGGATCTATCTTTCGAGGTAGGTGATCATGTTTTTCTCAAAGTCTCACCATGGAAAAGTGTGATGAGATTTGGTAAGAAAGGAAAGATGAGTCCAAGGTTCATTGGACCATACGAAATTCTGGAGAGAGTTGGATCAGTTTCATACCGAGTGGCTTTACCTCCTAGTTTATCTCAGGTACACAATGTTTTTCATGTTTCAATGTTGAGAAAGTATATGCCAGATCCATCTCATGTTTTGAGTCCAGAGGTAGTTCAGCTGGAAGAGAACCTATCTTATTAGGAACAATCGGCCCAGATTCTTGACCACAGGGAGCAGGTGTTACCGAATAAGGTGACTCATCAGGTAAAGGTTTTGTGGAAAAACCATGTGATTGAAGAGGCAACATGGGAATCTGAAAATTCTATGAGGGATAAATACCCCCACTTATTTTGATAAGTGAATAAAATTGCGAGGACGCAATTCCCAAAAGGGGGGAAGGATGTAACATCCCAGGTAAATAAAGAATAAAGAATTTTCATATTTATTAATATTTACGAATTAAATATTAATTTTATTTTAAAGGGGTTGCTATGTTCGATAGCGTACCCGATACGCAACGATGAGTTTCTTTGAAAACTTACGTTGCCCACAAGTAATAAAATAATATTATTTTAAATGTTAGTTAACAAGTAGCCGTTGTACTGGCGGGAATGAATAGAAATAACTAAAATATGATTAGATATGTTTTTAAATGTTTATACATTTATCCAATAAAGGCTTAAAATACGGAAAGAGTTCAATTTTAGGCATATATACTCTAATTTTCACTAAAGGTTCACTTATCACCTTTTTAATGGTGAACCGTCATTAAATATAGTTTTGATCACTCTTATACATTCTTTTGGACCAAATAAAACTCTTATTAAGAATCGGGACATCAAATTTTACTTTGTGTAATTTTTTGGTATTTTTCCGATAAAGTTCATTTTTTTAATGAATAGTGTAAAATGTTGTGTTTTAATTCAAAACCTATTTTAATATAATTTATTTATATGATTAGATTATCTTTTGATTTGGTTTTTAAGTGAAATTAGAAAATATTTTTACCATTAAATCCAATAGTGGTCTTTGGAATCAATTTCACTTTGAAATTGGACTTAAACTGGTGTCAATCTTTTGATACTTATTGTTTCACAAAAACACGCTATTTTTCATGACAGCGGGAATTAATTATTAAATTAATTAATTTGACTTATATTTTTTGAATTTTTTAAAATAGACTTCATTTTTGAATTCGTAATATCAAATATTGCTTAGGGTGAATTTTTGGTAATTTTCTGAAAAACTTCAATTTTTGATGAATAGTGAAACCACTAAGTGGTACTTATAAAAACTGATTTTCCGTTTAAATGAAATTTTGCCATCATTGTGTTTTGAATTTTGAAAATCCGACATAAATGGTTGTCATTAGTATGTAAAATTTGGTTCAATGGGATGAAAATAATTTTTTGGTGAATAGTAACTTTTTTTCATTAATCGCGATTAGAGGTAATTAGTGTAGTTTAAGGTAAAAATGATATTATAAGAATGTGAAAACACCATGACACTTGTCCTACACGTATTGGGTGAGTCATGGCCGACCAAGACAAGCCATGGGCCAACTTGGGGACCCCATGGAGCCACTTTAGTTGGAAAATGACATTAATATATTTTTATTTAATGTTAAAGTGAAAATTACACTAACATAAATTGTTTTACTAAAATAATTTTTAAGTGGGGTTACACAGGTCCAAATTTTGATTATAAATAGTCATTGGAAATCTAAAACGATTTACTACATCATAGTAATTTTTTTATAATTTTTAGACATTAAATAAATTAAATTATTTATGACATAATAATGATGCAGCGATGACATCATTATTTGACGATTAAAATAAAATGGAAAGATAATGAAAAATATATAAACTACACATGTCCAAAACCAATTGGATGAGTGGATTTCGAACCCTTATCACCTTATCCATGAATTATATCAATTTGGGACCTTTTAAAACCGAAACACACTTTCAAATAAAGTAATATCTCTTTACTTTCCAAAAGTGCCCCTCCTCTCCTCTTATAAAAAGCCCCCACCTCTACCTCATTTCACACAATCCAAAAGCCTTTGGCTCGGCCAACCCCTTCCCATTTACTCTCTCCACATTTCTCTCCTCATCCTAGAGGATTCCCTTTGGGCATAATCCTTTCAATGGAAGCCTTTAGGCTCAAATCAAAAGGGAGTTACACTTTCTAAGGTAATTCATTCTCTCATGTTCATTTGTTTTATTTTGTTTCTCCAACCCCCTAAACTATTTTTATTTACTTATTTTGTAACAAAACCAGTATCTTCAATATACTAGGATGTTGTTATAAGATTTATTTGAGCTAAACTCTCATACAACTACATCAAATGGTTAAAGAACATACGGTTTCCGTGGATGGCGAAATTCTGCCTCCCGAAATGATGATTGTTCAATACTCATTTAACACCTTCAAAGGTGGCCATTATGATGTCACTATTTTTATATATGATATATAATATGTTTATGTTTTCTTTAAGCTTCTGTATTTTTCATTTTTGACATACCTTTATGGTTTCCATTATGGGTAAACACGATATCTTCATTTAAGGAAGTGCGGACTACCGCCCCCTCAAAGTGATTTGATTCGTTAAATACCATATGTGGGACATATAAAGGATGGAACTATGATATTATATATGATATTATACTGTAATTATAATATACCTTTATATCATTATGATTCCATTCTATAAAATACGAAATAGAAATGAAATTACCGTTCATGCGTACGTACGGCTTACCGTCTCCATGAACGGTGCATTTCATTTCTTATCCCCAAATGTAATGTACTATTAAAAGTACATGTATATAATGGATATATATAATGAATGATATATCTAAATGATGAGTATAATTCTGGAATTAAAATATACATACCTCTCATTTAGTTTTAATTCCATTAATATGACAAAGAAATGAAAGTAGCGTTCATGCGTACGTACGGCTTACCGTCTCCATGAACGGTGCATTTCATTTCTTACCTCTAAATGATTATGTAATATTATAAATACATGTATATGCTGGATATATATGATATATATGATATCCAAATTAGTAATATCATTCTGGATATAAATAACCTTTGACCACACGAACAACATGTAATTGTAAGAAGTCCACTTTTGACTTAAGAACCAAATATCGACAAAACAAACATTATTAACTTAAATGGTTACATAATGTTTATAACATGGAAATAAGTGATATAAAAGGAATAATGAACTTTAAAAAGGTTCTTAATCAAGTATAAATTAACTCAAGTTTATTATTCAGGGCGTTAAAGAACGATCGAGTCAAGTCGGACCCGAGGTAAGGGACTTCGTCTCAATCTCCTTTCATTGAGGCATATTTCGTTTTATACACAAATTTCTTTTATACGGTGTATAAACTCCTTTGACTTTTACTTTTATACAAAAGGAATCTTTTTCTATGAAGCGTTTTACTAAACGACAAAAAGGAATGTTTTTTTTTTAACGTACACGGTCACAACGACCTTTTCCGCCGCCGCAAGTATTATTTGATCTTTGGCTTTCTCAACAAGCCGTAATGTTTTTAGAATAAAATAAATACCATATACTCTTTTATGTATTTTGGTATTGAAAATTGTTTTGAAAAAAGATTCTATTATGTCAATATATTTATGATATATTGTGATTGAAATGTGGAAATGTTATCATTCCTTTATATTGGTTTTATATTTTATGATTTTATACTGGTACTTGGACATTTTAACGGGTGGTTACGTTATAAACCATATGACGGGTGGTGCCGTGAATACCAGGACGGGTGGTTACGTTATAACCTCCAATGCATTGGGTATGGAAGTCGGCCGTATGGCTATTCCATTAAGTATGTATGGAAATTGGTCGTATGGCTATTCCATTAAGTTATATGTGTGGAAGTCAACCGTATGGTTATTCCACTTAAGTATGTTTATGTCCCAAGTTACCTTTATATATGTTATGCATTCTTTATATGGGTTTTATGGTAATTCTTCGGTTACAAAAAGGTAAGTAATGATACTTTATTCAGTGAAGAGTTTTTATTACTTCATAAAGGTGAAAAGTATTACTTTGATAAAGTATACATGGTTTACTTGTTGTTTTGATAAACTAACAATTTTCATTCTTTGTGTATCCCTTACTGAGCTTTTTATGCTCACCCCAAGTTTTTTGAAATGTTTTTCACAGGACTTAATGTGGAATAGGGTCAAGGATGGGATCAAGGGAAAGTCATGCTTTATAAAACATGGAACTAGACATGTTTCTTTTTAAGAGTTTTTTTTATTATTCTATGGAAACTTGGTAGAAATGTCTACTTTGTAATCTTTTGAGATGTAATAGTTATGTTCTAATTCTCTAAAACTCTAAACCTGAAAAGATCCTCAACGTGAATTATTCATTTAATTCAATATTAAGTAAGGTTTAAGGTCGGGGCCTTATATAAAATGTTTTTTTGGTTATTTTGGAAAACTTATAATTAATATAATATTTTGAAGTGATTTGTAAAGGGTTTTAGATTTTGAAGTTATTTATTTCAATGTTGCGTGTTTTTAGTTTAAATTTCCTTATTGGAAAACTTTTATTTTGATCTAATTAAGTTATTTAATTTCTTGAACATTTGGAAAGTTCCAATTTTTGTATGAATTTTCCAATTTCCATAAGACTTTTAATCCAATCCTATATGAATTTAATCAGTCTCATATAAATTTTATTGTCTCATATGACTTATGAATTTTCTAAATTTTAGGTTGGGTAGAAATATGTGTGACTTTTTCACTACCCATATAAGACTTCCCAGTGCATATAGATTTCAAGCAAGGAATATGACTAAGCCTAGATTTATGTATGACTTATGGTTGGCCTTCTATTTCTTCATTCATACTTTTAGAAAAATTGGAAACTTAGATATGTGGAGAAACCAAGATAATGTCCACATAATCCTTATTTCTCAAATCAAATTAAAAAGGTGGAGTTAAATCTGAGCCTGATACTTTGAAACTATACATGAAGGAAGCCTCCAAATATTTCCAAGGAAGCTAATAGAAAAATCAAGATCACATGGATATATGACATTTATAGGAGAGATAATATCTAATCACAATGAGTATGATAATATATATTGACATGTTCAATGTGTAGACTAGTGATTCAACTAAAGGAGTTGTCTATGAGATCATTCTATTATTTTTCATGAGATTTCATTTTAAAAACCAAAAAAACAAATTCAAGGGGATTGATACATTGCACTAACTTTCAAAGGATCAAGGTAGGTGTTGTAGGAATGAGCTATACTTTAATAAAGAATAAATTAGAATATGGATGGGTATATTTCATGCAAACTCAATAGGGAATTATTTTTTCCCTTTCTCATTTCCTACTATATTTTTTATCATTTTATCATGCTTTACTTTATATTTGAAACATTCACTATAACTATGATTATTTAAGTTAATTAATTGTTTCAAATTTTTAATTCATTATATTATTGGTTGATCCCTTGTAAACTTAAATTCATTATTATTGGGAATTATTTATCAATCTGGTTCTAAATTTTGATTGATTTGTTGACAAAAAAATTGACACTATTTGATTTCATTTCCACCCACTATTTTTTATCTATAGATTTGATAATTAAATTAGAAGAATAAAAATTTAAATAAAAATTAAAATTTAAAATATAAATTACTTTTCATGTTTTCCTATTTTGTTGAACCCATTTTAAATAGTTTCATACTTTCAACTGACTATTTCAATCAAACTCCACCTTAGTTTCCATTTTCATGTCTTTTTTCCCTAAAATATAATAGTATTATCTACATATATTAACACCACACACTCAATCTCAAATATATAATTTTAATTCATGACAAACTTCAACCTTAATTTTCAATAATATTTATGGATTACCATAGTTTACTCACAAATAATCCCTTGGAACACTCACCGAACCTCCCTTGAATTTAACCATTCACTGTTATGCTAGTATTGGAGATATAAATGGAATTTTGATAGTCATGTTGACCTCTATCCCTATCAAAATTTAACATCATTTATATTGGAGGAACTTTGTTGAATGTATTAGGGTTTTAAAACAAAATAAAAAACAAATAAAAATAAAATAAAAAAGTGATGCCATCATTATTTCTTATGGATGAAATTAGTAATATGTTATATTTGGTGTGTTTAAAGTTTGAAATTTACTTGATTATTATTCTATTTACTTTCTTAAATCACTCACAATTACTATGTCTATTTTTTGAACTTGGAATCACTGATTTTTGTTGTAATATGTGTTGTTTCAAGCTACTTTTAATTGGATTTGTGTTTTGTATGTTGTTTTTAATAAATCATTTGGTGTGTTATAATCAAAAATATTGTACTTTTTATGGATAATATGAGATCACAGGATGGTAGTGTGCCTAAAATTATTCATGTAAGCACCAACACTTTTAAAAAAAACCCATGGATTTTTTTATCCTAAAACTAAATATTAATCACACTTAAAACAACATTTAATAGAGATTATTACTTGGTTTGACCAAGACCATGAACATCGAATTAAAAAATTTCAAGAATAGAAAAATCAATTAAAAAGGCCATAAAATATATTTTTGGAGTTACAGGAAAAAATAAAATCTCCATAAAAAATGAAATTATTGATGAAGAAAATGAAATGGGTGATGAAGAAAATAAAATGGAGGACTTTGAGGATGAACAAATTGTAAAAAGTGAGGGAAAATACATAATAAACCATTAAATTTGTAGAGAATGATTGGGAAAGTGGGGAAGAACAGTTTGTCAAAAAAATAAACTCACTAAATGAATAAATTAACTATAATAAATTCACAAAGATCCTAAAGGAGGGTGAACTTAAGGATTATAAAAATATATAATAATTTAAAGGGGTAAATATAATTAATTTCTTATTACCTAAACCAAAAAAAATCAACTATTAGAGTGTTGAGGGTATGATAGCTTTGGTTGAGGAAAAACTTATAAGTGAATATTTTAATTTAAAAAACCATTTAACCAATTTATATGAACTATTGAGTAATTAAAGAGAGTATAAAGTTACAAAATTGGTGGAAGAAAACATCAAATTGGGATATTTGATGTCTAAAATTTTTGAGCTTGAATTGAAAAGTGATCTTCCCTATTTTTATATCTTTTACGCAATATATTTTTTCTTAAGTATTGATAAATAGGATGATGGAGTGAAATTTGAAGAAATATTAATTATTGAACAATGAATTTTTTCCCTCCCAAATATGATTTCTCTAAATCAATCCTAAAATACATTGAAATTAGTGTTGATTATATAGTAAAAAATAACTTTAAACAAAGATCACTTGAATTGTATTTTATTATAATTGAATTGGATTTTTTTCTCCCCAAAAACTAATGTGGAACAATCAAGTGATTTCTCTTTGGAGGTTGAAGTTTTGGAAATTGAACATTAAGCTAGGTTTGATTACACAATAGTTGGTTTGAATATAAACAATTTTTCAAAATTAGTGATTAATGATTGTCTATTTTCATGTGAGTAAATTTTGGAATTAAATCATAATTTGGTAAAACACGAACATGAATATGGAAAAAAATTCTTTCTAATTTTGTAATGTATTACTCAACTGATTTGGGTGTTTAACTTCACATAGAATCTTGGGGTAACATGAAATATGAATCTTTTTTTATTGATAAATATTTAAAAACTGTACAAATATTTATTGCAAAAAATATTCGTATTTTTTTAGATAAAATCAACCACTTATACCTTTATTTTTTAGTAATTAGAGGTTGAAAATGATAAAGTGAGATTTTGGAATCATATCACGCCACTATAAATTCCATATATTAAGTTATCCCTTCAAGAATGCTTGGAATGAATCCATATTGAATTATTTATAGAAGTGTATAGATAATTGTCTATAACTATAAAAGGGGGTTTCTAAGGGGGTTTTTCAATAGTAAAAATGTTTGAATATTTCCCTAGAAGATTAAGATCCTATAGAACTAATTATTCATTTAAAAATGAATTTAAAACACACAAATAGAGGTTTATGGATAAGAAACCACACACACTGAGTGGTTGTGATTAGTTCTCTATGAAATTTCGGATTGGGACTTCAAAAACAGTGCTTTATGAGAGGAAATCCATAGTTTAATAAACCATTTTTTTGTATGTTTTTCATTTAAAATAAAAAAACCACTCACCCTCATTTTTTTGTAGTCTCGCCTTATCACCCCCTACTTACTTTCTACTTGATATAGAATTTTAAAATCTAGTACACTACAATATCAAATATTTCATTAGTCGATGGGACATTAGAAGACAAATCCTCTCACATTTTCACTTGGTTTCATATTTTTAATCTTTACTGGGTGTATCTAATGATTATTTTACTCTTAAAGGCACTTGAATAAGAAAAACATGTTGGGATTTAATGTTCATGGAGAGTGAATTTTTGGCTGCAGTAAAGAGACAAGGTACCAAATGTTAGGGGGCTTACTCTTTTAATTTTGTTCATTTTGTTTTAAACTTTAAATACTATTTTAAAAGTGATGTTTTATTCACTGAAAACTGATTTAAAATTTATAAATTGATTAAAAATAAGTTTGTGTCAAAATTTTATTGGTAAAATTATTCATTAATGGTTAACTGAATTGTTTAATATATTTAAGTAATGTCAAAATTATTTTTTTCCATAATTTAATTTTTCAAAATCATTTTAAATATAGAATTTTAATCTTCTCTGAGTACCCTAAAAATTTATTGTGAATGATTTAAAATTAAAAACATATTTTAAAATGATATTGATGTTGGAATCACTTATTTACATGTCATTCTTAAGAGTTACATTGAAAAAAAAATTATTTATCCTATAAGGTAAAGGAATATAAATTCTAAAATCTTCTTGGATAACTGTTTTAAAAGTGTATAAACATGATTCTTTGATTATTTTTAGGACCATGAAACATTATTTTGAACTAATAAATTAAAAAAAATTAACTTAACTTTTTAAAAAATTTCTTCCACCTTAAAGTTCACATTTGGGGAAATGTTGAGTTTTAAGTGTGGTTTATGGGTCTCCAATTGTGATAAACTATATTTTATTGAGTTAATTTTAAAATAACCTTAAAATTTTTCATCATTGCTTATTTTCAAGGTTTAAATTTCATTTTCAATGGTCAGAAAGTTTTATTTAAATTTAATATTTTATTAAATTTAAGTGGTTAGTCATTTCAATTCAAAAATAGATTCAAACCACTGAAATATTATCATTACTATATTTAAAAAATTATTTTTCTTAAACATTGGGAGTACTTTTTATAATTTTAAATATATTTTAACTTCTTGGATGGTTTAAAAATAATCATATATGCATTCAAAAGGGCAATAAATATAGTCATAATATTTGGTTGATATTCTTATTTTAATACTAAAACTACTGGATGAGTTATTTATGAATCCTTTTAATTATTAAACTCACTCGTCCCTTTAGTTATTTCTAATTATTTTATGTGATAAAATATGTGTGTCTATTAACCGAGGATAAAAATAAATTTATAAGAAAATTTGAATGCAAATTGATGTTTTCCTAAATCCTTTGAAGAATTTTCAAATTTTATCATCGTTATAAAATAGGAAACCAAATTTTTACCTAAATTTTTTTTTATAAGATCTTTTATTAACTCATACTTGAGAGATATCATGGGGAAATTTTTTTTAAAAGAAAGTTCTTCTTAGAATGGTAATTCCTTTATTTTTTAGTTTAAGTTGCATCCACTAAATTTGATAAACTGATTTCTTAAGGACAATAAATGAGTTAAGTGTGTGTAATTTGATGTGGCTTTGATTTGATACATGTTTTTTCACATTTCTTTTGGTGTATTTATTGTGTTTTTATGAAAAAATGTTTTTATAATGGACAATTATTGGATATTAGTTAATTATTAGTTGAAAATGTGATTCTTTGAATAACATGATGAAATTGTGAGTTTTTTTTAGTTGTGTTATAAATTTTTTTGTAAAAAATCCACCCAGGTCAACCTGACACATCACTTAATTTAATCTTACATGGGTCTTGAGGTGTTTTCCTAATCGGCCAAGGCTAGTGACAAGCAATAGGGTATCATAAGTGAACATGTGGGAATGATTTCATCCTCAAGTAAAACTAGGATTACTAAAGGGTTACAACTAGGAACCCAGTGTGAGATCTTTATTCATTGGAAAACCATGAAAAAATAAATTAGAATCTCTAAAATAAGAACATCCAAACATGGAGTAAGCATAAACATGAATAAAACCAAGAATTTTCCAAAATATTTTTCCACATTAAAGAAAACCCTTTTATAAAAATATTTTACAATCCAAAACAAGGAAATATAACTAAAAAAGTATAAGTCCTAAGAGTCCAATACATCAAATGAACTAATGGTCCATAAAACTTAGGAGAAAAATCCACTATCACCATGTGAGTCTCAAATCACCCCCATAAATATAGTAACAACCACTTCCCAATAGAGAGCAATAGAAACCCAACCAATGAGTCATAACTTAAGTACCTATATAAAACATTAAGACTATATAACCACCAATATGAGAATGTAGGTTGTGATCCATTATCCAGTAGGATATCACCATGAGTCCATTGCATTCATTTTATAAATAATCTAAGTCTATTATTTTAAAAATAATATAAAAAATCATTTACTTTCTACAAAATAAAATTAAACATACAATTACATAGATTATTTCTTAAAACACATCATTTATAAAACATGTCTCAAAAATGAATTAGCATGGTAATTTCATTTAAAAAAATCATTACCTTTAAACCATATCCCTTTTGAAATAAACAAGGTAAATCTCCCCTTTCCAATTAGATACCACCTTTGAAAACAAATGATCACATGGTTTAAAATAAATTTTAAAATAAACATTTTACAACTCACATTTAAAATAACCCCCACTTTCCCTTTTTAAAACTTCAAGACATGCAAACACACTCATTAAACATGATTATAAGAAAATGGAAAACATAATAGAATAAAAAATCATAGAAAGTGACAAAAAGGTCAATAATAAAACAAGGAAATCCTTACAATAATAATTATCCATTATAAGTAACGGATACACCAAAATAGGATCAAATTTATAGATAAGAAAATTTCATGAAAATACACAATAAAAGACATAACATTGGATACATATCATGAGGAAACACCTTAGGAACTAATGGGACAAGTACTGATTGTTCAAAATTAGAACTAACTACTAGATTGTTAATGGTCTCACATCTCACCACCTGAATCACACTGAACTAGTCTCATCAATGAAACCCCCTAGTTAGGTCATCACATTCAACAAGGGGCTAATATCCAGTGTGTAAATATCAACTAGAAAAGGAAATGTCCCTTGAATCCCCACTTAGTAGCCAAGGGTTCCTCATGTCATAGCTAATGGAGTTGGACCACTATCAAGAAAATTTCAATATCATGAAAATCACATGACCTAAAAGAAATAAAACAAAAAAATAAAATACTTTCTACCTCTTAAACACCCTCTTGAATAATTATCCCTAAAACCAAACCACATATCATGAATTACAATTCATTTAATCATTAACACATGTATAAAACCTTAAACAAAGGATTATAGTGGGGCTTAAAATGTTTGCAAACATCAATCAATAAACTAGATTTCTCAAAAGACTCCAAATTGACCTTAGATTTTAAACAAAGAATAAAATATTTTTAAATACCTTTCAAAACCACCTTTTAATGAAAATTATATTACAAGGGAAGTATTCAATAATATCAAGGCATAATTATTAAATTAATATAAATAAATCACTAAGTAATCCCATAAATCATCACTCCCTCATAAAAAATTGGGGATTTTTAAAATAAGGTACCCCCCCCCCCTTTTTAAAAATAAGGGATCACCTTTAAAATAAGAAAACACCCCACTTTAGAAATAAAACTTATCCCAAAACATCATGGACAGGAATTTTTCTAAAAGAAAACTTCCAATGGAATTTTATCAAACACTTAGGATGCATAAAATACCATTTTAAAACAAACTAAAATTAAACTATAAGAATCACCATTTATTCAATGGAAAACTAAAAAATATTAGATAACCTTTGATAACATAAAACTGTGTACCATATACATCATCCATTATGATTAAAAACGCTTTTAAAGCACAAATAATTAAAGTAAATCTTTAATAAAAGGAAATAGAATTGAAATATATACCTCAAGATATGAAACTATTTCACCTTTTATGGAAACTGTCGGATTAGGTCTCCTAAGATGGGTTATGACCCTTAGAAACCAAAACCCCAAATAGAAAACACTTACACATAAAAATTATCTAGCCATGGCCACTAGGGTTATAGTAGTGGGATATTTTGGAAGAAACTTAGAGAATAAGGAATTATAAGGCTTAAACTTTTGATCTAGAATAAAATCCATAAAGAAATCACACTAAATCCACATTATAGGGGGTTAGAAGGCGAATAAAATCCCTTGTAAGGTTCCTAGGTTGGAGAAGTTTGAGTGGGGGATCTTTTGGGAGAATACCCAAATAAAAATAACTCAAAATGAAAAAAATACCCAAAACCAAAAAGTTCAAACATTTTACTTGTACTATTGAACAAAATGTGTGGTCTCCATGTGATCACTACTATCCAAAACTACCTAGGTCACACAGAATCTACTATATAATTTCTTAAATCATTTATCCTTGTAAAAGTACCAAAAACTTTAAAATTTTACTCTAGGATACCTCTAAATTAATTGGGAAATCAACCTTAAAATATAAATAAAAAAATAGCAGTTTTTGGGTTTAATAATTCTCACCACTATTTCAATTTATGCCACTATAAATTAATAAAAAATCAAGGAAAATTATAACATCAAGAAAAACTCTCCAAGATAAATGACCCAACTAAGGGACTAACTTCCTACACTTGAAATCAAGAATTCAGTACATGAGGATACCACTCTTAGTGAAACCCACACAAAATAATTTAGATTCACCAATAAGAGAAGCACTATTAATCCTTAAAGTAGATTAAAAATTTAATGTTGGGATGGTCACACCTCTATTATCCTTTAAAATTCAAACTCTCTAACAAACACACATGCCACAACCCGTAAGTGTATTTTGAGTCCTGATCCAGAATAATGGGTAAAACAACACTGACACCTCTAAAACATTTGAGGTCATAAGATCAATAATAAATGGTGGGTCCCAACCAAAATCAACCAATAGTATAACTTCCCAAGAAATAATAAAACATACAGAGACTATATAAATGTCTCCCCACCATTTAGAATCTATCTAAAATTTTGAAACATAAGATAACTGTACCCAAAGTAAAAATCATCACCAAGAAGGAATGGTTTTACTAACAATGGGCGGTCAAAAAACAACCATCCTAAAACAATGAAATATAGAAAATCCTTAATATAAAATAAGAGATATCCATAAAATATCACCAAGATAACACACTCTAAATATTAGGAGAAACACTCCAAACTAAACATACATCAATAAGGAATGACATGGTTCCAACTTTGGGTCACGAAACTACACAAAGGGTAACTCGGTTCCAAACTCATAGAAAACCCACTCTCAATGATCTTGAAGCAAAACTTTAACTTAGTATATCTCATAGTATACATGAAATCCAAAATATTATCCTCATTACACTAGACCACACCAAAGTCATTTCCATTTCATCCATTAATCAAATTTCAAACCATGGTCCACACCATGCACAAGTGATAATAAGAAATAAAAATAAATAAGGCATGAAAAACTAAAAACACAATATCACATGCCAAAATATATTTCATTAATTTTAACCAAAGATATAGATTTTACATATTATATTAAACATGGTAAAAAAACAAATTCATTAAAATAGAGAACTCGTAAAACCACAAAACAACTTCTGACACTCCTATGGAAGCAACACTACTAACTACTTTGCGGTTCAAAAATGGGTCTGAGACTTCTTCTTCTAATGTAATATCAGCTTAAAATACCTCTATATCTATCCAAGGTTTACATGCTAAGGATAGGTATTTGGATATGTTAGACAATAGGGTTTAGAATTCCCAGAATTCCCACACTGGTATCACACTACTGGCTTCCACTTCCCACTATTTGGACCACCTTCACTAAAACCGAATGAGTTCAAAGAATTAGCTGTCATAGGTTTACCTTACCACAATTCCTCAGTGATGATGTCATTATACCTTAATTACAAAAATTTATTCATACCATACTAAAATAAAACCAAACTGAGATTTGGATGGTGTGATCTTGTAAATAACTAAGACTTCTTTTAATAATCATCAGCTAAATTGGGTGAGAAGGGGGTTAGTCCGGTGAAACACTCCAAATATTCTTTCACAAGTTGATTTCCCTAATGAACTCAAGAATTATATAACCTTTCAAATTCTCAATTCATTGGGATAAAACCACTGGATGAATATGGCCTTCAAATTTACCCAATACAACTCCTAAAATGTTTTATCATAGATTGTATTCTTCCACAAATTTAAACCCAATCCTTTAAAAAAAGAATTGGGCATATCACCCTAGAGGTTCTTGGGGTTCCTTGTGACTTGAAGACATATTCAACCTTATATAACCACTTTATCACTTTATATGATCCTTGATAACCACTAAACACTAGAGGATTCTTATTCAGAAACTCTCATTCAAGATCCATAAGCCAAGAATAACATGGCCCTACCACTACATCAAGAGTCTAGGTAGAGTCAAAAACTAGGTGGAAAAAATATATATCACTAGAATCACTACCTAAGATATTATCTTCTTGGATTTTTTATTCCTTTTAGGGATCTCATTCTAAAATAACACCAAAACATAAAATTCAATAAAACCATCCCAAGACCAAGAAAGGGGATACAAAAGTATAAATCAAAAAAAAATACATCACAAGGAGCCCTTTATAATCCCATTTTGACAGTTCCCAGAAAAGGCACTCATTCCATTTGAAAAAACCATAAGGGTTTATAATGATCCCCCTTTAAGGTTCCATTTCAAACACCTTACAATATTTCAATACCATGAATTAAAAGTAACATATATATTGAAAACCAATATCTCTATTAAACAAAACACACAAAATACATTTACTTTCACATAAAAAAATATTCTATGTAAATTAACACACCCCTAAAACCATTTCAAGAATCTCACCATACATAAAACCCATGAAATTATTTATTTAAAACCCCAAAATAATTTCATGCACCTAAATAATTTTTTCTATAGTACACAAAAATTACAGAAAAACAATTTGATCACCCAAAACATTATTTTCAAAACAAACCCCACCACTTAATCATAAGATATTAATTTAAATTTTAATAAAAAAACTTTGAAACCCCAAAAAAATCACATATTCTATAAAAAACAAGAATCATTAATCATAAGAGGGGATAAAATCATAAAAGGAATGAAAAAATAAAAAATTCAAACATTATATATTGTTCATGGTTTGGGTACACAATTTTGTAGACCATGTTCCAACCATGAGAATTCCACTGTAAGTTTTTTAGAGCGGTTTTGAACTGGTTGTTCACGGTTTAATAAACCATGCTCCATAACCATGAACCCTTGGGTTACCTCTAGTTTCACTCTAAATATATAAATTTTATAGGATGTATCCTAGGGTCTTACTATAAGATAGGGTAGTAGAAAATTGCATCAATATATCTGAATAATAAAAAACCATAAATCTAAAATTCAATAGAAAACTCTTGACCTCTCATGGAAACTCAAGGTTTAGCATGAGGAAGAGCTAGAAAAAACTCCTTCATTACCACAACTAAATATCTAACAATATTAACTATTTCCTACCATCATCCCCAAAATAATAAGAGGCCAATGACACCATTATGTAATGAACCAGCTTGGGTCAACATGACACATCACCAAGGTCAAATAGTTATATGTCCTAAGGTGTGTTCCTAATCACCCTAAGCTTGATACAAGTGATAGGGTATCATAATTGAACATGTGGGAATGATTTCACCCTCAAGGAAAACCATAATCAATAATGGGTTCTAATTTGGAACTCACATGAGGTATCCATGAATTAAAAGATTATGCCGAAATAAATTAGCAACTCTAAAATAAGAGCATCCAAACATGGAATAATCATAAACATAAAAAACACAATTATATTTCCAAAAAAAATCAATTTAAAATAAACAACTATTATATAAATCTTTTACAATCCAAAACCAAAGAAACAAAAAAAACAAAATTAGTAGGTCAGAGAGGCCAATACACCATACTACCCAACGGTCCATTAAACTTGGTAGAAAACTCCACCACCACCATGTGACTCTTAAGTAACCACCATAAAACCAATAAAACCCACTTCCCAATGGATATAAATAGAGATACAACCTATAATAAATAACCTAATAACCTAAAAAAACATGAAGACTATATACCCACTAATGTGAGTATGTAGGGTGTGAGTCGTATACCAGTAGGATAACACCATGAGTGTTACATTACTTTTATAAAAAAACTCCCACTAGTTTTAAAATAATAATAATAAAATCATTCAATTTATAAAAAATGAAAATAAACATACAGTTCCTTTAATTCTTTCTTAAAACACACTTTTTAAAAAACATGCCTCAAATAGGACTTATCAAGGTAATGTCATTTCAAATTCAACAATTACATTTAAAAAACCTCTTTAAACAACCAAGTTAAATAACTAATTCCCATTTATACACTACCTTTGAAAAAAATAATCAAATGGTTTAAAATAAATTTCAAAAGAAACATTTTACAATGTCTTCCATTTAAAAAAACCACCACATTACCTTTTTAAAACTTCAACACACACACACCTCAAACATGATTATAGGAAAAGGGAAAACATAATAGAATTAAAATTAATATAAATTCATATAAAATAAAAATATTAACACAAGTAAATCTTAAAAATACTAACGATTAATAAAAAATAGTTTATACATCAAAATAGGTTCAAATAAAGTGATAAAAAATAATAATTACAATATATAATAAAAGGCATAACATAGGAAAAAAGCATGGGGGGCACCTTAGGTACTAATAGGACAATTAATAGACATGAAAAAGTTAAACCAACTGTTGGTAGGTTAATGGTTCCACATATCGTCTCCCTAATCACTCTCAACTAGTTTCATCTGTAGAACCCCCATAGCTAGGTCATTACATTCAACTTGGGGATATTATCTAGTGAGTAACTCTCAACTAGAATATCCAACATCCATTTAATCCCCACTTAGTAGCCTAGGGTTCCTAATTTTATAGAAAATAGAGGTGTACCCTTATCAATACAATATCAATATCATGAAAATTATATATCCTAAATGAAATAAAACATGAAAATAAAAAACTTTACACCTTTAAGAAACTCCCTTCAATAACAATCTCTAAAACCAAACTGCATATCATGAATCACAATTAATTTAATCATTATGACGTGAATAAAATCAAAAAATGGGTCTTATCTAGGTTTTAAGCATCAATAAATATATCACCTTTATCTTAATATAACAAATCGTTCTTATCTTATAAACTAAGAATTACATCATTGGGAATCCCTTTCAAAACAACCTTTGAAAACAAATCATATTCCAAGGGAAGTCACCACCAAAGGAATAATTCTTAAATTAATCATGGAAATCACTAAGCAATACCATAAATCATCACACCCCCTTTTAAATAAGGGAACCTTTTTAAAATAATGGAACCCCATTTTTAAAAATAAGTAAAGAAATTTAAATGAATAAAACACCCCACTTTTGAAACCAAACCTATCCCAAAACATCAAGGATAAATATTTTTCTTTATATAAACCATCTATGGAGTTTTATAAAACACATAGGATGAATAAAATACCATTTTAAAATAAGCTTCCAATTAACTATGATAATCACCCATTTTTTCAAAGGTAAAACCGGAAAATCATAGAGAACCGTTGATAACACAAAACTAGGTTTTATATACGTCATAACCTATGTTAAAAGCCTTTTTAAATCCTCAAGAATTTAAGGAAATATTTAATAAAAGGAAATATAATAGAAACACTTACATCAAGATTTGAAACCATGTCTCCTATAATTAAAACCATTGGATTATATCTCTCAAGATGGATTACAAGCCTTAAAACCCCCAAATAGAACAACCCTAGACATAAAAATCATTGAACCATGGCCACTAGGGTTATATAATATGGGATATATTGGAATAAACTTAGATAATAATGATAGAGAAGACTTATCCTTTTGATTAAGATGAAAATACAATAAGAATATACCCCAAATCTGCCTTAGAGGGGCTTGGAAGGAGTTTAAAAACACTTGGAATGTACGTAGGTTGGAGGATTTTGAGTGGGAAAGATTTTTGGAGGAATCCTAAATATAAATAACTCAAAATGAAAATAAAATATTCATGAATGAGTAGGTGTCACTATTTACTCATATAGTTGACCAAAACGTATAATGACTCTAAGATCACCACAATCTAAAACTACCCAAGTCATAGGGTTTCCACAGAATGGTTTACCAAACCATGATCTTAATTTTGTAGGCCTATAAAATTCCCAAAAACATCACATTTTCACCTTAGTACACCCTGAACTCAAGGGAGAAATCAACCTTATAAATATAAATAATAAAATGGAATTTCAGAGTATCACATAGTTCTTGGTTTTACTGTATTATATTGTTAAGATCAAATATTTTGGTATTATTTTGGTAATATTTTAATTAAAATAATATTTTTAAGTGATTTGAAAAAAAAATTATTTTATTATTAATTATTTCAATGTTTCATGTTATTACTTTAAATTTTATTGTTGGAACACTTTTTTATTTTGATCTGTTTGAGTTAGAAAATTTCTTGAAAATTTGAAAATTCCCATTTCTATATGATTTTTTTCATTTTTTAAGACTTTTAATCCATTAATGTATGAATTTAAATATTACTATATAACTTTTCATATCTCGCATGAATTTTGAATTTTAGAAATTTTAGGTTGGGAACTAACACATACAACTTTTATAGCAGTCGTATATAACATTTATACACGATGTATAGCTTTTCCCAAATCCTTGTATGAATTCTAGATAGGCTCGTATGGATTCATTCAAAATTTTACAAATCTTAGATACTATGATATGAGGCTAAAGATAGATAATTTTTATATTAACTCTATTATTAAAATAAAGTTAAAATAAATGGAATCCAAATCTAGGCATGATACTTAAAAGACATATATGAAGGAAGCCTAAAAGATTATCAAGGGAGCCAATATAAGATTTAAGATCATGTAGAGCTACAATATTAATGGGAGATATCATATAGAGTCACAATAATTAAGATGAAATAAATTGATCTATTCCATGTAGAGACTAGTGATTTAGCTAGAGGATGTATCTGTGATCTCATTTTAGGAGTTAGAATGTGATTTCATTTTTAAAACTAGACCAACTAATTTGGGGGTACTGAGACACATCACTTAATTCTAGAGTATAGAGGAAATATATAGAGACATGGTACATACTTTAAGAATTAATAAATCATAATATATATGGAGTTATCTAATAAAAACTTTATGGATAAGTAATTTTTTCCATTTTCATTTCCTGTTGGATTTATGTTATCTTTTCCTTATATTTTCCATTATCTTTCAAACAAGCACTATAACTAAAAAACCTAAGTAGAATTTACTATTTCAAAATTTTCATTAATTATATTATTTTTTATCCCTTATAAGTTGAAATTAATTATTAAAGGTAATTATTCTTCTGGATATTGATTTTGATTGATGTGTTGATAGACCAAAATTAAAATTGAGACTATTTGGATTCATTTTCCCCCATTGTTTTTGATCGATAGATTCAGTAATGGAATTAGAAGAATGAAAATTTATATGTAAATTATATTTTAAAATATGAATGAATTGTCCTATTTTCTTATTTAGTTAAACCCATTTTCAATAGTTTAATACTTTCAACTCTCTTTTTCAAAAAAAATCCACCTCATCAACTATTTGAATATCTCTTTATCATAACCAAAAGTAGTAGTATCTAACTTTGTTAACACAATGCACTCACCCTCATTTCTATAATTTAAATTTTACACACACTTATACCTAAAATTTCAATAATATTAACTATTTTTATTATTTTAGTCACAAATAATACCTTATAAATCTCACAAGCCTTCCCTTGGGTTCGACCCTTTACTACTATTATAATATTCCCAAACCCAAACTCCCAAATCTGATGTAAAAACATAAGATTTACATTTCTAGATTTTATATTGATAAATGAAGCCCAATTTTATTCATCCAAAATATACATTATAAAATGGAATTATTTTATCAGTTACATACCCAATGACCTTTTAGGATTAAAGTTTTAGAGAATTAGAGAAAACTCTTACATAACATTACCCATGTATTTAAATGGGAATTTTTTCCACTATAAATAGATTTTATTATTACAGATTAATTATTCATCATCACCCACATGAAACCCTTATATATATATATATATTACAAAACATCTTTATTCATAACCTTGAGTCCTAAGTGGCTATGCATGTCCTTTAACTCCTCTTTTAAGAACCTCATTTATATCTCTCCTTAAGGACCCTAGGTATGGTATTTTAAGAATACCATCACCACTAGAATGTATATAAGGAAGTTTATAAGAGATATTGGTGGGTTTCATTGATATAAGTGTCTTGATAAGTGTAAGGAAGAGAGGCGAGGCAATGTCCTTTTATAAGAGATGATAGGTTCCCCCTTGGGGTTACTTAAAGTATTAAATTAATATAAATTAATTTTCTTGTTAAAATGGAAACAAATTCATATATTTTAAATATAGGATCAAGATAAGTCTAAACAAAATTTATATGATTTTAAGTGATGTTTTAACCATTGTCTCTTATTTTTAACCCCCCCCCCCCCCCCCGATTAACCCTATTTAACAATTATTGTGATAATACGATCTTTAAACATTAGAGGTCAAGAAAGATACTATAAAATAAAAAGTCACACAAAATTATAAAATGGTTAATATTATGGACCATATCACATTCACTTATCCAAATATGATATTTTTATAAATTTTAAATTAAAAATATTATTTAACCGAAAATACTCTTAAAGTCGTTTTCAACACTATTCACATAATTTACTTTGCAAAAATATCAATATAGTAATGAATTTAGATTATAAAATTTTAAAATAAACACTAATATATTATATTAATCTATTAAGTTAATGGTATTCCATAACTCGCCAAAAAAATATTACCATATATGTTTTTAAAATCATTTACTTGATTTTTCTACTACTTGCACATGCACTATGTCGGTGTTGAATAAGTATTTATGATAATTATTTCATTACTAAAAATTTAAAAAAAATCACCATAATAAAATAAATTTATTCATATTCAAATTAATATTTTATATCCATTCATAACTTATTTTCATCCCTATTACAAAATATTATAGATATTAAAATAAAGGAAGAGACATTTTAGAATTTTCTTTTAATTAAAATAATATTAAAGTCTTTATCAAAGGAAAATAGAAACAAAATTCCATATTTTAGAATATATGAGATTTTTTTCTAAGTTAAACTCATAAAAATAAATTTATTTATGTTTATGGATGATTTTTAATACTTACTTCATAGTTTTAACCATGTTCTACCTATTTTACCCTTATCATTGTGATAACATTCTTACCAAGGTTACTATTTATTAAGACTAAAAATAAAGTTGACCTATTTACCAAATTTGGAAATTATGATTAAAAATATGGAATCCATTTTATCAAATTCAATCCCCATAAGTGGTTGAAATTATTTTTAAAATAAACCAATAAAACATGATGAAAAATGACTTTCTAGGAAATGCATTTTTAAGTAAAAACATGTTTTTATATGAAAATTAATAATAATGTAGATTAAAATGAACTTAATTGGGTTATTTTTAATAAAAAGTAAATAATTACATTTTAAAATAAATTTAAAATAAAATGTTACTTTTTAAATACTTGAATGAAAAAAGACAGTTTTCAATAAAATTAGTATTTTTTCACAGTTCATTGAAAATTTAATCTTTTTAGAAAAAACACAAAATTTAACCTTAAGATAATTTTTTATGATGATTTAAAAAATCATATCATTTTTATAAAATAAAATTTATAAAATTGGTAGAAATCAATTATAATATTTTCTCACAAAAAACAATAAAAGCCATTTTTGAAGAAAAAGGTATTTTTAAAGCATAAAATGACTTCTTTTTTAAGGGAACGAGATATATGAAGGTAATATAGAATAACACATAACTAGGTTTCAAAATATGACAAAATTAGTGGTAAGTGAATATATAGACATGTAGGTGAAAAAAATTTCTAAATAATTATAGTGAGTGATAGATAATGAGATCATGAGGAAGTTAATAACCAAAAAATCATGAATACATAAGAGATAAATAATACCATAAATTCATTTTACGTGATTGTAAAAAGATAAAATTTAAAATTTATGAGGGATTATCTTAAGATCCCAACTAAGTTCATTAGAAAATGTACTTACTTGATTTTATTTAAATTTATAAACATGATTTCATTCATTGGTTGTGTGTTTTAACAATTTCCCAACTCTGTCTTAACCTATATTCCAAGATATGAGTATCTATAATGAATCTTTCTTATGTATGAATTATCAAATTTTAGTAGATCATAGGATCTATAAAGGGTTAAAAAACAATCCACCTGTATTTACAAAATATAAAATGGTTATCACAAGGTAAGATAATACCCAAAATGAATAAACCTTTATATGAATAAATAATATATTTTAGTCTAAAATATACACAATAACACCCAATGGTTCAACTTAAATTATTTCATCAATAATTAAACTTATATATCACTTAGACTCAACATTAAATAATATTTTAACCTAAAATTTTATATCATACCTTTCATCTTACATCCCCTAAAATGTAATGGAATTATTTCTGAATAATTATTCATGTTCAATCACATGATACACCTAAGGGTTACTTTTACCTCAACCCAATAAAAAATCTCCCAAAATATCATTAATCACTTTAAAATCCCATTAATTAAAACCACAAACAAAGTGCATATATTAATTTTAAATTATTATAAACCTTAAATTTATAAACCCATGATTTTATCCATAAATCTTAACGTAACCTCACATGAAAACATCCTAATATCCAAAGTTATCTAAACCCTTCTATGATACTAACTATAACATCCTCGACCCAATATCCCAGATTTAATTCTAAAAACATAATATTTACATTTATTTCTTTGATACTGATAAAAATAACCCAATTTTATCTATCCTAAATAAACAACATCAAATATAAACATTTGATCACTTACATTCCCAATTACCTTTTATTTTTATAGTTTTAAATAATTTTGATAAACACTTACATAACATTACATGGGTCATTAAGTGGTTATCTTTTACACTATATCTAGTTTTTATTATTCCACATTAATTATTAACCATCACCCATATTTAAACCTTCTATACATATCTTACATAACATATTTCTTTGTAACCTCTAGTCCCAACATGTAATGTAAGTCCTTTAACTCCTCTTTGAAGAACCACATTTGGATCTCTCTTTAAGGATACTAGAGATGGTCTTTCAAAAAGACCAGCACCTCTAGAATGTATCTATGAAAGTTAAGAAGAGTTTTTTCTAGGGTTTGTTCAAGATACATGTCTCAATAAGTGTGAGGAAGAAACAGGAGGTGGTTTCCATTTATAAGAGAAGAGGGAGAGCCTTTGAATTACTTAAATTATTAAATTAATATAAATTAATTTTCATGTTCAAGTGGAACTAAATTGATATAATTAAAATATAGGATGGGTATAAGTCCAAATGCTATCATAAAATAATATTTATATAATTTTAGGTGATGTTTTATCCATTATATCTTATTTTTACCCCCCCCCCAATCATCATTATTTAACAATTATCGTGATAACAATTTTTTTACACATTAGGGGTCAAAAAAGTTACTATAAAGGAAACATTATACATAAGTGGATAGTGGTTTATATGATTGATCATATCCCAGTAAATTTTTCATATATAATAATTTTATGAATTTTAAATTCTAAAATATTATTTAACAAAAAATACCAATAAAGTAATTTTCAGAACTATTAACATAGTTAAATTTTAAAAAATATCAAGAAAATAATTTAGTTCAAATATAAAATTTTAACACATCAATAATAAATTATATTTATCTAAAAAATTAACGGAACACCATAAATCACTTAAAAAAGTATTACTCTTTATGTTTTTAAAATCATTTACATGACTTTACTACTGCTTTCACAAGCATGGTTTCAGCATTGCATAAGCATTTAGGTTAATTATTTAATCACTAAAAATTAAAAATAAATTAACATCATAAAAAATAATTCATATTAAAAATAAAATTTTATATCTTTTCATAACTTTTTGTTACCCCTGTTATAAAATATTATATATATTGAGAATAAGAAAGAGATATTTGGGAATTATCCTTTACTAAAAATAATATAAATGTCTATCAAAAAAATTGGACAAAAATTATATAATTTTGAATATATGAAGGGTTTGGTATGATCACACTCATAAAATGAAATATAATAATGTTTATAGTTGATTTTGAAGCCTTATTACATAGTTTTAACCTTATTCTATCTTTTTTACCCTTACTATGGTGATAACATATTTACTAAGGTTATTGTTCATTATGACTAAAAATAAAGTTTCTCTATTTACTACATTTGAACATTGTGATTCAAAATATGAAATCAATTTTATCAAATTAAATCCCTATACTTTTTCTAAATTAATTTTAAAATAATCTCACAAAACACAATGAAAAATATTTTTATAAAAATGCATTTTTAAGTTTGAAAATGTTTTTATACCAAAATTAAGAATAATTTCAATTCCAATAACCTTAATTTGATTATTTTTTAAAAAAAATAATTAATTAAATTTTAAATTAAATTCAAAAAAAGGGACTTTGTAGATACTTAAATGGAAAATAAGGTTTTCTATAAAATCTATATTTTTTCACTATTTACAGAAAAATTAATCTTTTTAGAAAAATATAAATAGTTCACCTTAAGAAAATTTTGATATGATGATTTTAAAAATGCTATTTTTGTGAACTTACCCATTGGGTCCTACTAGGAAGCTGATAAGCTAGGTGTGACACCCCAAGCCTGCCTCCAATAGGCCAAGGTTGGAGACAAGCGCCGAGTAGGCATATCACACACATGGGAGGACTTATCCTAAGGTTCCTTTATACAAGCATGCATCTCAAAACCACAAAAACCATGATAAAAGATAAAATAAAATTGATTCCAAGATTCATTCATACATCTATATCCCACAATCAGAGTATGAATAAAGTATTGGAAAGTATAAAGTGTCAAATACAAGCCCACCAAAGCTATAAAAGAGTTTGTCCTACTAAGAAATGAGGGGACTACTGTAAAATAAAAAAACTCAGTATGAAATATATTCTATCTAGATCACTATTATCCACCTAATCCTAGTCCTCCTAAGACTCCATTGAAAGTTTTTTCATTTTCATAAGACACAACATATTTGGGAAGATCCCATATAGGGGTGCATATAACAATATCTAGTATAACACCCTGAAATCACCAAACATAAAGCATCAAGAGAGTAATTAGCTCATCATAACAAAGTAATGTTAATCGTAATATGAGACATAATAATAATAATAGAGATATACATCTAATATACACTAAGTCTCAAGGTAAGTTAACAACAGCAAAGCCATCCTAAGATTCCTGCTCAAGGATTCAAGGTAAAGCTTGCTTAGGATAACTCGCTCTATGAGTCTAATAACACTGATGGAAATCCTTCAAGAGGGTGTTCTCATAGGGACTCACCATGAATAAGTAAAGTATATGATGGAATTAAGAACAGGTAAATACATAGATAGGGGATCTCTCCTAGGTGTTGTGGGGTATACCAGACCCTATCTAGAATAACCCGGTGAGTAGGGGATTGACACCCAGGTATGTTGTTCACACAGATTCCTAGAAAACCCCACCTAGGAAAGAATATGGAAATAAAGGATACCACTTCAAGCCATGTGGAGGGATTTTTTAAATTATATTCAAGACTAACCCCGTAGGCGGTTACATCCTATGCTTAGGATGCAGTGCCTCATTGTACCCTCATAGGGATAGACCGAGGGAACATACCCTAAAGAAAATGGTCAAAAATGAAGAGAATAAGGGCCTCAATCCTCCCTAGTAAAATTTAACACCATGTAAACGGTATACGCGGCATTTATTTTATACCCTAGATCAGCTCATGCCCATGTGCATCGGCTTGTGTATATGAACTCTGGTTGTGTCCATGCACCTAGTTGTGTATATGTACTCTATCCATGTATAAGTACCAAGTCCTTCCATTTTACTCTATCTGTTCTTGTGTACCTAGTTGTGTCTATGTAATCTAGATATGTTTGAGTACTAGATCATGCCCAGGTACTTCGATCGTACCTGTGTACCTAACTGTGTTTGTTCCCGTGTACCCAAGGGGTACACACCAAGTCACTAGTCACGGGTCACATGGTGTGTGGTAATTCCCACATATCTTGTGATATTTTATTTTTATATAACCCTAGATATTTAATATAGGGTCCCACATAGTGTGAATTCTTCTAGAGTATACACCCTGTAATCAGAATTTTTGTAGAAATCCCAGAACACTCATGTGTTTCCGCCCGCACCACCACTGTCATCGATTCCACAAACAGATCCATCGATAAACATGAATATGAGCTTGACCAATCCTATTTATAATTAGTGGATAGATTCTATCCACTAATACACTTAGGTGTCATCTGTCATCTCTCTACGCCACTACCACAATTCGAAACCACGAATCATTGATCTCGATCCTTTGTCATTAACACTACACATCAATCATTCCATAGATTCCAAACACAAAACTACATTATCAATCTATTAATCCAAATAATGGATATGAAATAATCAATCACTAGGTATTTGTTGAACCACAAGACAAATAAAATATTGTAAATAAGAATGTGAATAATAGGGAAGGAAATGCTCAAAACACAACAGGAACTTACCTCATCCATTATTTGGGTTAGCCTCAATCCATTTATGTTATAATGAAAAACAATGAAAAATTAAATAGTGATTAACCAAAGTGATATCAATTCCTAATTTCTAGGAAGATAAAACAATACCCATAAATCTATGGTCAACCTATGAATTAATTTGTTAGGGAATTAATTCACGTTCGATGTGGGTAAAAAACACAGGATTAATCCAACATAAAAAAAATTACCTCAATTTTGGATTGATTGTTGATGAAGAATGGTTTTAGTCTTTTCTCATTAATAAGATCCATATACTTTTTTGGAATGCTGATCTCCAAATCATAATCCATTATTGATCATCAAAGAACCCTCCCCTAATGGATCCTCTCTCAATCCCTAAGATTATGTGGATAATCCTAGGAATTTTATATTGTAGGGATTAAATAGAGTAGATTAAGTCATGGAGAGTAAATAACTAGTAAATTAATTTATTAAATTATTAAATTACTAATGTTCCCATGATTTCACTTAATCCAAACACCCAACAAAAAAAATTATTATATGTTTAAGGTAAAGCACACATTCCAAATTTAATGTAAGTCTTAGATTTTTCATCCAATAATCCAAATGGGATTTATTCCATTATTTCCGAAAAAATAACTTCTGTGATATAATATATTTATTATTTTATCATTTTAATATCGGGCCTCATTGTTCACTAAAATCCCTCACTAAATTATGACCTTTCTCCAAAAATATTTCAAATATTTAAAAAGAAAAAATAGTTTCATTAAATTCTAACCACCTTAGGTATTTTCATCCTAAAAATAAAAAATTCTACTCAAAAATATGAGGGTATCGGACTTTCATATGGTTCTCCCACTCCTATGTTTTTTCCTGATGTTTCCAATGATACCACTGGACATGAACCAAGGGAATCACTTTCCCATGAAGGACCTTCTTCTAAAAATCCTAAATCTATATTGGGTACTATGTAAAGGTACCTCCATCCTTGGTATCTATATTTCCCTAGTTGATATCATCCAATGGGTCATGTACATATCTCATCAATTATGACACATGAAATAAATCATGTACTCAGTCTCGATGTGGTGGTAGTGATAAGTAGTATGCCACCTTGACAACTCTATGAATTAACTGGAAAGGACCAATGAATCTCAAAGATAACTTGATTCCGTAGTAAAATCTCTATAATCCTAATCAAGGTAAGACCTTCAGGAACACATGGTCTACCTTGTCTAATTCCAAAGGCCTCCATCATCGGTCTACATAAGACTTCTAATGGATTTGGGTAATCCTAATCTACTCCTAGATGATTTTCAACTTCTCTATCATTACTCACACAAACTTTGGGCCTATAAGAATAAACTTTCCTTGATCAATCTAGCAAAGTGGGTATCGAAATGGTATCTTGCACAAGGTCTCAAATGGTGTCATATCGATGTTGTAATAGTAGTTGATGTTTTACACAAACTCTACCAATGGTGGGTGATCCTACCAACTATGGATAAAGTCCAATATGAAAGACCATAGCATATACTCTAGAACATGAATGGTCTTCTCAGTTTGTCTATCTTTCTGGGGATGAAACACCATGATCAAATATAAATGAGTCCCAAATGCCTCATTTAATCCCCTCTATAATCATGATGTGAAGTGAGCATCATTATCTAAAATGATAATCGAGGGAATTACATGGATATAAACTATCTCCTTTATGTAAAGGTATCTAAAACTCTTCACTAAACTATTATATAAGATAGATAGGAAGGGGATGACTTGGAGAGTCGGTCTATGATCACCCATATGGAATCATTATCTCTAGATGATCATGGGAGACCCATAATTAAGTCCATAGATATATCATATCACTTCCAATATGAAACATCAAGGGGTTAGGTTAAACCTTCTAGAACCTGCTTCTTATCCTTTTCCTACTAACTAGTGAGGCATCGAGAGAAAAATATTGCTACACTGTTCTTGAACCCTAGATACTATATCTAACATCAAAGGTTCTAGTACATCTTCTTCATGCATGGATGTAACTCCAAGGTGGTATATGAAACTCCCTTAAATAATCCTCATGAAACATAATTGGTACCAAATTCTTCCCTCTGAAAGGGATAGTGTGCTCAATAACTTCAAAAACCCATTAGGAGAACATCTAATAGACATATAAATACACAAGGTCTTATAGTCGGTATCTCTAAGATGATCATCCCTAACACAATGTATAAGAGGAGGTGTAAAACCCATTTAATGTAGGTAATACACACCATATTCATCCACCAAATACAACTACAACAAGGTAAACTTCTATGATTCCTCGCTCAACAATTGTGAACAAGATCTACTACTAATAGAATCTAACATCATGATCTCTTTCTTGTGAGTGTAAACTATCTAGAAGTCATAATCTTAGAGAAAATATGGCCATCTCATTTATATTAAGTTAATATAATTCTTTGAAAATATATACTTGTTACTCTTATGGTCATAATAGATGATAAACTACTCACCCATAAGATAGTGTCTCCACATCTTTAGTGTGAAGACCACTACTGTTAGCTCTAGATCATGGGACACGTAGTTCTACTCATGAGGTATCAAATTCCAAGACCCATAGGAAATTACTACCTTCCTATACATCAAACTACATCAAAAATCATTTTTTAAGTAATCATAAAACACTACATATGCAATACCCTCCCCTTTCTGCCTCAATATGGGGGTGCTCATCAACCTCTATTGTAACTCCTAAAAACCTACTAGAACCTATACATATAAAAAAAAGGTTTCCCCTTATAGATCAAATAATTATAGGGTGATTATATCCTACATATATCTGGTATAAATCGCATATATTATCTATCTGACCTAAGAAATTATTGTACCTCATTCACACTCTTAGGAAACTCCCATGATGGAACTACCTCAAGCTTCATCGGGTCCACTGATACTCCCTCTTCTAAGATGACATGTCCCAGAAAGTGGGACTCTATAATCTAGAACTAAATATTAATGAGCTTCTATAAATATGGATCTATCATAGTATGTCCAGGACCATATTCAAGTTTCTCATATGCTCCTCCTCTGATTCTAAGTATGCCAGGGTTTTGTTAATGAATACTACCATGAACTGATCTAAAAAGGGATGAAATATCTGGTTCTTGAGCCCCATGAACACCACTGGGAAATTATTCATAAAAAAAGTCATAAACAATTACTCATAGTGACTATAGAGACATCATAATATTATATTTGATATATCCCCATCCTATACTCAGAGTTGGTTATAGACTAATATGAGGTCAATCTTCAAGAATTATCTCTCCCCTTTATAAAGGTTAAATAGATCATAAATACTTGCTAGTTGATATTTATTACTCATTTTCACCTATATTTGGTGATGTTAATACATAAATAACCTCAGGATCTATTCCCCCTTTTTAGTAAACAAAATCGGGGCTACCTAGGGTGATATAGTATGCCTGACAAATCCATTTCTCTACAAATCCACTAACTGCACATTCGGCTCACGAAGCTCTACAGGAGCCATCTAATATGTTGGAACGTATATCAGGGTATTACCTGGTTAAAATTATATGAATATTTTCATCTATTTTTGGGGATTAAATCCCAAAAATTCTTTAGGGAATACTTCCTCGTACTCTTCCACCAATACAGGAAACTGATAGCCCATAACATCCACTATTATAAGGGTTATACTAGCCAACTAGTGAGTAATCTATTGTATCCTCCTATATAGAATCAAATAATACTATTACTTGGTTTTCTTTTCACTAATGAAGTAAAACCTTATCCCATCACCATGGACACACTGAATCCTATGCCTGAAACAGTCAACATGTGCATGAACTGTGGAGATCCATTCCATACCTAGAATGATGTCATAAGGCCTCATAACTAAAAATAATAGATCCAATAGGAATATATATCCTCCAATAGTCATATAAAATTTTTATAATAAGCGTGTGATTTTTTAATCCACTTTGGTAGGAGTCTCCAACTACAAAGTTCAATCCAAAGGATCCACTAGAATCTCTAGGTCTCTTGCAAGGGAAGTGGTAAAAAAGAGTGTATTTATCTTATGTCTGTCATAATTATAGATAAAGTATAGAAGACATATATTATGTATCTAATAATCCTAGGATCCTCTAGTTCATATGCCACCACTACCTATAGTTTTTCTCACCCCTAACAACTAGCTCCTTGAGCCTGGAAAGGACCACCTAGGGGTGGTAGTGGAAACAGATCAAATCGTCTACCACATTCTACTGATATCCCTACTCTTATACCACATATACATACCTATGGACCTATATTATCTATTTGGATCCTCTAACTAGGTGATCCATCAACCATCTATATGTAATTCCTATAGTGGGTTAGGCAATCCCACGCAAGAAGACCCTGGCGGTCATAAGAGTAGCACCACCTCTCCCTCAGCTAAATAGAACCATCCTAAGAGCCTTGAACTGTATAAACTATTTCATGATATCATATCCTAAATTTCCTCACATTCTTAGATCCCTATTTATTCTATCCGCTACTAGCTATATATTTCTTAGATCTTGTGTGCCCACTACCATCACCAACTATCAACATTTTCACTTCTAAGAATCTCTCCACCACCAAAGTGCTCTTGAGAATTATAGTATAAGTAGGAATGAAAAGAGATATAACTCCTAATTTTATATCTCATTATAGGACCCTCTTTAAGGTTTTTTCTTAGAATAACATATAATTAACCATATCAATGGAGTATCATGAGAGGTAAGTGAACCTCGACAAATACTCAGCCACAAACATGTTTCCATATTGATGTTCCATAAGCTCATGGATTAAAACTTATAAAAAATGTAGCTTGGGAGAATGCCTATTGAAAAATAAAATCTAACTATTTCCATGAAATATTGACCTCATTGTATTTTAGAGTCACCAAACTTCATCATCTCCCTATGGAGCCATGAATAAGGATCGCCTCCAAGACCACCATCTACCCTAGAGATGTCTAAATAGGGCATAAAACTCACAATACTGCATAAATATAGTCCTCATCTTCTTGAGGGTCTCACTTTCCTTAAAACCTAAGGGGTCACTATATTTAAAACTCATGAAGAGAACTTACCTTGTGCGCCTCATCTTCTAGTACTGTTGGTGGAACCTACTGCTCAACAGGTGGTGGTAAGACTAGAAAATCACCTGGAGGCACCACCTCTTGAATAGGTCCCTATATCAAAGCCTCATCACTAGGTGGATCATCATCACAATCCTACTTTTGAATATTAGATGGAAATCCTCATGTAGGCATCCTAAAATAGATGATTTATACTATAGTCAAGAGTATATCTATGGAGAAAACTCAATAAGGACATGGAAACCATAACCCCTTCCTATATGATGCATGTACAAATGTTTTTCCTACAACCAGTGACTACATGTACTGAGTAAACTAGTAGGTTATTAGAATCCGGGTGAATGGATACATTGGTCATCACACCGACAATAATTCTATGTCCTGAGGCATGAATATTAAATACTTTAACATTGTTTACATTGTTATCAAACCAACCTCACTTCTAGATGATCTCCAAACTCTAGTGATAAGATAAAACCACCTCTGATACCACTCTATCATGACCCAAACCATAGGGTCCTACCTGGTTGGTGATAAGTTGTGTTTGACACCCTAATCCTACCTCCAATAGGCCAGGGGTTGGAAACAAGAATTGAGTAGGCATACCACACATATGGGAGGCCTTAGCCTAAGGTGCCTATATACACACACACATCTCTAAACCACCAAATCCATGATGAAAGATAAAATAAAAATGATACCCAAATGAATGAATACAACTATATACTATAATCAAAGTATAAAAAAATATAGGAAATCATATGGGCCCAAATATAAGCCCACAAAAGATGTAAAATAGTCCAACCTTCTAAGAAAGAAGGGGACTGTTATCAAATAAAACACTTAGTATGAACCATATTATATCTAGATAACTATACTCTACATGATACTAGTCCTTATAGGACTCTGTTAAAAAATATTTCATCTATATAAGACACAACATGTGTGGGTCAAGCCCATGTAGATATGAGTATTAAAAAACCCAGTAGGACACGCTAAAATCACCAAACACAAAGCATCAAGAGAGTAGTAATCTCATCATCATAAAGTCATGTCAATTAAAATATGAGACATAATGATAATAATCTTAATATTATCATGATAGATAATAAGTCTCAAGGTAAGTTCGAAACCAAAAAGTAGCCTAATATTCATACTCAATTTTTGAAGGTAATGCTCTCATGGGAGAACTCACTCTGTAAGTATGATAATGAAAAATTTTATCCTCCAAGAGGTCGTTCTATTTAGGCCTCTCCATGAATAAGTACATGCTGGAATGTAAAAGAGATCAATACATAGATAGGGTATCTCTCCCAGGGCTTGTGGGGTATACCAGACCCTATTTAGAAAAACCAACTAAGTAAGGATTTGATGCCTGAATATGTTGGTTACGTTGATTCCTATAAAAACAAACCTAGGGAAGAATAAATAAAGGATCCCACTTTGGGCCATATAGAGGGATTACTAAAACTTTATCCAAGACTAACCTTGTAGAAGGGATCACACCCTATAATTAGGACATTATGCCTCATTGTACCCTCTTAGGAATGGACTGAGAAAACATAACCTAAGGAAATTGGCCCACACTAAAGATAAAAAGGTCTTAAACCTTACCTGGGAAAATTACATGGAATGTACTAGGTATAAATGGAATGACTTTTCCACCCTAGGTTTTATCATGTATTCCATCCCATGCATGTTTACATCGGCATGTGTCCGTGTACTCTAGTAGTGTATGTGTACCTAACCATGTCTGGGTACTCAGGTTGTATTGGCTGGTGCTTGTGTACTCTGGTCATGCCTATGTATCTGGCCATCTCTAGGTACTCGGACCGTGTATGATTATTAGTCCATGCCCATGAACTCTGGTTTTCTTCATGTTTCAAGTTGTGTCTTTTACCATGCACCATGGGGGTACATGCTGAGTCACCAGTCATGGGTCATGCGGTTTATGATATTTTATTTTTCTAGAACACTATCCATTGTAGTTAGAGTCCCATATAGGGTGTGTTCTTCTAACGTAAATGTCGTGTAATCAATATTTTTACATAAATAGTAGAATGATCATGCATTTCTTCTTGCACCACTAACATGATCGATTCCACCACTAAAACCACCAATAAACATGTATATGGGCTTAAACAATCCTTTTTTATTTCTATGGAAATATTTTGGCCATACAATCCACTCAAGAGTCATCCATTATCACTATTCGCTGCTACAACAACACCAAATAGTGAACCATTGATCCCAATCCATTCCTAATCCCCTATCATCAAAATTTCACCATGATTGTGTTTTCGATTCTAAACCTGAACCCTCAGTATTGATCTGTTGCACAAAATAAAGGTTTCACAATGATTGATCACCAGGTATTTGTTGAACTTCCAGCCAAAGAAAATATTGTTGATGAATGTATGAAAAATGGGGAAGGAATTTCAAAAAACACAACAATAAGAATGAACATTGGATATTATTCAGGTTTTCCTCAATCCATTATTGTTAGAATGATGAATTAAGAACAATTAACATTGGATTAACCAAAGCAATATCAGTTATTAATTTCTAGGAAGATAAAACAATAACCATAAATCCTTGTTTGGCCCTCGAATTAATTTTCTATGGAATTAATTCATGTTCAATGTGGGTAAAAACACCATATTAATCTAAAATAAATAAACATCCTACCTTGAGTTTGGATCAATTATTGATGAAAAACAATTATGGGTCATTGTCATTGATGATATCCATGAACTTCATTGGCACACCAATCGCCAAAGCACGATCCATTATTGATCATCCAAGAAACCTCCTCTAATAGATTCTCTCTTGATCCCTAGGGTTATGTAGATTAACCTAGGTATTTTCTATAAGTTTGCTTAAATAGAGGAGATTAGGTCTTGACTAATAAATAACTAATTTATTTATTTATTTATTTATTAAATTACTAATCTTCCCATGATTACACTTAATCTAAACACCTGACACACACAAACATTATGTCGTACCTAGGGTAAAACCCATGATCCATATTTAATGGAAGTTTCATATTTATCATTTGAGTAATTTTTTTGTAGTTATTCCATTATTTCATAAAAAATATGTGTACTTGATATAATATATTTAATTTTTTTATTATATTTATACTGAGCCTATCAAGGCCCTGGAATCCAATGCGAACTCAATTCCTATATCCAAAAATATTCCTTAAAATATTTCAACACTTCATAAGGTAAAAAAACCATTATATATATCCTTTTTATAAAATATAATTTAAAATTTTAGAATAAATTAATTATAATATTTGATCACAAAAAGAAATAAAAAATATTTTTTAAGAAAATTTATTGTTTGTGCATAAAATGACTTCACTAAAAATTTAGTGCTTATTTCCTAAAAAATAATCAATAAATTTGTATTTATTATGACCATTATACAAATATTTCATAATGGGGTTACTCCTATTCATACCCATCAATTCAACTGCTAGGTTATAATTGTCATATTTAAAATAATGTTATTTTTTGGTTTGTTTAAGATAAATTTTCATGTCGTATATGCTATCAAACATAGTATTATTTTAAAATATCTAGGTATATACTAATTTAGTGGCTATAAATGTCATTTTTATAGTAGTGATGACCTTTTCCCCTATTATTTACATCATTTTTAAATCCCTTACATGCATCGTGGAGTGACACCCACTATTACAGCATGATCTTTATATCTAAATTCTTTGGATTATATCCCTTTATAAATTCATAAACCAATCCTTAAAATTCATATATATATCATAACATGGTCATGTGAATTTGTTCATGATCACATTACCTCCTCAGCAATATCCATATAAAAATATTTCACGGTTAGGTTCCTTACATTATGATGGAGTTATAGTATCTAGCTCCCATAAATACTCCGATAAAGAAAAATAATGGCTTCATGTTGTATTGTGAGGTTGAACCTATGAATACTAAGAGTAAAATAATTATTCTTAAATATCTATAGGTTTTAAAATGAATAATACATAAAATTAAACTCGTATTTTTTCAAAGAATCATGGTGGAATGATCTTATTTATGTCATATTTTTTTGACCATGAGATATTATTCATTCCATTATATCCCTCTAAGATCAAATAATATTCAAAATCACGCGTGATCATGTTTTCAAAAAATTATACCAAAAACCACTTTCAATGCCCATGAATGAATTTCATAAAGAATCAATACATAACATAGTCCAAATTTGAAATTTATCTAAACACCAAATCATAGGATAAAATGATGTTTTTTAAAGTCTTATAACTCTCTGTGTCAAGATCGATGGTATATTGACCATGTCTCAATTGAGATAAACTCGTAGATATTCTTTTTCAATTCAATTCAAGAGGGATCTTCAATCTCCAAGACTTATCTATCACCCAAATCATCAAAGTATCATCAATCCCCGCCTATATTTTTTGGAAACATGCAAAAAAAACATATGATATCTTCTCAAAAAATTATAGAGAAACTTATTATATAAATCTCTAACAGAAAAAATCTTATTATCTTATCCATTATTCATCACTTAGTCAAATAAATAGTGTCTCTCCTCTTTTACAAGAAGATCTCTTATTTATTCTCCCCCATTTTCAAAAAAAGGAATGAAATAGGGAAAATAAACCCAAAAAACTTAGAAGAATTTTATGAGATAATGTACTCTCAAAAACAGTCCCAAGTATTGAAATGAATCCTTTTTAGGGGATTTTTCTAGATTTATGTAACATACTACTTTGTTGAATAATATTCCCATGAAATATCTCCATGTTCCACCTTATATTTGATGAAGTGGTACTTGATATAAATATGTTTGTACTTTAATATTTTATTAGATTTTTCATAAGTTGATTTCACTTTGATTGTCACACTCAATCATTAATGGGTAGGAACCATTCACCCTTATATTTTCTAGTTTTTACTTTATCCACGTCATTTTTGTTATGTATTGTTATAGGGGTCCATTTAAGGTATGTATAGAATATATATATAGTTTTTTGTGAGGTTTTGGAAGGAAATATGGAGTTTTTTTGTAGAATTTTGGGCCCTACTAAGTCTATTAATGGTCACTAAGACTATATGGAATTCCTAGATGGACTATGAAAGGTCCCCTATGGGAGATAAAGAGGGTGGTGTGATTGGAAAATACCATCCATTCGGTCCATGAATTCACTTAAACCCATTACCCGAACATCATTATTTACCAAGTAATTAGAATTTTAGTCTCATTCTTCCTCTCCCATCCAATTCTATCAACCTTAGGGAAATTTTTAGGCAATTATTGGTGATTCTATCCCACTAAGACTTCTTTATATGAGATACTTATGTGGATAAGGTCTGAATTATAAGGTATATAACTCTAAAACATATTCCTTGATGGTTTATCCTTATTTTATATTGGAGAAAACATAAATTAATAAGTATTGGATAAAGTTATAGGTTTCATTACAGATATATTATGTATTTTGGTTTTAGATATTTTATAATCCAATGGGGGGATGGAATATCAAGTTTAAAGACATGATTCCATGTTATCATCAGTTTAAAGTAGGTGGATTATCTTGTATAATTATTATGACAACACTTATTGATTTTGTGTGATATTTATTTTTATTATTATTTTTATTTAAATTATTTTAAGGTAGAAGTGATTTTGGTGGTTTAACCAAAGGTTTTGGTTTGGGTGATTTTTAATAAAATAAAAATTGTGGTTTTCTGAGTGTGTGGGTATTTTCTTAAAATTGTGGATAAAGGTGTTAAATTATTTTATTGTTTCTTATTATAAACTATTTATCAGGGAATTTGGTGTGGTTTTTTTGGTTGATATATACCAATTAGGTTGATGTGTTTTGATGGGCTATTAGACATGATTCATGATAAACACCAACTTAGGTGTAGAGACCTTATCAATAATGACAAGGTGAGTTAGTGGAAACTTCTACTTGGGTATAGAGACCATGTTGGTAATAACAAGGTGATATTTAAGGGTATTCATTCTTTTCATGAGTAATTGATAACCATTCTTGATTAGTTACTCATCATCAAAGATTTAGTTGGGTTTGAATTTATTAAGTGGATGTTTGGTGTTGACTTTTTTATGGTTTTTATTGATGATTTTTTATGATTTATGGAATGATTATTTATTATTAAAGTGCCCCTTACTTATGGTGGTTTTAAAAAAAATCATGAGGTGGGAATGTTTTATAAAAATCATTGAGTATTGAATGTTATTTACATACATAGGGTGCATGGGGATAATTGAGGAAATATCATTGGTTATAGTACTCAAATACTATTTTCCCATTTTGGTATATGGTAGATGTTAAGAAGCATGACATAAGTAAGGAAAATCATCATATTTCATAAGTGGTACACTGTAGCCATGGTTGTTGATCAATAGAGGAGGAGGATAACCAATGAACTGGGTGACTCATAGAGTTTTTAGGGAGGCCTAAAGGAGTTGTTGGATCTATATTTTATAGTGTTATATTTTATGACCTCATAGGAATTAATTTAAAGTTATATAAATCTATACTGTTGAAAAAAATCACTCAAGGTAACATTGCAATATTTTTTTGGCTGATTGTGTTTGTTGAAAAAGCATGTTTCCATGGTGAGTTGTGGAGTTATAGATATATTTTTTACATTTTATGTTGAAAAATATCCAAGAAAAAGTAATGGATTCCCTGTAATTAGTATAAAAAAATTGCATACACATGGTGATGTTATTTCCTAGTGATTTCCAAATTTTTGGGCTCTAAATTTTAGAGGATGGATATCATCATGAAAACTATATTTCATTCAAGTATTTGTAAAAATATGGTAAAGGAATGAGTTTTGTGAAGACGTAGTTCCATGAATGGGTTTTTGTAAAGGTATGTATCATCATGAGTGGGGCATCATGAATGTGCAAAGGTTTTGATGGTAATCTCAATGACTATAAGAATATTTCTGAATGGAGAAATTTCCTTGGAGATTTGTGAAATAGGGATCATTATGACCAAGATATTAGAGGTTCATGAAATGGTGATGATGTGGATGGAAGTTTCTACAATCAGAGGTAATGACTATAAATAGGCCTCCTCCCCCTCATAAAAGAAGATCAAGACTCAATGAAGATTCTAAGGCTATGGATTCATAAAGGTGATTATTGGAGGTTGTTCTTGCAAAAGAGTTCATTAATAATGGATATTAGTGAAGGATATAAAATCTAACCAAAATTTGTGAGCATCCATAAATTATTGAAGTTCTTATAGTCTTTAAAAAGCTGACTGAAATTTGTGAACTTCATGAAGGCTAAGTGAGCTTCGTGAAAGTTGGTTACTTCATGAAGGCTAAGGGATCTTCACAAAAATTGGTTTCTTCATGAAGGCTAAGTGAGCTTAGTGAAAAGAGGTTGTTTCATGAAGTATATTTGATCTTTGTGAAATATGTGATCTTCGTAAAGGTAGTAAACATTGAAAATGTGTTCATAAATCATTTCCCATTAAATCTTTGGTAAAGTGATATTCATCATTTGGATGAAAGTGGGACTTTAATAGAGCATCTACATACAATTGAGGATGCATTAATTATTGATAATTAAGGGACCTAAATGTCCATAATTTATGTTTGGATCCTTTCTAGAGTAGTGATAAAAGGAAGAGTAATTCAAAATCTAAAATTAGCTAAAAATGGTATTAATGATTTATATAAGTCCAATAATGGAGGTTTTTTGGGAGATTGTTTTGAGACCAACAAATAAGAATAGCATTAGGACCAAATGGGTCTTTCACAAAAAGATGAATAAATATGGCATAGTGATTTGAAACAAAGCAGGATTAGTGTAAAAATATTACTCCAAAATAGAGGGTATTGATGTTGATAAAACATTTTCACCTATTATTATGCTAGAGACAATCATATTATTCTTGTCAATAGTAGTGTAAAGAAGGTTCAAATTTTTCTAGATGGACATGAAGTCAGCATTACTGAATGGGGTTCTATAATAAGAAGTTTATATTGAGTAGACAAATGGTTTTCTCATTCATGAATATGTGAAAAGAGTTTTTAAGATGAAAAAGGAACTCTATGGGTTAAAGCAATCACCAAGAGCATGGTATTCAAGACTAGATCAGTTTTTGAAGAAGATCGGTCTTTAGAAAGGTATATTTGATTACAATCTATATGTCAACAATGATAGTAATCAAAGGATGATGGTTTTGGTATATTTTAATGACATAATATTTTTTGGATATGATGAAGTATAGTAAAATCAGTTCACAACATTCATGAAAAGTGATTTTTAAATGTAAATGATTGGTGAAATGATGTTTTTCCTTGGTTTACATGTGACATAAGGAAAGAATGGAACATTAATTTCTCAATCCAAATATTAAAAGGAGGTTTTGAGAAGATTTGGAATGGATAATTACAAAGAGATGATGAATCTGGTAGCTACCCAGATGAAACTATCATGGGATGATGAAGACAATGCAGTTAATGTCATAGAATATCGGAAAATCATTGGAAGACTATTGTACGTGATAGTGACAAGACTTGATATTGTTTTTAACACATTTCAAGAATCATGGTATCAAATAAATACCAAATAAAGACACTTAATTTAAGTGAAAATAATACTTCGGTATATCAAGGGAATGGTGTATTTCAGTTTTCCATAGAATGAAAAATCTTAGAAAGAGCTATTAGGATATACAAATGAAGATTGGGCCAATTTAGCAGATGATGGAAAATCAACATCATTTGGTGCATTCTATCTTGGAAGATTATTTATTTCTTGGCTAATTAAAAAAGCAAGATTTCATTTTATTGAGCACCATAGAAGATGAATGTATTTTTTCCACTCAATATTTCATATAATTATTATGTATAAAGAAATAGATTTAAGATATGAGAGTTAGAGTGAATTATCTTATCAGAATCCATTGTGATAATTCGATGCTATAAATATTATAAAAAAATCTAGTCCATCAATCCAAGACAAAGAAAATTGAAATCAAGTATCATTTTATCATAGAGAAGGTGGATTAAGGGCTTGTGAAGTTGGATGATATGCCTACAAAACTATAGGTTTCATACATTTTGACAACAACCTTACTGAAAGAAGCGTTTTAATAGAATTGACTAGCTCTTAGAGTTTAGTTGACTCCTCTATCTTGAAAAAATTATGGATGTGGGACCCCCTCTCCCCAAGGTATAATGAGTTTTTTTCTAATATTATAATCTATGTTTTTTACCCTATTGTATAACACAATAAAGTGACCTTCAGATTCATTGAAAAGGGTGGGAATTTTTTAATCAAGATAGGGGAGAAGCTGATAGGTGGAGTAGTGAAGTAGAGGGTGTTTTAAATATGATGATGCTAAAGATGATCGATCGGAGGTTATATATCATGAAAGATGGGGTTTGTGATTAAATCAGTTGAGTGGTTTTATAATAAAGTGATTCATTGATAAAATTTGTATGCTACTCTTATTTCTCACATCGATTATGGATCATGTGGGATTAGAGTATGTGTTGAGTGAATATTTTATCTCTACTTGAATCATAAGAAGATAATTGTGGAACAAGATTCAATGAGGTATCAAATTGTGAAGAGTTTTCAACAAACCCAAAGGGGGAGATTGGTGGGAAAAATCCCTCAAAGTAACATTGTAGTATTTTTGGGTTGATTGTGTTTGTTAACAAAGCATGTTTCCATGGTCAGTTGTGGAGTTGTAGAGAGATTTTTGACATGGAATATTGAAAATATCCAAGAAAAAGGAATGGATTCCCTAGAAGCGGTACAAAAAATTGCATACATAAGGTGATGTTGTTTACTAGTGTTTGCTAAATTTTTAGGGTCCAGAATTTAGAGGATGGATATCATCATGAAATCTATATTTCTTTCAATGAATTGAAAAATATGGTAAATTTGTGAGTTTTTTGAATATTGGGCTTCCATGAAGGGGGTTTCATAATGTTATGGATCATCATGAGTGGGGAATCATGAATGTGAAAAGGTTTTGATGGTTTTCTCCATGACTACGAGAAGCTTTGTGAATGGATAAATTTCCCTAAATCATCGTGAAATATGGAGCATCATGAATGAGATGGTAGAGATTATTAAAATGGTGATGATGTGGATGGAAGCTTCTAGAATCAGAGGAAACTCTTATAAATAGACCTCTTTCCCCTCAAAAAAAGTAGAGCAAGACTTATCAAATATTCTAAGGATACATATTTCTGAAGGTGATTCATGAAGTTTGTTCTTGTTAAAAATTTGGCAAAGAAAGGATATTCGTGAAGGATATAAAAGATGAAAAAAAGTTTTGAGCATCAAAAAATTATTAAAGTTCGTGAAGGATTTTTTAAAGGTGACCAAAAGTTGTGAGCTTCATGAAGGATAAGTGAGCTTCATGAAATTTGGCTGCTTCATGAAGGCTAAGTGAGATTCTCAAAAGTTGGTTTCTTTATGAAGGTTAAGTGAGATTTTTGAAACGAGGTATCTTTGAAAAGGCTATTTGAGAATTGCGAAAGAGATGAGCTTCTCAAAGGTAGTGAACATTGCGATGGTGTTCAGAAATCATTGCCTAGTAAATATATGGTAAAGTGTTATTCATCATTTAAAAGAAAGTGGTAATTCCATATATAATCTACATAAAATTGATGATTAATTAATTATTGATAATGAAGAGACCAACATGTCAATAAAATGTGTGTGGATCCTTTCCATAGTAGTAAGAAAAGGAAGAGGAAGAAGGTGATTCTTTCCATTGGAAGTGAGCCATTGAAAGAGAGATAGGGAATGAACCTTGGGAAGGCAATGAGTTATCCCTAAAACATGTAAAGGTAGTGAGCCTTGGAATAGAAGTGATATAACCCAAACCTTGAATTGGCAGTGATCCATAGTAAATTCAGTACATTGGAACATTTCCATTTTATTCTCCTTGTACGTATCCTAGTGAGGGTGAACTAAGTAAAAATATGTGTGTCCTTATTCTTTATTTCTTTCTTTAATTTATATGCATAGTCATAAAATAAATTTGGAAAGGAAAATAGAAATATAAACAATAAATATAAAACAAAGTGACCTATATAATAAGGAGGTCAAGATATGGTGGGGTAGGAATATTTTCATAAAATAATATCCATACCCTAATTCACCCCCCCCCCCCAGGGTATCTAGGACCCTTTTGGACCCAATAATTTGTATCAGATAATATGTTTTTTAATGGATTTGTTTTCTTTGACAAGGTTCACTCTACTATTGTAATTGAAGATTCAATTTACACTTATCTTAGTTACAATTTATAATAGTATAAATTCAACGGAGAATAATAAGTATGATGGTATTCTTTAGTGTGGAAGTATCTATGGAAAGAGTGTGATTCATTTGAAGGAAAAAAATAGTGCAATGAATAATGGTTTGGGTGAATCATAGAGTAAAAATATTTACTCATTCAATGATGTTGTAGGATTGAGTGATGAGGCTGATATTCTAAGTGATGTTGTAACTACTGATGATGAAGAAATTTTGATAAGGCCAAAAGTGGAATTCTTCCATAAAACAAAATAATTGGATCAAAAAAAATTTGAAGAAAATAAATCTAAAGATATTCAGATCCAAGTGTAGGAAATTTAAGTTAACAAGTTGAAAGGTTTAAAGAAGAGACTTATTGAAGTGGACACATATCTAAAGAAGAAGAATTAATATAATGTTGAAGAATTGGAAAACATGTCCACAGAGATAGAAAAACTCAAAGCTGATAACAAGGGAAAAACCCAAAACACAAAATAAATTCAGAAGTTGGTTCCTAAAAGTGATAATCTTGATACACACCAGTCAAAACTGGTACATCAGAATGAAATTCTAAAATAAGATAATGGGTGTTTCAAAGACTCTATTTCTCATATCAACATTAAAATAAATGAGAAAAGTGACATGGTTTATATTCCCACACAAGAATTAGAATATGAAATGAGTAGTGGGAAGCATCTCAAGAGAGAACTCAATACTCAAATTGAATTAAGGTATGTAAAGGTTATATAATTGAGAGAATAGATATAATCAATCAAGAAAGAAGTAGAAAAATATAAGTCCAAGTTTAATCCCAAATTAAAGTATTCTTTGAATTTATTATTTGATTTTCCTTTAGAAGTTAATAATGAAATAAAAATAAAATATACAATTTCAGAGGAAAAACATGAAATGATTGTTTCATCCCAAAGGCCATAATGTTTTGGAAAAACCTGTATTGGATATGATGAACCATCTCCAATGAATAATAGGAATAGTGTTGTGAACAATTCCAAAAATAGTAAAAAACATGTAGGCACTGAAGATAGGCCTAAAAAGTATTTTAAAGGAGTTAATGACATCATGTTATATTTCTATAGGTTTTATGGTCATATGTAAAGTTTTTTTATTGATTATTTGGAATATATTTCATGATTTAAAGATATAAATACTTCTAAATTCAAGAATAAGAAGAAATATATTGAAAAATATGAAATAAGTGTCTCTAGAAAGAAAGTATACATGAAATGATACTCTTATGGAAGACTGGGAAACACCATGAGTATGTTTTAAAAATCTCATGAGCCCAATTTCAATAGAAAAACTCTGGTTGTATCAACATATCGACTGATAAATAATGACACAGGGTTTGTTTTTAATGGGAGATATTTTATATGTACTAATCATGGTTATCTGATTATATGTTGTAGTTGGATGAAATCTAGGAAGGAAAATAAACCTGAAGAGAGATCCTTAGCTACAGTGGTGTATAATGAAAATTCCTATATTAGAAGACAACATGATAAGTTGAAAAATAGTTTTAAATTATTATAGGAAACATAAGGATATCAATAAAGGGTGTATCAAGAACCTCCTATTTTACAATCACAATAGATCTCTTGGAAATAATGTGAACTAACCAAGAAGAAAAAGGGATGAGCTTCTCCAATTTTGAGTAACAAGAATATACATTTAGTGAAGGACCCACCACTAGTAATAAGTAGTGTGGTGACTCAGATAACTGAGAAAAGAAAAATGAATAAATAATGTCTCAAAAATCTTGAATTTCATTCCACAACGTGATAAGTGAAGGTAGGGGAAATATTCCTTTGATAGAGGAAGAAGAAAGAGAAGAATACTAGTAGAGAGATTCCTACTCAGAGAAAGAATCATGAAAAATGGAATTTTTGTGGATAATTGAAGAAGTAAATTTATACTAATGGATTTAAACCCAAAATTGTAAAAAATTATGATCCTACAGAACCTAAATTTCATATTAAGGCTTATCATGTGATTAAAGAATGCATAGTCATATGGACATAATAGTTGAAGTTATCTTGGTAGTTGGAACAAGCACAAAAATAGTACAGTTCTTTGCTAGAAAGCATCGAAGGGTGGATACATCAGAATCAACCAAAATACTCTTATTTATAATTCTAGTGGATTCCTTATACCTATGATTTTAAATGTGATTAAGTGATGTTTAAGTGTTTCAATTTTTAGTGGAGAAATAATCCAAGGGGATGTTGCATCAAAAGATGCAAAGTGGTGATGTGATGTGCTCCAGAATGTCAACTAATTCAAATTAGTTAGCAAATATGGATAAGAAATCTAGAATAATTCCTTGAAATGATTTAATAGTCTATGGAATCTTGAGATTTATGGAATTAATTGAGTGTAATGAACAATGATGGCATTATTAACTTTATCTTATATTTCCTATATTGAGTTATGACTCATTAGGATTTTTGGTTTTGTTGATGCCTCATTAACAAGTGGTAATTTCACCCACTAAAATTTTTATTGAAGACAACTAAAACTGAAAAAATTTATTGAGTTAGAGAAATTTCTCAAACCTATAGTCACATGTGAATAAATGATGCAGGAGAAGAATAATGTTTGTGGGTCTAAATAGTGGGCCTTACAATAGGAAGAGTTGCATATCATAGGGGGAAAATTATATCTTCTAATCACATGTAAGGTATCAAAGTTATATAAAGGATTAAATTTTATATTTTTTGACATCAAGAATACTAATTTGTGTATAAGTATCAACATTCATTTATTTCATGATTATATTTTTTTTTCTAACAATATGGTATCAACTGACTATTTTCATGATACCAGGATGTTGCGAGAGAAAATTTATAGTGTTTCTAACAAGTGGTATCCCAACTATAAGGAGTAATTTAACATCTAAAATTAGATAAAATGGTATTAATGATTTATATAAGTCCAATGTTGGATGTTTTCTGTGATATTGTTTCAATACCAACAAATAATAATTTCATTGGGACTAAATGGGTATTTCGCAACAAGATTAATGAAGATTGAATAGTGATATGAAATAAAGGATGATTAGTGTGTAAAGATTACTCTCAAATAGAGGGTATTGATGTTGATGAAACATTTTCACATATTGTGAGTCTAAATACAATTAGATTATTCTTGTTCAAAATAGTGTAAATAAGGTTCAAGGTTTTCTAGATGGACATTAAGTCATAATTTCTAAATGGGGTTCTTTAAGAAGAAGTTTATATTGACTATATAGATGGATTTCTCATTCATAAAGATGAAAAAATAGTTTTCAGTTAAAAAGGAATTATATTGGTTGTAGCAAGCACTTGGAGCATCGTATTCAAGACTAGATCGATTTTTTAAGAAGATTGGTTTTCAACATTTTAGGGTTGATTGCAATCTATATATCAATAATGACAGTAATCAAAGGATGATAGTACCAGTATATGTCAATGACAAAATATTTGGTGTATTTGATGAAGCATAGTGCAATCAGTTCATGGCATTCATGAAAAGTAAATTTGAAATGTCGATGATTGGTGAATTGAAGTTTTTACTTGGTTTATGGGTGACATGTGGAAATAATGGCGTGTTAATTTCTCAATATAAATATTAAAAGGTGGTTTTTAGAATATTTAGAATGGATAATTACAAGGATATAATGAATATGGTGGCTATCCAGACGAAACTGTCATAGGATGATGAAGGTAATTTAGTTAATTTCATAGAATATAGGAAAATAATTGGTAGTCTATTGTACTTGATAGTGACAAGAACTGATATTATTTTCTACACATTCCAAGAAGAACGGTATCAAATAAATCCCAAATAAAGCCACTAAATTTTAGAAAAAATAATACTTCGATATATCAAGGGGATGGTGGATTTCAATTTTATGTACAATGAAAAATCTCAGAAAGAGTTATTAGGCTATAGAGATGAATATTAGTCCAATTCAATAGATGATAAAAATTTAACATTAGTTGTTGAATTATATCTTATAGGATTGTTTATTTCTTGGATAATAAATAAGTAATATTTCACTTCATTGAGAACCATATAATTTGAATATATTTCTGCCACCCAATCTTAGATCAGTTATTATGGATAAAGTAATAGATTGAAGATATGGAAATTAGAGTATAGTCTCTGATCAGAATCCATTTTCACAATACAAGTTCTATAAATCTTAGAAAAAATAAATTCCATCACTCAAAGAAAAAATAACATTGAAATAAAGTATCAGTTTATCAAAGAGAATATGGATAAAGGTCATGGGAAGTTAGAGTATGTGACTATTGAACTACAGGTTATAGAAATTCTGATAAAGGCCTTCCCTAAAGAATCATTTGAATGGAATCAACTATCTCTTGGAGTTCAGTCAACTACTTGAACTTGAAAAAGTGTGGATGTGGGACCCCCTATCCCTAAGGTATGATGTGTTTTTACTTTATATGATGATCGATGTTCTTTACCCTATTTCAAACCATAATGAAGTAACCTTGAGGTTTTTTGAAAAGTGGGGAGAAATTGTGTCTAAAAATGGGGAGAAAATGTCTTAATAAAGATAGGGAAGAAGCTGATAGGGGGAGTAGCAAAGTAGGGGGAGTAGCAAAGTAGGGGGATTTTAAATCTGAAAATTCTAATGGTGATTTATCCAAGTTTATATATCATGATAGATAGGGTTTTTTATGAAATCATTTGAGTGGTTTTTTAATGAAGTGATTCATTGATAAATTTTTCATGCTACTCTTGTTTCTCACGCTGAGCATGGATCATGTGGGATTAGCGTATGTTTTGAGTAAATATTTGATCTTTGTATGAATCAAAAGAAAATAATTTTGGAAGAATATGGAAGAAGATTCAATGAGGTATCAAATTTTGAAGAGTTGATAATAAACCAAAAGGGATGGATTGTTGGGGAAAATCCCTCAAGGTAACATCACAATATTCTTGGTTTGATTGTGTTTGTTGACAAATATTTTTTCCATTGTTATTTGTGGAGTTCTAGAGATATTTTTGAAATGTTATGTTGAAAAATATCTAATATAAAGGAATATATTTCCTGGAATCAGCACAGAAACTTGTGTATATAAGGTGATGTTGTTTCCTAGTGTTTGCCAAATTTTAGGGGTCAAAAATTTAGAGTATGGATATCATATAAAAAGATGGATTTCCACGAAGGCCTTATAAAAATATGTAAAGTCATGAGTTTTGTGATGAATTTGTTTTTTAAATGTGGTTTCATGAAGGTATGGATCATAATGAGTGGGGAATCACAAATGCACAATGGTTTTAATGGTAATATCTATGACTATGAGAAGCTTCGTGAATGGAAAAATTTCCCTGTAGATTTTTGAAATAGGGATCATCATGAACGAGATGAGATAGCTTTACGAGATGCTGATGATGTGGGTAGAAGCTTCTAGAATCGGAGGGAATGCCTATAAATAGGTCTCTTCCCCCTCAGAAATTTAAATCATGTATTAACAAATATTCTAAGGCTCTGGATTCTTGAAGGTGATTCATGAAGTTTGTTCTTGAAAAAAAATTCACAAATAAAGGATATTAGATAAGTCTATAAAATCTGACCAAAATTTGTGATAATTTTGAAAGTATTGAAGTTCACAAAGGCGTTATAAATTCAACCGAAATTTGTGAGCTTCATGAAGGCTAAGTGAGATTTGTGAAATTTGGTTGCTTCGTGAAGGCTAAGTGAGCTTCATAAAAGTTAGTTGCTTCTCAAAGGCTAAGTGAGATTTTTTATAGGAGGTTGCTTCACATAGGCTATTTGAGATTTGTGAAAGAGGTGAGCTTCACAAAGGTAATGAACATTGTGAAGGTGTTCAGAAAGCATTGCCCAGTAAATTTATGGTAAAGTGGTATTCATCATTTAGATGAAAGTGGGACTTCAAAAGAGATTCTATATAAAATTGAGGATGAATTAATTATTGATAATGAAGGGACCTACATGTACATAAACTGTGTGTGGATCTCTTACAAAGTAGTAATCAAAGGAAGAGGAAGAAGGTGATCCTTTACACCAGCAGTGATCCATTGAAATAGAGTCGGGTAGTGACCCTTGGAAAGGTAGTAATCTATCCATAAACCTTTTAAAGGTAGTGAGTCAGGTCATATAAGTGATCTAGACCAAACATTGAATTGGTAGTAAGCCATAGAAAATTCATTACATCAGCACATTATCATTATATGCTCCTTATACATAGCCCAGTGAGGGTGAACCAAGTAAAAATATGTGTTTTCTTATACATTCTTTCTTTATTTATTTTTATGAATCATCATAAGATAAAGTTTGAAAGGAAAAATGAAATATAAAGACTAAAAAGAAAAAAAATCTACCCATATAATAAATAGTTCAAGATCCAGTTGGGTAGGAATAATTTCATAAAAGAATAACCATACCCTGATTCACCCCCCCCCCCCTACCTCAAGGTATCTAGGCCCCTTTTGGACCTAACATACACTCTCAAAAAGATTTTGTATATCTACTTATCTTGTTTTAAAAAAATTATCATGCATAATACTTGATCATGGTTATTTATTAGGTTGCATTGTCTTCTTTACCTATAGGTTTGGAATTTCTGATATAGATAAACCTCATTGTAAATTCTAGTAAAATATTAAAAAGATGAGGGTTATTAATATATGTGTAAACCACCCCCAATAGTATTTTCTAAACCCTCAACATTTATTACCAACCTTTAATAATAATGGGGGGCACACTTAAGGCTTAGTATCATTATTATTTGAATCAAGTGATGTTTAGGGATGATGTGTTGGGTTAACATGTTATAAATGGTATTATTTTTGTATTTTGGGGTCATGGGAATGGAGATATATTGAGTTTAGAATCATGAAATAAACATAGAAATATATATCTAACGTCTTTATAGTGAACCATTATTCATGGTGATATGTGGGTAGTCTAAATAATTTGTGAATAAATTGTATTTATAGTTGGATTATTTTGGTTGGTTGTACTAATTTATGGACAATGGTGGTCTTTATTAATCGTATAATCATTCATGGATAATAAATGATTCGTGGTTTCATTTCTTTGAAATCCGTATCAAAATTAAAATGGTTGGATAAATCTAAAGCTTCTTATTTCTTTCAATGACACCAAGAATTACATCCCCAATTGAAAATCATCTGGTGTCTCTTCATCACCACTCTCCTCTTAAATAATACTTTTTTATTCTCTAAAGGTATCATTAGACTATTTTAATTTAGCCATAAAATTTATAGGTACTTCATCCTCTAATTCATCATCCTTATTTTTAATTTTCTTATCAAAATATGTGGAATAATGTTTTAAAATAAATTTATTTTCCCTTGATTTTTTATCCTTTCCTTATCTTTTAAAGATATTTCCTCCATTATGATCAATTGTCACCTTACTTCTCTAAGATGATCTTTTAATTTTATCATCTTCTCTAGGATCTTCTTCCTTCTTGGGGAAACTATCTAAAAATTGTCCAATATTTCCATAATTAAAACACTTAAAAGGTTGTTTACCCTTGTATTTACATTTTTTATCCTTTCATACATTTTTAAAATAATTAAAGGATTTTATTTAAATTCAAAGAATATTATTTAATTCCATTTTTCTCTTTACATGACCTTTTATATTCAATATATTTTAGAGCTTTTTAATATTTGAACAAAGTCACCTTTATATATTTTCATTTCCTCATTAAGGCTATACCAATCCTCATCTCATAGGATATGAAGGAATTTTTGAGCTTATCTATGGTCCACTCGTCCAATTATTTCTCCTCTAGGGAAGAAATATTTTCATTTAACTTATTTTGTAGAATCCTCATAAACGTTTTCACTAGAATATAATCTTTAAGAACTTCTCTAAAACTTAGACTTGAATTAATAATTTTTATCTCTATAATGAAGAAATCATCCATAAATTTATATTATCCCTTTTTAATTTCATCGAATTGATCATGATAATTTTTTAATAATGACTCATATGCCTTCTAATATCTATCATGGATATCATAAGGTTTTCTATAAATTCTATTCACTATTTTTATACCCATAACTTGTGTCAACTCCTCCAAGAAGGATGATAGAAATTTATTTCATACTCTCCCATAAGATTTAATATTATTATTAATAATAAAATAATAGCATATACCAACTATATTAATATTTACACCATTATCATTGATATCAATAATTTTAAATATAATATAAAAATATATGAAACAATACTTTACTTAAATAGATGGAATATTTTACCATCGAACATAGGAATTCCTTTGTTGCTACTGATATTAAATATTTAAACTAATATCATAAATTAAAATATGTTAACATTAAAATAAAAAATCAGATCCTCAAGAATCCCTAGAATTATTTCTATTTATGTTAGTCTCTTATTGATACTAATTAATAAATAAAGAAATAAAATCATCAAGAATAATCATGCTCTAATACCACTTATAAGGGCACAGGTGAGAGTATAACACCATTGAGAGGGGATTAATTAATGTTTCGTAAAACACTAACTCTTGAAAAATTAACCATCACTATTTAGTTCATATAATCATGAATAAAACAAATCTATTGCATGAGATATAGAGAGATAGAATGCACATTACATGAGAGTTTTTATAAGGTTCACTCACTCTTGTTATCAAGTGTCTAATTCTTAGTTTCCAAATATTTTTATCCCATTATCCATGTTTTTAACTTACTCTCAATAATAATAATTAATAGGAGTGAAAAAATATTTCTAAACCCTAAGTTCAAGAATGATCAAGAGGAGCATCAACAAGTCGATCATTCTCATGCAACCTACTTAAGTGCCTCTGAACTTTAGATCAATTGTGCACCCTTGTTGTTCTATTTGAAACTAACTAAATACTTATTATAATTATATTTATAATGTATTAACATTTATCTCAAAAATTTATCATAAATATAATGGATAATATACCTTATTTTAAAAGACCTCACATGCATAACTGTATGGTTCCCTTTGTTGCGGCCTAATCTTTAAATCAAAATTCCTTGGATTATATCTCATTATAAATTCATAAATAGATCCTTAAAATTAATATCTTATACATTTTTTGATAATATGTAATACAACTCAACCACATTATCTCATTAGTAACATCCATGGAAAAATATTTCATAGTCATGTGCTTTATAGTTTAAACTCCTCTATTATTGCATGAGCATCCTCTTATGGTGTGATGGTCTTCAAATCTCGTGAACAACCCTGAATAAAAAATAATAATGTTATTTAATTGAATATTGATGTTTACACCATGAATCCATAGATAAAACTAGTAATGAAATGAAATCTAGAGGCTATAATTTTATTTCCATATAAGAGTAAACTCTTCTTTTATTTCAAAAAATCATGATGTAATGAGTTTCTTTGCACCATTATTTTTCTAACCACATTAAATTATTCATTCCTTTACAACCTAGTTAACTTTAATAATATTCAAAATAATCCATGGTAATGTTTTCAATAAATATAAAATTAAAACACTTTCAATATATAGGAAATAATTTCCTTAAGAAGTAAGTCACAGAATTTTCCCAATGTAGAAGTTATCTAAACACCACATCATATGATATAATAATTTTTTTGAAAGTATTACAACTATAAATATTATGATAAATGCTATATTTACCATTTATAAATTTATATCAAACCATATATCACCTTTTTCAATTCACTTCATTAGGTCTATTTAATCTTTAAAACTCATTGATCACTCTAATCTGAAATGTTACTTTAATTTTATCCAGGATAAATGAGTTTATTAAAGTTATTTGTAAAAATAGGAATAAAAAAGTTCCTTCCACCCAAAAATTCCATATTTTAAAGAATAAAATATTTTTTTCATAATATTTATCAAAACACATAAAATAATATATAATATTTGGTTGTTAATAGTTTATTTTTTAATATTCACACAAAGTAAATAAATTTTATTTCATAACATAAAAGTTTTTATGTCATGATAAAATATTTTAAAAAAATATAGTTTCTTGGAGGATGGTTAGAGTATGTTTGGACTTAGAGAAGTTCAAATTGTAATAAATAAATTATTATACCAGTTTGGTAAAGGATATTCTTAATATAATGATTTTTGTTTAAATTTGTCAGAAAAATGATCCCAAATAAAACTTTTAATGGAAAATTTTGAAGATGATGATGATGAACTTAGAAAATGTTCCAATTATTTAAGATAATTTAAGTTATAAAGATCATATATTTTGATTTTATGAATTTAATAAGGTTTGATATAATGTTCAAAGTTAAAATAGAGGATTATGAATTTTAATTTCACCATTATTCAAATGTGATTTATTTATAATATTAAAACTTCATAATAGAGTAAACATGGGAAATATAGTGGGATAATTAAAAATTAATTAATCATGAAAATTAAATATGCTTTCTTCATATATTTTTTACCATTAATTGATTTTAGTGGGGGAATTTATCATATTTTTACATAAAGATGTAGAAATAATTACTTGGTGATGTTATGAGTTAACAAATATTTAAAATATTTAAAATGTAAGGCCTCTCTAGAATTAAATAGAATGGGATATACTAATGATTATATATGGTTTTATTTTTATTCTTAATGGAGTTTAATAATATACAGAATGTGTCATGTTATATAAAATATAGTCTCTACTTTATCATTATTTCATGTTAGTTATATATATTACATGAAATGAAATGATAATTAACCTCTTAAAGTATGACTTTGAGTTATCCAAAATCAATATTCATCATGGAGTATTATATTTTATTACAACATGTGAGTATTATCATGGGTTATATTTTATATAATGATATGGAATTAACTCATGTGACACAAAATGAGTTTTTTGTGTCGGATAACCCATTACATATACCACATAAAATGTTATACACTATATATTTGGTATATTTGGACTTCATTTTCCACATTCAATCACCATTACATGAGTTATATAAGATATATTCAATGAAAACCTTTATAATTTTATACCCTTATTACCCAATCTTCAGGGATTAACTAATCAGGGGTCATTGGGCATGTTAATGATCATATCATTAAATGATGTTTAGAAATTATGGGATTTATCCTATCATATGATGAGTATGAAATCTAGGACTTAGATTGAGTTATATTGGGGAAGTTTATGGAAATAACTATATAAGTAACTTTTTATGTGATTATCTATTTGTATTAGGGGTATGTGATGCACTCATATATCTAAGTAATTAACATGTGGCATGTTCATCCATTTCATCAATTTATACTTAGATAATTAATAATGTATGAGTTGGCTATATAGTATTGAAACACTTCATATATCCTGATCACTCAATTTCTTTGGAAAAGGGATTATATGATTATATATTAAAATTATTATATATCTTGTGGAAATAGGTATGGTGATACATGTGTTTGATGGATATCACACTTGATCCCTTTGTAGATTGAGTAGCATTGTTGTTTTAATAATGAATTTTATTTTCTTATAATTATATATTATATAATTCATAATTATTTTCAATGCTAAAAAGGATCATAGGGTCTAACTTTGTGGTTGTGTGAATGAATATTATGTTTTATTAGAAAGTGTTTACACAAAACTTAGAGAGATACTCCAAAAAACTCTTTTAGATCATATTCAAATGAATTTTTTTGATGTATTTTTCATAAGTTTTTATATATTATGAAACATGTGCATAAAAATAAATGATATTTTTTTCAAAATAAGATTTAAAATATATCTAAAAGAATTTTTTGGTATAGTTTCACAAGTTATTACATATGATGCGACATGAGGTGAAAGTGTGAGGCTTTAGTGAAAGTGTTAGATTAATAGAAATATACACTAAGCTAAACCATGACGTATTGTTATAAACCATGTACTAATTTGAGTTTGTGTAAACTTAAATGTAGTGAAGATCATTATTTCATTGTTTTATGCATGGAAATAAATGATTTATTTTATGACACACAATTAAAATTCTTCCTGATATATTTTCTATTATATATGAGTTGGAACATCATATAATTATTATTTAAGGATTTTTTATGATAGAATATGAAATTTTTAAAAATATAAAAAAATTATTATATTAAGTCAAACACTAAAAATATTTTTTAAAATGATTCATAGTTCTAAATATTTTAAAATGTTAATAATGATGAAATAATAAATATTTATGAAAAATTTAGTTTTTAAAGAGAACCCCAATATAAGGAGGTTTAGAACATGAGATGGTAGTTTATCATTCATGTTATAGAAATTTCTTCAAACTAAATCTCTCATTTCTCTCTTTCTCTTATAACTCTAAGGTTTTAGTAAACAATGAGGAAGAGGGATTCATTCCCTAGAATTGGGATATTCATATAGCCTATGGATTCCCCTCATAAGATGGATAATTTTTTCTTATAGGTATCTCCATCAATCTCATGTAAGAATATATTGGAAAAATAAAATTTAATGGAAAAAAGGTATGTTCTTTTTTAAATTCATTAAGTTAAAATAAATAGATCAATATGTATAAAATAAGATTGTATGGTTATTTGAAACTACCTTTGTACGTGTTTTTTCCATGTTAAAACTCTTCATGATGTAATGAAAGAAATAAATTAGGAGCAATAATATCATATTATGATTTAGTACCCAGAATTGTTTTAGTTATTTCCTTTATATGTAATTAATGTTTTAAAAATTATGGAATGTTATGAAAATCTTATTTATTTATTATATTATCTTGGTATAGTAATGTTTAATGTTATCATAGAAAAAAAATTCTTAACTAGGGGAGAATATGGAGACCGTTATTTTGATTTTAGGGAGTTTATAAAATTTTTAGTGATGGGTTGAATTTTAATAAATAATAGAGTATTATCTTATTTATTTAAATATTTATCTTATTGTATTATTTTATAAATTAGAATTTATTATTTATTATTCTACTCTAATCAAAATATGGATTTTATGGTGGGAATTTTCATTATCTACATGATGTTGATCTGGTTACTAGTATTAAATAAGGGTTTTAAAAGTTTGAATATGAGAAATAGATAATTTAATTTGAATTTTTTTAATGACAAGTTATGGTGGTGCTTTATTAAATATTTTGGAGAATTCATGGTTGAGGCGGAAATTATCCCTATAAAATAAGAGCTTGGTTAGGGATTTTTTTATTTCATTGATTAATTCTCAATTATCTCTTTATCATGATCATTCCTTAAGTTCATTAAATTTTTTCATGTTCTTTATGGAATGGTGGATCAAGAATGGAGAACAAAGAAATGATAACAATGAATAAACAATGAATAAATAATGGATGATAGAAGGATATTGGAAGATGGTGAATGGTTATGGTAGGTGACTCCAGACCTTCACTCTTATTCATTCTATGTGGATAATGTATACCTATATTATTTATAAATGATAGAATATAATTAATAACATAGATAAATCAATATTTATATTTTAGTGATATAATAAATTTCTTGATTTTAAATAATCATTTTATTCTAAATACTTATAGATCATGTAAAATATTTTAGAATTTTCATATTTCGGGCCACCAGTTTGGTCCTTGGGTCCTTCAAGGTCTTCAGGCCACCCAAGGGCTTCTGGACAGTAATGCTTTCGAACCACCTCAAGGCCTTCGGGCCACCTCAAGGATTTTGGGCCATATGAAATTGTGCTTAATGGACCAGGCATACTCTATAATAATAAGACTCCATATGAGGATTCAGATCAAGCACATTAACTATAGCAGAAGATAAAGTATTTGGAAGATATATTGGGTACGCATTGCCATTGGGACCAGCATGTGCATGCATAGGAAGCCTAGAAAAACAACCATGCGAAGGTAGAGATATGACATCACGATGTAGCTAGGGAAGATTAGTTCCAAGTAGTAATAGTCTTGATAAATTCCACTAAGACCTACGAGTCATGTAATGTCCAAGACCTTCAGTTTATGTAATCTATAATCCTATGGGCCTTGTAAGGGTTCCCCCTCATCTCTTGAAAGTGGTATTATCAAAAATAAATAAAAAAGACGGCCTTAAATCCATTCGAGTATATTTTCTAGATAAAACTATTAGTAGAAATATTTATTTGTAGACTATAGTTCTAGATAATGATTCAATATCACTACCAATTTCATAGAGTGATATGATTAGAATACTTATTTTGAAGTGTTATATGATCCATATACTAGTTTTAGAGAGTGGTTTTATTCAGTTGTAATTTCCAAAAAGTGATGTGACCTGGCTACTTGTTTTGGAGAGTGATTCAACATAGATGTTAAATTTCAGATGATGTGGTTCAAAAATTATTTCAATTCCATATAGTTCATTATAGATGGTGGTTTCAAATAGAAGAGGGTATAAAAGGGGTGTTAAATTCTATTTCCAAGTATTTATTTTCTAATATTTATTTAATTATAGTAAATTATTAGGGATCAATAATTAATAAGGGGGATATGGTTAGGGGTATAGTCATGGTTTAGGATATGGATATAGTTGTGGGGTTACTTTTATGGTTAGCATCAAGACTTCTAAGACTAGATAATTAACAACATTGCTTACAGTTAATTATCAATGATTTACTGGTGTAATTATTTATCATTTATGGATAAATTTCCTATAGTATTTCTATATAATTAATTATGGTTATTGCTGGGTTATTGAAAAGTATGATTACTGGGTAATTAATGATGGTGCTTTTAGGTAATTGTGAATGGTTATTGGTGATAAATTCTCATTAATAATAAATGGTGCCTCTATATGATATATGGATATGCTTGGTGGTGTAATTATGGGTAATTACCAATAATTCCTATGGTTAATTATCGTTAGGGATAATTCTAGGTAGTTATGACTGCAAATGGTGCATGATAATGGGAAATTGAGACTTTGATAATGGTGGAGTAATTGAGTTGGAAATTATGTATATACTTGCAAGTTTATATTATTTGTGTGGAGACACACTCTAATTATATACTACTCTATCGCTAACCAATATATAAGATCATAAATTGCCAACATCCAAAGAGATATATTATTTATTATATGGTCAACCGGTCTATTTTTAGCTACCCCTCACCCATGATTGGATTTGACCTTTGGAGATATAATATTTTATATTTGGATCTTCCATGAGATAAATGGTGGGAGTTAGTATGAAGGACCCTTATTTTTTTTTATTATGGATCTATCATGGTATGATTTATATATATATATATATAATACACTTTTGTGGTTTGAGTGTTTGTGATAAGGTATAGATATAATTTAAGAACTATATTAGTAATTATCCTATTTTATATCATCATCTCATGGATGAATTAGTATGTTATATATATATATATATATATTAACACATGTTGGTCTGTGAGAGAAACCTACTGAGTATTTTTATACTAACCCTTATTCTATACATATTATTTTTTAGATTTAAACGACCTTATTGGTGACGATGGTTACTAATATCTTGGGATTTTGGAGCTTTAAAGATTTGGAGGTATTTAATTTCATTTTTTTTTCTTAGAGGTTTATCTTTGGGGTGTTTTATGGTTTCTTTAAAATAGTTCATTTAGGGGTTTGTACAATTTTAAAGCATTATCAAGAATTTGGAAATATTAAACATTTTATTTTGTTTTTCATTTAGTTTATAGATGGATTTTTTCTATATATAGGGAAATTCTTCCCATTTATGAGATTTATAATCTTGAAACTAGTCACTAAACCTTTTCCAATTGGTTTTGTCCCATAAGATAATATTATTTATACAAGAGTGGTGTGAATTGTAGGTTCCAACCTGACTTACAATTTTTCTCCAACTCAAAGAGTATGTTTATCAGAAGTTATAATTTATAGTTTAATTAGAGTTTTAAAGTAAACAATATACATACATAATAGGAATATAAAGACTCAAAAGGTCGAAAAACTTAACTAAGTTCAGAAATACCACAATAAGAATTTTAAAAAAAACAAGGAAATATAGAAACAATGCACGGAGTTCTAGATAACAATCTAGAAACCCCTAAAATGATATTATTATCAAAACACTTTTAGTCATTGGAAGTCATTCCTTTTAAAACAAAGTGTAAGGTGGTTCAGAAACCAAAACCAAGGTGTATAATCCCCGAACTATGAACTTTTTTAACTATAAACCTATTAGAAGGTATGGAGTTACAAACCTGTAACTTCTTAGACTAATTTTCAGAACTAGGATGCTTTGTCCTCAAGCTCCTCTTTGATCTTCTGAATTGAAAACAAGTCCAATCCCTTAGTATTTATTGAAAAAATCCTTCAAAATATACATCTTCATATCCCTAGAAGATCATTGATCAGCATGAACGGAGTCGACACTTGTTCCAATACCCATAACTTTCTTGATCACATAGGATTGAAAGTATAATGACTATAATATAAATACTATGATATTTTACAATAACACCTCACCAAATAGAGGATCTTAGAAAAATTCAATATAATGAAAACTAAAAGTAAAATCACTTAAATAAATAAGATGACGCGCAAATTTCACTTTTTTTTTCTTCAGCACTATGTGAACATCTCTATTATTCAATGTACTGATATGAATTTATAGACAAATTCTAATAGTCACATTCCACAATCTTCATGTGTAGTTAAAATGGATTGAGAAGAATACTACACCTTCCTCAATAGGTAAGTTAAGTGACTTTAGAATGCTCTATCTTCCAATGAATTTAGTGCATCACAAATTCACAAATTACTAAAATATAAGTAAGCATTAAGTTTACTAGACATTAAATCATCAAAAGTTAAGTTGTTTGTAAGAACCCGTGTTTTTTCAGACTGTTGTTTTGAGCATAAATTTGATTTTTTGTTGTTGGATGCCCATGAGGGGTAAAATGGTCATTTTCCTCTACCATATGATCTCGAATAATTTTTCTGACAACTCTGTTGGCCTCAGAATAGGGATTTTACCCTAGGAAAGGAGTTTTGTGGAAATCTGATATGTTTGAATTTTAGCAGAATATTTAATATTTAATATTATTAAATTAAATATTAAATTATTCGCCCAGGTTCGTTTGTCAATAACTTTTAAATGGAGCATCGGATTGAGATTCTATCTGCACCATGGATTCCGGAATGGGGATTTTATCATAGGGAAGGCATAAACTCATGTCATGCACTAGGGCCAGGTTGGGCGCCTTTTTCTTCTTTTCCTTTTCTTTTATTTTCTTTCTTCCTTCTCGTTATTCCTCCTCCTCCTCCTTGAGCATGACTCCTCCTTGGATATGTCTTTTGGGAGGATTTTTATTTTGAGAAAGAGGGAGTTGGGAGGAAATAGGGGTACCGATTCGACGCTCTCAATGCGCTGAGTCGGCGTGCGGTAATTGGGAGCCATGAAATCAACTGAAGCTTTAGTGGTTTCCTCCCAAAGGTAGGTTCATTTATATTTTCACCATATATACACTTTAAAAAAGTTTTTTTTAAGTTGTTAAATCTTTATATTTCTTTATTGTGGCCTCTTAAGGCTGGATCTATTGTTTTGGGGGTGAAAACGGGTGATTCGGGTGTTTCGAGGGATTTCCCATCAGAAATCCCAGAATACATGGTGTGTGTTCCATGGGTACATGCTGTGTGTTATTTCCATTCAGGGAAGATGAAGTTTTCTTAAGTACACGCTATGTACTTTGAGTACATGCCATGTACTGGGAGGCCGTGTGACTGTACATGTGGAATAGAACACGAAATAATGGTTTTTAAGGAGTACACACCGTGTATAGTAAAGTAAACGCCATGTAGTGGTACATGGGAATGTGTTCAGGTGAAAAAGCACACGGAGTAACTTTTTTTGAACAGTACATGCCATGTACAGTAAAGTACATGTTGTGTACTATTACACAGGCAGGCCCAATGTGTTCTGTCCATGTGCTCTGGTCATGTACTTCCCCGTCTTAGTAGTTTTAGGGATATCTTGGGCCCTAAAAGTCAGAATTGGGCGTGTGAGTAGTCAATTCTAAGAGTTTTTCTACATAGATCGCAATGGTAGAATCCTTTTTAAATTTACAGGTCATCTAAATGATGTTTTTTGTGATTTCTATATAAATTTAGAGGTTCTTCCTCCAGTTATCGAGTTCTTTTGTCACCTGAGAGTTATACTTGGCGCGGATGATAGGTTGGGTGTTAGGACCAACATAGTTGAAACTTTTTGAGATGAGATAAGCTATGAGCTATCTTCTGTGACCTATGTTTTTTATCATTGTTCCTCTTTTTAGATTTTCCTTTCTGGCCTATGAGGCCGTGAGACCGGATGTTTCTGAGGATCCCCTAAGGGATGCCTTTACTTATGTACTGACCTAGGGAGTCCCTTGTAGGATCTCTCTCTTGTTCTTCCTTTGATAAGACCCATGTTATGGAATTCCTATGTTGTCCTTAATTTGAGGATTTCTATGTATTATTCCTTCTTTACTCTTCATTAAGGATCCCGTGTAGGATGTCATTGCTCATCTTTACCTGGAGGATCCCGAGTATGATGCCTCCATAGTGTTTGAATTGAGGGACCCAGGGGGTACCTGTTTTTTGACCGACCCTGAGTTGTTACATCAGGTTTGGGTAGAGATGGTGATCGGGTGTCACCTAGAACCTGTGCCAAACTGGTGATTCCTTGTGGATTTGGATTTACTGTTGGGTTGGGCGTTCGGGCCACCCTCACTGGTTTGTTTATATCTAACTTGGTTTGTTGCTGTTGTAGTGGTTACCAAAGGTGCTTCCTAGTTGGTGGTTGTTGAGCCTGACATGAGGAATCTTTCTTATTTTTTGGGATTCCTTCTAGGATTTTATGATTGAGTAGAGATTATTTGGATATGAATAGGGTTGTTTTCTATGATTTGGATGTGGTTTCCCATGCATATTCTGTTTATGGTTGTTTGGTCCTGTTTAGCCATTAGGCTTCCTTGATGTTTCCCATTATTAGTATTGTAGGATGGAGTGATTATTTTATCTAACATTCTTGAGATGATGTAGAGTCTTTATCCAAGTATTTCTTGAGGGTTACTTTGGTTGTATTTCATTTCTATGCTCGTTGACTTACATAGGGTCGCGAGAACCTGGTGTAGGAGACTATAAGGGTAATTGACCGAGTGAGATTCCTCAGAGAGTATTTGAGAACTTTAGGCCATAAGGGTAATTGAATGAGTGAGCTTCCTCAGAGATCCTTTGAACTATTTTAGACTATAAAGGCAATTGACTGAGAGAGCTTCTTCATAGATTCTTTCACGAATTAAGGATGTAAGGGGAATTGACCATGTGAGCTTTCTCAGAGAGTCTTTGATTACACATGACTATAAGGGGAATTGACTGTGAGTTCTCCCTCAGAGAGTCTTTATCTGTATGAGACTAAAGGGGTTAGACTGTGATAGCTTCCTAGGTGGTCGTATACTATGTGAGACCAAAGGGGTTAGACTGTGAGAGCCGCCCAGGTGGTCGTATACTATGTTATACCCAAAGGGTTTAGACTGTGATAGATTCACAGGTAGTTTTATACTATGTTACATCCAAAGGGGATAGACAATGACAGCTTCCCAGGTGGTCATATTCTATGTTATACCCAAAGGGGTTAGACTGTGAGAGCTACCCAGGTGGTCATATACTATTTTAGACCCAAAGGGGTTAGACTGTGAGAGCTACCCATGTGGTCATATATTATGTTGGTCCCAGGGGGTATAGACTGTGAGAGTTACCCATAGGTCATTCATAATTTATTTGATGCTATGTTAGACCCATAGGGTTGAGATCGTGAGAGCTGCCCAGGTGGTCGTGTGTTTTTTATTGATGGATTGTTGTACAAAAGGGGTTAGACTGTGAGATCTTTCCTAGAGGGTTACTTGTTTTTCATTAGCTTTCTTAGAGATATAATTATAGGATTGGCTGAAGTAGGTAAATGTCTATGGGATCACAGACCCAGAGATCGACTTAATGATACACAGCTTGAGTGGCACGACATCCAGCTCAATTCCCTTGCACAGGATGTCCATGAGATCGGGCTTATGGTCCCAAGGATCGACTGCTGATGTTGTTCTTTTTATTTGAATCACTTAATCATGAATATTCATATTTATGTATATGTGTATAGGTATGGGACTATACATGTGTACGTATATATATATATGGACATCCATGGTGGAACTTTCCCGATTGATAGGGATTACATTCCCTAGGTTCGATTGTGGTTGCACATTTGGTTTACTTCCTTTGTTCTGTTCTAGCTAGGCTGAACACATTGTTGTTTCATACACTTAGTAGCACAGTTATAGGTTGCTTGTCGGGGTGCCCTACTGAGATTATTTCTCACCCCTACACATGCACCTCGGTGTACGTGTAGAACTTATGTCTGCTTTTCAAGTTGAGCATGAGTTGCATGGTGGATGGGACTGAGGCCCAGTGTTTCATGATCGAGTGGAGCTGCTCGAGTGGTTCTATTGATCAGGCTGATGCAGTTCGACAGTGTCTGGAGATCGGGTATGTGAGTTGGCTCGAAGTTAGTAGCAGAGCCCTGTACTTTTACTTTAAGCATCTTTTGTACTTGTATTTGTATGGTCTCACCGGTGTGTGACCAATGTTGTATTGTATTGCATAGTTTTTTGGGCTTTTACAGCATTTCACTATTCCATCTTGTTCTATTTTAGTTGTTTATTGCTTCTGCACTCTGTTTACTTTCCACTGTGTATGATACTTAGTTATTTATGTTTTTTTCTTACTCTAGTATGAGGGAATAGTATCCCCACTATCACAACCTAGGCCCTTGTTGCTAGTCGGAAGCCTATGGCGTACAGGGAGGCAAGCTTGAGGCATTGTGGTGAACTGGCTCGAAGCACTGGTTTAGTGGCTTCTGGTTCAGGACGTTACAAAGTGGTATCAAAGGAGTTTTCTTTCCTAGTCTTTACTATTTGGTATATAGTAGACATGATTATTAGGAATGTGTCAGAACCTATGATGGATATTGGTATGGTGCATTGAGAACACTTGTTCCGGTAAGAAGTCCTGTTTTCCAGGGTTTGGGATTTCTGTTCTGATTTTGCAATGTTATAGTTGTATATGATTTTCACCTTGAGCGATGCACATGTTGTGGGGTGTTTTTATTTAATATGTATCTATAGATCTTGGACATTGGTAAGATGATAGGGATGGATTTTGACTCTTGGGCAGCAAAGGAAAGAGACATCCCATGCATCATACTAGGCACGTAGGATTCACATCATATAGGCCTGCTAGTGTGTGTTTTTACTGAAGACTGGGACCTTTTGGTCTGCTTACACATACTTTTTACTCTGATGGTAGGTTATGTGGATCTAAATTGAGGCATATTTATTGAGGCTGATGACTCAGTCCTCATACATAGGTGGTGCAGTGGCCCTAGTTGGTCAATGTGTCATGCGATTCCTTTCTGTTTAACCCCTTATTGGGTGTTGTTTCTCAGGTCTATGTTTATCTAGTCGAATCAATGAGTATGATGTCGATAGATACTAAGGATTTTCTTGTGAATTGGGCCTCCTTGTGGTATTTCCGTATACGGATAACCGATGAGTGTCAGTTAAATTTCTATTCTGCTTGGGTTTTGGACTCCAGGGAGTAGTTCCTTCTAAGGATGCTCGGAGTGGATCAGGGCCCTTGTAGGTTGTGTTTTGGTTTTGACTATCTTTGGTCATTGTGATATTTACCTTCTTCTAAGAGGTTTTAGATCTTTTGGTCTAGGTGGTTAGAACTTGTGACTCAGTTGTGAGGATTTTTTTATAGGGAAAAGTGGAAGACCTAGAGACACTTGGTTTTGACTTGAACCCTTGTTGGTCGATGTCTGTTCTGTTCTAGGAAAACCTGTGTGAGGATTGTTGGCATGTGTTTTCCAATGCCTTTTAGAGGTGCTTGTTTTTCTCAACTAGCTTCGAGGGGTAGGACTATTTGGGTGTCTGGCTTGGTCGACCAGTGTTTCTGATGTTGCTGTTGTGGGTGACATCATTTGAATATAAATTGGTGAGTGGTCGGGTTTGAGCCGAGGACTGATGTTTCAAGACTTTCTATGGATTAGGATCCCAGAAGTTGTGTTAGAATGTCCTTATGTTGTAGAGGTGACATTGTGAAATGTCAGATTTCCATGAAATTGTTGACCCATGCTTGAATCTTGGTCGGGTTTTGGCAGGATGTTAGTGTGGCTCGGAGGGAGCTGGACATGCCTTTTGTGAAATCTTAGTGTACTCTGGTAAGAGACGATCATGTGCTATCTTGATTCTTCTTTAGTATGCTGAGAGAACTTCGACCCTACATCGAGCTCATTTTTCATTCTTAAAGTTCATCCCTGTTGAGGGTGGGACCTATTATGGTTGTGCTCTCGGAGCAGTGTAAGGAAATCCATATGGTGGGGAGTGCACCATTGGCCCTTTGAGGGTGGTTTTCCTTGTTTAGGTTAAACTTCAATGTTTTCAATGAGCTTTTGAGCTCAGGGTGTTCTTTTAAGATGAAGAAAAGGGTATTCATATGGTGTGGAGTACCAGTTTGGTTGTACTTTAATATCTTCTATATATAAGGTGGTTATTAATGATATAAGGCTAGTCATTAGACGGTCTAGATAGCTTGGTCGTGCAGATGCTCGGGTTGGGAGCATGGTTGCTAGTCCTTTCCTTGGGCTTCTCGGGGACGAGAAGTTTTATGGTGGGGAGTTTGTAAGAACCTGTGTTTTTTCGGACTATCGTTCTGAGAAGAAATATGAATTTTTGTTATTGGATGCTCATGAGTGGTAAAATGGTCATTTTCCCCTACCAGATGATCTTGGATAATTTTTCTGGCAACTCCGTTGGTCTTGTAATAGGGATTTTACCTTAGGAAAGGTGTTTGGTGGAAATATAATATGTTCGAATTTTAGAGGAATATTTAATATTTAATATTGTTAAATTAATTATTAAATTATTCATGTAGGTTCATTTGTCAATAACTTTTAAAAGGAGAGTCGTATTGAGATTCTGTCTATGTCGTTGAGTCCAGAATGGGGAGTTTATCCTAGGGAAGGCATAAACGCATGTCGGGCACCAGGGTCGGCCCGGGTCCCTTTTTCTTTCTTCCATCTATCCATTCCTCCTCCTCCTCCTTGTGCACGCCTCCTCCTTGGTCATGTCTTTTAGGAGGATTTTGATTTTGATAAAGAGAGAGATTTGGGAGGCAAGAGGGGTACTAATTCGAAGCTCTCGCTGCGTTGAGTCGGCGTGCAGCAATCGGGAGCTGAGAAATCAACTGAAGCTTCGGCAGTTTCCAACCAAAGGTAGGGTTGTTTATGTTTTCTCCATAGATTCTCTTTAAAAATGTTTTTTTAAGTCTTTAAAGCTTTATATTTCTTTCTTGTGTCCTCTTAAGGCCAGATCTATTGTTTCGGGGGTGAAAACGGGTGATTCGGGCGTTTTTAGGGATTTCTCGTTGGAAATCCCAGAATACACGGCGTGTGTTCAATGGGTACACACTGTGTGTTCTTTATGTTCAGGGAAGATGAATTTTTCTTAAGTACACACTGTTTAATTTGAGTACAAGTCGTGTACTGGGTGGTCGTGTGACTGGCTGTGTGGAATAGAACACGGAATAGTGGTTTTTAAGGAGTACACACCTTGTACAGTAAAGTACACACCATGTAGTGGTACATGGGCATGTGTTCGGGTGAAAATGAACACTGAGTAAATTTTTTTGAACATTACATGCCATGTACAATAAAGTGCACATCATGTACTATTACACAGGCAGACCCAATGCGTTCTGTCCATGTCCTTTGGCCAAGTACTTCCCCGTCTTAGTAGTTTTGAGGATATCCTAGGCCTTGGAAGTCGGAATTGGGAATGTGTGTAGTCTATTATGAGTGTTTTTTCATGTATATTTCAATGGTGTAATAATTTTTACATTTAGAGGTCATATAAATGATGTTTTGGGGTGTCTATATAAATGTAGAGGTTTTTTCTCCAGTTATCGAGTTCTTTTGTCACCTGAGAGTGAGACTTGGCGCGAATGATACGTTGGGTATTCGGACCAACCTAGTTGAGAATTTTTGAGATGAGATAATCTATGAGATATCTCCTGTGTCATATGATTTTAATCATTGTTCCTCTTGTGAGATTTTCCCTTCTGGCCTATGAGGCTGTGAGACCGGATGCTTCCAAGGATCCCCTAAGGGATGCATTTACTTGTGTGATGACCTAGGGATTCCCTTGTAGGATATCTCTCTTGTTCTTCCTTTGATAGGACCCATGTTATGGAATTCCTATGTTTTCCTTCATTTGAGTATTTCCGTGTATGATTCCTCCCTTACTCTTCGTTAAGGATCCCGTGTAGGATGCCTTTGCTCGTCTTTACCTGGAGGATCCCGAGTATGATGCCTCCTCAGTGTTTGACTTGAGGGACCCAAGGGGTACCTGTTGTTTGACCTACCCAAAGTTTTTATGTCAGGTTTGGGTAGAGATGGTGATTGGGTGTCACCTTGGTTTGGGCGTTCGGGCCACCCTCACTCATTTGTTTATATCTGACTTGGTTTGCTGATGTTGTAGTGGTTACCAGAGGTTCTTTCTAGTTGTGGTTGTTGATCCTAACGCGAGGAATATTTATTGTTTTTTGGGATTAATTCTATGATTTTATGCTTTAGTAGAGATTATTTGGATATGAATAGGTTTTTTTACTGTACTTTGTATGTGGTTTCCCATGCATGTTATGTTTATGGTCATTCAGTCGTGTTTAGCCATAAGGCTTCCTTGATGTCTTGCATTCCTAGTACTGTAGGATGGAGTGATTATTTTATCTGACATGCTTGAGATTTTGTGGAGTTTTTAGCCATGTATTTCTTGAGGGTTACTTTGGTCGTATTACATTTCCATGCTCGTTAACTTACACAGGGCCGCGAGAACCTGGTGTTGGAGAATATAAGGGGAATTGACTGAGTGAGATTCCTTAGAGAATCTTTGAGCACTTTAGGGTATAAGAGGAATTGACTGAGTGAGCTTCCTTATAGAGCCTTTGAAATATTTTAGACTATAAGGGGAATTTACTGAGAGAGCTTCTTCAGAGAGTCTTTGACGACTTGGGGCTATAAGGGGAATTGACTGTGTGAGCTTCCTCAGAGAGTCTTTGATTACACATGACTATAAGGGGAATTGACCATGAGTACTTCCTTAGAGAGTATTTTTCTGCATGAGACCAAAGGGGTTAGGCTGTGAGAGCTTCCCAAGTGGTCGTAAACTATGTGAGACCAAAGGGGTTAGACTGTGAGAGCTGCCGAGGTGGTCGTATATTATGTTAGACCTAAAGGGGCTAGGCTGTGAGAGCTACCTAGGTGGTCGTATACTATGTTAGACACAAAGGGGATAGACTGTGAGAGCTTACCAGGTGGTCATATACTATGTTAGACCCAATTGGGTTAGACTATGAGAGCTGCTCGGGTGGTCATATACTATATTAGAACCAAAGGGGTTAGACTATGAGAGCTTCCCAGGTGGTCTTATATTATGTTGGACCCTGGGGGTATGGATTGTGAGAGCTACCCGAAGGTCGTTCATAATTTATTTGATGCTATGTCAGACCCATAGGGTTCAAACCGTGAGAGCTTCCCAGGTGGTCATGTGTTTTTGATTGATGTCTTGTTGAAAAAAAGGGGTTAGACTGTGAGAGATTTCCCAGAGGGTTACTTGTTTTTCATTAGCTTACTCAGAGTTATAATTCTGGCATTGGCCGAAGCAGGTACATGTTGATTGGATTACAGACCCATAGATCGACTTAATGATACATGACTTGAGTGGTACGATGTCTAGCTCAATTCCCTTGCATAGGATGTCCAAGAGATCAGGCTTATGGTCCCAAGGATCGACTACTGATGTTGTTCTTTTTATTTGAATCACTTAATCATGAATATTCATATTTATGTTTATGTGTATAGGTAATGGACTATACATGTGCACGTATACATATATGGACATCCATGGTTGCACTTTCCTAGTTGATAGGGATTACATTCCCTAGTTTTTACTATGGTTTCATGTTTGGTTTACTACCTTTGTTGTGTTCCAGCTAGGCTGATCACGTTGTTGTTGCATACACTTAGCAGCACAATTATCGGTTGTTTGTCGGGGTGCCCTACTGAGATTATTTCTCACCCCTGTACGTGCACCTCGATTTATGTGTAGAACTTATGTCTGCTTTTCATGTTGAGCATGAGTTGCATGGTGGATGGGGTTTTGGCCCAGTGTTTCATGATCAAGCAGAGCTACTCACGTGATTCTATTGATCAGGCTGATGCTGTTCGACAGTGTCTGGAGATCGGGTATGTGAGTTATCTCAGAGTTAGTATTAGAGCCCTGTACTTTTATTTCATCGCCTTTTGTACTTGTATTTGTATGGTCGGCCCAGTGGGTGACCAGTGTTGTATTGTATTTCATAGCTGTTCGCGCTTTTACAGCATTTCATTATTTCATCTTGTTCTATTCTAGTTGGTTATTGATTCCGTACTCTGTTTACTTTCTGTTGTGTATGATACTTAGTTATTTCCACTGTTTTATTACTCTGGTATGAGGGTATAGTCTCCCCACAATCACACCCTGGGCCCTCACTGCTAGTCGGAAGCCTCTGGTATACGGGGAGGTGCGCTTGAGGGCTTGTGGTGAACCGGATCGAAGCATTGGTTTAGTGGATTTCGGGTCAGTACGTTGCATCTTTACAAACAAAATTTAATCTAAATCCTCAGGTTAACTCAAAAAAATAAACAAAGGAATAGAATTTAATTGATTGACTCGGTAATCTCTCCAATAATCTCCCCAATTTTGATAATCAAAAGACACAAATTAAAAGGTCATTTTATCATGAATTCAAAAATAATTATCCTTATATTATCTGATAAATCTCCCCTAGATATACCATCTATTAGATTAAAATCCTCCCTTTAATAAAACACATAGGTTTAATAAAAAAATATCCCCCTTAACAAAAACACTCCAACTTTTGGATAAATAAATATTTTAAATTCTCTAATTTCTCCCCAATAAAATGAAGAAAAACTTTCCAACTATTTTCTCCAAAATTATCCCCCATTGTGATTTTAAAAAAGATTAAAATAAATAAAATTTATATAAATTTATCTAACAATATATATAGTAATTTAAAAAAACTTCCAGTGATTTCTGCTATTATTTCTCCCTTTTGAGATATTCAATGAATTCATAAGAGTAATATTATATTCTCTTCATAACTTTTGATTTATATAACTTCTATTTTTATCTACTTGGAATGTTATTCTCACCTTTACTAATACACCATAAGAAAATATAAAAAAAATTATCTCCCTTTGGTATTAAAAAATATAAAAAATGATTTGGTGATAATAATTAATAGACAATAATAGTAAAGGAATTGAACATTTTAAAATTTATATTTTTATACCTATGAATGATTTTATTTTAATAATTAAAGTTTTGAATAATTTTCTAAATCAATTCACTTATTATCTATATAATTAAATAATATACTCTTTTGCAAAGAAAAATAAAAAAACTTTCCATTTTTCAAGGGTTAACTAGATGTGAACCAAATTTTAAAAAAGTAATAAATATTATGTATGAGTGAATAATAGATAAGTTTTCAATCATAAGAGTAACATTTTAAATCCAAATATTAAATTCCATAAAACATAAGAGTAATATTTAAAATTTAAGAGTAATATTTAAAATGTAAGAGTAACTTCAAAAACATAAGAGTAATATTCAAAAAATTAAGAGTATAAGTAAACCATAGAGCATCAAATTATTAAGAATAAATAATATATTTATGTATAATATTTACATGCATAATGTATTTATAATAAAGTAAAAAAACTTAAGTAGATAAATACTTAGAAATAAAAGATTATATTTTCACATAATAATAAAACATGAAGTAAATGGTACCTCTTAGAAGTTAATTTCCACTAAATTAAACTATAAAGGGTAACTTCGGTTATGCATAGTTCTGGTATATTTTTATAGAATATCTGATAAGTTCTGTTAAATAAAATTCCATATATTCTAAAGTATCTACATGAAAAATTAGCACAATTCTAAACAAATAATTTTCTTCCCATTTCTCAAATAGTTTTTCAATTTTAAAAGATAGTGAAATAATAAGAGAAACTTATGATCATTTTTCATTGATCATACATAACTTTATTTTAATATATTCAAATTTATTGGAATTTAATGGTTTTGTGAAAATGTGAGTAAGATGATTTTTAGCTCTGATAAACATAAGAATAATAACTCATTTTTTAGTAAAATATATATTTTCAAAACAAATGTGATATAAAAGAGAAAATAATATATATATGTTATCATTATCTCATAATTCCATGGAATATATCGTATAATACCAAAAAAAATTATGATACATCCATACATCCCATATTTCATGTATGTTATGGTATCCTCATGAAATAACTTCTATGAAATAACTTACAAAAAAATAAAATGACTAAGGATTTCAGTTATTGGTATCTGGAATCCTTCCTTGAAGATGTAATAAATGATCTGGTACCCAAATTTTCTTGGGTATGGAAATATCATAAATAAATATTTCATAAAATTTATAATATGTATAAATAGATGTAATAAATCATTATATATTCTATTAAAATATTTACAAAATATGAAATATTGCTTCAAAAAAATCATCCAAAGAAATAACTCCTTGTATCTAAATAAGTTTAAACAAAGTATGAAGAAAAAAATTAAAATAAAGAAACTTACATAAAATTAAGAATTTAAAACATAAAATTAAAGACTTTAAAATAGATTTTTATCAATTAATAAAAATTATAGTTTAGTTTTTTTATGAACCATGTACATCGATTGGATATTACGTGCTCGGGATTCAGACCTGCTTTGGTCCATAGGTATTAGAAAAAGATAAATTTTGGTTCCTAAATCCTTAAACTCTTCTATGATCAATAGAAGTAATTTCTTGACAATTGTAATCTATATGTTCTTTAAAGAATTTTATTTTTCAATGAACATTGGTTCTTCTAGTTTCCACCCCTCTAGAACTTTGTGATGAATAGTTTATTTCTTGAAAAAAAGTTCTATAATTGATAATTTCTCCTTCCAATGGTTTCACTACCTAGTCTAAAATGGTCCTCTTTAGACTCAATTGTTTATATCGATTATCAAAATTCTTCCTTCCATAAGTAAAGATGGAAAGTGCCTTCTTCAAACACTCAAATTCTAATTTTATCTTCACAAATTAATTTTTATCATCGAAACTTAAAATAGAAACATTCTTAGCTTTATGATCATAAATTAATTTCAAAATACTCTTCTTAAATTTAAAAATATTATCTTTAGCTTTAGTAGATTCAAACAAAATTAATATATTACTATTGGAGATTATCTTACAAGAATCCTCAATATCCAATACATAATTCTTATTTTCAGCATTACAAGTTGATATGAAAGTTAATTTATCACTTAACTCAAAATTAAGATTATAAATACTATCATTATCTTTATCAATGTCTTCCTTATCCAAATCAAGGTTATTATTTATCTTTTTATTCTTATTCTCTAGACAAGTCACATATTTAACCATTTCTATAAATTATATAATATCATCTCCATTTTTTGATAAAGTTATTCTTTTTCATAATTTGGAGTAAAATAAAAATTGGAATCAGGTTATACATATAAAAATTAATCAATAGTTACTTTCCCTATCAATTTTTGATCATTTTATGGAGCCTTTATAAAAAAATTGTGATCTTCTAGCTATTAACACTCTCTGAATCACTATTGTTTTTAGATATTGGATCCACAATGGAACTCTATATATCATTATTAGATCTAAAATATATTCTCTCTTTACACTTTTAATGCTTCACATCATTTTTATTATTCTTTATCCTAAGAAAATTAGGTCCTATGTTCCCTGGTTTTTTTTCACTCATAGTAGATAGTATATGAAGGTTCTTTTTTCTCATGTTTTTTTCTATTCCTTGAATAATAATACCATATATTCTTATTTCCAATAATATTATTCATATTCTTAATAATATGTGAAATTTTTCTTTCACTAGATTCATAATTTCTAACATACAAATGATTTTTATGTTTATTTTTCATGGTAGTAGTGGACTTTGAAATTTGAGAACCAGAAGTTAAAGAATATGATTTTGATGTGAACACAACTCTGTTTTTATCTTATCCTTATTAACTTCTCTCTTTAGTTGGTTCTCAAACTATATAAAATTATTAATAAGGTTATTAATACTAATATTTTTTAGATTATTAGTATCATCTATTATCATTTTCTTGGTTTCCCATTCCTTTATAAGAATATCAACAACCTTCTACAATATATGCTCAGATATAATTTACTTTTCTAAAAGTGATTTTATTCCATTAACAACTATCATAAATTTTTGGGGAATTTATTTCACTGAATCACCATGAAGAAAATCAAAGTCCTAATAATTTTCTCACAACATTTACCTTTGAGTCTCAAGAACATTAGAAGTTACAAAATGATTAATTTCTATATTTTTTCAAATTCCATTAGTTTTATCACATAATGAAATTTCTGTATAGTTATGTCTAATCATCAATCATAGAAAAATATTCTATACTTTCTAATTTTATGGATATTCTGGCTTTTCTTCATGAGTAAATGCAATGATTTTTTTCTATGAAATTTTTTATTTTCTATTCATCATTTGGAAGTGATATACTCATGTATTTATAAAAAAATCATCCTATCATGCTAATACTCATAATATACACCGCCAAATATCAATGGTTGGATAGGATTAATATTCTCAATGATTTCTATTTTAAGTCCTACAATAATAAAATAAAAAAATCTCTAAAACAAATTTATTTAAGTAAACTTATAAATTATATAAAATATAAGATATAAAACGACAAAGGTCTGGTACAAAGGGTAATAGATAAAATAGGTAGAAAAAGGAATTGATGCCACCTATTTTCCTAGAAGTTAAAAAATATGTATGCTACAATAGGGTTTGATTGTAGTCACAAACCTAACTTATTATTTTTTCCCACTCTAGGAGTAAGTTGACTGAAAGTTAAAATTTCTGATCAAATGAGAGTATCAACATAGATAATGTAAACATGTTGTGGAAATATAAATACTTGGAAGTTAAAAAACATAATTTAGATCAAAAATACCATAATAATAATTTAAAACAAACAAATCAATTTATAAAACAATGCACCGAGTTTCAGATAATAATCCAAAGATACCATAAAGGATATTATTACTAAAATAATTTTAGTCATGGAAAGTCTTCCATTTTAAACCAAATAAATAAGGAGTTTAGTAAATTTAACTAAGGTGTTAAAACTCTATTCTAGGATATTCATTAACTATAAACCTATAAAAATTAATCAAGTTCCAAACATAAAACGTCTTTGACAAATTTTTGGAATGAAGATGTTATATATTTGATCTCCTCTTCAATATCCTTAATCAGTATCAAGTCCAATCCCATAGAATTCATCAAAAAAATTATTCAAAATATTTAAATTCTTATCCCTAGAATCTTTTCGATTAGTATGATCATAATTGAAATAGGTTTCTATTTTTGGACCCTCTTTAATCAAACAATATTAAAAGTATAACAATTTCAAGATAAAGACTAAGATCTTTTATAATGAAACCTCTCCAAATGGTAGATCTTATAAAAAACATTAAAAATAAAACTAAAAGTGTAATCACTCAAAGGAAAAAAGATGATTCATGGATTTTAATTTATATATTTTACTATTATGTAATCATCTATATTACTAAAACCAGTGATATGAATTTATATACAAATTCCAATGGTCACTTTTTGTACACTTGAGGTGTAGTTTCAATGGCTTTAAAATAAGACTGGTCCTTCCACAAAATTAAATTTCATTTCCATTACAATGATCAATATACTAATGGGTGCAGTTCATCAAAAATTCATAAAGTATCAAAACAAAAATATTCATTTAATTTGCTAAAATTTATATCATTTAAAGTTATTTCTATACAAACAAAACTTAAATAAAATATTCAAGTTAACTCCAAAACAAAGTGAACTGTATTATGATTTTCAAAAAAAATATAAAAAAATAATTCAATTAATACTAAAATATTTTCAATAATTAGAATAGGGAATGGGGGCCCATTCTCATTCTCATTGACTCCTTATGAGGGTCCTAGAATGGTTGATTTTTGACATGTGAAATGGATCATATGGATTAAATATTTTTAGGAGAATTTATTTCATGGATGTGACATTCCTTTAGTGAGTGTTCTGTAGGGATGTGCAGTCTTAGAAGAATATGTGTGTGAGTAAGAATAACATATGACAATTTAAAATAGAAAAAAAAATAGCCTATATTATTGTAAATAAATTAATAATTTCCACATTATTTTGTTCTAGTTTTTTTATATTACATTGGTTTAATTTCATGGTTGAGTATTTCAATGAAAATGGCATGTTTGAGTGTTGTCTTTTATGGTGGTTGAGTTTTTTTATTTTTCTTTATTATTTTTATTTTTTCATAGATTCTAGAGGATTAGAATCATTTGACTGGTATATAATGTGTAATTTCAGAAATACTTGATTATTTTATTTGTAAATTTTAAAGGTACTGATGATGAAGGAATTTTGAAATAAAGTTGTGGATGAAAAAATATCAAGTTTTAAGGAAAACAATGCTATAATTATTTTCTTATTATGTCATTATTTTAGGTAATTCATATTATTGTTTTATGGTTTAAACATTTCAGTGAGGTGTAAATTTTTGGATTGGAATGTGACACCTAACCTGAATCATTAGGTTCAGGATTAAGTTTCATATAACCACATGTGTGCCTCCTCATATGTGAGATGCTTCCAGCTAGTGGGGGCCTAAATTGGAATATGTGATGACTATATCCTTGGTACAAATATCCAATAAATATATATACATAAGGAATTGTTAATAAAATAATATAATCAAACAATAAAAGTAAATTATATAAACCATTTTGTATAAATATTTCATACAAGACTACCAAACAACCATCCAACTATAATTCAGAAGGGTGTGAGTATAAACCTAGTTAAACACCACCAATACATCCTTAACATAAGTAAATAATTTCTATAAAAAATTTTGAAATTATGGTAAGTAAATACACAAGTAAATAATCACATTTTGGGTTATCGTGCACTAACCAAGCTTCCATGAATCCCAACCCTATCTAATTTAGCTCCAATTTGGAGGAGGAGTTATGTCTAGTTTCCATGAAACTCAAAACAAGACATGGTACCAATGTAATTCTTAGAATGGGACATAAGTTCATCATGTGTCTAGTAATCCCACAAGGCTGTCATACCCCACTAATAATCTCATGTAGACCACAAGGCCATCATGCCCCATTTCTAGCCCCAAGTTTGGGCTCAATACCATCATGCCCTATCATATGTCATTCATTACCCCTCCATAATCCTTACATTCCACATCACACATATTATCCCATTGAAGGGATTAACCGATCCATAATGGGTTGACTTTTCATTTTGATACCATATAATAGAAGATTATGGTATATACACTTATATATACGAACACAATCCATAGAAAGGAAAGTATTGAATTGTAGACATGTAAAAGTATATCAAATCAAGATTGGTAACATGGGCCACATGCACAAGATTAATAATGTCATGTCAGGAGATGTATCATGGGATACACACATGTACGAACATTTCATATCAAGAAATGTCACATGGGCCACACATGCACACAAGAATGTCATGTCAAGAGAGGTCTCAAGGTATACATACACACACAAGAATTTCCTATCATATAGTTTATACAATTTTCATAACATAGTAAGAAACTTCCTACCTTAAGAATATAGAATACCAATATCAATTTTCACCACCTGAATCAAGATCACACACCTTCAATCCCTATAAATAACCCCAAATCACCGCATAAAGATATAAGATACAAGATACAAGAATAAGAGTATCTTAAGGGATACGATCGGTTTAGAATTACCCATTGTGATCCAATGTAATGACTAAATCTAAATAAATCTGAGAATAATCAAGAAAAAACTAGATTTTTACATTCCTTTTATTAAAAACTAGATGGAATCACATTATCTAATATCAAAATTCCTATATCCAACCATGAAATTCTAGATCTAGGGTCATATATAAGAATAATATAGAATATCTATTAATAAAAATAAGAATAAAGGATAAAAAATCACTTACCTTGAAACCTCTAAGAGTGATGTCACTAGATCCAGTGTATTTTCTCTCTGTAGGGAAGGAACTCGCCAAGAATATCCACTAGATTCCCTAGGTTTGATAGGCCTAGGTTTAGGAGGTTTAATGAGGATTTATAAGGATTTTTTTGATTAAAATATAATTTTAATATTATTTAATTCTATGTGAATGGTTTTTCCACACGGTTTACCAAACTATGGGCCAATCATGCGAGGCTCACCACCTCTTTAGAGAACCTGCATAGTTTGTCCATGAATTTTGGAAAACTATATACCAACCTTGATTTTTATTCTATTCCATGTTACATGGTTTCCCATGGAATGTTTCATAGGTAACTCTAATAATACACCACCCACTACTCTACTCCAACAGACTACATGATTACCTAGGTGGAACCACATGGTTTCCCAACCATGATCAAATATTTCTTACCCTTACAGGCTTCTAGAACCCTAAAAACCCACCTATAATATACCTTATACTTCACCTAAAAAATTCATAACAAAAAAACATTCTCAAATAAGGCTAAAAACAGGGCATATCACAACTAGAAAGTCCATGTCCATTACAATCTCCTCCTCTAAGGACTTCTCATTCTCAAGAAGTGTCTCTAGAGGTCCTTCTCATTCAACTTGGTCCATTGATCCCATGAATTTGATTCTCACTCTTAATTTTATTCTTAGATATGTTTTTACTTTCATAAAGCTCAAATGAGATGCATTATATTCCCTTAAAGTACATTTTCACTCCAATCAACAATCTGCACAAAACATTCCTCGAATGAATCATCTTCCTCTAACTCAACTTCCTCATTTTCAATCACATGTGAACGATATGGATTATGATTTCTCAGATGATACACATGGAACACATTTTTCATACCTTGATTTCCTAAAGGAAGATCCAATCATCAATCCATTGTCTCCATCTATTCCACTATCTTGAACAGTCCCACAAACCATGGTGAAAATTTTCCCTAAATCCCTCAAATAAGGTGATGCATGCAAGAAAACTTGATCACCCATGGTAAAATCTAAAGGTCATCATCATTGGTTTACATAAGATTTATTCTTTCTATGATAATTAACCAACCACTTAATGATTAACTCTACCCACTCAGGGGTTTCCTACACTAAACTTGACCCCATAACTATTGACTCTTCGGATTCATACCATCATAATAGATAATGAAGAGGTTTAATATAAATAGAATCAAAATGGTAAATATGAATTGAATAATAAAAAATATAATTATAATAAAACTCTACCAATTATAAATGGTTGTCTCATGATCCTCCAAATTATATCACACATTCTCTAAGCATATCCTCTAAAATATGAAATATCCTCTCAGGTTGTCCTTTTTTCTGATGGTGATATGTTGTTCTAAGCTTAAATTATAAATTTATCACCATTTAAATACCTTTCCAAAATCATGATGTAAATAGATCATCTCAATTTTACATGATACTCATAGGCACTCCATGCATCCACACTATCTCCTAAATGTAAAACCCACCCAAACCATCCACGGATTGAGTTTCTCGAATGAGAAAGAAATTTATAACCTTTGTAATATGATCAATGAAAACCAAAACTATATCCCAATTTCTTATAGTTCTAATAAACCCTATGAAAAAGTTTATAACTATCTCATTCCACTTCCACATAGATATAAGGAGAGGATGAAGTAAACCATTATATCATTTATGTTCCTTTTTTATCCTATGTAAAGTAAGGTAATGAGCAGCAAACCTTTCTATGTTTTTTTCATGAATGGAAACCATAAATGACATTAGGTATCTTGATATATCTTAATTGATCCTAGATGTCCAGCCCATTTCTAGATGTGTGAATCTATAATCAATTACACTCTCATATAAGTAGGAACTACAACACTACCATGGACATGAGGCACAATATTCTCATATAAGGACTATACTGAAACAATTTCATCTTCTATAAACCTCGCCCACATAAATAGATAATCACAATCAGCCTCCTAACTAGAATTAACCCAATCAACCAAGGCAGAAGTGATGACCAAGTGTGCACAAGATACCACAGATAAAACTACCTTCCAATTTGCAAGAAGACTCATAAACTTTATCTCTTCTTTCGATGTCTGAGATCCCAACTATTGTGTATTCATAATAATATAATCTGCAAAAACATTAGCTTTTCTAGGGGTATATTAAATATAATAATTCAATGTCTATATATACTCGACCCAAATTCTCTACCATAGATTCATTTTTCACTAGAATAAAATATATCATAATGTATTGGGATCCATATAAAAAATAAATCTCTCTCTAAAGAGATAATGATTCCAAAATTTCAAGGAATTAACCAAAAAAGATAATTCTAGGTTATAAGTTAGTTTCACTCATGGTCCATCGCTAGAGAGACCCCTAACTAACTACCTAGTCATTCTACATCAAGATAGCCCCAAAACCAACTTAATGTGCATCACAGTACACTGCATAATTAATCCTAGGTTCTGGTAGAATCAAAATTTGAATAGATATCAACCTTATCTTCATCTCTAGTAATGCCTCATCACATAGGTCATTCCACAGGAACTTTACCACCTTCTTGTTAAATCTAGTCAAAGGTGCTTCCAAATAGGATAAGTTTTGGGTGAATCATCTATAGTACCTGGATAATCCAAGGAAACTCTAAATCTTGAACATGTTTCTAGGTCATTCCCAAGATGTGACTACCTCTACCTTCTTTAGATAAATATAAGTACATGTCTCAAAAATAACATGCCCAATAAAGCATACCTCTTGGATCCAAAAAGTGTCACTTTTAAAGTTTTATATAAGGCTGATGCACTCTAAGTATACTCAATACAAACTCCAAATATATAGCATGAAATTCAGAGGTATATTAATATAATAACATATCATCAATAATCACCATGATGAATGAATCTAGGTATGGGTAAAATATTTTATTCATGAGATCCATGAACAATATTAGATTATTCATTAACCCAAAAAAAATCACAAGGTACTCATATAACCCATATATTCTCCTGAATGTAACCTTCGGTATATCCTCTTATCTAACCTGAAGTTGGTGATAACTTGATTGTAGATCAATTTTTGAGAACCATCAGTCTCCCCTCAAATGGTCAAACAAATCATCATTATAAGGAAATAGATATTGGTTCTTCACTATAACTAGATTAAATTTTATGTAATCCTTGTATAGACTTATCTTATCATCCACCTTCTTGGAAAATAAAATGGGTACACCTTGAGGGGAAGTTCTTGGCTGAATAAACCCCTTTGACTTAATATCTTCAAGATGTAATTTCAACTCCTTCATTTTGGTTGGGGTCATTAGAAATGGAGGGATTAATAAAGTTTGAACACTTAACATGATTTCAATCTCAAACTTCATTATTATTTAGGGAGGGATTCCTAAGAAATATTTTGGAAATTAATTTGGGTAAAGGTCAACCACAGGAATAAAAGTGGTTGGATCCATTACCTGATCTGCTATAAGAAACATACCTCCCACCTGAGTTGTAATGGCCCTGATCTAACTGAGGTCCAATACCACTCAACTTTATCCTAGTTTCCATTCTATGGTTAGGACACGATACTCTCCTTTTAGGGATTTAAAGGTTATCTATCTCCAATAAAAATTGATATGATCTCTATAATGAGTCAACCAGTCCATTCCAAAGATCACATCGAAACTGGTCATATATAAAACTAAAAAATCCCACAAATGTTTATCACCTGAATCCACTACCATAAATTATATACATCTCTGGGTATGATTTATCATCTTTATAATAGGATTTTCAAGAGATATAAATTCAATTAAAACATTTGTAGGTAAACCTAACCCAACAACAACTTGAATAGATATAAAATAATTGGAAGCTCGTGTATCAAATAAGGAAGTAGGGATTACAGATTCAATAAAAATAATACCTCAAACTATTAAAGTCCCCTCTAAATCATCATATAGAATATAATCCACTATAAAGACTCTACCTACATAGGATCCATGACCTTGTCCCCATGATCACTGGTTTACATAATTCAATGAATTATAAGTAGTTTGTAACTGTTGTTGAGATCTCCTACCCACCCCCATGGTCCAACCCTCCTATAGTTTCTTGTATCCCTGCCTAATATTATTATATCCATGCCCTTAGATCTTGTTCCTACTTTGTATTCACATGTGAAATCAATCATAACTCTCTTGAATATAAATTTCAAATATTTCTCTTATTACTACACCGATGAAACTTCCTTTAAGAATTTGGGAATAATTTATGATGTTGTTTAATATTTCCATAGTTAAATCAATAGGGAACACCTCCTCCAAAGTATTGATATTATAATACCCTGATATTTTATGTTATGCTTCTCTTTAAATAAATTTAATTTCTTTGATAGCTTGTCTTACACGTAACACCAAGTTTAAACGAACCATGGTATACTAATAAAATATTATTATTTAAACATAAATGTTATAACCTAGCCATTAAATTGGTTGAATGAATATGAATAAGAAAAATTAAAATATATATATATAAAGTTTTTACATGAATCAAGTATATTTTTAGTAAAATCGTTATATTCTTTAAAAATACATTTTTCCTCAAAAATGTTTTTTATTGATTTTTGTGAATAAATAATATAATTAATTTCTAAAAATTATAGAAATTTATTTGAAAAAAAGAACTTAATTTTTTAAATAATCATGTTATAATTATATTCAATTTAATTTTTTATAATTTTCTAAAAATATTGTTTTTTTATGAATAGTGAAAATATTGATTTTTATTAAAAAATATTTTTTTCATTTATGGTATTTACAAAGTTATATTTTGTTTTAAATTGATTTAAAAGTAAAATTAGTTCATTTATATTATGAATAATCTAATTAAGGATATTGGAATTAATTTTACATTGTATTTTGGTATAAAACTTTTATACTTCGGAAAACATTTTTTCTAGAAAACTATTTTTAGTCTCATTTTGTGGGTTTAATTTTAAATTAAATTATTCCACTTCTAAGAATTAAATTTTGAAAAATTAATTATATATTTATAATAAATAGTTTCAAATTTTGTAAATGGGTCAATTTTATTTTCGTTCATTATGAATAATAACCATGATAAATATTTCTCACCTTGGTAAGGGTAAAATGAGTAAATTAGGGTTAAAACTTTGGGATAAGGCTTTAAAATTTATCTAAAACATTCTTATATCCTATTAAATGAGTGTAGTTTATATATTTCCATACAGTTCTTGAATATATTTCCACATGGTTCCATTTTTATTTGATCATGAACTTTATATTATTTAAGAAAATAATAAATATAAAATGTCACTCTCTTGACATTAATATCTCTACAAATTTTATATATAAGGATAAAAATATGATAAGTTCAGTTATATATGATTATTTTATATATGAATTATTTTTTTATCAGGGTAATTTATCTATTTTGTTTGATCAAATAATTATCTTAGATGCTTATGCAACACCGACATAATATTTATTCGATTAATAGAAAAACAAAATAAATGATTTTAAAAAAAAATTAAAAGTAATAAAATTTGGATGACTTATTGTGTTAAAATAATTTTTTAGATAAACATAAAATATTAGGGATGTGTAAAAGGATTATATTTTAATTCTATAACTATATTTGTGACATTAAAGTCAAAGTAAATGAATAGTTCTGAAAATGACATTAATGATATTTTATAATAAAAAATATTTAATTAAATTATTTAAATTTCATAAAAATACTATATAAATCCAATTTAATTTTATATTGTTTAAAATTTCAACCATGGACCATTCGTGGGTCACTTTACTTTTTATTGTAACATTCATGACACTTAAAGACTAAAAAACATTGATATTATGGTAATTGTCAAAAGGGTTAATGAGGGTTAAAATAAAGAGAAAAGGGTTAAAAATAACCAAAACTTGTCAAAATTTTATTTTATGGGATTATTTTAACTTATAATCATCTAATATTTTAAAATTTTCAATTTTGAGTCACTTTATTATAAAAATTATTTTTTATTAATTTAATACTTAAAGTAATTCCAAAAGTTCCCCTCCACACATTTATAAAATGTCACCTCTTATCCTCTATTACTCGCACCTTTTGAGACTTATATGTCAAAATACCTGAAATAATAACTTTATATCTTCCTTTACCATGTAATAAATCTTCTGGTATTTCCAAAACACCATCCCATCGAGGCTTAAGGTGTAATCCAGAAGAGTTTTTTCAACGAAGAGGTATAACTCTTAACCAAGTGTTTTAAATTTTATTTATTCTTATAATTCCTATAAATTAAGGCTATCCAATATAAAATAATTAATTTATTATATTAAATATAAATAATTTTTATTATTATTATGAAACAACCATTATCTATTTTATTTCCATCCTATGGAAAGTGAAAATATTACTTGTGAGTATGTACGTCTTCCTATCTCCACATAGTGGTGTAATTCATTTTTCATTACTACTTTACCTAGATGGTTATAATTATGGATTTAATAAATATATATATGTAATTTATGATATTATTATGATTTTTGAATTTTGAATTATTATTTACCTTTATTTTTCTCTATCCGTCAAAAAATGGAAACAGCATTCATGCAAACGTACGACCTACCCTCTCCATGAATGATATAATTTATTTTTCTATATATTCCATTTATGTATGACTATATATATATATATATTGAATATATATTATATTTATATCATGGTTAATAATCTATAGAATATGGAACCATGATTAAAGAACAAGGACCGGAATTGTAGAATCAAAACTTCTATGAAACATGAAACAGTTAACACCTGGAAATGATGATTTTAATATATAATTATTAATAAATGGGTGTTTAAAAGTTATTAGTAGATCATATATGATATTATAAGTATATAAATTATTATGGTATCTAATTATAATAAATTTAAATTTATTATACATAAGTTAAAAGTGCTTTTGAAGTAAGTCGGGCTTGAGGTAAGGGTTTATTTCACAATATTATCATTATTAAGGATTGTTTATGTTTAAGTATTCATTGGGAGAATTATATTATATTTCTATCTTAAAACTAAAATAATTTATTCTCTACTAGTTATTTAATGAAATTAAAATTTTTCCTTCCATTTTTCTCTCTTAAGTAATAAAGATATTGAAATAATGTTTTAAGGAATGTCAACCTTGTTTTTTTTTGGTAGGGAATATTTTTCTTCCATGTACATATTTTCTTTAAAAAAAATCAATAATATTTATAATATTATAAAATGGTTTATTAAATTCATTATTATATATGTTTAACTTTTTATAAAATGTTTTAAAACTAATCTTCTTATTGTTTTTCAAAGGTTGTACCTTTTACCGTAGGTGTGAAAAGAATATTTGTTTTAACATACACTACATGAATACATTTTCCTTTCATCATAAATAATATTTTATTTGAATATTACTTTAAAATTTTACAAGATTCTTTTCAAATAAAATATTTTTCCTAATATTCTAGAATTTTTTAGTTTTCAAAAGTGATTTTCATAGTGAAAAGGGTATTTTACTCAAGAATTTTTTTAATGATATTTCTATGATGTTTATATTAATCAATGAAAAGAACCATTTATTTTACTTATGGTACATTAGGGATATGTTGTAATGATGACATCATTATTATTTATCTATATGGTTTATGATTAGTTTGACTGAGAAAATTATTGACATTTCATATATTATTTATTTCTATATAGATAGTTTTTTATTATTAAGGCATGTTGATTAAGTTTTACTATTTATTCATATGATAAATGAATGGGAATTGTAATTGAAGGGTGGGGACTAGAATTACATATCTTACTGATGCATCAGTAGGTATCATGATAAAATTTATTTTGGGTATTTGGTATAGGCCTTACCCATTTATGTAGGATGTCTTGGCATAAGGTCTCGACGGTAAGTTTAAGATATCTGGTGTTATGAAATCCATCATTATGAAATCAGTTATTAATTACCATGTTATAATTTGAATAATTATGATATCTATGGATAAGTTTCATTCTCACGTGATTATTTATATGGAATTATATTATCACCATTTATTATTTCCATATTAATCATTGTTCTCAAGTTATTGATTAAATAGAATGTGTTTTAAGTTATTTACCTCGCCATATTGATTATTCCTTATTTACTCAAGATAGATTCCATTGTATGTAACCTTTACTGAAGATCTGATCTCACCATTATTATTTTTCTTTTCCCCGGGGTATAAAGAATGAATCATTGAATGAGTTTAAGGATGAAAATTTTTTATTTTAATTATGTTTTTATATTTTATTACCAATGTAAAATAAGAAGTATTCTTGTATATAGTTCCTCAATACTAATAAAATATTTGGTCCTTTAAGATTTGATCACTTTTAATTTCATTATTTTTTTATATTTTTACCCATGTTTTTTATAAAATGTTTTAAAATTAATCTTCCTTTCATTTTCCAAATGAAGTACCTTTTATCAAAGGAGTGAACATAATATTTGTTTCTGCACGAACATATTTTCCCACCATTATGACTAATATTTTATTTGAAGCCTCCTTTACAATTTTTGAATATTATCTTCAAATAAAATATTTTTCCTAATATTATATAAAATTTTATTTTTCAAAAGTGATTTTCAAATTGAAATGGGTATTTTCCTCATGAATGTTTTAAGGGTTTTTTATGGTATTTTTATTCATTAACGACAAAAACTATTTATTTTACTTATGATCCACTAGGGATATATTATAATGATGTCATCCTTATTCTTTCTCTGTGTGGTTTATAATCAGTTTGAGGAAGGAAAGTATTATCATTCTGTATGTTATTTTTTCCTATACATACAGTTTTTTATTATTAAGGCATATTGATTAAGTTTTATTTTTTATTCATATGATGAATGAATGGGACTTATTAAGTGGTTAGTGGGGGAAAATTTACATATTTCCTTGATACATAAGTAGGTTTCATGAGACAAACTAGTTTGGGTATTTGGAAGAGGCCTTTCCCATTTATATAATGAACCAACCTGAGTCAACTAGACAAGCCACCTGAGCTAGAACATCATAGTGGTGAGGTGCAACAGGATAATGAACCAGGTCGGTTGGCTTATATAGATGAATTAGGTTGGTTCATTATAGAATGGAATCAAAGGGAGGTTTTGATCCTCTAACCTATGGGTTAATAGACAGGCTCGAGTATCTTGTCTAGTTGACTTGAGTTGGTTCATTACAGAATAGTGGAAAATGGATTCTCATCCTAAAGTGTGTTAACACTGACTGATTTTGGTTCCATGTCTTGGGTGGATAGGAGTTAGGACCATTGGGGTTTGGGTAGTGAGTGTTAGAGGGTTCATGGCCATCTCACTTCCATGTATGAACTCAAGTTACCATGGGTGGTCAGAAATTTTTTACCAAATTTGAGACTTAGATTTTAAGGCCATTTGAATGAATTGAATAGGGAATTTATTTAAATGGAACTTTTTGTTCATAAAATCATTTTCTTTAATTTTTATAATTTATTATTTCTTTAAATTAATCGTGATTTAAATCATAGACATGAATTCTTGAAGTTGGTCATAATATTTTGTAATATGATCTAAAGATGATTGGTCATCGTATTGTGCTTAATAGACTATACCTACAAGGAGATATCTTCCAAATCTGAGAGAGAAATCTGTGAGAAAGGATCCACAGGCATATCCTCCAGTGGAACCTTCTTTGGTTGAAGCTATATACCATAAAATTGAGACTCTATGTCAAGTGGGTTTTGGGAACCCATGATGTGTGGTGGATCATGGATCTGAATTCCCTAACTATAATCCACCAATATTCCATGGTGATAAGGTAACCTAGGAATATGAGGAGTTACTTGATCGTATTGAGAGTATATTCAACTTTTTTTAAAACTCTTGAGGAATATACAGTGGGTTTTTTCACATAAAATCTTGAGGGTCCAAGAAGGAGATTGTGGGAATCTATTTTGTAAGCTAAGTTTCATGAGGATCTTATCTATACTTATTTTAAGAAAATAATTAGTCAGTATTTTTACCTTGAGATGTTACGTATGGAAAAGACCTGCTAGTTTTTGACCTTAGAGCAAGGGGATAGTATCTTCCTAGAGTATTCCACCCATTTTCTGAGCTTGTGCATTTGGTACAGGATCTAGTCACCAATGTGTACCTAAAAACTCGAAAGATTGAGTTGGGATTGAGGTCGGATATTCAGTTGATATTGAGTCTCATGTGCCTTCTGACCTTTGTGGAGGTATTTGATAAAGAATATTTGGATGAGGATTACATATCTTGAAATATCGGTTTGGGTGGAGCTTCATTTAGTTTAGTTGTTGTCCAGGGTGTGTCTTCTGTCCAAAAAAGGAAGCATGTGGTGGTTAGTTTTCTTCAGGAACAGTTTTAGGGGCTTCATTGGGATAGTAACAATTTTTCTTCTATCAGTTTGGAAGGAATGATTATTCCAATCCTAATTGTACAAAGTCCCCTAATACATGTCTTCATTATAGATTATCATGCTATCTGAAGTGTTTTTGTTAAAGGATGTCTCAGGGTAGTAAGGCAGGATCCACTCTCACCAAGGGTTGGTAGGTTCGTATTAATGCTTCTAAGGGTGGTGGGTCTAATCTATAGGCCAAGGGACACGTTCATGTTTCTAAGACTAGATAGATTTATGTGACTAAGTAAGTGCCATAGGAATCTAAAATTAATGCGAGAAAATGTTAGAGGTACGGTGTTTATTTCATCTTCTATGGTGCTAGATTTGTTTGATATAGGTGTTACTCATTCATTTATATCATCAAAGATAGTTGGTGTGTTAGGATTACATTTGGAACTTATGTCGTACTTGTTGTATCTTTCTAAGCCTTCAGTAAATAGGTCTGAACAAGGTTTCAAGTGTCCTACATGTCAGGTGATGATAGTCGACTATAAGGTGGTCTGGTACTTTTTAGTTCTTGATATTGAAATCTTATATCTGATACTTTAAATAGAATATATGATCATTATTAAGGGACAGATATACTATTATCATAATTATGTTCCATTTTTATCTTCTTATGGGTTTGTTCATGTTTTTCAGGATGGGTGGGGGTCTAAATTAGGAATGTAAGGGCCTATTGTTCTTTATTTTTGGGTAATATTATGAAAATTTTCAGATATTTTTTTTAATTTTTTTTACCATTGTTTGGTTATTACACTTCCTATAGGGGTTTGTACATACCCTGAGGTATTTATGGATGATTTCTTTGGGTTACCACTATATAGAGAGGTCGATTTTACTATTTACCATCTCTCTAGTATGATGCATGTTTCTATGCCATCTTATAGAATGGAACATTCTTAGTTTGTGGAACTTAAATTCCATCTTGAGGATCTATATTCTAATGAATCTATTCATCCTAGTGTGTCGCTATGGGATTCACCCATCCTCTCTACAAATAAGTCATACAGGAGTCTCAAACTTTGTCTGGATTATCAAAAGTTAAATTGGATGACCGTTAAGAACAATTATCATTTTCCTAGGATTGATAATATTTTTGAACATATTATAGGGGCATGCTGGTCTTCAAATATTTACCTTCATTAAAGGTACCACCAGTTGAGATTCTGAGAAAATGATATACCTAATACAGTGTTTAGGATTAGGTATGGGCATTTCAAGTTACTGGTTATGATATTTGGTCTCACCAATACTCCTATATTATTCATAGATTTGATGAACCAAATCTTTCATTAGTTTCTAGACTCTCTCTTTTTATGTTCATGGATAATATATTGGTGTACTCCAAGAAAAATAATTATCATATGGACCATTAAGATATAATTCTTCAAACCTTGAATGAAATTATTCGGTATAAAGCTTTCCAAATATGAATTTTAGATCTGGAAAGTGGAATTTATAGGTCATGTGATATCTAATAGGGGATAATTAAGGGATATTAAAAAGATATGGGAAATTATTTCCTTAGAGAAACCCATAAATGTGATTAAGATCTAGAGATTCTTGGGTTTGGTTGGTTATTATAGACGGTTTGTTTAGGATTTCTCTAAGATAATATATTTGATAATAGTTTTAACCCATAAGGGTGTAAAGTTTGAATGGAATGAAAAATATTAGAGTTATTTTGAGGAGATGAAGTTTAGGGTTACTTCAACTCTAGTTTTGATTCCTCCAGAACCGGGTTCAAGTTGTGAGGTTTTCTACAATGATTTTGGTCCGGTTTTGGGATGTGTCTTAATGAATGGGAAATAGGTGGTGGCCAATAGCTCTCACCAGTTACTCCCTCACAAGAAGAACTACCCTAATCATGATCTTTAGTTGGAAGCCGCTATGTATACACTCAAAATGTGGCATCTCTATCTCTTTGGGGATTGGTTTACAGTATCTTCTAATCATAAGATCCTGAAATATTTTTTTACTCAGAGAGATCTTAATTTTTGATAGAGATGATCAGTAGAGTATCTTTAGAATTTTGATTTTGATATTTTGTACAATCCTAGGAATGGGGATGTGGTTGCTAATGTATTGAAAAGAAAATTACTGACACAATTCGTGAAGGAATCGGTTGAGGTGTGGTCTCTGGTGAGTTTTTTATTGAGATGAGCTTGGGATTGGAAGATTTTGGTGGATATATATTTTTGGATTTTATGAAATCTAAATTGTATTTTTATGAGAAATTTTGGCTTGAGAAGGTGAAAAAAATGGGTACCAAAACTTAGGTAAAATCCATTATGGTGGGGAGACCTCAAGTGAGTGGTATTTGTCTCCTAGTAAATATTTGTTCTTCCGTAACAGGTTGGTTGTTCTTTTTTCTCTAAGGTAGGAGTTGATGGATAGTGGAAACCAATAATAATGGTTTGTACACCCTAGCGATACAAATATGTATCCTGACTTGATATGTAGGTATTAGTATCCAAGGATGAGGTGGTCGATTGCAGTTTTTGTTTCATGGTGTCTCACATTTCAAAAAATTAAAGTGGAACACCAAATACCTACTACTTTGTTTCAACATTTTCCCATTATGTTATGGAAGTGGGATGAGATTTCAATGTACTTAATTTTTGGTTTTCCATAGAATTCTATTGGTAGGTATGTGATCTGTGTGATCATTGATCGAATTATGAAATCAAATTATTTCTTACCTATCAAGAAGACAAAAAAAGTGGAATGACTTGGAGACTTTTACATCTAAGTGACTATGAAACTTCATGGGGTTCCCTATATAGTTGTTTTTAATAAGTACCTAAGGTTCAGTTATCAATTTTAGAAAGTTTTTTAGGAGGCAATAGATTCCTAGTTGAAATTAAGTACGGTTTATCATCCACATATGGATGGATAGATAGAGAGAGTTATCCACATTATTGAGGATATGCTCCGGGATTGCGTGCTTTATTTTTTAGGGTCTTAGGAAAATAGTTTTCATTTTATTGAATTTTCCTATAATAATATTTATTTGGATTCAATAATGTTGGTTACCTTTGAAGTATTGTATGGATGTTCATATAGATCTCCCTTGTGCTGGGCAGATTTGGAAGAGTGGTCCTTGTTTGGGTCGAGTCTCATTCAAGAGATGATGGAAAAGGTGCAATTGATCCAAAAGAAGTTGGTCAAAACATAGAGCCATCAAAAATCCTATGTGTACTTTCATCATCAGCCTCTAGAGTTTGATGTTGTTGATCTGGTTCTTCTTAGATTTTTACCTTTCTTAAGTGATTTTTTGTTGTCTAATCGATGTAAGTTGGCATCGAGGTTTGGTATCCCCTTTGAGATCATTTAGAAACTCAAAAATGTTTCATATATATTGGACTTACAATCTTGTTTTACTTTGATCCATGATGTCTTTCATGTTTCCTAGCTAAGGAGGTATCACATGAATCCTTCCCATGTGATTAGATGAGAATATGTTGATCTTGAGCCCAATACCACCATTGTTGAGCGACTAGTTCAGGTTATGGATCATCGGGATAAGGTACTATGCAGTAAAATGATTCCCTTGGCCTAGGTATTGTGGTTTTGTATATGGGATATCCATGAGAAGTGAGAGAGGGAATCATTGATGAGAAAGTAGTGGCCTTATCTTTTTGTAGTCCCAGAATCACGAGGAATCTCTGGGGATAGAAAGCTCTTATTGTGGGTAGAATTGTGACGCCCTCTAGGTCATAGGTGTGCCTTAGTTGAGCCTTGTCCTTTCTCTTTTGGGGTTCGGAAAGATTCATGGGATTGAAGGTTGAAAACAAAGGATTTTGAGAGAAACTAGTAAGGTAAAAAATTAAGGGGCATAGTTATTTTAACCATTTTTTATGCCTCTATGAGGATCCAGTGGAATTTTTCATGGTTTTTCCATGATTAGAAAAACCGTGTGACATGTCTGGTGAATCGTGTGAGGTGTCTAGTGGTTTTCCAAGGGTTTCACATGGTTGGCACATATTTTTTTCCAAACCATTCATACCCTAATGAAATTCATACACTCCCCAGATATAATGGATGTTATGGGTACATTTCTAAGGTACACGGTTAGTTTAACCATGTGTCCTACCCTAGGAAATCATTCGACCCCCTTCCGAGTTATTAAAAAGTGGGATTTTACCCTTTTTCACTTGGTCATTTTAAATCCTAATCACCCCCCAATATCATTTTGGATCATCCTAACCCTTCCCCGGTGCTTAATAGGCATGTACCCTTGGATTCTAGGTGGAAATACTTCTTTTATAGTAGATCACATCAAGGTATGTTGTGTTTTTTATCCGGTTTCCTCTCTTCTTTGTAGATCTACACTAGATCTCTTCTCCTCTCATATTATGGTAACAAAAAGGTATTTTTATGCTATATCCAAAGGTTTTGATAGAGTATTGATGTTTTCTTATGGATCTAGGATTTTATGTCCTAATATACTCTTCCATAGTCTTCATTTTCGAAGGTGATTTGTTCTACCTTTGTTTTGAGATAGGTGTTTCTATAAAAAGGGTCTATTCTATGAATTACTTATTTTTATTGTAAAATTACTTTGGGTTATTCATTTAATTGAATTTATTTGTGTTTTAAAGGGATTTCTTTGAAATATTATTGTTTTTAATGGGTTTTACTTTAAAAATGGGTTTTTTCACACCAAGTGTTTAATGAAATTCTTGAATGGTAATTTTGATTTGGAAATGGGTTTTAAAACACTAAAGTTGATTTTCCTGGATTTAAAAATGTTTCATAAATTGTTACCATGTTTTTGAAATTTATTTTGAAAAACATGGAACATTGGGTACCTTGGGTGCATTGGGAAAGGGATATAGGTGACCCTAGTTTGTGTGGCACCATTTGGGGTTACTTTAGATATATTGATGGATTGAGGTAGGACTTGATATTGGTTATTACAAACATATACATAGTTTAGGATATTTTATGTCTAGTACGTATTCTCATAGTCTAGGGACCAATACTATGTGATTTTTCATTTATTTTTGTTTATCACGTGGTGGATTTTTTTAATGGATTGTTCCTCAAATGTTTTCATGTGAGGTTATATCACATGGCTTCACATGATGAAATATGTCATGGATGTGTGTTTACTTTCTTACATTATGGTGTGTGGATATGATTTTCTATTTAATCACATATAATTTTCATATTTATGGATTTGTGAATATGAAATAATTTTATGAAAACTAAAGGAAAATGATTTATAAATGGATTTGGATTTATGAAAATTCTTTGTAAACCTATTTCTATTTTAAAATATATAACTGTTGTATTCTTGATATTAGAGCTTGTATAGACTCTATGGTGGTATCCTACTAGGATTTTTTATCACACCCAACTTTTTACATTGGGTATTTTTAGATATTTTTTTGTAGGATTTGGGTAAAGGGAAGGGAATATTGTTATATATTGGCTTCTCGTTTCATCATTTCCTTTGGTTTAGGGTGATTAGGAGGTGATGGTTGGTCACATGGAGACTTATTGGACTTGTCTTTTCATACTTTATGGTTATTTATTTTGGATTGGATTATATGGTTTTTGGATGTATCTATTTATTATTATTTGTCATCTGGTTGTATGTATTGTTTTAGTTATATTCAATAATTTTTTTTATTATCATGTCACACCTCACCACCATGATGGGTTGGCTCGGGGTGCTTGTCTACTTGACTCGGGTTGTTTTTTTACAATTTATGTAAGATGGCATGGTATGAGGCCTTGATGGTAAGTTTAAGATGTTTAGAGTTATGAATTCCATCATTATGAAATCAGTTATTATTATCCATGTGATTATTTTAATAGTTATGATATCCATAGGTAAGTTTCATTCTCAAGTGATTATTTATATAGAATTATTTTATCATCATTGATTCCTACCATATTATTAATCATGATCAAGTTATTGATTAAATAGAATGTTTTTTCAGGTATTTACCTTTCCATATTGATTGGAACTTATTTACTCAAGATAGCTTCCATTGTATGTAACCCTTATTGAGAATATGAGCTTTCCCTTATTTTGTTTCGTTTCCCTAGGGTATGAATAAGGAATCATTAAATGAGTTTAAGCGCGCATAATTTTTTATTTCACTATATTTTTATATTTTATTACCAATGTAAATCGATAATCATGCTTGTATTTGGTTCTTTAAGACTACTAAACTATTTGGTCCTTTAGGATGTGATCTCTTAATCCTAATGCATATTTAAAAAAGTAACCACCAACTCTGGGTTACTAGGGTCAGGGTATTTGCAATTGGTATCTAAGAAAGTTTATCAGAAACCTTGAGAACTGGATTTAGTAAAATATAGATTAGGAAAATTAACCCTATGAAATACTTTGAAGATATGTAGAAATGTATGAAAATATCATAAAAGTTTTATTAATATAGAGATTGTGTGGTATTCCTAGAAATCCATATATATATTGATACTACAAGTGGACGTGGTTTTGGAACAGATGTTCCTAGGAGTAATAACCCCAAAAATAGTTGTTTGAGTATATCTTGACCATCATTCTGATGAATAATGAGTATTATATTACTATTCATCTGGTTTGACACTCCTAGGGGATATGTTTGTGCTAATTCAAATTTTCTTTATGAACCATTATGATGAATGAGTGAATAGAACCTATAGAAACCTATGATATTTCATAGTGATATGAGATAAACCTAAAGTGTATTGGGTTGATAATTCTAAGGTTAATAATAAGTTTAATTTCATAGATACCCCTTTTATGTTTTATGTGATGGGATTTAAACATGATTAAGGATATTTTGGAAGAAATTTATAGAAATACAACCCTTCAGTTTAGTATATATTTTAGTGAGAAGGTTATTTGAGGAATAATACTTCTATATTTTGTGGAAATATTTTTAATGTTATTGATAAACTTTAGGGTTAATATGATCATTGATTTTAAGGTAATAATAGTCAATTAAGATTATTTTTATTTTGTGGAGAAAAATAAGTTATATAGAAAACCTTAGTGGTTAAAAAGTGATTTGATGATTAATTTTATTTTTTTAGAATGTTCATCATATTTTTGGGAATTTCATAAAAATTATATTAATAAAGTTTTAGATAAAGGATAAATAATGGGCTATGATATAACCTATAACATCCAAAAAGTTCATGAGGCTTGAACCCATAACCGAAGGGAGATAAGGGTGAAACGTCTACCACTAGCCTACATGATGTCCTAGTTAGCATTAATTTTTTTTATTTAAATTATTTGATAGATAAAGATTAATTTAATTTTGGGAATCATATTATAGGATCAAATATTTTTAAATTTGTTTGATTTTATACTGATTAATGATATTTGGGGATATTTTTTATTAGTCTGAGGTATATAAAACCTTTAGGTTTAGTATAAAGGATTATTTAGGCAGAATGTTATTACGTTTTTGGAGGTGTAAGTTAAAGGGTATGAGATAACCTTTTAGGTTAAAATTTTCTTTAATATTGAGTTTATTGAGGTTATTTTAGATATAGGTTTATTTATTTATGTTAAACCTTTGATTTTATTGTTGAATTTTGGATATTAATGTATTATTTATTCATATGATGGTTTATTCATTTTGGTTATTATCATACAGTGTTCTAACCATTTTGTTTTTTTAAAGATATTGGTAATAGATTTTTATTATTTTTTGAATTATGTGATCCATTAAAAGTTTAATTTAGTGCTTCGAGCATGAAAAATTCATCTTGAATTCTCATCATTATGAGAAAAAGATAATATTGTGTGGAAATTGATTAAAGGATGAAATTATTATTTTCAAGTTAGTATAATTACTTAAGTTATTAATCTATACGGTAAATGAATTATTCAACTCTAGGAAAACGATCTTGAAATAAAAAATTTATCCTTTTACCTTCATTTCAGATAAATTGATGGTCTTTTCACCCCTTAATTATTTATGGTTTTTTGGTCATTAAATGTTCTCTATCACTCACTATTATTCCTTGTATTCTATTTTTCTCCACTGTGTCTATATTTTAACTTACCATCAATGTTCTCCTTATCTGGGAACCCAAATATGTGATATTTTATATAACCTTTATGTTTCCCACTTCTCCTTTTCAAAAGAAGTTTTTATTATCCCTATGTATGATGTGGGTTTTCAAAAAAGGTTGAACCATTGATGAGCAAGTTAAAATTTCATGAGCTCAATTTATTTAATGGGGGTATAATGTAACACTTCAAGATTTTATGTTATATTTTTCCTCAAATAAATTTAATTTCTTTAATAACTTGTGTTACATGCAATATAAAGTCTAAACGAACCATGATATACTATTTAAATATTATTATTTAAAAATGAATGTTATAACCTAGTCATTAAATTGGTGGATTTAATAGGAATAAAAACTTTTTTTAAAAATTTAAAAATGTTTTATATAAATCTATTAAATTTTTATTAAAGATATGCTTTAAAAATACATTTTTCCTCAAAAATGGTTTTTATTTATTTTTATGAAAAAATAATATAATTAATTTCTACCAATTTTAGAAAATGTATTTGAAAAAATAAACATCATTTTTTAAATCATAATTTTATAATTATATTAGAGTGAATTTTTGATAATTTTTTAAAAATATAGATTTTTTCGATAAATAGTAAAAAATACTGATTTTTATTGAAAAATATCTTCTTGTTTAAGGAATTAACAAAGTCCCGTTTTATTTTAAATGGTTTTAAAAGTAAAATTAGTTCATTTATATAATTAATAATATCATTGTATTTAATTTTATTTTGGATTTCAGCATAAAAAATTTATACTTCAGGAAACATTTTTATGAAATAACTCATTTTCATCACATTTTGCGGGTTTAATTTTAAATTAAATTATGAAACTTATTTTAATTTAATAATGAAAACTGATTTAATATTTTCAATCATGAGGATCAAATTTTTTCAATATGTCACTTTTATTTTTGGTCATTATGAATAATAACCTTGATAAATATTTGTAATCTCAGTAAGGGTAAAACGGGTAAAATCGGGTTAAAACATTGGGATAAGGCTTTAAAATTTCTAAAAAACTTGAATTTATCCTATTTTATTAGTGTATTTATTCTATTTCTATAAAATTATAAAATATATGGACACTTTTTTCAATTTTTCTTTGATTTTTCCTTTTATATTATTTTAGGAAAAGAATAAATGTAAAATTTCACTCACTTAACTTTAATACCTCTAAAAAATTTATGTAAGGATAAAAAGAGAATAATTTTGATTATAAATGTTTATTTAATAGATAAATTAATTTTTTTTATCATTTTAATTAATATTTATTTATTAAATAATTACCTTAAATGATTATGCAACGCTGATATCATATTTATTCAATGACAACAACCCTTTGTTTTACATATTCTCTAATGGGGATATATTTTAATGATGTTATACTATTCTTTATTTGGTTGGTTTATGATCAATTTGACTAAGGAAATTATTAACATTCTCTATGTTATTTCTTCCTATATGGATAGTTTTTTATTATTAAGGCATGTTGATTAAGTTGTATTATTTATTCATATGATGAATGCATGGGACTTATTAGGTGATAGGTGGGGATTAGAATTACATATATCCTTAATGCATAGGTAGGTCTCATTAGTCAAACTATTTTGGGTGTTTTAATAAGGCCTTACCCATTTTTGTAAGATGTCTTGGCACAAGGCCTCAATAGTAAGTTTGAGATATTCAGCGTTATGCATTATGTAAAGACCCATAAAATTCAAAGAAAATTTTTTCTTAATTTTCTTTAGGATTATACATTAACGTAGTTTCTGAAGGCACTTGATTCTGAGGCCTGGTGTGCCCGGAATTTCTATCCAAAGTTTAGCTCGGGTACGTTCAGTGAACGAACGAGCGGGAATTTCTAACTTTTGAACCGGTGCTCGGAATCGAATTCAGAGGGCACTGATGGAACCGCAGCACCGGTAATTGCTTAGGAACGCCATTTCCAGAGTTGCTTTTACACGAGAGAAGTTGTTAATTTATGGGGAAGGTAAAATAAAATTTATGCAACAATTTTATTTTTACTTTAAGTGGTTTAAGCTTTGGGTGGAAGTTGGGTAACTACCCAACTTCCCAAGGGAGGTTATGAGGGTGGTGGGGCCCACACGAACCCCACCCCTTCACATTATTAAACCCCCTCAACTCACCATTATGGATGACAACTTGTCATGAATTAATTAAGTGGAATTAATTCAAACTCTTGAAATTCAAAAGTTTATGTTATGTTAATAAAATAAGAGATGAACTTATTTTATTTGTGGTTGGAACCTTGTTGTGTGAACTTTGGGAGAAAAGCCAAGGAACTTGAGGAACTTCTTCGTCTTCGACGAATAACGTGAAGAACACATCGGTCTCCGACGAAGAACGCCGAGTTCTCGGAAACCGATTACGCGACACCGTGAACCGCGACGCCCTCAACGTCTTCTTTCATGATGTCTCTTCCCGCGACGAATCCTCGTCCGACGGACCTCTGTTCAAGCTCGCACGAGGTAGGGGTTATTTTATTTTGTTCGTGAATTCTACCTTGTCGTTCTTCGTGGAAATACGACCAATTGCTATCGATTAACGAGAGGGGGCCGGACCGCACAAACACGGCCGACCCTCCTCCCTTTTTCCATGTTATTATTTCTAATGTGGTCGGAACGGAAATGGCGTGGTGTCGTCGCACCGCGCGAGATCGTGCGGCAAGAAATGCGCGGCGCCATCGCGCCGCACCGTGAAATTGAACCAAGTCGCGGCGCCGTCGCGCCGCGCCGGAGAACTGAAAAAGCACCGCGGCCGGAGAGGGGCCGCGGCGTAGGGGTGCAGCGTCGCCGTGCTGCACCGGACGAATGAAGGTCGCGGCCGGTACTGGGCCGCGGCGGAGTGTGGGAAACGGCGGCCGGAAATGGGCCGCCGACGTCGAAGCAGGACCGGCGGCCGGAAACGGGACGCCGGTGTCAGAGCAGGGAGGGGACCGGCCATCGCCGGTCTCGTGGCGGCAGAAACAGGCTGGCCGGGGTGGGCCGGCCGGACAGGAGAAAAGTCGGGGGTTCAAACCCCCGGCCGACCAGCTAGTGTCCCCCATTAAGGAGGGTCGCGGTTACAAAACACGGGGGGGCAGCGCCCCCCCCCCCCCCCCCCCCGCAAACCGAACGGCTCGGCCGTTCGGCCGAGCCAGCTGGCGCCACGCGCCAGTGCACCGGGCTACCAGGCCGGGCGCCGAGCCGAGCCGGGCCACCGGGCCGGGCTGCGCCCAGGCCAGGCCGGGCCACGCCCAGGCCGTGCCGCGCCGCGCCAGCCGGGCCGGGTCGGGCCGCGCCTAGACGGGCCGACCTGGACCCGGGTCGGGTCGACCCGGTTCGGGCTGACCCAGGGGGTCTCGGGCTGGGTCGGTATGGGCTCGAAACCCCCGTTTTCAGACCCTTTTGGGTATTTTGCCCATATCTCGGCCTATGGACCTCCGATCGACGCACCGTCAGTGGGGATGAGATCCTTGGATCGAGACGGTCGTTTCGGTATATCGCACTCAAGGTTTCAGAAAACTTTGGGTCCAGCCGGGTTGGTTCATACACAAAACCAACCGGGCCCTCGGAGCGGAAACGCTTATAACTTGAGTTCCGGACGTCCGATTGACGTGCCGTCGACTTGGTTGGATTCCTCTTAGTGAGACGGATCTTTTGGATTACTCCACCTAAGGTTTGGACGCAGGTGGAGTATGTTCGGGTTGGTTTTGACTTAAAAACCAACCGGGCCCCTAGGACGAAAAAGCCAATAACTCTCAGACCAGGCGTCCGATTGACGCGCCGTCTGCGACGTTGAGTTCCTGTTGACGATACGGAACTTTTGGATACATCAACTCTGGACTTTGTGTCAGTTGATGTATCAGCCTCTCGGCTCGTGGAGCAGACCCTTCCGAACGAGCTTGCTGTGTGCGGGGACCCTAGTGTTGGCTGCGTTTGCGACTGTGACGACAATGACTGTACAGAGATCCTCAGTGGATTCGACGGTGACGACTACAACACTCAGTGACACTATGTGGATCAGTGCTACCGATCCTGTGTGGGTCCAATCCTGTGTGGGTCAGCGCTCAGCGGTTCTGTGTGAGCCAGCGCCTACAGATCCTGTGTGGGTCTGATCGTGTGTGGGTCTTTGTGGGGGTTAGTTACCTATCGATCCTTTGTGGGTCATTGCGGTGGTTACTACCTATCGATCCTTTGTGGGTCCGACGGCTTAGATGAATCAGTGGCAGTATCTGATCATCTCTATCGTCATATGAAGAAGTATACCTGTGTGAGTTGAATCATGTTTTGCTTTCCTTTGTGGATTGTGTTGTGCTATCCTGTGTGGATTACGTTTTGCTTTCCTTTGTGGATTGTGTTGAGATATCCTATGTGGATTATGTTTTGCTTTCCTTTGTGGTCTGGGTTGTACTTGGGCTCGGATATTGGAGCCGAACGAGAATTGATGACTTAGGTATATGTATGGGAATATACCTAAGTAGTGTCGGATGTTACTTCGTGATTGTATCCTTCCTTTGTGGATTATCCTTTGTGGATTCTGGGAGACCTACGGGGATCTCGGGGTCCCTACTGAGTAGCTTATACTCACCCCTACACGGGCTATGCCCGCACTACGTTGTGTTGGTTGCAGACAACGGACAGCGTTGATCGTGGTTGAGGCTTGCGGAGCAGGACGGTACCTGGAGGTGGACCACTGGGCGGGACGTACTCGGAACGGACGGCTGGACCCGAGGAGCAGAGGAGGCTATCTGTACTCACCCTTCAGGTGGGATTTTCAGTGGACAGCTCGGCGTTGCGGCTTTACTTTTCAGTTGCTGTTTTTCCCTTCCAGTTGTACTTTACTTTCAGTTTGGGTGTGTATACTGGCCCACTTACTTTTCCGCACTTACTGTTGTACTAGCTTTTCCTTAGTGTTTACTTCTACTTCTTGCTTGCTCTGTGGTGTTCGTTTACTTTACAAAGGCAATGCCTTCACTTTTTATCGGGAATTTACGCCTTGGTGCTAGTCGCCAGCCCCTAGCCTATGGAAGGCGGGCTTGGGGTAGTCACGGCACGGGCCCCGAGGACGGGTCGTGACAAATTGGTATCAGAGGAGTTCGGTTCTACCACAGAACATGGGAATCTAATCGTTTTCTATGTGAAGCAATAGTGTTAAGCGTATTGGGTGTGTTTATCAGTCCAGGGATTCTAGTGTTGGTGCGGCGGCCGACGTATCCGTACACCAGGACCCTGACTTCTGATTTCCGACTTAATGCACGAAAACATTGATTGCATGTGTGATTCAAGTTTTCTTTGTGATTACTTTGTGTCAGCTCACCAGGTATACTGTTCTGACCGTGGCGCACCTGTTTCCTTTTCAAGATGGCCCCACGACGGCAGCCAGCTAGGGTTCCGAGATTTGTGCGTACCGACATCCCACCGAGCGACGAGGCCTCGGTGCAGGGCCCTTTGACAGCTGAGGCACCGGCGGTACCTCTACCCACCGAGCCACCGATGCTTCCAGCCCTAGCCGCTGATGATGCACGTCGCCTTAGTGCACTACACGAGTTCCAGTGCCAGAGACCGCCCAGGTTCTGTGGGGAGACGGACCCCCAGGCAGCCGAGGATTGGCTGGAGGTAGTGGTGAGAGTTTTCAGGTTAGTGAGGGCACCAGTAGACCTCATGGTGATCCTCGTAGCGAGCCTACTGCACGCGGCAGCAGGCAGATTGTGGAGCTTGATGCTCCAGGTGCACGTTGAGGCATTCTCTTCTTTGGATGGACTTTGAGAGCCACTTCCGCTCAGAGTTCGTCCCGGCCACCCTCTATGCGATGCGCATCCAGGAGCTTCTTCAGCTATGGCAGGGCAGCATGACGGTCGCCCAGTACTCGGCGAGATTTACCGATCTCTCGCGCTACTCGACAGACACGGTATGGGACCCATTCTTCCGGGTCTGGACCTTTGAGCAGGGATTGAGACATGAGATCAGGGCATCGCTGATCTCCCTCATCATTACGACTCAGGTAGGAGTACTGGAGCGGGACCTTTTGATCGAGAGCTTTCTTGTTGAGCCTTCATGAGCGCCGAGACCCACCGCAGGGCGGCATGTAGCAGAGTCTTCTGCAGCAGGCAGTCGACGGATGACTCATGGGTCCAGGAAGACCAAACCCTCAGGCAGAAGTCCTCAGGACACTGGCTCAGCAGTGCGGGGCACACAGCGTGGAGCCAGTCTTTCGAGAGGCAGGCAGTGCTACTCATGCAGTGGGCAGGGCCACATGGCTCGTGACTACCCGACCCACCGTACCGAGGAGCAGCAGGCGGTTGAGGGACCACCCAGGCAAAGGAAAAGGGTCGACCGTGGTGGTCCGTAGGGAGAAGTCAGACGAGGCGGAGGAGTTGGCTGAGCAGCAGGTGGTGGGCGACGCTTTGAGGCTCTACCACCACCACCACCAGGAGGTCCACCCCGACCACAGGGAGCTGGCGGACAGAGACAGGCATAGCTCCAGGCAGCGGAGGCCTACAACCACGGTGCGCCCGAGATGATTCGAGGTACTATCTGTGTCTATTACACCCTTGCTGCAGTACTTATAGAAAAAGGAGAGAGTCATTCTTTCATAGTCGCTGCCCTTGTTCGGAGCTCAGAGATTCCGACAGAGCCGTTGGCTCGATCCTTACGGCTAGAGACTCCTACGGGAGCAGACTCGACGATTATGCACTGGTTCCGGTAGTGTGAGCTTACTCTAGGAGGTGAGAGCTTCGTCTGGGATCTTCTTGTAGCGGCGTCAAGGCCTTACGATGTCATCTTGGGCATGGATTGGTTATCTACAGTCCATGCTCAGATTGACTGTATTAGGCGCAAGGTGCGATGTGTACGCACCGACAGGAGCAGGTTCACCTTCACCGGCGAGAAGGGAGCCTTCACAGTAGAGGATGGACTCTCGCAGAGGAGAGGACAGCCCATCACTCATCAGTTGTCTAGCCTCATCCTAGGAGCAGTTGAAGTGCGGAGTCCTAGTTTTCCTGCAGTGGTGGATCAGTATGCGGACGTTTTTCCTGACGACGTTCCAGGGCTACCTCCTCGTAGAGAGGTAGACTTTTATATTGACATGTACCCCCGGGACAGCCCCGATATCAACTCCAGCATATCAGATGGCCCCTACCGAGCTTCGAGAGCTACAGGTATAGTTGGAGGACTTGCAGGGCAAGGGGTTCATCCGACCCAGTGTTTCACCCTGGGCTTCCCCGATTTTGTTCGCCAAGAAGGCGGACGGGAGCTTGCGACTTTGTGTCGACTATCATCGCCTGAACCAGGTGACAGTGAGGAACAAGTATCCGCTACCGAGTATTGATGACCTCTTCGATCAGCTCAAGGGAGCACGGTGGTTCTCAAAGATAGACCTCAGGTCAGGTTATCATCAGCTCAGAGTTCGGGACGAGGACATGCAGAAGACGGCCTTCAGGTGTCGGTATGGCCACTATGAGTTCTTGGTTATGCCATTCGGTGTAACCAACGCTCCAGTAGTGTTCATGGCCCTCATGAACAGGATCTTTCAGCCATACCTCGATCGATATGTCGTGGTCTTCATCGACGACCATTTTGATTTACTCGACCACTGAGGAGGAGCACGCCTACCACTTGCGGGTTGTACTAGACACACTCCGAGAGCACCAGATTTATGGTAAGATCTCGAAGTTCCAGTTCTGGATACGTGTGGTCCACTTCTTGGGACACGTCATCTCTTCGGCGGGAGTTGCAGTGGATCCTGCGAAGATCGAGGCAGTGCTAGCTTGGGAGCCACCCAGGAGCGTGACGGAGGTGCGGAGTTTCTTGGGACAAGTTGGATACTACCGGAGATTAGTGCCAGACTTCTCCAGAGTTTCGGCACCACTCTCATCTTTGACGAAGAAGGGGGAAACCCTTTGTGTGGTCAGACAGATGTCAGTAGAGCTTCCAGGAGCTGAGACAGAGATTGACCAGCGCACCTATCTTGAGGTTTCCTGAGGAGGGAGTAGGGTACGTAGTCTACTGCGATGCATCAGGGACCGGACTCAGATGTGTCCTGATGTAGGAGCGGTCCGTGATCGCCTATGGATCATGTCACTTGAGGCCGCATGAGCAAAACTACGCTACCCACGACTGGAGTTAGCAGCAGTGGTCTTCGCTCTGAAGGCATGGCGACACTACCTGATGGGTGAGCACTTTACAGTCTTTTATGACCATCAGAGTATCAGGTACATCTTCTCTCAGAAGGACCTGAACCTGAGACAGCGCGATGGCTTGAGTTCCTCCAGGACTATGACTTTGAGATAGTCTATACTCCTGGGAAGGGGAACGTGGTAGCCGATGCTCTCAGCAGGAGGACAGACATTCAGCTACTTGAGGAGGCGACAGAGCAGCTAGCCTCTTTGCAGATATCCTTCATGGATAGAGATGGAGCAGCCTTCCTTCAGTCTCTCACAGTCACCCCTCCACTACTGCAGCGGGTCAGAGAGGCACAGCATGGGGATGCTGACTGTGAGACGCGGCATGCATAGATATCCTCAGGACAGGCAGCTGATGTTTTCTCCTTTGGAGAAGAGCACGACATCCTTTTCAGAGGACGTACCTTGGTACCAGTTGCTTTACAGGGGTAGGTGCTGAGAGAGTTTCACACTTCTCCTTTGGCGGTACATCCTGGAGTGGCGAAGATGTACCAGGACCTCAGACGACAGCACTGGTGGCCGGGCATGAAGAAAGTTGTGGAAGAGTTCGTTTCTCGATGCCTCACCTGCTAGCAGGTGAAGGCAGAGCATCAGGTACCAGCAGGTTTGGTACAGCCCTTGGAGGTCCCGGAGTGGAAGTGGGACAGGATATCTATGGGCTTCGTGACCGGACTTCCACTCACTTCCAGAGGTCACGACTCCATTTGGGTGATTGTTGACTGACTCACCAAGTTGGCTCATTTCTTACCCATCAGAGAGCAGGGCTCAGTGGAAAGCTTGGGACGTCTCTACGTTCAGGAGATTGTGCGGCTTCATGGTGTGCCATCATCTATCGTCTCCGATCGAGATGCTCGCTTTACTTCCCGGCTTTGGAAGGGGTTGTAGGAGGCGTTCGGGACACAGCTACGTCTGACCACTGCCTTTCACCCTCAGACGGATGGTCAGACGGAGAGGACCATTCAGACTCTCGAGGACATGCTCCGCGCGTGTTTCCTCGACTTTGGTCGCAGTTGGGAGGACCACCCTACCCTTGGTGGAGTTCGCGTACAACAACAGTTATCACTCCACCATCGGGATGGCACCATACGAGGCGTTGTACGGCCGACCTTGCAGATCTCCTTTGTGTTGTACATACCCTGGGGAGTTAGCACTTGTGGGACCAGAGATGGTCTAGGCCACGGACAGAGAAGGTCCAGGTCATCCAGGAGCGGATGAGGATAGCTCAGAGCTGGCAGAAGTCTTATGCTGACAGGAGGCGGAGGCCACTAGAGTTCGAGGATGGCGACCACGTCTTCTTGCGTGTCTCACCTCGACGTGGATTATGGAGATTTGGCTGAGGCGGAAAGTTGTCTCTACTCTTCATCGTACCCTTCCAGGTCCTCAGTAGGATTGGCGAGGTGGCTTATCACATGGCTCTAACCACCTCAGTTGCACCGGGTGCATGACGTCTTCCACGTATCTCAGCTGAGGAGATACGTGCATGACCCGACGCATATCATTGACCATGGGGAGCTAGAAGTTGATGATGGGGTGACTTTTACAAAGGTTCCAGTGGAGATCGAGGATCGACAAGAGCGGGTCCTGCGTGGACGGTTGATTCCTCTAGTGCGCATCAGATGGCAGCACGGGAACCTCCAGGAGAGAACTTGGGAGCGGGAGGCTCAGATGCGTGCTCAGTACCCACATTTGTTTCCCTAGCTTATGATGTATCTTTACGGGGACGTAAATCTCTAAGGTGGGAGTAATGTAAAGACCCGTAAAATTCAAGGAAAATTTTTTCTTAATTTTCTTTCGGATTTTACATGAACCCAGTTTCTGACGGCACTTGATTCCGAGGCCCGGTGTGCCCGGAGTTACAATCTGAAGTTTAGCTCGGGTACGTTCAGTGAACGAACGAGCGGGAATTTCTAACTTTTGAACCGGTGCTCGGAATCGAATTCTGAGGGCACCGATGGAACCGCAGCGTTGGTAATTTCTTAGGAACTCCATTTTCGAAGTTGCGTTTACACGAGAGAAGTTGTTAATTTATGGGGAAGGTAAAATAAAATTTATGCAACAATTTTATTTTTACTTTATGTGGTTTAAGCTTTGGGTGGAAGTTGGGCAACTACCCAACTTCCCAAGGGAGGTTATGAGGGTGGTGGGGCCCACAAAAACCCCACCCCTTCACATTCTTAAACCCCCCTCAACTCACCATTATGGATGACAACTTGTCATGAATTAATTAAGTGGAATTAATTCAAACTCTTGAAATTCAAAAGTTTATGTTATGTTAATAAAATAAGAGATGAACTTATTTTATTTGTGGTTGGAACCTTGTTGTGTGAACTTTGGGAGAAAAGACAAGGAACTTGAGGAACTTCTTCGTCTTCGACGAAGAACGCGAAGAACACATCGGTCTCCGGTGAAGAATGCCGAGTTCTCGGAAACCGATTACGCGACGCCGTGAACCACGACGCCGTCAACATATTCTTTCACGACGTCTATTCCCGCGACGAATCTCATTCTACGAACCTCCGTTCAATCTCACACGAGGTAGGGGTTATTTTATTTTTGTTCGTGAATTCTACCTTATCGTTCTTCATGGAAATACGACCAATTGCTATCGATTAACGAGAGGGGGCCGGACCGCACAAAAACGGCCGACCCCTCCTCCTTTTTCCATGTTATTCTTTCTAATGTGGTTGGAACGGAAATGGCGTGGTACCGTCGCACCATGCGGGATCATGCGGCAAAGAATGTGTGTGCCTGCCGTCGCGCCGCACCGTGAAATGAACCAAGTCGCGGCGCCGTCGCGCCGCACCAGAGAAACCGCAAAAGCACCGCGGCTGGAGAGGGGCCGCGGCGTAGGGGTGCAGTGTCATCACGCCGCACCGGACGAATGAAGGCTGCGGCAGTAACGGGCTACGACGGAGCGTGGGAAACGGTGGCCGGAAATGGGCCGCCGGCATCGGAGTTGGACCGGCGGCCGGAAATGGGCAGCCGGTGACGGAGCAGGGAGGGGACCGGCCGTCGCTGGTCCCGTGGCGGCAGAAACCGGCCGGCCGGGGTGGGCGGGCCGGACAGGAGAAAATCCGGGGGTTCAAACCCCCGGTCGGCAAGCTAGCGGCCCCATTAAGGGGGGTCCCGGTTACAAAAGACGGGGGGGGGGGGCAGCGCCCCCCCCCCCCCCCCCCCCCGCAAACTGAACGGCTAGCCGTTCGGCCGAGCCAGCTGGCGCCGAGCCGGGCCGGGCCGTGCCAGCCAAACCGGGCCACATCCAGCTGGGCCGACCCAAGGGGTCTCGGTTCGGGTCGGTCCGGGCCCGAAACCCCCGTTTTCGGACCCTTTTGGGTCTTTTGCCCATATCTTGGGCTACGGACCTCCGATCGATGCACTGTCAGCGGCGATGCGATCCTTGGATCGAGACAGTCGTTCCGGTATATCGCACTCAAGGTTTCTAAGAACTTTGGGTCCGGCTGGGTTGGTTCGTACACGAAACCAACCTGGCCCTCGGAGCGGAAATGCTTATAACTTGAGTTCCGGACGTCGGATTGACGTGCCGTCGACTTGGTTGGATTCCTCTTAGTGAGAAGAATCTTTTGGCTTACACCGCCTAAGGTTTGGACACAGGTGGAGTACGGTTGGGTTGGTTTTGACTTATAAATCAATCGGGCCCCTACGACGAAAAGGCCAATAACTCTCTGACCGGGCGTCTGATTGACGTGCTGTCTGCGACGTTGAGTTCCTATTGACGATACGGAACTTTTGGATACATCAACTCCGGACTTTATGTCAGTCGATGTATCAGCCTCTCGGCTCGTGGAGTGAACCCTTCCGAACAAGTTTGATGTGTGCGGGGACCCTAGTGCTGGCTGCGTTTGCGACTGTGACGACGACGACTGTACAGAGATCCTCAGTGGATTTGACGGCAATGACTACAACACTCATCGATCCTATGTGGATCAGTGCTACCGATCCTGTGTGGGTCTGATCCTGTGTGGGTCAGCGCTCAGAGGTTCTGTGTGAGCCCGCGCCTACAGATCCTGTGTGGGTCTGATCTTGTGTGGGTCTTTGCGGGGGTTAGTTACCTATCGATCCTTTGTGGGTCAGATCCTTTGTGTGTCATTGTGGGGGTTAGTACCTAACGATCCTTTGTGGGTCTGACGGATTAGATGAATCAGTGGCAATATCTGATCATCTCTATCGTCATATGAAGAAGTATACCTGTGTGAGCTGAATCTTGTTTTGCTTTCCTTTTTGGATTGTGTTGTGCTATCCTGTGTGGATTAAATTTTTCTTTCCTTTGTGGATTGTGTTGAGCTATCCTGTGTGGATTACGTTTTGCTTTCCTTTGTGGTCTGGGTTGTACTTGGGATTGGATATTGGAGCCGAACGAGAATTGATGACTTAGGTATATGTATGGGCATATACCTAAGTATTTTCAGATGTTACTTCTTGATTGTATCCTTCCTTTGTGTATTATCCTTTGTGGATTCTGGGAGACCTACAGGGGTCTCGGGGTCCCTACTGAGTAGCTTATACCCACCCTTGCACGGGTTATGCCCGCACTATGTTGTGTTGGTTGCAGACGACGGACAACGTTGATCGTGGTTGAGGCTTGCAGAGCAGGACGGTACCTGGAGGTGGACCACTAGGTGGGACGTACTCGGAGCGGACGAATGGACCCGAGGAGCAGAGGAGGCTATCTGTACTCACCCTTCAGGTGGGATTTCCAGTGGACAGATCGGCGTTGCGGGTTTACTTTTCAGTTTCTGTTTTTCCCTTCCAGTTGTACTTTACTTTCAGTTTGGGTTTGTATACTGGCCCACTTACTTTTCCACACTTACTGTTGTACCAACTTTTCCTTAGTGTTTACTTCTACTGCTTTCTTGCTCTGTGATGTTCGTTTACTTTACAAAGGCAATGCCTTCCCTTTTTATCGGGAATTTATGCCTTGGTGCTATTCGCCAGCCCCTGACCTGTGGAAGGTGGGCTTGGGGTAGTCACAGTACGGGCCCCGAGGACGGGTCGTGACACATTACATCATTATGAAATCAGTTATTGATATCCATGTGATTATTTGAATAGTTATGATATCAATGTATAAGTTTTATTCTCATGTGATTATTTATATAGAATTATTTTATCATCATTTATTCCTTCCATATTATTCTTTATGCTCAATCTATATATTAAATGGAATGTGTTTTCAATTATTTACCTTTCCATATTGATTATGGCTTATTTACTCAAGATATATTCTATTGTACATAATCCTTATTGAGAATTTGAGCTCACCCTTATTTTGTTTCTTTCCTCGGGGTATGGATAAGGAGTCATTTAATGATTTTAAGGATGCAAAATTTTTACATTCACTATGTTATTATATTTTATTACCAATGTAAAATGAGAAGCATGCTTGTATCTGGTTCTTCAAGAATACTAAATTGTTTATTCCTTTGTGATGTGATTTCATGCACCTATTGTGATGGATAAGTTTCATTCCCATGTAATTATTTATATGGAATTATTTAATCATAATTTATTCCTACCATATAATTCTTCATTCTAAAGTTATTGATTAAATGGAATGTGTTTTTAGTTATTTAAATTACCATATTGATTATACCTTATTTAATCATGATAACTTCTATTGCATGTAACCCTCACTAAGCATATTATATCACCCTTATTTTGTTTTCTTTCCCTAGGATATGAATAAGGAATCATTGAATGAGTTCAAGGATGCATAATTTTTACTTTCACTATGATTTTAAATTTTATTACCAATGTAAAATGAGAAGCATGTTTATATCTAGTTATTTAAGACTAATAAACTATTCTTTCCTCTGGGATGCGATCACTTATATCTAGTTCCAATATAATAAAGCAACCACCTAATTTATATACTAGGGTGAGAGATATTTACAGAGTTTAATAAGGCTTCTTATACTCTGGTTTCCTATCACTGCCTCGATGTATCTCTTTATCCTTCCTCTTTTTGTTTTTGAATATGGAACTCATAGATCCACTTGAGAACCCACCTGATAGTCTAATAAGAATAAGAATAATACATGATTTTTTATCCGCCTTTAAACCCTTCTCAATTGTAAGAGCCTTGGGAAACACTTTTGAGTATGTGGTCAGGTTGAAGTTCCTCAAATATCACCTCAACTCAAGTCATAATCCAATATCAAACTTCCATGATTTAGTGCCTCATTTCTAGAAAAAGAGGAGAAAATATAGTAACTCCATAAAATGTGTAGAATATTTTATCACCAAAATAATTCTCTATTAGAGTTACTTGAATTTCTGGGACCTATCCAACTTTAGTGTATCTAGAAATAACTCCTAAAAAAGATATCCTTGAAGGTATCCCAAGTCAGACCATTATGCCTCCCATATTAGTTCATTATGATCCATCATCTCCCACTAAGTCCCTAAAGTATATATGCATTCAATTTCACTCACTTCTAGCTAAGAGTCTCTACCAAATCAAAAATCCCCTAGATGATATCAATCCAATCCTTAGCATCATAGGGGCCTCTAGTATCTTGGAATATTGGTGGATGTTGTAACTAGAAATCTCAGCCAAAATCATCCATGGTCAGCCCATCTCTATGGGCTCCTCCATCCTGAATAGGTAATAGCTGAAAGACTCTCACATCAAGTGGTTCTGCTACTTGGATCACTGGAGATACTACGAGATCATGCTCAGCTGCATTCTCTTGCTTATCTTAAAGTGTTATAGGAACATTTCCAATTATTAGAGCATCCTTAATTGCTTCCCTAGGTGGTTCCCTAAGACTTCATTTTGGCATAATTGTCTGAAATTCCACAGTGAACACAAATAAATTCTTTTAAGAACTTAAATATCAATACTACCTAAGAATTTAACAGGAACACACATAAGAACCACATTATGGAGACTCATCCTAAGATACTACCTATGAAAATGACGTATAACCCCTTAAATTACCCAAGGCCTAATCCTAAGTCTCTAGTACCTGTATGTTATTCACATTCATGTACATATAATAAGATATAGCTTGATCAGGCTTATATAATTAAATTTTAGTAATAATAAATCAAAATGGAACATAACATGTATTATAACTGACACTTAATTAACTAAACCTATATCAATGACAAGAAAACAAGCACATGACATGTGAGAGTAAGTGCTTACTCATGATGTATAAACTCACCCAAATCTCATAAAATGTATCTACACAAAAATAATCCGGATCAGCATGAAACTGTAATACCACAATAAGTAATATTAATACCACTTTCCCCAATAACTTGTAGGTCCATTATACATAAGCTATCCAAGCACACGCATAACTCCCCTATCCAAGTCCCAATTATTTTATTTTCTTTCTACCAAAATCCCAAATCATACCCAAGGAAAATGAATATCTCTTATACCATTTTATAATTCCTTGACCTCAATCATTGGTTCTAGGATATAGTTTCACATAACCTCTTGTGTGTCTCCCCATATACAAGAGGATGTTGACTAACAGTGATGTCCTAAAGCAGAACATGGGGAGAATATGCCCTTGATATAGATATTCAACCAACACATATACATGATAAATAGATAATGAAATAAGATAATCAAATAATATAAGTAAACGACATAAACCATGTTATATCAATATGTTATATAATAAAACCAAACAAACATTCAATTATTGGTCATGTACTAAAGAAAAAAATATGGAAGATAACCAGGGATGTTATAACAATCAACCCAAAGTCCAATGTAACTCCACTCATCTTATCTACTCCTCCAAATCATCCATCTGACGTAGGTCCATTTCCCTTTATTAGATCTCTGACCATAAAGTCTACACATGCACTGAGATTGGGGGTGTAATTTTGGCTCGACGGCCCGACCCGGAAAATCCCATGTCGGACCAAGCTGGGCTCGGTCTATAGGTTCATCAGGTCGGGCCTGAGCCTATCCAAGAAGGCCCATACGCCGGGCCGAGTTGGCCCGAAAAAGTCTACCCTGCTGGCCTGTACAAAGCCCGACCTGCTGTAAAAAAATATAACGGAAAGCTTCTAGTAGGGAGATTCGATCTCCCTACCTCAGGATTCTAAAGAAGCGCCTGGACAAACTGGTTCAGGCACTGCACCTGTTATATTCTCACCAGATTATATATATATAAATATATATATATATATATATATCAACGATATATGTGTGTGTATATATATATATATCATTATATATTAACAAAAAATAATGTATATATATATAATAATGTATATATATACATATAGCTATTATTATATATAATTATAGTGTGTGTGTGTGTGTGTGTACAATGATATGTAATTATATATATAATATTGTAAATATATAAACAAATCCATTAATAATATATATTAATTAAGTGTGACTTTTAAAAACCCATTAATAATATATATATACAAACAAATCTATTAATATATATATATATATCAATGAATTAATACTATATATATATATATAATAACTTGTTGTATATTAATAAAAAAATACCCACCTAATTATGTTCGTGCACGTCCATCAACCTCATTAATTTTTTTAAGTATGTTGTGGCTTTCATGTATTATACATACTATATATATATAAATCTATTTAGAAAAAAAATTAATCCGCCCACTACGGCGCACCCCTCAGCCCCTAATTATTATTTTTACAATTTTTTCATATTATATATATTTATATATATCAATCATTTAACATTATATATATAATAACTTATTATATATTAACAAAAAAATAACACACTCACCCAATGATGTTCGCCTACACCCCCCAACCTCATTAATTTTTTTTAAATATGATGAAACAAACATATTATATATATATACATACATATACATATAAAAAAATCTATTAATAATATATATATCAATGATATGATACAATATATATATATATATATATAAACAAAGCCATTAATAATATATATATATATATAAAGCTATTAATAATATATATATCAATTAAGTGTGGCTTTTGAAAATCCATTAATGTGTGTGTGTGTGTCTGTATATATATATGTATGTGTATATATATATAAATGATTTAATATAATATATATATAAACAAACCTATTAATAATATATATATATATCAATGATTTAATATTGTATATAGAATAATTTATTGTATATTAATAAAAAAAATAAGACACTCACCTAATGATGTTGGTGCACGCCCCCACCTCATTAATTTTTTTTAAGTATGTTGCAACTTGTATATATTATATATAAATCTATTTAGAAAAAAAATTTAACCCGCCAATAGCGAAGTACCCCCCAATCCCTAATTTTTTTTACAATTTCTCATATTATATATATATAATAACTTATTATATATTAACAAAAAAATAACTACTCACCCAATGATGTTCGCACACCCCCCAACATCATTAAATTTTTTTAAATATGATGAAACTTGCATATATTATATATACTATATATATATATTTATAAATCTATTTAAAAAAAATAACTCCCCCAGTGTTGCACACCCCCCAACCTCTCATTATTTATTTTCACATAATATATATAGATTCACATATATAAATATGTTTAGAAAAAATAGCATATCCTCTCACAGTAAAATGTAAATAAAATAGAAAATAAACGTTCTTACAAAAAAATGTTTTACCGTTTAATAAAAATACATGTAAAAAACATGTGTTTAATTTTTAAATGTTTTAAAAAACGTTTTAAATTAAACAAACGCTTAAAAATAATTTTCACAAATATGTTAAAAAAATAAATCTAAAAAAACGTTTTAAATAAAAGATAAAAACGTTTAAATAACAACGCTTTAAACCAACCCACTATTGCGCACCTCCCAATTCCTTATTATTTTTTTTCAATTTGCACATAATATATATAAATTGACATACATATATAAATCTATTTTGAAAAAAATAACATATCCACCCATTGTAAAATGTTAATAAAAAATGTTTTTACCTAAAACATGTTAAATGTTTAAACAAAATATATGTAAAAAACATGCGTTCAAAAAAATATTTTAAATTGAACTTCTAATAATATATTTAAAAATTGTTTTAAACAAATGTTAAAAACGGTTTAAATAAATTTTTTTTAAAAAAGTTCTTAAAATAAACATTTAAATTATTATTTTTTTAAACAAACACTTAGAAAAATTTTTACATTAAAATTTTAAAAAATAGTTAAATGTTTTAAAAAAATACTTGTAAAAAGAATGAATTTAAAAAAATTAAAAAACATTTTAAATTAATAATTTAAAGTTAAATGTAAAAAAAATGTTTTAAATAGATGTTAAAAACAGTTTAAATAAAAATGTTTAAATAAAAAAAATTAACAAATTCTTAAAATAAATTATAAATAAGTTAAAAAATTGTAAAAAAAATGTTTTAAAAAAATGTTTAAATAATAATGTTTTAAACTCACCTATTGCACATCCCCCAACCCCTCATTAATTTTTATTTACAATTTGCACATAATATATATAGATTCGCATATATAAATCTATTTAGACAAAAAAATAACATATTCACGCACTGTAAAATGTTAATAAAAAATAAAATAAATGTTTTTACAAAAAACATGTTACGCATTTTAAAAAAATACATGTAAAAAACATGCGTTTAAAAATAAATGTAAAAAAGCATTTTAAATAAATGTTAAAAAAAGTTTTAAAACAAACAATTATATTGAAAATAATAATAACCCACCATGGCCAGACTTGAAAAAACCCGACCCAACCCGAAAATGCACGTTCTGACCCGATGGTTTGGGTCGACCTGAGGCCGGGCTCAAGCCGCCTCCTGAGGTTGTTCAGGCCAGGACGGCCCGACCCGGCCCGAATAGGAATCAGTGGCCCGATTTTTTTCAAGGCAAGCCCGGCTGAGCCGGGTCGGGCCGGGCCGAAATTACACCCTTGACTGAGATGCGCATGTAGGGTGTGAGTATAAAACCAGTATGACACTGCCAATGCATCATTAACATGAGTGGAGTATTTATATAAAATTGTATGCAATGATAGTAAGTAAATGAACAAGTATACAATCACATGATGGGTCATCATGCGCTAACTAGGTTGCTATAAACCCCAACCCTACCTACTTAAGCTCCATGTCGAAGGAGAAGTTATGTCTAGTTTCCATAAAACTTAGGACAAACCACAAGTGCAACATAAGTCTCGAAATGGGCCATAAGGCCATCGTGACTTAGGTCAGGCCAAAAGATCGTCATACCCCATCAATGATCTTAGGTCAGGATACAAGGCCTTCATGCCCCACTACCAATCATAGGTCGGACCTCAAGGTCGTCATGCTCTACCATCTTTCATTCAAGACCCAAATGTAATCATCACATTCCATGTCATAAATTATATCCCCTCTAAGGGATTAACCAAGCTATGAATGGTCCACTTGTCACTTTAATACGAGATAGAAGAAGTCTACAGGCCATACAAATATTTATACATAAACAAGCCATGGGAAGGAAAGTCTTGAGCTATAAACATGCACAATCATTTCAAATCAATAGAGTTATCATGGGCCTCACCCACACACTCAATAAAATCATATCAAGAGAGGTATCATGGGCTACACACATGTTCACAAACATGATATCAAGAAAGGCCTCATGGGCCATACACATACACAAGCATATCACATCAAGAAAGGTCTTATGATCCATGCATACACACATAAGCATGTCATGTCATAAAATTTATATAATTTTCATTACATGGTAAGGAACTTCCTGCCTTAAGCGTATCAACACCCAATGTTAAGGTTCGCCACCAAAATCATGATCACACACCAATGATCCCTAGAACCAACCTCAAATCACCACATAAGGATTCAAGAGTGAATATATATGAAGAAGAACATGTCAAGGACTAGGATAAATTTACACTACTGAAAAAATATCCTATACCCACGGTTCAAAACGTTGGTATAGCCCCCAAAACCGTGGGTATAGCCTATACCCACGGTTTTGGGAACCGTGGGCTGGAACAGCGTCGGTATAGGTCCCCAGCCTATACCCATGGTTTTCCGAAACTGTGGGTATAGGTGTCCTGCCACCATGTCACCGAAACATAACCAATTTCCACGGTGTCAACGGATTTTACCCACAGTTTCAAAACCGTGGGTATAGGTCCTAAAATAATGCAGGCGCCGAGTTTCAATCCCGCAACCTCTTCACTGCAAACACCACATCTTACCACTACCCTAACTTCACCTATATGTATATATATATATATATAGTTAAATATAGTTATAAAAACCGTGGGTATAGAGGGAAGAACCGTGGGTATAGGGTTCCCGCCAAAAAAAATTCCTTCCCGCGGAAAAAAAAAATTTCCCACGCACAGAAAAGTGACCTATACCCACGGTTTTTCATAACCGTGGGTATAGGTATTTTATCCCAGAAATATCCCCACGATTTTCCACAAAACCGTGGGGATAGTTACCCATATACCCACGGTTTTGGGAAACCGTGGGTATATGTGACTTTTCAGGACCTATCCCCATGGTTTTCCAAAACTGTGGGGATAGACCCCCCCTATACCCACGGTTTTGGAAAACCGTGGGTATAGGTATTGAAAAGACACCTATACCCTTGGTTTTCCAAAACCGTGGGTATAGGGGGGGTCTATCCCCACGGTTTTCCAAAACTATGGGTATGGGGGGGTATATCCCCACGTTTTTGGGGAAAACCGTGGGGATAGGTCCATTTTCCAGTAGTGTTAGACTTACCCAACAAGATCCAATATAATGAGAGGATCTATAAAAATATAATAATGATAAAAAACTAGGGTTTTACCATCCTTTCCTTTAAATATAGAAGGAATCACATTAGATCATATTGAAATTCCTAGATTCAACCATCATAATATAGATCTAGGTCTTCACTAAGGGTAATATAGAAGATCTAGAAAGAATAATAGTAATGGAGGAAAAATGATCAATTACATTGAAATCCCTATGAATGACATCTCTAGATCCAATAGATTTGATCTCTGAATGAAAGAAACTCACCAAAAACCTACACTTGAGTCCCTAGGTTCGAGATCCCTGGTATTAAGAGGAAGAATAAGGAGTTTTTGGGAGTTTTTTATCCAAATAAATTTTTTGGATTATTTAATTATATGCATACAGTTTTTTCACACGGTTTACCAAATCATGCACCAACCATGTGAGGATCACCGCCTCTTTAGGGCACTGGCACAGTTTGGTAGCATTGTTTGGTAAACTATGCACCAACCGTGTGAGGCTCACTACCTTTCCATAGCACCCGCATGGTTTGGATGCACAGTTTGGTAAAATATGGACCAACCATGATTTTTATTCTACTTTTGGTTACACAGTTACCTGGGGAATGTTTCGTGGTTATCTCTAAGTGTGCACCACCCACTGCTCCTCTCCAGCATGTCACACGGTTACCTCAAAAACCGTACAATTTCTTCTAACTATGCTCAAACCATGCTCCCACTTATAGGATTCTAAAACCCTCCAAAAACACCCATAAGTTACCCAAGACTTCACCCAAACAAATAATAACTCAAAAAAATCTTAAAGAAGGGTGAAAATCATGTATAATGCACTTAAAAATTTTGATTTCATTACATGGAAGAATATTCTTAACGAATATGTTGGGTGCATGATGAGTAAAACTACATTGCGGTTTCACATGAAACAACATGATTTTTTGAAAAAATACAAATTTTATATAGTTTATTTCAGATGTATTTTTAGTGAAACCATGGTCCAAAGATGGAATAAACTGTTTTGTAGTTCCTAGCCATGGTTTTGTGAAATGATTCAGTTTGGAGGTTAAATATTGTGTTTTTTTTGGATTAGGAGATTTAGAAAGACCATGTCATGGTGGATTGAAACACATCATGATTTAGGTCAAATTTTTAGATTATAAATAAAATAGTCAGTAACATTTTATAAATATTATGATTTATGCACCATAGTTTTTTGGATTTGGGATTCCCGACCCAGACCATGTCAAAGTTTGAGGAACCACATCATGGTTTTGTCTGCCCTTTTTTGTTTATAAATTTAAATGCCTCTCACCCCTATCATTTGTAACATACTCTTCTTGGGTGACATCAAGAAGTAGATAGGGTCCCCTATGTGACTTTAGGGTCTCTTTTATAGATCATTGAATTCCTTCCTTCATGAGATCAGATCTACAAAAATCAAGGAACCTTTCTCATAATTCTTCCTTCTTTTTCCTACTCTTCTTCCAACTTGTAGATTTTTGAATAGTGGTTAATGTATTATTTCAATAAGGAATTGAATTCGGGATGATTGATTATAGATCCATCTAGAATCCTTCAAAAGAACATAGGAAATTTGAGCACTATATTTCATTATTTGATCTCATGATGATTTAATAACCGATTTGATGTAGGTGATTCAAGAACTCTATTTTTTATTAATTTTAATATAGAATTATCATGATTTAGTTTCTTTGATTAAGTAAATTAGATTAATTTAATTATATAAAGTGGAATAGAAATCTATAGGGGGTATGTGGTTGATGTGATAGATGCATTATCTTATTGTTATATTTTATATATATTTTTATATATAAAACTGTGATAAATATCCATAATAATTTGGTTACAAAGTATTGTGATATAGATACAAATATATGTTATGTTTGGCGTGGATAAATTTATAGGTTATATGTGATGGGTTTTGGTAGAATATCACATGTTCATAAACAATGAAAGAAACCTATTTAAGTGCGGATCTATAATCATATAATCAATATTCAATGTGAAGACTATAAAATAGACATGAATACGACAAGTATAATGTGACCTATATTGATAGAGTATGATTTATAAAGATCCCTAAGAAATAACACTTGGAATCATGCCTATAAAGGTAGTGTCACGACCTGACCCAATGGGGCTCGATCTGTAAAAACCCCAAGCCCACCTCCATAGGCCAAGGGATGGTGACAAGAACTGAAAGGCGTAACTAATATGGGAGGCCTTTGCCTAATGTACTTGTACACACACCCAAACATATCCATGAATAAGTGTAGAGGAATTGTAATAAAAGATGCAACATCTTGAGAATAAACCATGCATGTAAAACCTCTAGGGAAAATATAAGAGTACAAAAACGTAAATTGAAAAGTAAAGGGAAAAAATACATGCCCATCCAGAAAGATGTCCCAACCTGACAAAAATTGGAAAAGTAAAATCTAAGAGAGCCTGAATCCAGATCTTTAAGCCCCGACCACCATATTTGGTCTAGTGTATCAGGTTATCCCTATGCTCCTCTATAATCACCACTGACATATCTGTCATCTTCATAAGACAAGACAAATGTGGTAAAATTCTGTGTAGGGGTAATTATATACATACTCAGTAGGATGCTCTGAATGTTGAAGAGGGAGCAGTAAGAGACACGATAGAAGTAAAAAATCTCAACCCATAGTAAGAGAGAAATTAAATCTAAACAACAGGGTTATTTTCTGATAAAAGAAACACATAAAAAAGAGAAAGGGGTCTCTATCTTACATCTCATCCTATTAAAAGATTCTTCCATTAGTTCTAGGTGTCCATTAATGATGCCCCGCATCTCGCACGTCTCTCCAAATAAATATTCATATCAAGCCATACCTCACCACAGTGCCACGTAGTTGAGGGTCCATAATCTCTAGGTATATGACTCATGCCCTAGTATAACAAGAGAGTTCCACCCAGTATATAGATAGAGGACTCGGGCCCTATCCTAATATGAGGGTTACACTCTGGTGGTAGAGGAATCATGCCATGAATTTACAAGAGGGTTCTACTCTAGTGGTAGAGGACCCATGCCCTGAATTCATAGGAGGGTTACACTCAAGTGGTAAAGGTCCCATGCCATGTCCCAATAGGAGGGTTCAACTATTGGTATAGGACCCATTCCCTGAATCCGTATGAAGGTTCCACTCTAGTGGTAGAGGACTAATGCCCTAACTTGGTAGGAGGGTTCCACTCGAGTGGTAGATGACTCATTTCCTAACTCTGTAGGAGGGTTACACTCTAGTGGTAGAGGATCCATGCCATATCCCATCAAGAGGGTTCCACTCTAGTGGTATAGGACCCATGCCCTGACACCATGATAGGGTTATACTCTGGTAGAAGAGGACTCATTCCCTGACTCTGTAGGAGGGTTCCTCACTAGTGGTAGAGGACTCATTCCATGTCCCATCAGGAGGGTTCCACTCTAAAGATCTCTTCTGATCACTATCATTGTCAAGCACTACCTAAAAAATTATCCCACTCGAAACATCTCGCATCATATATCAAAATACAATATGAATTCCACCATAATATTTTATATGTAAAAACACTTAGGATAGGCTAATCATGGGCCAAAATCCAAATCCAAATGAAGGAGATGTGAGAGGTAGAAGTTTCCTCAAAAAGAAGGGTATACAACATGTAAGGGGAACCATGCAGTGTGTGGTCCCACCCTGCTATCTAGTTGTGTCCTTATTGATACATGATCCCTGACCATGTAGCCCTACATATAATGTAAGGGGACTACATGATGTTTCTCATCCACCCAGGGCCAAGTCATGTTCTCCTGGTCGTGCCTGTGTCCGTCAAGTTGTGTCTGTGTACATTGGTCGTGTGCTGGTACACGACATGTGCCTGGTTGTGTCCATGTTCGTGTAATCCCATAGTACATGTTGGTTCACTAGAATAGATTCACATGGTGTGTGGGGGTCCCACATGGTGTGTGATATTTATAATATCCCAGAAACCCTAACATCTCAGATTTCTAAAGAACACGTCATGTGTTCTTCCGCACTACACTATATGTAGTCATGTTTTTCACAGAATCCAAGATCTACTATGTGTTCCTCTAGATCCACCTCATCCACTTTAAATAATTCCTCTAGGCTTCCCTAAATCAAATAAAAGTGCTTTCGTTCATTGATTTCGGCCCTCTGGTGGCCGGAAATCTGATTCTGTTGATCTGTGGTGGTTCGTCGTACACCTCACGCACCTCCCTTCATAGTTGGTTAGTCCCAGATCCTAGATCCATGGGGATCATCATCCAAAATCTGAAAATCATCTTAATCCATCCTTTAATCACTAATTAATTTGTTGCTCATAAATATTCTGTGAATCTGGGGGTCTGGTCGTGCTCAATCCCGCCCGACAACGTCGAACCGTGGCCCCGTAGGCCAACTGCGAAGATCATGAAGAACGATGGGGTAAAATCAAATAAACAAGGGTACAAAAACCATTGGCCAATCATTATTGTCCAATGGGTAATATTGGGGATAGATGGGGTGATAAAAAATTGAATAAACAATCTAATCTGATGTGTGGGTGCATTTGAAGGCTTAATTTGACGCAAATCAAATAATAAGAATTGATCATGCTCAGTCATTTAATCATATGGGAACGAAACCAAAAATAAAAAATCATACCTTGAGATTGGATTGTTTATTAGTGAAGAATGCTACTATCAATGAATAAGGAAGATCTGCTGTGTTCGTTGTGCTTCGATTCACCTGGATTCAGAAGCTCATCATTGACCGGTCTCAATCCGCCAACGAAGAATGTGGAATTCTCCTCTCAAACATCTCAATACTATGCAGATAACCTTGTTGATTTTCTAAAATATCATATTTATATAGGTAATTAGGTTTTGGGTCATTGAATGAATTAATTAAATAATTTATTAATTAATCCACTGAATGCACACGACAACAGACGCTTTTTTCTGAATTCCCCACATTGACTAACATTAGATCATTCCTAGGGTAAAACTCACATTCTAGATTCAACTTTGATCTCATATTTCCAATCTGAGACTTCGTTTAGGATTTATCTCATTATTTATGAAAAACCATGAGCGCGTGATAAAAATATATTCAATATTTTTATAAAATTAATTATGAGCACATCAGACCTCAGAATCACATGTCGTCTCAGTGTCTGGCTCTGAAAAATATTTCTAGATATATTTCAAAGTCATGCAAGGAAAAAACAGGGTCTCTACAGATAGTACACTGGCCACTAGAATTCGTGTATGTTACATGAGGACCCATCGATCTCTAAAAGGTGTTATAACTCCCTAGGGAAAAAGAGTGATTCAGAAAGGCATTAAATTCTCCAATCATCCATATGGGAATGATTTCATCCTTTATATTACCTCACTTTAATAAATGAAGGAGCTCAAGCACTACTTCCAACACTTGGAAGGAGTTATATATTATGCGTAACATATACTCATTTTATGTTTAACATCATTAAACATTTCAACAATCATATGAAATTTATCAAGCTAAAAATGAATCATCTCTATGACCCATAACTGAAGAGAATCTATTTTGGAGATTTAAAATGCATTGCGATATCATATATCGCATATCATATTTGTGTCGTGTGATGTGATATAGACATCTCATTTTCATGACATTAAATGATCTAGAACCATATTTGTACCTATGATATACATCAAATATCACTGGTTATGATATATATGAATCACACAATATGTTTTATCCTATTTTATAGCGTAACCAAAAATATCTCACTTACACTAAAATCCCATAAGTACATTATATAAAACATCAAAACTCTTTGCTAATCCATCCAAACTTCTTTGGATATGGTTTATCAAGCCCTCTTATTTTATAACAAACACTTTATCTAAAATTTAATCTTTATTCTATGGACTAACTATGTGACTTGTTGATCCTTTATATCATTGAAAAATAAATATGAACTCGCTTATCCATAGATGTAAGCAAAGAGTGGCCTCTATAAAAACAGCATTGCTACTCTATCTATAAAGCGTTCTAGCATGGTCTCTATCAAACATACACAAACCTCTATATGAATATGTTCACCATAAGATTTATATGATACATCATATGTATAATTATGTGATCCCTTTTTCTATGACATCAAGCGACCACTAAACATAGATTATGTCAATCTTGTAGGGCCAAGTCATACATTTTTTATTCTCCAGGTAGACTAATCGTACAAAATTAACACATCACATATCAATCATTCTAATAGATAAGCACATCACATGTCACTTATCTAAGCATGGTCATGAATTTCATGAATCACTTGATCAAAGGCCCGTATATCTTTTCTTATCATACAAGTCGATAAATCTCATTTTTGTTAAACTCAACTAATGACATGATCAATAACATACCCAACCAAACCCTGATTAGCTCAGCCTTAAGGATGGTGTAAGAAAGGCTTCAAAGTGTGAAGGTTCACATGCTAACTATCTTATTAACATCAAGTAATTGGATTCATATTAAGTATGAACGCCTAAGTATATCAATGATCGTATAACATTCCATGTGATATAATTTCGTGGATCAGTCCAAATAATTAGTCTCCAATTATTATCTAATGAGTCTTCTATTGAGTCAAATGACTTATTTTAATCACAAAACATTTTATACTAAGTTTAATTTAACTTGACGTTTTTTAAGTTTTGTGTTGTACAGACTTGAGTTCTAATCATCTCAATTCTAGTGAATTGAATGACACACTTAACTTATGGAACTTCATGAAGATGCACTTACTGAAGCCATGCTAAACTACATTTATCGAAAAAAATTTAATCTTCTGATGTTATTACATATAAACCCAAATAACTTGGGAATTACCGTTTGAGTTTTTTACAACATAATCTATAAATTGGACGGAGGCTTCATAGAATAGAAGATACAAGAGACATGATACATGAGATAAAACAGGAATGATTACATTGGAAATATATTCATCATCTCACAGCTTTGAGTGTTTATGATTATAAAGTTTTACAGAGTGTTTATTAAGAACTTGGTGTGAAAGGAATTATTTTAAAAGATCTTAGTTTTTTATTGTAATCATTGCTTCTGATCATCTTTATTGATCGAATTCCAGTGAGGAATCTACTGCTTTGGATCATTGAGATAGATGAGGATTTGGGGAAAAGAATTTATTTACTTCCAAACATGAATAAAGTCTTGGGTGTTATACTTTCTAGTGATTATGTTGATCAAAGAGGAGATCAAGGATGGAGCTGCCTACTACTTCAATCCTGTCGAAGAAGTTCCTGGTAGCGAAAATTGTTCCTTTTGATGGTTTTAGTTGATGAAATTCTAGTGTGGAACTTGGATACCTTGGTTCAGGTTATCGAACCTCCTTCCTCTTTGGGATAAAAGTGAAGAGTTCCCTCAATAGTAACTATTTGGTAATAAATCCCCTTTTAAGGAGTATTTGTATTGTTATTTGATACTTCATGCATTGTTTTTACATTTTTGTCATATTATCTTATTGGTTTGTGTTTATTTTATTGGTTAGTTGTTTTAACTTATGATGGTTCTATTTTCATGGCATTTGTACTTCATACTTTACTTTGATTACTCTAATTTTATTATAGGTTGTAACTTATAATCAAATTACTTCATTGAGTGGGTGAAAATTGTTAGTCAGGTTTTTTACTACAATTAACCCCCCAAGCTATAATATTTGTTTTATCTAGGACAACACATAGTATTAGATATTTAATCTTCATATTTTATGTCTAATTCATTTTGTATCAGTCCTTCAAAAACTAGCCTTTACTATTTTGGTTTTTGAGCTTATTTTTCGTTTCTTTGCACTAACATGTAGAAGAGAGTTGTCTTTTTTTATGGCGGGAATGTTACTAGTTAGAATTTTGGAAAATCTTAATCTAAACCATCCATCTATATTTGATGGTACATACTATTTGTATTGGAGTGACCGCATAGAAATATGTCATTAATATTGTTGAGGAGAATTTTCATATGCTTACTAATGTGAGCCGGACGTTGAAGACAAGTCAAATTATTTATTTATTTCCTACTTGAAACTAGATAATAGTAAGTAGGATCGAACCCACAAAAAAGGTTTGAGATAAAGTCCAAAAACCCCCCAAAAACAACAAAGCAATAGAAGAAATGAAAGGGTAGTGAATTATATGAAATGAAAGTGTGATAAAACAATGATGAATTGAAGAATAAGTGTGAAACTATGAAAATGTAACAAATGAAGGTGAATTAGGTAGAGTGACAAAGCACAACCTGGAAGCAAGGGTGAAAATCAATTGATAAACAAGGGGAAACAAGACTACCTATTATTAAATTGATTTTCCTTTGATCTTGTAAAAAAGTACAGAAAATCCTAACTAAATTCTCGATCGGTTTTGTGGCACCACTATCTTGATCTTGAAAACTCATTCTCAGGATGTGTTCAAGAATAAAGTATCTTAATAGATTAAAGATTCCAATCAAGTAAATTGTTACTTCCCTTGAAAGTTTAAAATAATTCATTTCTTAAAGGGAAAATGAAGAGAAAAGTAACCCAATAAGGAAATATAATAAGAAAAAAGCAACCAATGAATGACATGCCAATCTATTTTTCCCCAGAAAAAGTTTAGCTAACAGACAATATCACATAAAATTTATATATGAAGACAAGAAGGAAAAGAGAAATGGGTAGAATGGTCTTATATATCAAGTTAATAAGCCTCTCTCCAATCGCCCTTCTGGCTTCTAAAATCACCTCTTGTGTCTGTTTCCAGCTCTCCATTCTCTCCCTGCGCTCCCATAGATTAATGGATATTGAATGATCAAATAATGGTTGCCCAGCTGAATGTGAAGGACCTTCCCCTTTAAAATGTATTCATGCACCAACCAACTCAAGCTTCATGACTCACAGCCCGCAGCTCCATGCTTTTCTCCCAAGTCGCCATGTATCCGGGATAACTATGGATAGTCTTCAACCTCAGGTGACTTGATTTGAACCCCTCAACAAATTTTTGTTGACCCACATTCTCTTCTTGATCCCTCTAAAATCTTCATCCTTCTCTAACTTCTCTACTTTTATTCTAATTTGAATTGATAAAGGGCTGATGTGGCATAGTTGTATCTCTCGATGACCTTTACACTGTTGAGCACTTACGTCCGCTGTGGAGCCTTAAGTGACATTAACACGGCTTCTAGCATGGTGAAATTACCCTTATGTAGGCTGGCATTTACCCTTATATGAGTCTTCACAGCTACCCTTGCATGGAAACTTGATCAAATTCCTTCAAAGAAGTTCAAGATTCCATCTTCGGTTATGGTCTATTAATGCTGAATTCTACCTCGCTTTCGGTAGGCCTGCTTTGAATTTTAAAACCACTGTGATCCTATAACTGAGCTCACTAAGGTAAATCGAAAAACACCTTCTGTGAATTTGAATCCAAACATACAGTCGCAGTATTGGAGAGCTACGAGGCCCCCTCATCTTTGTCATTGAACCTGCATAGGGAATAAAAACCAGCGATTGAAACAACTTCAACAATTCGGTACTCAGAAAAAAGCTCAGAATCTCCTTGACCAAAGCTCCCTCGACAGCTCAGCATGACCTCATCGGAGCAATTGAATTAGTTCCTTTGGACCTCATCAAATAAGTTTCATCGGCTATCACCGAATCAAGACTTCATCAGCTTCGTCAGGGCTCGTCTTCCTTCGTTAAACAAATTTAGGTGACCAGCTTGAGAACTCAGTTCGTCAAAGCTCCAACACACTGCTCAATTGGTTTGGTCAGACCTGACAACATTATTGGACCTACATCACAGACTCATACCTCACATTCTATCAGTGCTATCTTCACATATCTCAACCTTTAGCCTGATTGAACTCATTGCAGCACATTGTCGAGCACCCGGCATGCGATGAATCTCATACTCACGGTCGCAATAATCAGCAAATTGAGGTCCCAACTCTGTCTTCTTCAGCATCAAACTTCATAGGGAATACAATCCAGAATACAATTCTCCTTCATCTTCAATATTATACCACAAACTCCAATGAAAACCCAAGTATCTTTGGTCTCAATCGCAACTCGGTTGGTCATCAAATGCTAAGCTCTGGTGACTTTGGCTACTTGATCGAATTCATCAGCAACTCACATTGGTAGACACACTTGAACTTAAAGATTTGGCCTCACATAAGCCCCACTAAACTATTATTAAGCACTTCAAGCTTGTATCATATGTGGTTCATCAAACATGGATTTTATTCACCAGAGATCTCGATCTGTTTCATCTTTTGTGGTGGCAAGCTTCTGAAGTAGTGGTAATCATCATTGAATTGGATTTAAGATCAGTCTCAGTTGTCTCCAGTGAAGCTCGGCCTTCATTGGGCCTCGATTCCTCTGTAATTCAAGATTTATCTTCCTTTTGCACAGGCATGGTTAATTGAATCCTCAGATTGCGGTCTATTAGAATAGTGGGTTGGTATGATAGGTTGGTACGGTAGGTTGGTGTTTCACCTTTCCGTCGATTGGAACGGCGGGTTGGCTCTTCACCTTGCGTGACACCAAATTTTCAAAACATGCATCAATGTAAATATAATCAATTCAAGATGAAAATAAATCTTGGAAATTAGAACCAACTATATTCTAGTAATCATAGAATGAATAAAAAAATTATTCCGACAATTGATTTCTAAGATAAAAACAATAGAATATGAAATAATTAATCCCAAAAATTCTTATTCAAGAGAAAAATCATGGAATTTTGAATTATAATATCCAAAATAAAAACCATTAAAAATATTTTTCCTAATCACTGAAAAAAATATTATTTCAATTAAAGTTCACCAGAAATCAAAATATTTTCTCTTAAAGAATTATGAAAATTAAAATAGAGATTTAGAAAAATCATCACCAAAGACCTTGATTTCACTAAAAATGGTGATGGAATTGTATTTTTAACACAAAATTATGTGAATTAGAAATATTGACAATTTAAGAACATTTTTCTATTAAAACATTAAGATTTTCATGAGAATGATGTGACAAAATTGTGTCCAAATTGAGCCACATCAAATTCCACCACAGTTAAAACTTTTTTTTGTCCTCAAGCAACCAATTAATCAACTTTAGTAAATGTAAATTCATCTTAAAAGTGAAAGATATAAATTGAAAGCAATGAAATTAATTTGAAAAGTGTTTCCCTCCCATAAATTCTTTCAAGTAAAAAAAAATGATGATTTCTCTCCTAAAAATAAAAAGTTAAGTGAAAAGTTGGGTTCCTGTTTTATAAAGATGATTGAATTTCAAAAAATTTAAAGGATTCAATCCAACTTTTCTTTGAATTTAATTGTTCCTTCAAATTTCACATTTTCTCCATGGTGGATAGACAAACATAATTAGTATAGAATAATTAGACATGGAAGAATGGATGGGTGAGCTTAATAATTAGCAATGATAAATAATTAACTCATCCATCAATTTTAGATTAAAGAATAAAAAGTTCAACCTAGGATTAGGAGTGCATTTCTAGCTCAATTGAATTCAAAGCATAATATCTAGAGCAAGATAAGATATTGAAATCCAATTAAAATTATAAAAATTTCCTCAAAATAAGCATTTATAAAAGGAAATAGAAAAATTGTTCCCTGATTGAATCCATGGTTGAATTGAAATGAAAAATCACTCAAAGATGAAAAATAGTTCTCATTTCTTAGAAAAAAATTCCATCTACTAAATATGAAAATTGAAGCTTTAAAAACATCAAATTTTGAAAAAAATTAATGTAATATTGATGTGTTATCAAAGAAGTACATCTTAATATATTTGAAGACCCCTCTCTCACACTTAAAACCCAACATTTCTCTCAATGTTGAATCCTAAGGTGAGAGAAACAAGTAAAAAAGTTGAGCTCAAAAATAAAAAATAAAAAATAGAAGTTCAACATCATATTCAAGGGTTCCAGGGAATTTCAAAACAGCATGCTTGCCAAAAGTTCCAGAATTTTTCCAAAAGATTATTTAAATTTCACATACTTTTACTTGTAAAAAAAATATAAATATTTTCAATGAGGATAAAATAGTAGAATGTTTATCAGTGAGTGAAACAAATGGCAGCATTTTAAAATAGATTCTAGGTTCCACCAAGTTCTAAAAGTCAAGTAAATTCCCCCACATATAGTTTCATGCAATGGGTAGTATTTGAACTATTTGAAACACTCTTTCATAATTTCAACTAATCAAACAAGAAGGGTACAAAGTTTCAACAACAATGAAATGAGCAGAAAAAGGTTCAGGATTTAAAGCAACAACTCCTCCCCTAATAAGAAACATTCCTCAATTACAGCTTAGCTAATGACACCTTCCCTCTTTACTTTAAGTAAGATACCTCCCAGTTGATCAGCTTTCAGTACCTACAAGTTGAAATAATTAATCATTATATTCTAACAATTAAATATCGAAATAGAGAAAATCAGAGGTTGAGTTTAAAGGGAAAGTGGTTCAGGTAGTTTTAGGATGCATCTCCTTCTTACAGCAGATTGAGCTCAAGGTCACCCCTCACATAACTCTTATGTCTAGTCAGACCTTAATGTGGTCGATTGTCCTATCGCGTGGTTCGTTCATCCCATTTTGTCTTATGGTTGATTAGAAATGTGATCTTGTGGTTGCTCAGACTAGCATGGTTAATAATCAATGTGACTTGTGGTAGGTCAGGACTTTATGTGGTCACTTTGATGCTAGCATGGTAGGTGGAGTACTTCACGATCACTTGTCTCCCTTCATGTGGTCAGTTGACTGGCACGGTCAGTTGAACAAAAATAGAGGGCAGCATGCAATATAGAGGGAGGAAATTTTATTTGAAAATAATAACAAGTTAAAAAAAATGGAAACCCATTGGTTGTGTCCCATGCAATGCTAAATTTAGCATCTTCAGCCATACTTTCCCCAAGAATACTATCCATGATCATTTGGGAGGTGTGGTTTTTCAATGATTGATACTCCACTGTTTCGTGGGTACACATCATCATATTTTCTCAAAATTTCTAAAACACTAGCATCAATTAGGATTTTTTTTTGAAATCTTCAAGGGTCTTAGGGATGAGGTTTTTATCCGGTTAAGTTTTAATTCCTAGTATCTTTAAAACAGTATGAAAAGTGAAAGTCAGCAGCCTAGTAAAATCATCAAGTTGACAGGCAGAAATCCCTAAGTATTACCCCACACTTGTGACATCCAACAACTTAAAAATAGGTGTAACAATTTCTATATATCCTTCTCATTCTTTTCTAAAGAAAAACCTTCACTTGTACAATTTCCTTTCTTGTCTGTAGCAGAGCAGACATCCTCAACCTCTCCTAGAAATTTCTTTAGATCAGACATCCTCAACCTCTCCTAGAAATTCCTTTAGCTCAGAGACTGAAAAAAGATCCTCAAAACTACTCGTGTTTACAGGAACAGGTCTACTATCATTATCTGGAAAACTATCCATATTTCCATTTTCAACACTCTCAATAGATTTAATAAACTTGATTTTCACTTATATAAGGGAAGTATTAACCGCATAACCTTCCCTATCCAAAAAACACTCATTTTCTGCTAAAAAATTTATAGAAGTAGATTTAAAAATTTCAGGTTGAAGGGTGAAAATATCTGAATTTCAACCAGATTCTAGTGAAATGATTTCCTTAAAAATAGATTTCTTTGATAACTGAACTTCAACCTGATAATGACTTTGAACAGAAAATATTTTCTCAACATTGACCACCTATTTATCTTTAGTAATAATCTCCCTAATAATATTCTCACACCTCCTTAACCTTTACAGTTCCTTGGTTGATTTAAATTCAATAAAGTTCACCTTAAATTTTTCATACACTGATTCTTTAATTATTTCTCCAAAGTGTCCATAGTTATCTTTTCTGATCTCTACCATAAAGACTTCTTCAGCCACATCAATTAGTTTGAAACTCACCTCATGTGTTGATTTATTAAACATATCAAATTCTTCTTGGTCATCTCTAGCATGAAAGGTAAGTTTCCCTTTTTATGCATCAATCATAGCACCACCATTGTAACATTTTGGGATTTTGAATCAGGTTGAAAACCACTCCTGTTTTGAATTTTTTCAATTAGTGGGGGTGTCTTTCTTTTTCGATGCTCAGAACTCAATTTTGAGATTTTCTCTAACCCAATATCATGTTATTTGATGGGTTTTGAGGTTTAGACGAAGTCTTGAGTGTTCGGAATAGGTTTTGGGAGAATCGGAGGCCCAAAAGGCCTGTTTTGGGAGTTGCAGGTCAAGGCGCACAGTTTAGGGTAAACCGTGCAGCCACTTCCAGCTAACTGTGCGCCCTTGTTTTGAACTACTGCACAGTTTGATGAACCATGCATGGTGAGGCACACAACTATGCAGATAGTTCTGCAATTTTAGCAGAGGGCTACCACATGGTTTGCGCACGGTTAGAGAAAACCGTGTGGTAATCCGCACGGGTACTGCCACTTAGGCAGTACCTATGCACTATAGTGCGCACGGTTTGTGCACAGTTTGACAAACCATAAGATCTAACCATGCGACCCATTAAAGGTAGTAAATTATGTTTTTCCCCTCTTCTTTTCCTCCTTTTCTCCTCTTTTTCCCTTCTCTTCTCCTCTTTTTCCATTCACTTCTCATGTGGGTCATGCGGAGCATCAAGGAGGAACTCCTCCTCTCCTCTAGGGTGTGGCCTAGATTCTCCGCCCGATCTCCATTTTGGCCATCGTCAGGTGTAATAGAACCGTCTTGGTAAGGTTTATCACACCCTATCTTCTTTTCTTCCTTTCTTTCACCTCAAAAAGTGTTAAATCTTTCTGATCCATTTTACCCTATTTTCAGGGTCGTTGACGAAAACTCCGATTTCTCTGAAACCACTTGGAGTTAGACCCCAATATCAGACGTGCATGCGTTTATGAGTTCAAGTTAGGTGGTGTATACATTACTTCGTGTTTTTGTGATTGTTTTGGGGGCATGGATTTTAGCCTGCATTTGGGTAATTGAGTAGAACCCTGTTGCTTGCTATTAAATTAACTGTGTGACCTTAGAGAATGTCGTCGGGCATGCCCAAGTCTTGTTCGCTCGAGTGAGATCGGGTTAGAGGTTTTCACTCTTTGTTTGGTTTGGTTGAGGGTGTTAATTTCATTTAAATTGTTCTATTTAAATTAAATTGGTTGTTCTTTCGAATCTGAGACCTTCAATTATGTTAAATTGAATTGTTATGTTTTTTAAAGTTGTACAATTCAATCGTATTAAATTGAATTGCTTATTTTAAAGTGAATTGATGTGATTTGTGTATATGAAATGCTTGAGATGCATGTGATGAGACCCAAGGGGTCGTGACGAGATTGGCCCAAGGATGAGGTGGCATGGCCATTTGGATTGAGGTGATGTGATCGTCTAGTTGGGCTTGGCCTGGATTACTTGGATGGTGTTGACCATTGGTTGAGCATCATGGATGTTGGTTGAGGTGGCGAGGCCGTCAGGTTTTGGCCATGTCCTGTGATATTGGATGGCACGACCATCATACTTGAGCGACATGGACGTAGGGGCACAAGGTGTCGGTGTTGATGTGGGTTAGGAACTATTTGGTGATTGTTGCTCACCCGTGATGGCTAAAGCGTTGATTGGAGTCGTGTGCACATAGTTTAACTCAGTGGTGAGGTGATTTTAACCACTCATGTGGGTAGATGCCTCTAGTAGTGTGACTTAGGAATTTTTATTGGGGGTTCTTGTTGTAGAAAGCCACGTGGAAGGTGAGAAGCCTTCAGATGATAGTGTTGAGGATATCTGTTGGGGGATGAGGCTCACCGTGCTTGAGGCCATGGACTTGGACTTTTTATTTGAGGACAGATACAGTTGTGCCTCTGGATGTCGGGCTACGAGCCGACGAGTGCTTTTGAGTAGGGGTCCGAGGGACCAGTTACTTTTTTTTGGGTGTGTCTTGAGGACGTCGGTACTTGTTGATACATAAGGTGTTAGGAGGCATGTGGTGTCGGGTTACTTTATTTAAGGTGGAACCCGAGGGTTCACCTGGGCTTTGACATCAGAGGATATCTTGAGCCATGGGCCAAGGATCCCTCTGTTCAAACTTTTCGGCATTGGCCGAGACATGTGATGGCTTCCTGGTGGATGTTAAGCACCAGGGAAGCCCGTGGTTATTTTATACATGAGTTGCTTTACTTATATTTATAATCCACACATGCTTAAACACTTGTGCTAGGTATTCACACTTGGGTGATATCCTACTGATACTCATTCTCACACCCTACACAGGCCCTTCGAGACGCGTGTAGACTTTATGTTTTTACGTTCAAGTAAAGATCCAAGCTCAAGAGTTGGGGCAACCGTTTATTGATTTTTGATATGTATGACATGTATATGTATGCATGCTTTATTTAAGTGCTAAAAATGGTGTGCATGTTGGTTTTTTATTTATTTCTGTTGAATCTGTTGTTTAGTTATGCTTCCGCTATTTATTAATATTGATTGTGCTTCCTTCATTGGCAGGTCTAGTTCGAGTCTGCTGAGTCTTTCATTTCCACGGCATGTTATATTATTTACTCAGACCGGTATTATATCTATCCTCTGGGGGTATAGCCTCACTATACCTCTTTACACCCTCACTACTAGTCGGAAGCCTTTGGCGTTTGGGGAGGTGCGCCTAAGGCCAGTGGCCCTCCGGCCTAGAGCACTGTTTAAAAGTGGCATCCGGGTCGGGGATGCTACAAGTGGGTATCAGAGCGGTTATTGATTGGGATTTAGTAGTAGGGTTCTTATAGATACTAATGATATTGATACTTACTTTTATTTGATTTTGGTTGTATTATTTGTGTTATGGTAGATCGAAGATTAGGATAACGACAGAACTGAGTTTATAACTTGTGCTTGGGTGCCTACAGCCCCAGGTACAAGGGATGGACCAAGTTACATTGGGTGAGACTTGTTCAATTTTTCTCATTTTACAATCGGTTTGATTTCCATATAGGGTTCCTTATTTGAAATATGATTGTTATTGGTTGTGATATGTGGCCCTTGACCTGGTAAGGTAAGGGAGATCTTGGACCCTTTCCCGATATGGAAAGGGAGGGGGTCTATGCTTTTTTTTGCTTTTGCTTAGGCACATGATAGAATGTTTAGTTAATTATAATCATGCGCCTGTGAAAAATTATTAAAAAATGCGATATGTTGTGGTATGAAATTTCTTATGCCATGTAATATATATATAAATTTCATGTGGTATGAAAATGGCTCTGGCTCTTACATGAGCCGGAAAGTTCTATGACATGGGGTGATGTTGATCGCCCGGTTGGGTGATGAGGTCGTCGGTTTGAGGCAACGTAGTTCATCAGGGTGGGCATGGCCCAGATTACTTGTGATACATAACTCTGTTGAGAATGGGTAAGGAGGTCATTAGGCTGAGATTCCATGTGGCATGGTTGTGATAGGAAAGGGTAAGGGTAATGAGGATGTGTTGTTTGTTACTGCTTTCCCAATCTGCATGTTATATATATGTCATATTGGTTGTCTGACCATATTGATGGTATTCAGTGGGTTCCTCCTAGATGGATCGGATGGAGCGTCGGGAAAGTGGGGGCGCAGGCGCAGGCTCGGGCTCAATCTTGGGCTTGAGGGGCAAGCGGTTCAGCCGCCAGATTTTGTAGCGTTTGGGTCGTGGCTCGACGAGGAGCTCAGAGCGAGCCTAGTTCAGGTGATCCAGGGTATCGACAGGGGTGCTCAGAGAGTAGAGTTATCTATGTCATATCTTACTTGTTAGTTTCAGTCACAACACTCGTCACTATTTCAAGGAGATGGTGGTCCACAGGCGGTTGAAAACTAGATCGAGAGTATGCAGACGATATTCGAGTAGCACGAGATGCCTCCAGGGTGGAGGGTGAAATTGGACACCTATATGCTCATAGGACCAGCAAAGAGATGGTGGGACGTGTATGTGTGAACATGCAGACATGAAGGATTGGCCTGGAAAGATTTTGAGGTCAAGTTCTTTGAGCACTTCTTCTCGGAGACACTAAGAGTGCAAAGGACTTGAGAGTTCTTGAGCCTTCAGCAGGGTGACATGTTCGTCATGGACTATACAACAACATTCACTGGAATGTCTCGCTTTGCACCCAACATGGTGAGCTATGACACCTCGAGAGTGAGGTGTTTCGAGTATGGTTTACGGCATGCCATTTGGGTGTAAGTAAACATCTTTAGGTTGGACTTATTCACAGAGGCAGTGAACCAGACACTCATAGATTTGGGAAACCTAACAGTCAGGTTTTACTCAAGTCGGGTGGCGTTGGGTGATTTATGTGGTGACTCTACATATAGCAGGAGGCGAGGAAGAGATGAGTTCCAGCAGGACTTTTGTAACGCCCCGACCCCAGCTACCCAGAGCCGGTGCGTTACTTCGTAACATTGGCATGATCACAAAAGATCAAGTCTCGAAAGACCGATTAGTTTAGTAGCCTTGGAAACACTAGATACATTCATAAGTCTTACATTACATTATAAAGTGAAAAACTACAGTAACAAAGTCTCCATAGACCACACTCATATCCACTTCTGACAATCCCTGCAGGTCATTCATAAAATACTTCTTCACATCCTGGAAAATATTAAAACATTGAAAGGGGTGAGCTCAGATGCTCAGTAAGGATAACAATATAGCGGAAGCTTTCATAAATAAACATTAACATTTAAGGCAATGTATAACTAAAACAAAATCCTTTTAAACTTGAACTGCAACATAATATGGAAAAAGTAAAATGAGATAATGACATTTACTTCTTCACATGGATATTCTACTGGTCGAATAATCACATGCAATATCAATAACCACTTTCATAATGATGGAATGCATAATGCCAGACTATCATAACCACGTAGCCAAGGCCTCGTGCCAAGACCACAAATAAGATTTTGTCAAGGCCTCGTGCCAAGACACTAGTTTGTCTCATGAGACCTGCCGATGCATCGAGGAGCTATAGCGGGCTCCACCCGTCACTTATTAAGTCCAATGCATTCCTCATATGAATAGGTTTAAACATATCATAAACCATAACATAATCGTATCACATAAAACATGCATAAAGGAAACATAACAGTTCCTCATTTCAATCACAAGATATAAATACAACACATTGATATAATAAAAACGCTTTCAAAACCATTTTTAATACCAAAATAAAAGAAAGTTAAAACTTTGTATTTATTTTTCATTAAAAAAAATGATGGCTGGTAGAGGAAGCCGAAACTCAAATAATGGTCATGGCGGCGGAGAAGTCGTTGTCGCCGCATAAGTACGGAAAGAAAAACATTCCCTTTTTGTTGTTTAGTAAAACGCTTCGTATAAAAAAGATTCCTTTTGAATAAACATAAAAGTCAAAGGGGTTTATACACCGTATAAAAGAAAGTTGTGTATAAAACCAAATATGACTCAATGAAAGGAGATTGAGACGAAGTCCTTAAAAAGATCATTTTTAAAATAAAATAGATCTATTATGTGTATTCACTATAGGTACACATAAAGAAAGTAAAAATACAAAATAATACATAATAATATCATGACATAATTTGAAAGTAGGAGATTAACCCAAAGAATGGAAGTTGGGTTAAGAAGTTCCCTTACCTTGTGTCTGACTTGACTCAACCGTTCTTTAACCTCCTAAATAATAAACTAGAGTTAATATCTACCTTATTAAGAACCATTTTAAATTTCATTATCCTTTTTATATCACTTATTACAATGTTATGAACATTATGTAATTATTTAAGTTAATAACGGTCGTTTTGTCGATCTTTGGTAACTTGAGTCAACAATAAACTTCTTATAATTACAAGTTGTTCATGTGGTAGAATATCCATTATATCCAGAATTATATTCATGATTTAGATTTCATATATATCTTATATATCCAGTATATACATTCATTTATAATATTACGTAACATTTAGAGGTAAGAAATGAAATGCACCGTTCATGGAGACGGTAAGCCGTACGTACGCATGAACGCTACTTTCATTTCAATTTCATATTTAATGGAACTAAATCATAATGATATAAATGTATAATATAATTCCAGTATAATATAGTGTATAATACCATTTTCTTCATCCTTTATACATCCCACATATGGCATTAACGATTCAAATCACTTTGAGGGGGCGGTAGTCCGCACTTCCTAAAATGAAATTATCGCGTTTTACCCATAATGGAAATCATAAAGTATGCCATAAATGAGAAATACAGAAGCATAAGTAAAACATAAACATATTATATATCATATATAAAAATAGTGACATCTTAATGGCCACCTTTGAAGGTGTTATATGAGTGTTGAACAATCATCGTTTCGTGAGGCAGAAATTCGCCATCCACAGAAACCGTATGTTCTTTAACCATTAGATGTAGGTGTGTGTAAGTGTAGCTCGAATACTTCTTATAACAACATCCTAGTATATTGAGGATACTGGTGTTGTTACAAAAGAAATGAATAAAAAGAGTTTAGGGGGTTGGAGGAGAAAAATAAAACAAAACAACATTAGAGAAGACATTACCTCAAAATCGGGTAACTCTTTTTGATTTGAGCCAAAGGCTTCCTTGGGAAGAGTTCTGCCCAAATTAAGGCTTCTAGGAGTAAGGGAGGGAATTTGGGAGAGTATTTGGGCAGAGGTTGGCCGAGCCAAATGGCTTGAAAGTGTAAATTTGGTGGGAGAGGTGGGGGCCTTTTATAAGTGGAGAGGAGGGGCACTTTTGGAAAGATTAAAATGTTACATTATTTCACAATGCTTTTCGGATTCTAAAGGTCCCACACTTATATAATTAGAGGCTAAGGTGATAAGGTTTCGAAATCTCCTCATCCAATAGGCTTTCGACAAGTGTAAGCCTTGGATTTTGCATTATCTTCTCATTTTATTTAAATCGTTAAATAATGAGGTCATCGCTGCATCATAATGATGTCATAAATAATTTAATTTATTTAATGTCTAAAAATTATAAAAAAAATACTATGATGTAGGAAATCTTTTTATATTTCTAATTAATATTTATAGTCAAAATTTGGACTTGTGTAACCCCACTTAAAAACTGTTTTAGTAAAATAACTCATGTTTGTGTCAATTTAATTTTAACATTAAATAAATATATATTAATGTCATTTTCCAACTAAAGTGGCTCCATGGGGTCCCCAAGTTGACCCATGGGTTTTCTTGGTTGGCCATGACTCATCCAATAGGAGTAGGACAAGTGTCATGCTCATCTCATATTATTAAAACATTATTTGTACCTTAAACTACACTAATTACCTCTAATCGCGATTAAGAACTTAAAAGTTACTATTCACCAAAAATTATTTTAATCTCATTGAACCAAATTTTACTTCTTAATGGCAACCATGTATGTCGGATTTTTGAAAATCAAATCACAGAAGTGGTAATATTTTATTTAAACGAAAAATCAGTTATTTAACTACCACTTAGTGGTTTCACTATTCATCAAAAATTGATGTTTTTCAGAACAAGGCCAAAATTTCACCCTAAGCTATAATTGATATTCCGAATTCAAAAATGATGTCTATTTTACAAAATTCCAAACATATAAGTTGCATTAATTAATTTTATAATTAATTCCCGCTGTTACGACAAATAGCGTGTTTTTAAGAAACAATTTATATCAAAAGATTGTCAATTGTTTATGTCCAATTTCAATGTTAAATTAATTCTAATGACCACCATTGGATAAAATGGTAAAAATATATTCTAATTATACCTTAAAACCACTAAATAGTATAATTTATCACAATAAATTATTTTGATTAAAAAAGTTGTTTTAAAGTATTTTTCACTATTCATAAAAATTAGAAGTTCTCAGAAAAATACCAAAAATTCAACATAGGATAATTTCGATATTCCGAATCCAAAAATGAAGTCCATTTTGAAATATAAAATTTTTATAATTTTAAAAAGTGGTTATTACTATTCATAACGACTACTTTGATTAGTCGCGGTGTTTTAGAACTCGAAGTTGCGTACAATGCAAGCTATTGCATTATTGAATGAGAAGTGTATCGTGGAAGCTCGGGGTGTTACATTCTCCCCTCCTTCAATAAATTGTGTCCTCGCAATTTGAAATTTTTCTTTGAAAATAAAAGGTTGAAAAGAGAAATTACCTTTGAGGAAAACCCACATCGGAAATAAGGTTAATAAATATATAACATTAAAAGAAAGCAAGATAAGTACAAAGGTCACCCGATATAGCCCATTCTAGGATTCTATGAAATATGGATATGGAAGAAAAACAAACCATCAAGGTCTGATGGAGAGTTATAGAAAATAGGATTAGGAGAAAGTTTAACCACAAGAAAATCACAAACTTGTGATTGGTTAAACGGTCATTGAATCCCCAGTTGGAAAAGTTAACCGACAACATTTTTGTTTTAAGTTACCTTTTATAATGTTAAGGAATTTATTTAGGAGATTTACTAAGAACGTAAGGGAATATACATACTTGTTATGTATACTTTCATTCGTTAATAAATTTTTACCACAAACCCAACTTTTACTCCAAATGGTAACGGAACTCAAAAATATTCTATTTATCCTAATTGTATAAGGTTCAAAATGTTAACACATACCATTTAGATTAGTAAAACTATTTTGTAATAACCAGGGACTTCCTGTAGGCTAGTGGTAGGAAATAAAGGCTTGTCGCAGTATGGTTGTGGGTTCGATTCCTGTAGCTTTGTCCGACGCGACGGGTTATTCCCCACCCTGCAGGTTGTCCTTTTCCTAAAACTATAGTATCATAATATTCCAAAAATAATCTTCAGAAATTCTTTAATTTTAAACAATACTATCCATGGTTCAACTTAATCCATTCCAACCTTAATAGTTATCCAAAATACCTCCGTCCAGACTTTCTCTAAAAGGTCTCTAAATTCCAAAATCAATTGTAACATCAGATTCCCCAAACAAAGAAAAGTTTCTCTTATTGTCACATACTAAAAATATGATTACCTTAATCATATTAAAACCTTACTGAAATCAACAAGTACTGCAGTAAAATCCTTATATATATATCACATTATTCTAATAACCAGAATATAATCCATGAGTCCAAAAGCACCAATACATTAGTTATTCCGCTTCAACTGTAGTCACAGCATAAGATTGGCCTTGATCCCTTGGCCTTTTCTGAGGTAAGTTTCCTTGACGCTTAGGGCATTCATTTGCATAATGACCCATTTCTCTACAATTGTAGCATTCAACTTTGATAGCCTCTTTCTTTCCCTTGCAATCACGAGCCTGGTGACCCTTTTCTCCACATTTATAACAAACTCCCATTCCTTTTAGGCAAGTACCAGGGTGATTCTTCCCACAATTATCACATAATGGAAAATCCTTCTTTCCCTTTTTCCCTTTATCTGTCTCTTATTCCACCGTTCTCTTCTTCTCTTGCTTTACTTTGTTGTCATAAGACTTAGAGAATTCCTTTTCTGTCTTGATAGCACACGAGACAATATCTTCGTATGATGAGAAGGATTGTGATACTAAAGCTCGACGGAGAAATGGTTTTAACCCATCAAAGAAACGATCAATCTTACTCCTTGGGTTATGTATATAATCAGAAGCATGCCTCGCTAACCTTGTAAAGTTAGCCTCATACTTTGCGACATTCTCATCCTCCTTCTGCCTCAGACTCAGAAATTGCCTTTCCATATCTGCTCGATGGTCACGAGGAAAGTATTTTTCTAAGAAAAGCTCTTTGAACTCCCTCCATTCCATATTCAATACGTCATCATCTTCCTTTGTGTTTTGAATCAGCGACCACCACTGATTGGCATCTCCAGTGAGGCGGTAAACTGCCATGACAACCTTCTCCCTTTCACTACTCCCCAAGGCATGGAATATTTTCTCTAAGGAATCTATCCATTGCTCAGCTACTATAGGATTTGTACTCCCATTGAAGGTTGGTGGTTGTTTCCTCATGAATCGATCTAACATTGATCCTCCACGCTGTGGATCAGGGTGCTCCATACGGGTAAGGTTATTATTCATAACCTGAGTAAGTTGTCCCAGTATGGTGATTAGCTGATCGGCACCGGTTGCATCACCAACCCCACTATAATTATCTTGATCAGGAGGGCAATCCCTACATGGAGTGCGTGCATTGATACGGTTTCCATTCCTTCCACTAGGCGCCATTTCTAAACAATGGCATAAACTAGATTAGTTTATGAATCACAATACATAATTCCATACTTGTAAAATACTTAACATAAATTGAACTATTTATGGATATAATCCATAATCATAAAAAGGTTTTCTTTGAGGAAGTATATACTCATAACCGTTCATAGTGGTTTGTAAAGAAAACGAGAATTATCCTAAGCATATCCCCCGGGAGTGTCGTAACCAAGAGTGCAGCAAGGCCCGTTGTCGTGCACCAGTTCCCGTTCGAGTCTAGCTCAAAGCGGTGTTTTCGGGTTTTACCCCTAGGTACATCTGTGCCAGAGCCACCTCTACCTACTCGTATCCATACAGGGATGTATTTCTTGGAAAACTCACAAAATCTCTATAATACCAAAATTCTAGGAAGTTTTTCTATACTAATCCACAAAGTCTATCTTCGGGCTATGTGCTCTAATCAGAGTTTATCTAAATCTAGCTTCCAAGTTTAGTACTAAACTGCCTCTGATACCAACTGTAACGCCCCGACCCCAGCTACCCAGAGCCGGTGCGTTACTTCGTAACATTGGCATGATCACAAAAGATCAAGTCTCGAAAGACCGATTAGTTTAGTAGCCTTGGAAACACTAGATACATTCATAAGTCTTACATTACATTATAAAGTGAAAAAACTACAGTAACAAAGTCTCCATAGACCACACTCATATCCTCTTCTGACAATCCCTGCAGGTCATTCATAAAATACTTCTTCACATCCTGGAAAATATTAAAACATTGAAAGGGGTGAGCTCAGATGCTCAGTAAGGATAACAATATAGCGGAAGCTTTCATAAATAAACATTAACATTTAAGGCAATGTATAACTAAAACAAAAGCCTTTTAAACTTGAACTGCAACATAATATGGCAAAAGTAAAATGAGATAATGCCATTTACTTCTTCACATGGATATTCTACTGGTCGAATAATCACATGCAATATCAATAACCACTTTCATAATGATGGAATGCATAATGCCAGACTATCATAACCACGTAGCCAAGGCCTCGTGCCAAGACCACAAATAATATTTTGTCAAGGCCTCGTGCCAAGACACTAGTTTGTCTCATGAGACCTGCCGATGCATCGAGGAGCTATAGCGGGCTCCACCCGTCACTTATTAAGTCCAATGCATTCCTCATATGAATAGGTTTAAACATATCATAAACCATAACATAATCGTATCACATAAAACATGCATAAAGGAAACATAACAGTTCTTCATTTCAATCACAAGATATAAATACAACACATTGATATAATAAAAACGCTTTCAAAACCATTTTCAATACCAAAATAAAAGAAATTTAAAACTTTGTATTTATTTTTCATTAAAAAAAATGATGGCTTGTAGAGGAAGCCGAAACTCAAATAATGGTCACGGCGGCGGAGAAGTCGTTGTCTCCGCATAAGTACGGAAAGAAAAACATTCCCTTTTTTTCGTTTAGTAAAACGCTTCGTATAAAAAAGATTCCTTTTGAATAAACGTAAAAGTCAAAGGGGTTTATACACCGTATAAAAGAAAGTTGTGTATAAAACCAAATATGACTCAATGAAAGGAGATTGAGACGAAGTCCTTAAAAAGATCATTTTTAAAATAAAATAGATCTATTATGTGTATTCACTATAGGTACACATAAAGAAAGTAAAAATACAAAATAATACATAATAATATCATGACATAATTTGAAAGTAGGAGATTAACCCAAAGAATGGAAGTTGGGTTAAGAAGTTCCCTTACCTTGTGTCTGACTTGACTCAACCGTTCTTTAACCTCCTGAATAATAAACTAGAGTTAATATCTACCTTATTAAGAACCATTTTAAATTTTATTATCCTTTTTATATCACTTATTACAATGTTATGAACATTATGTAATTATTTAAGTTAATAACGGTCGTTTTGTCGATCTTTGGTAACTTGAGTCAACAATAAACTTCTTATAATTACAAGTTGTTCATGTGGTAGAATATCCATTATATCCAGAAATATATTCATGATTTAGATTTCATATATATCTTATATATCCAGTATATACATTCATTTATAATATTACGTAACATTTAGAGGTAAGAAATGAAATGCACCGTTCATGGAGACGGTAAGCCGTACGTACGCATGAACGCTACTTTCATTTCAATATCATAAGTAATGGAACTAAATCATAATGATATAAATGTATAATATAATTCTAGTATAATATAGTGTATAATACCATTTTCTTCATCCTTTATACATCCCACATATGGCATTAACGATTCAAATCACTTTGAGGGGGCGGTAGTCCGCACTTCCTAAAATGAAATTATCGCGTTTTACCCATAATGGAAATCATAAAGTATGCCATAAATGAGAAATACAGAAGCATAAGTAAAACATAAACATATTATATATCATATATAAAAATAGTGACATCTTAATGGCCACCTTTGAAGGTGTTATATGAGTGTTGAACAATCATCGTTTCGTGAGGCAGAAATTCGCCATCCACAGAAACCGTATGTTCTTTAACCATTAGATGTAGGTGTGTGTAAGTGTAGCTCGAATACTTCTTATAACAACATCCTAGTATATTTAGGATACTGGTTTTGTTACAAAAGAAATGAATAAAAAGAGTTTAGGGGGTTGGAGGAGAAAAATAAAACAAAACAACATTAGAGAAGACATTACCTCAAAATCGGGTAACTCTTTTTGATTTGAGCCAAAGGCTTCCTTGGGAAGAGTTCTGCCCAAATTAAGGCTTCTAGGAGTAAGGGAGGGAAGTTGGGAGAGTATTTGGGCAGAGGTTGTCCGAGCCAAATGGCTTGAAAGTGTAAATGTGGTGGGAGAGGTGGGGGCCTTTTATAAGTGGAGAGGAGGGGCACTTTTGGAAAGATTGAAATGTTACATTATTTAACAATGCTTTTCGGATTCTAAAGGTCCCAAACTTATATAATTCGAGGATAAGGTGATAAGGTTTTGAAATATCCTCATCCAATAGGCTTTCGACAAGTGTAAGCCTTGGATTTTTCATTATATTCTCATTTTATTTAAATCGTTAAATAATGAGGTCATCGCTGCATCATAATGATGTCATAAATAATTTAATTTATTTAATGTATAAAAATTATAAAAAAAATACTATGATGTAGGAAATCTTTTTAGTTTTCTAATTAATATTTATAGTCAAAATTTGGACTTTTGTAACCCCACTTAAAAACTGTTTTAGTAAAATAACTCATGTTTGTGTCAATTTAATTTTAACATTAAATAAATATATATTAATGTCATTTTCCAACTAAAGTGGCTCCATGGGGTCCCCAAGTTGACCCATGGGTTGTCTTGGTTGGCCATGACTCATCCAATAGGAGTAGGACAAGTGTCATGCTCATCTCATATTATTAAAACATTATTTGTACCTTAAACTACACTAATTACCTCTAATCGCGATTAAGAACTTAAAAGTTACTATTCACCAAAAATTATTTTAATCTCATTGAACCACATTTTACTTCTTAATGACAACCATGTATGTAGGATTTTTGAAAATCAAATCACAGAAGTGGTAATATTTTATTTAAACGAAAAATCAGTTATTTAACTACCACTTAGTGGTTTCACTATTCATCAAAAATTGATGTTTTTCAGAACAAGGCCAAAATTTCACCCTAAGCTATAATTGATATTCCAAATTCAAAAATGATGTATATTTTACAAAATTCCAAACATATAAGTTGCATTAATTAATTTTATAATTAATTCCCGCTGTTACGACAAATAGCGTGTTTTTAAGAAACAATTTATATCAAAAGATTGGCAATTGTTTATGTCCAATTTCAATGTTAAATTAATTCTAATGACCACCATTGGATAAAATGGTAAAAATATATTCTAATTATACCTTAAAACCACTAAATAGTATAATTTATCACAATAAATTATTTTGATTAAAAAAGTTGTTTTAAAGTATTTTTCACTATTCATAAAAATTAGAAGTTCTCAGAAAAATACCAAAAATTCAACATAGGCTAATTTCGATATTCCGAATCCAAAAATGAAGTCCATTTTGAAATATAAAATTTCTATAATTTTAAAAAGTGGTTATTACTATTCATAACGGCTACTTTGATTAGTCGCGGTGTTTTAGAACTCGAAGTTGCGTACAATGCAAGCTATTGCATTATTGAATGAGAAGTGTATCGTGGAAGCTCGGGGTGTTACAACTTTCAAGGCCAAGGACTCAATTACAACACTTTTTAATGGATCTTCGACGGTATGATTCCAGTGTGGGCAGCCAGGACATGTCCGGACTCAGTGTGAGCGGCCTCCAAAGGAGTTTCGGGCATGTGGGAAGGTCGGGCATTTCGAGAGGTTCTTCAGGAAGCCTTCGCAGACATTCAGTAGTCAGGGACCGAGACAAACTCAGGTGTCTAAGGTCGGTTCAGGATCGGTACCAGGTGAGGGTATTCGAGCTTCAGCAACACACAGAGGTCATCGCAGAGATAGCAGGACCTGGCAGTGGGGTTAGTGACTGGTGCAGCACCGCAGGAAGGTCAGGCTTCAGGCAGTCGGGCTTCAGACCAGGTTAACGTCATGGAACTATCAGGGGCTGAGCAGGCTGGTGAGTCGATGACGGTCAGAGGTATGCCATGGGTGTAGCCTAGTTCTTTTGTTTTCTTTTGGCATGGCCTTTTGAGACATGTTCATTTTGAGTGCATAGGTTGTATGTATGGACTGGCCATATTCTGGTCAATAGGTTGGTACCATCTCGGGTGCGTTGTATATGTGTATATATATATATGAGGTGTGTGGCGCCAGGTTAAGTATTTGGGCATCGAAGGATGCATGCTGATTGAGGTGTGTTGGAATCAGAAGCATCAAGGAGATGCGGGTTACTTGAGGTGCGAGGCATCTAGCCATAATTGTGGTGCAGTACTTATTGGGGTGTGAGGCACCGAGACTGTTGGAGCATCTGTTGAGATGCAGGACCTCATAGGTGTCATGTGAGCCATGGGCACAAGGCGGGCATCGATGCAGTGCGGGATGTGATGGGTGTCATGCATGAAATAGGAGCACCTGATGAGGTTCAGAAGTGACGATGCATCATGGGAGAACTTTTGAGTCTAGGAATTGGTCGTTGGACCATTTCTTGATTTGAGTTTTGGTCGGGTTGGACCGAGATAGGTCAATCCTAAGGTGGGGATCCCTCCTTGAGGTGGTTGACCTATACCCTTAAGACCGAGGATGTTTGTGTTTATTCTACCGAGATGGGTGTGTTTGGTAGCATCTTCAGGTTTTGTCTCATAGCTTGAGGATGGGATATGTTAAGGTGGGGAGACTCTAACGTTATGGGTTTTTGAATTAGGTCGAAAACCTCTCTCATTTTGAATTTTTTCAATAAATGGGGTGCCTTTTTCTTTTTTGATGATCAGAACTCAATTTTGAGAGTTTCTCCAACCCAATATCATGTTTTTGGATGGGGTTTGGGGGTTTATCCGAATCGTTGGGTGTTCAAAAGGGGTTTCAGGAGCGTGGAGGAATGAAGGCCTGTTTTGGGAGTTGCAAGTCAAGGCGCATAGTTTAGGGTAAACCATGTCACCTCTACCAGCTAACTGTGCACCATTATTTTGAACTACCGCACAGTTTGATGAACCATGTGGGGTGAGGTGCACAGCTGTGTGGCCAGCTCTGCATTTTTAGCAGAGGGATACCGCACGATTTATGCATAGGTACTGCCACTTAGGCAGTACCTATGCATTGTAGCCCACACAGTTTGCGCACGGTTTGAAAATCCCTGTGAACTAATTGTGAGACCCATTAAAAGTAGAAAATCACATTTTTGTCCCTCTTATTTTCCTCTGTTTCTCCTCTTTTTTCCTTCTCTTCTCTCGTGGGTCACGTGCAGTAGCAAGTTGGAACTTTGCCTTCTCCTCTCCTCTAGGGTGTTGCCTAGATTCTTCGTGTGATCTCCATTTTGGTCATCATCGGGTGCAATAGAATCGTCTCGGTAAGTCTTATCACACCGTAGCTTCTTTTCTTCCTTGCTTTCACTTGAAGGAGCACTAAATCCATCCGAGCCACTTTACCCTATTTTCAGGGTGGTTGATAGAAACTCTAATTTATATCGAACCGCTTGGAGTTAGAGCCTAATACCGGACGTGCCTACGTCTACGAGTCCAAGGTAGGTGGTTAATAGGACCTCCAAACAAGAATGAACTGCTAAAGCATAAAATTATTTGTATTCCATTGAAAGAAAATGAATTATAGACTACACGATAGCTGGGATAACTTCTGAATGAACACAATGGAAAAAAATAGGGAGGAAAAGAAGAAGAAGAGAACTCTCCTGGTTGGGATTCCAGGAGCCAATCCAAAGCCTCCTCTACAGTATTCTGCATCCCAAGAAAGGAAAACCATTGTGTCCCCTCATTCCACCAATTTACAGCAATATATCCTCCATTTATTGAAAAATAACAGAATTCCCTTCATTTAAGAGACTGACGCCTCCTCCTAGAATAAGTCTTAAGTGGCACAAAAGTCACCAAATTTCCCTCTTTAACACACCTCCTATCAATTTTGTCCTCCTGAAATTCCACCTTGTCCCCAAGGTGGAAAAATGAAATTGGTTCTGAAACAACTGAACATTTTCCCAAGTATCATCAGAATCTGGATAGCCACGCCAATGAATTAGACACTGAAGATCAGAACCAGTGCCACAGAATGCATGAACAGAATCTGGTAAAACTTGTTTTGCAATGTCTTCACAAAAGTGTTGAGGAAGTTGTTTGAAAACATAGTCCCCAACGACCAATTTAAGTTGAGAAACATGAAAAACATTGTAACACCCTGAGCTTCCATGATACGTTTCTCATTCAATAATGCAATAGCTTGCATTGTACGCAACTTCGAGTTCTAACACACCGCAACTAATCAAAGTAGCCGTTATGAATAGTAATAATCACTTTTTAAATTTATAGAAATTTTATATTTCAAAATGGACTTCATTTTTGTATTCTTAATATTGAAATTAGCCTATGTTGAATTTTTTGTAATTTTCTGAGAACTTCCAAATTTTTATGAATAGTGAAAAATACTTAAAACAAATTTTTTAATCAAAATAATTTATAGTGATAAGTTATACTATTGAGTGGTTTTAAAGTATAATTATAATATATTTTTACCATTTTATCCAATGGTGTTCATTAGAATTAATTTCACTTTGAAATTGGACATAAACAATTGTCAATCTTTTGATATAAATTGTTTCTTAAAAATCCGCTATTTGTTGTGACAGCGGGAATTAATTATAAAATTAATTAATGCAACTTATATGTTTGTAATTTCATAAAATAGACATCATTTTTGAATTCGGAATATCAATTATATCTTAGGGTGAAATTTTGGCATTGTTCTGAAAAACTTCAATTTTTGATGAATAGTGAAACCACTAAGTGGTAGTTAAATAACTGATTTTTTGTTTAAATGAAATATTACCACTTCTGTGATTTGATTTTCAAAAATCCGACATACATGGTTGTCATTAATAAGTAAAATGTGGTTCAATGAGATTAAAATAATTTTTGGTGAATAGTAACTTTTAAGTTCTTAATCGCGATTAGAGATAATTAGTGTAGTTTAAGGTAAAAATAATGTTTTAATAATATGAGATGAGCTTGACACATGTCCTACCCTCATTGGATGTTCCATTGCTGACCAAGACAATCCATGGGTCAACTTGGGGACCCCATGGAGCCACTTTAGTTAGAAAATGACATAAATACATTTTATTTAATGTTAAAGTAAAAAATGACACAAACATGAAATGTTTTACTAAAACAATTTTTACATGGGGTTATACAAGTCATATTTTTTACTATAAATAGTCATTGGAAATCTAAAAAGATTTCCTACATCATAGTATTTTTTTTATAATTTTTAGACATTAAATAAATTAAATTATTTATGACATCATTATGATGCAGCGATGACCTCATTATTTAACGATTTTAATAAAATGAAACGATAATGTACAATCCAAGGCTTAAACTTGTCAAAAGACTATTGTATGGGTATATTTAGAACCCTTATCACCTTATACACTAATTATATAAGTCTGAGACCTTTAGAATCCGAAAAGCATTGTATAATAATGTAAAATTTTCTTACTTTCCAAGAGTGCCCCTCCTCTCCTCTTATAAAAGGCCCCCACCTCTACCACCTCATTCACACTTTCAAGCCATTTGGCTCGGCCAAACTCTGCCCAAATACTCTCCCAACTTTCCCCTCTTACTCATAGAAGCCTCACTTTGGGCATAACTCTTCCCAAGGAAGCCTTTGGCTCAAATCAAAAAGAGTTACCCGATTTTGAGGTAATGTCTTCTCTAATGTTGTTTTGTTTTATTTTTCTTCTCCAACCCCCTAAACTCTTTTTATTCATTTCTTTTGTAACAACACCAGTATCCTAAATATACTAGGATGTTTTTATAAGAAGTATTCTAGCCACACTTACACACACCTACATCTAATGGTTAAAGAACATACGGTTTTTGTGGATGGCGAATTTCTGCCTCACGAAACGATGATTGTTCAACACTCATATAACACCTTCAAAGGTGGACATTAAGATGTCACTATATTTATATAGGATATATAATATGTTTATGTTTTACTTATGCTTCTGTATTTCTCATTTATGGAATACCTTATGATTTCCATTATGGGTAAACGCGATAATTTCATTTTAGGAAGTGCGGACTACCGCCCCCTCAAAGTTATGTGAATCGTTAATGCCATATGTGGGATGTATAAAGGATGGAGTAAATGATATTATATATGATATTATACTGGAACTATATTATACCTTTATATAATTATGATTTCATTCCATTAAATACGAAATAGAAATGGAAGTAGCGTTCATGCGTACGTACGGATTACCGTCTCCATGAACGGTGAATTTCATTTCTTACCTCTAAATGTTATGTAATATTATAAATACATGTATATACTGGAAATATATGATATATATGATATCTACATCATGAACATAATTCTGGATATAATGTATATATCACCACATGAACAACTTGTAATTACAAGAATTTTATTTTTGACTCAAGTACCTAAGATCGACAAAATGACCGTTATAAACTTAAATAATTACATAATGTTCATAACATGGTAATAAGGGATATAAAAGGAATAATGAATATGAAAAATGTTATTAAGTAAATATAAATTAAATCTATTTTATTATTCAGGAGGTTAAAGAACGGTCGAGTCAGGACAGGACGCAAGGTAAGGGAATTTCTTAACCCAACTTCCATTCTTTGGGTTAATCTCCTACTTTCAAATTATGTCATAATATTATTATGTATTATTTTGTATTTTTACTTTCTTTATGTGTACCTATAGTGAATACACATAATATATCTATTTTATTTTAAAAATGATCTTTTTAAGGACTTCGTCTCAATATCCTTTCATTGAGGCATATTTGGTTTTATACACAACTTTATTTTATACGGTGTATAAACCCCTTTGACTTTTACGTTTATTCAAAAGGAATATTTTTTATACGAATCGTTTTACTAAATGAAAAAAAGGAATGTTTTTCTTTCCGTACATATGCGGAGACAACGACTTCTCCGCCGCCGTGACCATTATTTGAGTTTCGGCTTCCTCTACAAGCAATCACTTTTTTTAAAGAAAAATAAATACAAAGTTTTAACTTTCTTTTATTTTGGTATTGAAAATGGTTTTGAAAGCATTTTTATTATATCAATGTGTTGTATTGAAATCTTGTGTTTGAAATGTGGAAATGTTATGTTTCCTTTATGCATGTTTTATGTGATACGATTATGTCACGGTTTATGATATGTTTAAACCTATTCATATGAGGAATGCATTGGACTTAATAAGTGACGGGTGGAGCCCGCTATAGCTCCTCGATGCATCGGCAGGTCTCATGAGACAAACTAGTGTCTTGGCACGAGGCCTTGACAAAATCTTATTTGTGGTCTTGGCACGAGGCCTTGGCTACGTGGTTATGATAGTCTGGCATTATGCATTCCATCATTATGAAAGTGGTTATTGATATTGCATGTGATTATTTGACCAGTAGAATATCCATGTGAAGAAGTGAATGGCATTATCTCATTTTACTTTTGCCATATTATGTTGAAGTTCATGTTTAAAAGGCTTTTGTTTTAGTTATACATTTCCTTAAATGTTTATGTTTATTGATGAAAGCTTCCGCTATATTGTTATCCTTACTGAGCATCTGATCTCACCCCTTTCAATGTTTTAATATTTTCCAGGATGTGAAGAAGTATTTTAGGAATGACCTACAGGGATAGTCATAAGAGGATATGAGTGTCGACTATGAAGACTTTGTTATTAGTTTTTCACTTTATGATGTAATGTAACATTTATGAATATATCTAGTGTTTCCAAGGCTACTAAACTAATCGGTCTTTTGAGACTTGATCTTTTGTGATCATGCCAATGTTACGAAGTAATGCACCGACTCTGGGTAACTGGGGTCGGGGCGTTACAGTTGGTATCAGAGGCAGTTTAGTACTAACCTTGGAAGCTAGATTTAGAAAAACTCTGATTAGATCACATAGCCCGAAGATAGACTTTAAGGATTAGTATAGAAGAACTTCCTAGAATTTTGGTATTATAGAGATTTTGTGAGTTTTCCGAGCAATACATCCCTGTCTGGATACGAGCAGGTAGAGGAGGATCTGGCACAGATGTACATAGGGGTAAAACCCGAAAACACCGCTTTGAGCTAGACTCGAACGGGAACTGGTGCACGACAACGGGCCTTGCTGCACTCTTGGTTACGACACTCTCGGGGGATATGCTTAGGATAATTCTCGTTTTCTTTACAAAACACTATGAACGGTTATGAGTATATACTTCCTCAAAGAAAATCTTTTTATGATTATGGATTATATCCATAAATAGTTCAATTAATTATTTTATAAGTATGGAATTATGTATTTTGATTCATAAACTAATCTAGTTTATGGCATTGTATAGAAATGGCGCCTAGTAGAAGGAATGTGAACTCCATCAATACGTATGATCCAAAGAGTAAGAAGGATCATATATTTCATGGTATTAAGCCAACATTTAGAAGGGAAATATTCTCCCATGTGTTATCAACATATGAAGAAATAGTATCATGTGTTAATAATATAAGTAGAGAATTCTCTGAGTCTTATAGATTTGAAGGGAAGAAAGAGAAGAAAAGGATGGAAGAGAGAATGATGGATAAAGGGACGAGGGAAAAGAAGAATTTTCCAATATGTGATAACTGTGGGAAGAAACACCTTGGAATTTTCCTGAAGGGAATGGGAGTTTGTTATAAGTGTGGAGAAAAAGTACACCAAGTGCGTGACTGCAAGGGTAAAAAAAAGGTTTCAAATGTACAATGCTTCATCTGCAAGGAGTGGGGACACTACGCAAACCAATGTTCAAATCATCAGAGTATGCCCCAAATGATGTTATTGGATAATAATCAAGTTATGATACTACCACAGATGAGGAGGAATGATTATAGTTCTTATGTTGTTATTAAAGAATTTTGTAATTTGAGTGTTGCATCAATGATGTACTGGTTATAATAATTATGGAGTATATAAGGATTGTACTGCAGTACTATTTCATCTAGGACTTGAGATTGTGTGGAACCAAGAAAAGTGACTCCACAGTAGGTTAAATTTTTGGAAAATATATGGTTGAGAGAAAGATAAACCATAATATGGTTCTGATACCAAGATAGTGATTTTGGAATAAGACATGATTGATTCGGATAAATTATGTTGGATATTCTTAACATCCTTGAAACTGATTAATGATTTGTATACATTTTTGGATAGAAGGAGGATATCTAGTTTTCTATAAGGAATAAGGGATCATGAATGTAATCAATAAGGATTTATGGTAATACAGTATGTTGTAGTGTTTTAAAAGAATACATGATGAAGGTGTTCACATGTTGTTACGCAGAAAAAAAAGGAGCTTCCTTATGTTTACCTTCCTCATAAAATCTGGACTGTGAGTTGGACAGAAGTATTTTGGATGACTATAAAGGTTGGAATGGATTATATTTTACATCGGATACTATTGTTAAGGTTATTTTTGGATATTTATAAAAAGGACAACATGCAGACCGAGTGAAAACCCATCGCATCAGACAAAGCTGTGGGAATCGAACCCACAACCATTGTGCGATTGGGATTAATCGCCTACCACTGGACTACGTGAAGTCCCTGGTTTTTACAAAATAGTTTTTCTAATCTAAATGGTATGTGTTAAAATTTGGAACCTTATACAATTAAGATATGTATAATATTTTTGAGTTCTATTATCTTTTTGAGTGAAAGATGAGTTGAAGGTTGAAACTCTAATTGTCAAGCATAAATATATATATACATATCTCTTATTCAATGAATAAATTAATTCTTAAACTTTAGTAAAGGGATATTAAAACAAAAAAATGTGTTATCCTAATACCTTATGTCTTGTTGAACTGATGATATTTTAAATCAACATAGATTGAAGGCTTTGAGGCCCTCAATTTGACAGTTGATTGTGATTGATGACCTCAATCACTCCCTACAAATATTTACGTTTTTCCTCCAATTATATGTCTCTAATTTCCACCAATGTTCTCCTTATCGAGATCATAATTTGGTGGTAAATTTCTTATTTCCATTTCCCCCTTATTAAGACTAAATTTTATTAACCTTATTTCCGATGTGGGTTTTCCACAAAGGTATTTTCTATTTTCAACCTTTTATTTTCCAAGAAAAATTTCAAATTGTGAGGACGCAATTTATTGAAAGAGGGGAGAATGTAACACCCTGATCTTCCATGATACGCTTCTCATTCAATAATGCAATAGCTTGCATTGTACGCAACTTCGAGTTCTAACACACCGCAACTAATCAAAGTAGCCGTTATGAATAGTAATAACCACTTTTTAAATTTATAGAAATTTTATATTTCAAAATGGACTTCATTTTTTTATTCCTAATATTGAAATTAGCCTATGTTGAATTTTTTGTAATTTTCTGAGAACTTCCAATTTTTTATGAATAGTGAAAAATACTTAAAACAACTTTATTAATCAAAATAATTTATAGTGATAAGTTATAATATTGAGTGGTTTTAAAGTATAATTATAATATATTTTTACCATTTTATCCAATGGTGTTCATTAGAATTAATTTCACTTTTGAAATTGGACATAAACAATTGTCAATCTTTTGATATAAATTGTTTCTTAAAAACACGCTATTTGTTGTGACAGCGGGAATTAATTATAAAATTAATTAATGCAACTTATATGTTTTTAATTTCATAAAATAGACATCATTTTTGAATTCGGAATATCAATTATATCTTAGGGTGAAATTTTGGCATTGTTCTGAAAAACTTCAATTTTTGATGAATAGTGAAACCACTAAGTGGTAGTTAAATAACTGATTTTTTGTTTAAATGAAATATTACCACTTCTGTGATTTGATTTTCAAAAATCCTACATACATGGTTTTCATTAAGAAGTAAAATGTGGTTCAATGAGATTAAAATAATTTTTTGTGAATAGTAACTTTTAAGTTCTTCATCGCGATTAGAGGTAATTAGTTTAGTTTAAGGTAAAAATAATGTTTTAATAATATGAGATGAGCTTGACACATGTCATACCCTCATTGGATGTGCCATGGCCGACCAATACAATCCATGGGTCAACTTGGGGACCCCATGGAGCCACTTTAGTTATAAAATGACATAAATACCTTTTATTTAATGTTAAAGTAAAAAATGACACAAACATGAAATGTTTTACTAAAAAAAATTACATGGGGTTATACAAGTCATATTTTTGACTATAAATTTTCATTGGAAATCTAAAAATATTTCCTACATCATAGTATTTTTTTTATAATTTTTAGACATTAAATAAATTAAATTATTTATGACATCATTATGATGCAGTGATGACCTCATATTTAACGATTTTAATAAAATGAAATGATAATGTACAATACAAGGTTTACACTTGTCCAAAGACTATTGGATGGGTAGATTTCGAACCCTTATCTCCTTAGCCACGAATTAAATAAGTGTGGGACCTTTAGATTCCGAAAAGCATTGTATAATAATGTAAAATTTCCTTACTTTCCAAGAGTGCCGCTCCTCTCCTCTTATAAAAGGCCCCCACCTCTACCACCTCATTCACACTTTCAAGCCATTTGGCTCGGACAACCTCTGCCCAAATACTCTCCCAACTTCCCCCTATTACTCATATAAGCCTCACTTTGGGCATAACTCTTCCCAAGGAAGCAATTGGCTCAAATGAAAAAGAGTTACCCGATTTTGAGGTAATGTCTTCTCTAATGTTGTTTTGTTTTATTTTTATTCTCCAACCCACTAAACTATTTTTATTCATTTCCTTTGTAACAACATCAGTATACTCAATATACTAGGATGTTGTTATAAAAATTATTCAAGCCACACTTACACACACCTACATCTAATGGTTAAAGAACATACGGTTTCTGTGGATGGCTAATTTCTGCCTCATGAAACGATGATTGTTCAAAACTCATATAACACCTTAAAAGGTGGCCATTAAGATGTCACTATATTTATATAGGATATATAATATGTTTATGTTTTACTTATGCTTCTGTATTTCTCGTTTATGGCATACCTTATGATTTCCATTATGGGTAAACGCGATAATTTCATTTTAGGAAGTGCGGACTACCGCCCCCTCAAAGTGATGTGAATCGTTAATGCCATATGTGGGATGTATAAATGATGGAGTAAATGATATTATATATGATATTATACTGGAACTATATTATAACTTTATATAATTATGATTTCATTCCATTAAATACGAAATAGAAATGAAAGTAGCGTTCATGCGTACGTACGGCTTACCGTCTCCATGAACGGTGAATTTCATTTCTTACCTCTAAATGTTATGTAATATTATAAATACATGTATATACTGGATATATATGATATATATGATATCTACATCATGAACATAATTCTGGATATAATGGATATATCACCACATGAACAACTTGTAATTATAAGAATTTTATTTTTGACTCAAGTACCTAAGATCGACAAAATGATCGTTATAAACTTAAATAATTACATAATGTTCATAACATGGTAATAAGGGATATAAAAGGAATAATGAACATGAAAAAGGTTCTTAAGTAAATATAAATTAACTCTAGTTTATTATTCAGGAGGTTAAAGAATGGTCGAGTCAGGACATGACGCAAGGTAAGGGAATTTCTTAACCCAACTTCCATTCTTTGGGTTAATCTCCTACTTTCAAATTATGTCATGATATTATTATGTATTATTTTGTATTTTTACTTTCTTTATGTGTACCTATAGTGAATACACATAATAGATCTATTTTATTTTAAAAATGATCTTTTTAAGGGCTTCGTCTCAATCTCCTTTCATTGAGGCATATTTGGTTTTATACACAACTTTCTTTTATACGGTGTATAAACCCCTTTGACTTTTACGTTTATTCAAAATGAATCTTCTTTATATGAAGCGTTTTACTAAACGACAAAAAGGAATGTTTTTCTTTCCATACATATGCGGCGACAATGACTTCTCCGCCGCCGTGACCATTATTTGAGTTTCGGCTTCCTCTACAAGCCATCACATTTTTTAAAGAAAAATAAATACAAAGTTTTAACTTTCTTTTATTTTGGTATTGAAAATGGTTTTGAAAGCGTTTTTATTATATCAATGTGTTGTATTGAAATCTTGTGTTTGAAATGTGGAAATGTTATGTTTCCTTTATGCATGTTTTATGTGATACGATTATGTCATGGTTTATGATATGTTTAAACCTATTCATATGAGGAATGCATTGGACTTAATAAGTGACGGGTGGAGCCCACTATAGCTCCTCGATGCATCGGCAGGTCTCATGAGACAAACTAGTGTCTTGGCACGAGGCCTTGAAAAAATCTTATTTGTGGTCTTAGAACGAGGCCTTGGCTACGTGGTTATGATAGTCTGACATTATGCATTCCATCATTATGAAAGTGGTTATTGATATTGCATGTGATTATTCGACCAGTAGAATATCCATGTGAAGAAGTGAATGACATTATCTCATTTTACTTTTGCCATATTATGTTGAAGTTCATGTTTAAAAGGCTTTTGTTTTAGTTATACATTGCCTTAAATGTTTATGTTTATTGATGAAAGCTTCCGCTATATTGTTATCCTTACTGAGCATCTGAGCTCACCCCTTTCAATGTTTTAATATTTTCCAGGATGTGAAGAAGTATTTTAGGATTGACCTGCAGGGATAGTCAGAAGAGGATATGAGTGTGGACTATGAAGACTTTGTTATTAGTTTTTCACTTTATGATGTAATGTAACATTTATGAATGTATCTAGTGTTTCCAAGGCTACTAAACTAATCGGTCTTTCAAGACTTGATCTTTTGTGATCATGCCAATGTTACGAAGTAATGCACCGACTCTGGGTAACTGGGGTCGGGGCATTACAAACATGATGAATCTTACTATGCTCAGGTAATTCCAGATGATAAGACACAAATCTCACACTATAAATAATGGAAAATGGGCCATCAAAACATAGAGCAATCTCAGAACAAACTTTAGAAGATGACACCATAGGATTCGAAGAATGGTGCTTGATAAAAACAAATTCACCATGCTTAAAGGAGACATCTTGATGCTTTTTATTTTCCAATTGTATCATAGAGTTCTAAGAGGACATCAAATGTTGTTGTAAAGTAAAAAGAGCTTCATCTCTATCAATCAAAGTTGCATCAACAACATTGTTGGACTCATCATGTATTAATCATGTTTTAATGATCACAAATCCCATTCAGTACATAAACCTTGTTAATCCCGTGTAATTTATCTCACATCAAATTTACAGTTGTTTATTAAATATATCCAAAGATCTTACGTGATATACATTCAGTTTGATTACCGTACACTATCTTTAATTTACTTTATAATGTTTTATTTGATAAATGATTAAGTCTAAACCATTTTATGAATATCACTGCTTAAGTCTGAATACAGATATTTGGCTAAGTCTGAGACACCATAAGTCTACCACCGGTTATGTTTTTCTAGAAAAGAACTCAAACACTGTGAACCAGACACCATGAACCAGACACCATGAACCAGATACCGTGACCCAGTCACCGTGAACCAGACACCATGAAACAGACACTGTGAACCAGACACCGTGACCTAGACATCGTGAACCAGACATCGTGAACCAGATAGCGTAACCCAGACACCGTGAACTAGACAGCGTGACCCAGACATCGTGAACCAGACACCGTGACCAAACACCGTGACCATCCAGACATTGTAACCAATCCAAACATTGTTTCAAGGAGACACCGGTTCATAGAGAAACTGTTTACAGACAAACTGTGACACTATTTATTAATCTGTTTTGTCATTTTTCAATTTAATCTCTAACAGTCATATTTGAATATTTTAAATGCACTGACATAATTAATATTTCTTTGTAGACATGTCACCTAATAGTACGAGGTACGAGGTGCAGAATACATGCAACATGTCGGCTCCAACACATGCGATCCAAGATAAAAGAGTAGTGCGGCCCAGAAACAGTATGTAAATGAAATTGGAATAACGTGAAGCAAGTATGTGAGCATGAAAAAGAAGAAAACACTTAGATAATTTTTGAAGAGAGAATTTGTCACATACAACTTGACACTACTGAAGAACACCTGAATCATACTCGAATCCCAGAATAGACAAAATATTCACCACAAAGAACACCTAGTAATCTAGCTGACTTGTGATACTCTATTTTCCATACGAGGACTTGATCTCTATATCTGATTAATCTTAGAAGTCCAGAGCTTCGAAGACAACCACTCAGAGCACTTCTAAACTTATCTCATCATTTCTACTCTGTTGTGTATCATTTTATTAGCTTTCGATCAGTGTGTGTATCTATATAACAACAAAATCTATCTCCTGCATTAAACTGAAGGATACAAGATATACTTTCTCAAACATCTTTATACACTTGTGTATACCCACAGATAAGTGTAAAAGAGGTCCCTGTGTGGCCTATTAGTTTGTACCCACATAGAAATGTGGAAGAGGTTGTGTGACATGGATAGTCCTGTGTACTATTGTTAACCCTGATCCAGGTTGTGGATCAAGTTTATTTATATAAACTGCTTGGTGGAAGGTGATCACCAAGTGGAGTGGATTAGATCTCATATTGAGACTAAACCACTTGTTTTAAATCTGTTGTGCTGTTTAAATTTAGTTTTCTCTATTTTACTGTTTTAACTTAGAATTCACGGAATTCACTTTGATAGTTAATTTTGGAAAGAAGTTATAATTGTTTTTCCTTATTAGATTAGATTCAAAAGTAATATTAATAACTAATATTAACATTATTTAGAATTAATCAATATTCTAAGAAGTTATTTAAATATTCAAACTATCATAACCATATTACTTTGATTAACTTGGCTGTATTTAAATTTATTGGTGAAAACTTATAGGAATATTTTTAAATAGAAATTTTTGTAGATACTCAATTCATCCCCCCTCTTGAGTGATATACTCTGACCAACATTTAATATCAGAGGTTGTTTATTAAGACTTTGTTTTTAACCTTATTCAACTGTGATTGTAGTTGTACTTTAAAGATCTGTTAATTTCTGTTAATTCTAAATTTCTATCTCTTTCAAAGTATTTCTTTATTATGGATAATAGATTGTAAGGTGATAAAACCAACATACCACCACTATTTAATGGAACCAATTATGTTCAATGGAAAATTAAAATGAAAATGCATTTAGAAAGTATGAGTTTTGAAATTTGGTCTTCAATTATAGATGAATATAAGATTCCTGCAACTGATAGAACCACTTGGGATGAAACTACCAAAACTGCCTACAATAAAAATTTCAAAACTATGAATGCTTTATATTTCTTCTTAAGAGATGAAGAATTTAATAGAATTTCTTCTTGTAAAACTACCCATGAAATTTGGGATACCTTGTCTATTTCACATGAAGAAACATCTAGTGTAAAATAAATTAGGCTTAATACTTATACTATTAAATATGACAACTTTAAAATGAAACCCGATGAGCCTATTTCTGACATGTATCTTAGGTTCAATGAAATTGTCAACACAATGATTTCTCTTGGAAGAGAAGTCACTGCCAAGGAACAGATCATGAGAATTCTCATATGTCTACCTAAAAGATGGAGGTGAACCTCTGTCTATATTATATAATCATGCAACATCAACAAGTTACCTGTAAAATAACTCATTGGGAAACTGTTGATGTATGAATAGGAGCTGAAATTCAACAAGAGGAGGATGAACCCCCAACAAAAATGTGGCATTCAATATCACCAACTCTAAACACAAAGACAAAGGGAAATTGGAAGCTTCTGTAGAGAGTTCCAGTAGTGAACAATCATCACCTGACAGTGATGAGGAGATGGCTCAATTAGCCAGAAGATTAAAAAGATTTTACGAGAAGAACTTTTTCAGAAATCCTAATTTCAAGGGAAGATATGATCAAAAAGGAAGTTGGAAGAAATATTGGAAAAGAAGTGACAAGACTAATGAGATTATCTTCTATGAATGTAAGTGCAGAGGACATATCAAGACTGACTGTCCAAAGCTCAAGTACAAGAAGAAATATGAGGACAAATACAGAAAGTATAAAAAGGCAATGAAAGCAACATGGAGTGCTTTTGAGGACAGTTCAAGTGACTCAGAAACATTACATGATGAACAGACTAACAAATCCAATATGTGTTTTAGGAAAAACACATCTGAGGTAACAATGGACTCTTCTGTACATAATTCATACTATTTTGTAAATGAGAGTGACTCTGAAAATATGTTTAATAAAGAAATGTTTGAATAATGTAATATTCTTGAAAAAACATGCAATTAACTAAAAGATAAATATAAATCTTTGAAGAAACAACATGCTCTTACTGTGACTGTTAAATCTGAACTCACAACTGAAAAAGAGAAAAATGCTCAACTGCTCAAGGAGAACAATGAATTAAAAATGTCTAATGAGCAATTGAAGAATGACTTAGAAAAGTTTACCAATGGAAAACATAATCTTACTCAAATTATAGGTAAAAAAATTTCCCCTAAATACAATACTGGAATTGGTTATCAACCTAGAAAAAGAAATTTTGGTAGAACAAACTTTGTTTATAAATCTAGGACATACAACTTTACTCCCAATTCTGGGAACAAATCAACTAGTTCAGGTTATGATACACTTTCTACTATTTCAAGTTTTTCTGGACCCAATAGAGTTTATTTTTCAAATACTTTACATAATTCTTATAGGAAACCTATGAGGCAGATATGGGTTCCTAAAGCACTTATCACTAATGTTACTGGACCCAAACAAGTATGGGTACCAAAATCCATTTTCGCTTGATCATTGTGTAGGAAAGTTGATTAAAGAGTTCCTGTAAAAGTTATAGTACTTGGACAGTAGGTATTCAAGACACATGATAGGATACTACTCATGTTTCAAGAATCTAATAAAAATTGATGGAGGATATGTCACATTTGGTGACAACACCAAAGGAAAAATCATTGGCCTTGGCTAAATCGGTAACTCTAACTCAGTTTTGATTTCTAAAGTACTTTTTTTGATGGATTGAAATATAATCTGCTTATTATTTCACAATTATGTGATAATTAATTTCATGTTAGATTTTAAAATGATGCTTGCAATGTTTTTAATTCCAAATAATAATTAGTGTTTTCTGCATTAAGAAATGAAAATGTTTATTCTGTTAACGTAGATTGTTTAGTTTTTCAAAATACTTCATGTTTAAGTGTATTTTATAAAGAGTCTTGGCTTTGGCATAAGATACTAGGACACTATAATATTAACTCCCTTATAAAGCTAACTAGAAAAGGCTTAGTCAAAGACCTACCCAAACTTGAGTTTCAAAATGATAAAGTGTGTAATCCCTGTCAAAAGGGAAAACAACACAAAATTTTCTTCAAACCAAATAAATAAGTGTCAACTTCTCAACCTCTCAAACTGGTTCACATGGATTTGTTTGGACCATATAGAGTTTCTAGTTTAAATAGGAAGCACTATGTTTATATTCTTGTAGATGAATTTTATAGATATATTTGGACCTTCTTTCTGGCTCACAAAAGTGAAACCTGCTCTTACTTTACCAAATATGCCCAGTCTGTAGAAAATCTTAGTGAACTTAAAGTTAAAACCTTGAGAAGTGATCATGGTTGTGAGTTTGAAAATCAAGATTTTGAATCCTTTTCCTCAAAAAATGGCTATAGTCACAATTTCTCTGCCCCTAGAACACCTCAACGGAATGGAGTTGTAGAAAGAAGAAATAGAACTCTACAATATATAGCTAGAACAATGCTTAGTGAATATGACCTACCTATTTATTTTTGGGATGAAGCTGTAAATACAGAATGCTATATAATCAATAGATTATTGACTAGACCTATTCTTAAAGGAAATCCTTACGAGTTATGGAACAATAAAAAACCCAAAGTTAGCTAATTCAAAGTTTTTGGTTGCAAATTCTATATCCTTAATATTAAGGATAATCTTGACAAATTTTAATCCAAGAGTTATGAAGGAATATTTTTAGGATATTCAATTTCTAGTAATGCCTATAGAGTGTTCAATAAAAGAACTAAATGTGTGGAAGAATATGTCCATGTAAAATTTGATAAAACAGATCCACATGAGCCTAAAACCATTCTAGAGAACCTGGAGGATGATGTATCAAATCTGGAAACTAATTAAAAATCCCCAAACCATCCTGTGAAGGAATCTGTGAAAACTTCCAGTTCTAGAAATTCCTTAAACCCAAGTCACAATGAACCTGAACCTGTTGATGAGCCTGAAATCACAAGTTCTTCCTTTTATAGAGTTGTTAAAACTCTTAAGAACCATCCCTTATATGCTGTTGTAGGAGAATTAGACAAAGGAACTCAAACTAGAGCTTCTCTTAGAAATTAGATTGAACGTGAAGTCTTCTTGTCACAACTTGAACTTAAAAACATTAATGATGTTATCAATGATGAATTTTGGGTGATGGCTATGCAAGAAGAACTTAATCAGTTTTAAAGGAACAAATTTTGGAAACTTGTTGAAAGACCCAAGGACACATTCACCATATGCACTAAATGGGTGTTTATAAATAAGGTAGATGAAGCTGGTGACATAGTTAGAAATAAGGCTAGATTGGTTGCACAAATCTATATTCATGAAGAAGGAATTGACTATGAAGAGACCTTTACACTAGTAACTATACTTGAAGCCATCAAAATTCTGCTTGCTTATGCTGCACATCTGAATTTCAACCTATATCAAATGGATGTTAAGAGTGCATTCCAAAATGGGTATATAGCTGAGGATGTTTTTGTTGAGAAACCTCCTGGTTTTACAAATTATCATTTTTCAAATCATATTTTTAAATTATCAAAAGATTTATATTGTTTAAAACAAGATCCAAGATATTGGTATGATAGGTTGAGTACTTTTTTTATTTCCAAAGGTTTTATAAAAAGAATAGCTTATCCTACCCTTTTTATAAAACAAATTTCCAGTGATGTTTTAGTAGTTAAAATTTATATAGATGACATTATCTTTGGATCTTCAAGAAATTATTTCTGTATTTATTTTTCTAAAATGATGCAAAACAAATTTGAAATGAGTTTAATGGGTGAACTAAATTTTTTTCTTGGATTTCAAATCTTTCAAAAATAATGACGGTATTATTTTAAATCAAAGCACATACACTAGGGATCTTCTAAAATTTTTTGGATTGGATAGCACTAAAGGTGGTGACACTCCAATGAGTGCCACTTGTAAGTTTGATCTTGATGAAGATGGAAAATATGTTGATCAAACCACTTACTGAGGAATGATTGGAAGTTTACTCTACTTAACTCCTAGTTGACCAGACATTATGTTTAGTGTATGTATGTGTGCTAGATTTCAATCAAATCTTAAGGAGTCTCATTTAAATGTTGTAAAGAGAATTTTTAAATACCTCAAGCATACACCCAATCTAGGATTGTTCTATCCTAGAGGAAAATCATTTGAACTAGTTAGTTATTCTGATACTGACTTTGGTGGCTGTAAGTTAGATAGAAAAAGCACCTATGGAATACGTCACTTTTTAGGCAATTCACTAGTATCATGGTGTAGTAAGAAACAATTTTTTTTTTCATTATCTATTGTAGAAGTTTAATACATAGCTACTGGTAGTTGTTGTGCACATATTTTGTGGATGAAACACACATTACTAGATTATGGATATCAATTCAAGCATGTACCTGTAAATTGTGACAACATAAGTGCTATTAATATCTCAAAAAATCATGTTTCACACTTTAGGACAACACATATTTATGTAAGACATCACTTTTTGAGAGATCGTTATCAAAAGGGTGATATCACTTTGGAATTCATTGGAACTGAATATCAGCTTGCTGATATATTCACCAAACCATAAAATTCTGAAAGAATAGACTATATCATACACGAATTAGGTATGATAAACCTTAAGTAAATATCTTACTATTTCATATCTTACTGTTTCATATTTTACTGTCTTAAGACTTACTATTTCATGTTTATGTTCTCACAGTTAGTGTTTCTTGGTTACTGTCTGACACTTGCTATCTCTAACAATACGGTCACACGGTCTAGAAATCACACTTGTTACGGTCTCACTGTAAACACTTGTTATTGTCTCACTGTGAACGCATGTTACTATCTCACCATGGGAGTCAATTACAATCTCACCGTAAGAATGATTTGTTATTTTATTTATAAATTAGAACCCATATAGCGATGATTACTTATTTTACCCATTTTCTCTCGCGCTTTTGTTTTTGCGATGATTGATATTCCTAAATGATAACATAAAATAAGTTTCACTTGTTCTTTACTCAAGCACCCTTCTATTATATCAAACTATAACCCTTCTTTAACCCTTCAACCCTTCTCTCACTCGAACCTTCAGTGAATGCCTAGGATGAAACATCCTTCATCGTCGACTCCTGAGAAACGCAGTTCAAAGAAGAAGAAGATTGAGCCTAATTTAGCACCCAAGGGTCCTTTGAATCCAAATATGGTGAACCGAATAGTAGTACCTAATAAATAGATATTCCCTAAGTGGCTTTTGTTGAGTAAGTCTCTATTTTTTTAAAGTATTGAAAGAACAAGGTTGGTTAGATTGGTTTGCAAAGTAAGATAGACCTATCTACCCGAAGCTCGTTGTACAATTTTATCAGTATGTACAATTTTTTTTTGATTTAGAAAGTGGATATATTGTAAGTAGTTGGATAAATGGCAAAAGATGCATGTTTTCTTCGAGGTTATGGGTTGCATTCCTTAGGATACCACATGAAGGTATTTGTGAAGATTACTGAAGATATCCTCCACCTCCAAGTGAATTATTTGTTTTGGAAGATGCCTTGAAAAGTTTAACTAGAAATGGAACCAAAAGGAGAGTCATCGCTGCTGAACTGGATGGAGAATCTAGACTTCTGTTTAAGTTTATTCAGAACTTAATTATCCCCAGAAAAGGTGATTTCACTATACTTAAATATTAGGATATATTTTTGATTAATCTCATGAAAAATAGACATAAGATCAATCTTTGTAAGTATGTCATACACCATATGTGTGAATTGATCAAAACCACATCCATGTCAACCTCCTTATTCTATTCTTGGCTTATCTCAGCCATGCTACATGTCAAAGGATTGGTTGGACCAAATGAAGAAGTTATCAAGGATTATGAGTTCTGTCTTTCAAAAGTTATTATAAAGAGGATGAAAATCAATTGGAATCCTTGGAAAAATGCATGGGTGGAAGACAATGATAGGATCTATGAAAAGTTCAATCCATTGGAACATCCTTCAAAACCAAAAGGTATTTCTGATCCTGGTTTGGAACCAGATGATGTTGTTGACTATTATGAAGAAGAAGAAGAAGATATTGTTGTACCTCCAAGAGAAATTGTTCTTTATGAGGAAGACAGTACTCCTACTCCTCAAGTAGTAATTGATAAGGAAATACTTGTTTCTAAAGATGTTGCTGATTTGGAAGAACAACCCAATGTGGAGGAAGAATCTATTGTTTTTGAAATAGAAAAGGATGTTCCTGTTATGCAAGAATCTGCCCTTGAGGAACTCCCATAGGAAAAATTTGTTCCTGAAGTCATTCTTTCTGTTGAAGAGAGAATAGAGAAAGCCTTTCAATTGGATCATAAGGAAATGATTGAGGAAGTAAGTGATGAATTCATGGAAATAAATCAAGGTCCTAAGTCTTTGAGTCCTGAGAAGGATTCACCTGCTGAGGGGGGGCATCCCCCAATCTGGAATCTATTGAAGTGCCAAATTTGATTGATCCAAGCTCAGTGGACACATGGTATAAATTCCCCAGTTATTTCGATGTGAATGACTCACAGGAAGTCTCAGTCAAAGGTCTTGAACTTTGTACTATGTTTCAGTTGAAAATGGAATCTGCTCCTAAAGCTATCTCTTAAAAAGAACCTAGGCATGTCTCAACTTCTATCTCCGAGCATTCTCCAGAACCTCCAGCCTTGGTAAATAAAGATGAACTAAAAGAATTTAGAGAAACCCTTTTGGCTGGGGTTGAAAGACTTCTGAATACCCAACCAACTCCTGTAACAAATCTAAGTGAGAGAGATGCTTCACTATTATTAGAAAAAGTAATTTTTAAGATTCAATCCAAAATTCTTCATGAGATTCAGGAAGTCAGATTTGAGAACAAACTGTTTAGTGATGAAGTACAGACTCTAAGAGGTATGGTTGAAGAAATTCAGAAAGTGCTGAATTCGAGATCAGAACATGCTTCTCATCCTATTGAGACTATTGTTCCTCAAACCCCACAGGATATTGCCTCTATGATTCAACCTCATTTAGCTTCATTAACTTAAAAGGTAGCTGATAGAAACAAACAAATAGTGAAAGAGATGTGTTATTTTTTTATTGGTCTTAACAAGCTAACTGATGAGTATAAGGGGTACTTTCAGAAAGTGATCAATCAACTGAAATCGCTTACCTCAGCTGTCACTGCTTCTAATGCCTCTGGTAAATCTTCTCAACCTTCCTTAGACAGTGATCTGTTTCGAATAATGGTCAAAGAGTAATTTCAGGTTGTAATTAGTGGTTTTAATAAAGATTCTCTATCTGAAGTTATCGAGAACAGTGACAGAGTTCTTGATTTGGTGCAAATCCATTCTAAGATTGCTAATGATGCTCAGCAAGAAATTACCAAGAAAGTGGACTTATATTTCAACCGGATCTTCTCTAAGACTGATATGACCAATCATTTCAAGTTCCTTGTGGAAAATCTAAGGATTCCTCCTATTACTCAAGCCTTCAAGACTCAAGTTCAAAAGCTCACAGAGTTCACTCGTCTGTTGCAAAAGTTTATAGAGAACAAGTATGACTTTGAAAAAGCCATGCAGTATGGTGAATCAAGCTTTTGGGTCCCTATCTTCATGTACAGAGTACTGCCATAGTTTCTCTTGAAGCTACCCCTCTGAGATTTGGTTTTCCTACCTTTACCTCTACCCTAGCCTCCACTTCTATGTCTGTCAATCATGCCCTGAGTCAGATCAGGCCTGTAATCCTTGATCAATAGTTTCCCAGGTCTTCTACTACACCTACATTGTCCCCTTCTGTCTTTGATGGTCTTCCTTTACCTTCTCTGTCAACCAGCTCACTCCCTTCTTCTACCTCAACCTCTGCTCCTATGGCTTCTTCTTCTGATCCTACTGCTAAGGGAAAAGAGAAGACCAGCCAGTGATGAAGAATAGTGACTACTCTCTTTTGATAGGAATGTTGTTGCATTTATTTTGTTGTCAACTATTTGAACTGAAACTATTTTTCTCTAATGCACTGTGAACTTTTCTTCTCATTTCCTATTCACTCTTTTTGATAATCCCAAAAGGGGGAGAAATCTATATATGTTATATGCACATTGGGAATATGTAGTTTGAATAAATATACACTCTAAATACACATGATTTTTGATCATCAAAAAGGGGGAGATTTTTGGACTCCTCATGTATTAATCATGTTTTAATGATCACAAATCCTATTCAGTTCATAAACCTTGTTAATCCCGTGTAATCTATCTCAAATCAAATGTATAGTTGTTTAGTAAAGCTATCCAAAGATCTTGTGTGATATACATTCAGTTTCATTACTATACACTATCTTTGATTTACTTTATAATGATTTCTTTGATAAATGATTAAGTCTAATCCATTTTATGAATATCACTGCTTAAGTCTGAATACAGATATTTGGCTAAGTCTATGACACCATAAGTCTGCCACCGATTATGTTTTTCTAGCAAAGAACCTAGACACCGTGACCCATACACTGTGAACCAGACATCGTGACCCAGACACTGTGAACCAAACACCGTGAACCAGACACCGTGACCCAGACACCATGAACCAGACATTGTGACCCACACACCGTGAACCAGACACTGTGACCCAGACACCATGAACCAGACACTGTGAACCAGACAATGTGACCCAGACACCGTGAACCAGACATCATGACCAGACACTGTGACCATCCTGACATCGTTACCATCCAGACATTGTGACCATCCAAACATCGTGACCAATCCAGACATCATTTCAAGGAGACACTGGTTCATAGAGACACTATTTACAGACAAACTATGACACTGTTTCTTAATCTATTTTGTTGTTTTTCAATTTAATCTTTAACAGTCATATTTGAAGATTTTAAATGCACTGACATAATTAATATTTCTTTGTAGACATGTCACCTGATAGTACGAGGTACAAGGTGCAGAATACATGCAACTTGTCAGCTCCAACACATGCGCTCCAAGATAAAATAGTGCATCCCATAAACAGCATGTACATGAAAGTGGAATAATGTGAAGCAAGTGTGTGAGCATGAAAAAGAAGAAAACACTTAGAGAATTTTTGAAGAGAGAATTTTTCACATACAAGTCGACACTGCTGAAGAACACACAAAGCATACTCAAATCCCAGAATGGACGACATCTTCACCATGAAGAACACCCGAAAATCTAGCTGACTTGTGATACTCTGTTTTCTATACGAGGAATTGATCTCTACATATGCTTCATTCTAGAAGTCTAGAGCTATATAGACAACCACTCAGAGCACTTCTAAACCTATATCATCATTTCTTCTCTGTTGTGTATCATTTTATTAGCTTTTGAGCAGTGTGTGTATCTATATAACAACACACTCTATCTCCTGCATTAAATTGAAGGATACAAGATATACTTTCTCAAACATCTTTTTACACCTGTGTATACCCACAGATAAGTGTGGAAGAGGTCCCTGTGTGGCCTGGTAGTTTGTACCCACGTAGAACTGTGGAAGAAGTCGTGTGACATGGACAGTCCTGTGTACTGTTGTTATCCCCGATCCAGGGTGTATATCAATTTTATTTATATAAACTACTTGGTGGTAGGTGATTACCAAGTGGACTAGATTAATTCTCAAATTGAGAATTAACCACTTGTTTTAAATCTGTTGTGCTGTTTAAATTTAGTTTTCTTTGTTTTATTGTTTAACTCAAAATTCACTAAATTCACTTTGATAGTTAGTCTTGGAAAGAAGTTATAATTGTTTTTATTTATTAGATTAGATTCAAAAGTAATATTAATAACTACTATTAACATTACTGATAATTAATCAATATTCTAAGAAGTAATTTAAATAGTCAAACTTTCATAACCATATTACTTTGATTAACTGGGCTGTATTTAAATTTATTGGTGAAACCTTATAGGAATATTTTTAAATAGAAATTTTTATAGATACTCAATTCACCCCCCCCCCTTCTTGAGTGATCTACTCTGACCAACAAGCATCAATAGTTGTATCCCTGAGAATATAATGTGGCAAAGTGGGAGGTTTGCGCCCATAAACTACTTTGAAAGGAGTAAGGCTGGTAGAAACATGAAAAGACGTATTAAAACTGAATTTGTCCCATGGTAACCATCAAACCCACTGTTTTAGTTTATCAGAGGAAAAAAACATAAGTATGTATCAAGTCTACGGTTGACAACTTCAGTTTGATCATTCATTTGAGGATGGTAAGAAGAGATCATTTTGAGCTTAGTATCATGAAAAAAAACAATTACTTCCAAAACAAACTAGAAAATGGTGGATCACGATCACTAATTATAGCACTAGGCATTCCATGCAAACGAACAATTTCCTTCATAAAAAGTTCAGCAACCTCTTTAGCCAAAAAAGGATGTTTTAGAGGTATAAAATGAGTGTATTCGGAAAGAAGATCCACGAAAACAAAAATTATTTCTTACCCTTGTGATTTGGGAAGGCTGGAAATAAAGTCCATGGAAACTTCATCCCAAATCATCTCCGGAATCGAAAAAGGCTGGAGTAAACCTGCTAGGCTTAAATTTTGATACTTATGTAATTTGAGGACAGCATGGGTCATACCTTGCCAAAAAAAACCTTCTGCCAAACGTTTGTAATTCTTTAAATACACCTTATGACCACCAAGAGGTGAAGCGTGAAAATAATGTAATAGAGGGGGTATCAACTGAGAGGATTTAGAAAGCACTAAGCGTCCTTTAAAAAATAGTATATCATACTACAACGAAAATCCAGGAGTAGGATCCGAGTGTTGAAGAGTGAAAATATGGTCCTGGATGAATTTATCATGGCTATTTTCATAACAGACTAAAGGCATATCAATCCAACAAGGTTCGGAAAGCGCCATTTGACAAAAGTGTTTGGTAGGAAGTTTGGAAAGAGCATCTGCAGCAGAATTTGTGTTACCAGATTTGTAGACAACATCAAAATCATATCCCAGCAGTTTGGCCTGCCAGCATTGTGGTCCATAGAGGCTATACACTGACTTAAAATATTTTTTAAACTCTTTTGGTCAGTAAAGACAATAAAGCACCTACTAAGAAGATATTTTCGCTAGTGTTAGACAACATGAATCAGAGCCATTAATTCTTTTTCATAAATGGATTTATGGAAACTGGAAAGAGACAAGGATTTGCTATAATAAGTAATAGGATGCCCCTCTTGCATGAGTACTGCACCCAAAACACCTCCAGAAGCATCGCACTCAAGGGTAAATTGTCTAGAAAAATCAGGTAGGCAAATCACAGGATCAGTGACCAGACGTTGTTTAAGAATCTCAAATGCAGAAGCAGCAATCATTCTCTAATAATTTTTTTTGGTAAGGTCTATAAGATTTTTAGCCAATTTTCCATAATCCTTAAAACATTTATGGTAATAACCTGAAATTCCCAAAAAACCATGTACCTCTTTTTCATTACAAGAGACCAGCCAATTCAAAACATTGGAATTTTTTTAAGGATCTATAGAAACACTTTCAGGGGTAATACGGTGGTCGAGGTACTCAACTTCCTGTCTACCAAAAAAACATTTTTTTCTCATTGACATGAAATAGATTAATCTAAAGAAGAGTAATCACCTGTCGTAAATTATCCAAGTGAGCCAACCAGCTGGAACTATATACTACGTAAAAGAGGTTTGAATAAAAGATTCATAGTGGCATGAAAAGTAGAAAGGGAATTCATAAGGCCAAAGGTCATGGCCAAAAAATCACAATGCCCTTCATGGGTACGGAAGAATGTCTTTTCAAAATCTTCTTCACAGAGTCGAACTTGGTGGAAACAATATTTAAGATCCAATTTAGAAAAAAAATTGGGCCCCAAATAATTCGTCCAACAATTCATCAATAACGGGTATGGGAAATCTATCTAGAATAGTTTTCTTGTTTAAGGCTTGGTAATAAACTCACAGCATCCAGCCACCTTCCTTTTTATGGACCATTATAATGGGGCTAGAACATAGAATGGTACTAGTACAAATAATCCATTTTCGAAGAAAATAGGCCACCTGATTTTCCACTTCGTCTTTAATTATAAAGGCAAGCTCATAAGGATGAACATTAACCGAAGATACTGGTTCACGAAGTCTGATGGCATGATACGTGGAACGCTTAGGCGGAAGTCCCCTGGGTTGGTAAAAGACTCGAGGGTACTACTCGATCAAAATATGTAAAGAAGAATTCAACTTTAGAGGAACTGAAACAACCTACTCAGTTTGATGAATTCCAGGATGCCACTAGGGCACCTAAAGAAAAGAAATTATGACCATCCAAGAGATTTTTCAAAGCCAAAGGATGATCTTGACTATGTTGTAACCCTTGAAAGGTTATGAACTGGCCACTAAAAACAAAACTCATAGTTAAATTCTTCCAATGAGAAGTAACATAACCTAATGTTTCCAGCCAAGTCATTCCCAAAACAAGATCAGGACCAGTAGTATTAAAAAGATAAGCATTAATGTTGAGTGCTCAGCCTCCAAAAAATACTGTTAAAGATCTGCACATCTCACTAGAAGAAATTAACTAGCCATCTCCTAAATGAACTTCAAAGGGTTTGGTAGGAGATACAGGAAGAGCCAAAATTTTAAGTAATTTAGTGGAAACAAAATTATGACCCACGCCACAATCCACAATTACCAAAATTGGCTCACCAGAAATAGATCCTTCAAGAATCATTGATTTCATCCCCCAAACTGCATGGTCAGATAAAAATACCAAGCACAAGTCATGACAAGACATCTCCCAATCTGCTTTAGTTTCCAGAATTTCTGGAGGTTCTGCAACTGCCAAATCGGACTCCTCACCTTGAGGCTGAACACACTCTCAAACCATAAATCGAAATATCTTATCTGTACATTTATGAGCTGGACCAAACTTAGCACCACAAGAATAACATAAACCTTTGGCTTTTCTTTCTTCAAACTCTGTATGATAAATACTGCGAGCGACCTTCCACTTAAGAAATTATTCCTTCCGTTCTAAAAAACGTCCCCTATCAAAGTTCACTAGAGTTTGGTTGAACTTAACATTTCCACTGCTAGTAGAGAGAATATAAGACAAAGGTAATGGGTTCCGACGAGGTACTTGTTCAGGAAATATCCCTTAAACTATTAGCTCGAGCTCGACACTACAAGTTAAGGATATAAGATGGGCTTTAGTAGCAGGCTCATGAGTAGCTATTGTGGTCTTAATTTTTGGATGTAACCTGCCCAAAAAAAACTAATATACCAGGGGTCGGGAAAACTAGGAATACACAATGCAACTTTTTCGAATTAATTTATATAATCCTCTACAGTGGCCTCTTGATGAATGCCTTTGAGCTTCTTTAAAGGATCGTTTTCCAGAGGAGAACCAAAATGGCCTAAGAGTTCATCCTTGAACTCTTCCCAAATGAGATTCGGTCATATATTCAACAAGGAGAGCATCCAATGTTGAACATGACCTTCCATACACAACTAAGTAATTGGAATCTGGAGATGACAATGAAACTTATGGATCATAAAATATGTCTCAGTGCAGGCTAACCGGACCACGGGATCATCTCCTGAGAAAACAGAAAACTCAACTTGTTTTGCTAAAGAGCTCAACTCCACACGTATAGAGTCTCTAACGTCATTCACCGCAAAACAGACGCTATACACTCTGTCCTGTTCTTCGAGATTGATGAAACAAGGAACATAATATGTGGGAAAAAGATTGCCACCTTTGTATCATCCCTCCCCATCGCATTGTCTTGAGAGGGCGGATGAATGCTACTTGGCCTTAAGCGACGTTCCCAAGACACCAAAGACTGGTAATAAGTGTCGAGGGCTTTGAGAATAAATTAGGTAACAATTTTCCTTTGAGATACAACCAAAAAACCAAATAGTCCACTAACAACAAACTATATGATGCATGACAATGAAACAACCAAACCCATAAATTACCATAAGGCAACCAAAAATTCCACAAGAATTCCCAAGAAACAATACAACCAAACACAATATCAGAGTACCAAGCGGAAGACTAAAAAGAGACCCAAAATAAACCAAGACACACTCCACATCTCTATACCAAGCTCCACACCAAGCTCCATGCATTAAGCACCAACACATCTCCCAAGCATCGCTACGAACCACTAGCCATGAGATGCTTTACCTTTACCTGTGTCTTGGAATACAACATCTGCAAAAGCACCCAAGTTCCAAAGTAGGGGTGAGTACTAATACTCAGTAGGTTTTCCCCAAATGACTTCCCTACACACGCCACTAGGATAAAACCGTTAGCACATTTATATAAAACAGTTTATATAAAGCAGTAAATAGTGCAACCATTACCACAAGCCAACACACCCTTACCAAGCCATGTAAAACAAGGGAAATCCCCAACCATTCAATAAGCCATATCCCCATCACACATTAGCACAACAAATTTCATATTTGCAAAGCCACACATGAAAAAGAAACCATTTCGGTGGGACTTTCGTCCATCCCGTTCACCCCATTCACAACTAGCGGTGCTTCCCAACCACTATCCAATATAGTGGTTATTCTGACCACTATCCATCACCTTTTATAGTGAGAATCCCTGCCCACTTTCACATCTCATTTCACCAAGCCACAACCAAACATATAATCCACCAAGGCCACAACAACATGCAAATAACCATTTCCATAACATGTCAAACCACTTCAATGAACCACCCATTTATTGAAACCACCCTTAAAACATTTTCCATTCCAAAACCCTGATTCAATAAAACAACCTATTTATTGAAAATCATTTTCATAAACCATTTCCTTGACCCAATCCAAACAACAAATTTTAAAATCTACATTTTAAAATTTAATAACAAGACATGACCAAAAGTATTTCTAACCAATTTTTCCCATCAAAATCACAATTAATTTCAAACCAAACAAATTTATTATAACCAAAACCACTAGTTCAAACCAAGTGAAGTCGATAGAGAAGACACCTAGCTTTACGGTTCTGAAAAATTTGACCCACAAGCAACCGCACCCCAAATACAGCGAACGCACCACTGAAACCGCTCTGGATCCCCTTCCCTAACATCCACAAGCCTTAAAATCAACACCCAAGGAAACCACAACCCTATATCTACACACAATGGGTGTAGATCTAGAAAACTGAGAGAGAGAGGGAGATGTAGATCTAGAGGAAACCACAAAGAACCCTGAGAGGAGACTTACCCGAGAAGAACCGCCTTCAATCCACCAAGAAACCCCTTTGATTTGCTTCCAAAACGTGTGGGAGAGCACCTCAAACCTTTTATAACCCAAAATCTTGAGTGAGGATCATGTGAAAGGAAATTTTGAGTGAAATAGGTTAATCCTGAGGGAGCTCGGATTTAAAAACCCTCTTTTTAAGTGGTCACACGGTTAGCCCGCACGATTTGGAAAACCATGCGCTAACCGTGCACACACCACTATCTTGAGAGTATGGGTCCACACGGTTGCCTCGAACAGTTTGAAAAACCGTGCATAGGCCATGCGAATCCTACTATCTCCCCTTGCACGGTTTTCTAGAGAACCCTCACGGTTTTCCCTAACCGTTCTCAAACCGTGTGCCCTTGGAAAAGTCTCCAAACTTATTCAAAACCATTTCAAACTCTCCCAACCTCTTCCCAATTAATTAAAAACACTTTCAACACACAAAAAGGCATAAAAAATCTACATACCCCAAACTAAGGGTACTAAAACCTTGCACCTGACGAGCTGCAAGAGTTGAAAGACGTATCCCGTCGTGCAGCTCCGACACACCCTGGTGAATATTAGAAGTTTCTAGAACATCCTCGTGGAAACGTTCTGAACTCGGAAATGAATGTCGAATAGACAGGTCCATGATAGCTTTATTTTTTTCTTAAATAGTTCATGTCAACGCGTCAACTAAAACCTGCAACTATTCTTGAAGCTTCCGAGAAAGAAAACCCACTGTCTGCCGAACCTCTTTGAAATTTTTCTCAGTTGACTGTTGTAACTCAGACTACCGCAAAGTCTCTAATATCTGAGTCTTCCAAAGACATTCCAATTGAGTCTCCATATTTTTAATTCTGGATTCCATCCTTGTCAGCATATACCAAAAGAAATGGTTATATCTAGAAGTGCACCGTACTCAATGAAAGCACCAAATAATAGGACCTCCAGACAATAATGAACTGCTAAACCAGAAAATTATTTGTATTCCATTCATATAAAATCAATTAAAGACTACACGATAGTTGGAATAACTTCTGAATGAACACAATGGAAAAAAACAAACCTACGGAGGAAAATAAGAAGAAGAGAACTCTCCTGGTTGGGACACCAAGAGCCGAGCCGAAGCCTCCTCTGCAGTATTCTGCAGCCCGAGAAAGGAAAACCATCGTGCCCCCCTCCCTCCACCAATTTCCAACAATATAACCTCCATTTATTGAAAAAGACCAGAATTCCCTTCATTTAACAGACTGATGCCTCCTAGAGTAAGTCTTAAGTTCCACATGAGTCTCCAAATTTCCCTCTTTAACACCCCTCCTATCAGTGGTGCATCCCTTCGTTTGTTTTTTCGCAATCATTTTGAGGGCGTGGATTTTAGCGCGCATTTGGGTAATTGAACGGAACCATGTTGCTTGATATTAAATTGACTGTGTGACCTTAGGGGATGTCGTTGGGCATGCCCAAGACTTTTTTGCTCGAGAGAGGCCGGGTTAGAGGACATCACTCATTGAGTGGTTTGGTCGGGGGTTTTAATTTCATTTAAACTGTTTTTCTTAAATTAAATTGATTTTTGTTTCGAAACTGAGACATTAAATTATATTAAATTGAATTTTTATGTTGGTTAAAGTTGTGAAATTCAGTCGTATTAAATTGAATTTCTTATTTTAATGTGGATTTATGTGAACTGTATATATGAAATGATTAATATGCATGTGATAAGACTCAAGGAGTTATGACAGGCTTGGTCCAAGGATGAGGTGGCATGGCCATCAGGATTGAGGTGATATGATTGTCTGGTTGGGCTTGGCCCGGATTACTTGGATGGTGTTTTCCATCGGTTGGGCATCATGGATGTCGGTTGAGGCAGTGAGGTCATCAATTGTTGGGCATGGCCCATGATATTGGATGGTATGTCCATGATACTTAAATTACATGGTTGTAGGGGCACGAGGTGCCGGTGTTGATGTAGCTTAGGAACTATTTGGTGATTGTCGCTCACCCATAATAGTCAAAGCGTCGATTGGAGTCATGTGCACATAGGTTGACTCAGTGATGAGGTGGTTTTGACCACTCATGTGGGTAGAGGCCACTGGTAGTGCAGGTTAGGAATATGTGTTGGGGTGCTTGTTATAGAAATCCACATAGAAGGTGAGGAGCCTTCAGATGATGGCATTGAGGCTATCGGTTGGGGGTTGAGGCTCGCCGTGCTTGAGGCCATGGGTCTGGAATTTTGATTTGTGGATAGAAATTGTTGTGCCTCCGGACGTCGGCCTATGAGCTGATGGGTGATTTGGAGTAGGATTCCAAGGGATTAGTTACTTTTGGTTGGGTGTTCCTTCAGGATGTCGGTTCTTGTTGAGACACAAGGTTTCAGGAGGCACGTGGTACCATATTACTTTATTTGAGGTGGAACCTGAGGATTCACCTAGGATTTGATAACAGAGGATCCCTTGGGCCATGGGCCAAGGATCCCCTCCGTTTAGACTTTTCAGCGTTGGTCAAAGCAGGTGATGACTTCCTAGTGGCTGTTGAGCACCAGGGAAGCTCGTGGTTATTTTATACATGAGTTTATTTACTTTTATTTATAACTCACACCTGCTTAAACACTTATGTTGGGTATTCAGACTTGGGTGGTATCCTATTGAGACTCGTTCTCACATCCTACATAGGTCGAGACGTGTGTAGACTTTATACTTTTACGTTCAAGTAAAGGTCTGAGCTCATGAGCTGGATTGTAGTGGCTGTTTAGCATGGGATGTTGGCATGGGACCTTGACATTCATGCCTCAGCTAGAGTTTCCTGCTTTAGTTTCCATTTCAGTTTCATCATGCTGCTTGTTATATATATATATATATATATATATATAGATACCGTGGTCGGCCATGGGTGACTATTTATTGATTTTTGATATGTTTGACCTACATATGTATGCATTCTTTATTTTAGGGCTAAAAGTGGTGTGCATGTTAGTTGTTTATTTAGTTCTGCTGCTTCTGTTGTTTAATTATGCTTCCGCTATTTTGTGCTTCTGCTATTGGTGAGTATGGTTCGAGTCTGCTGAGTCTTTCATTTCCATTTCATGTTATATTATATACTCATACCATTATTATATCTATCCCCTGAGGGTATAGTCTCCACACTATACCTCTTTACACCCTCACTGCTAATCGAAAATCTTTAGCATTTAGGGAGGTGCGCCGAAAGCCAGTGGCCCTCCAAACCAAAGCACTGTTTAAAAGTGGAATCTGGGTCGGGTATTCTATAACCATTGGCTAGAAATAGTTTTCCATAATGATAGGGACCTTATCATCACACTCCATTTCAAGAACAAGGAAATTAGCAGGTAATGTGAGTTTCCCTACATTGAGCAGCAGGTCATCTACCCTTCCAATGAGTTGGGTAATAGACCTATCATCCAACTGAAGAGACACTAAAGTGGGTTTCAATTCCCCAAGACCCGACTATAGAAATAAGAAGGAAACAAGTTTACACTCACTCCTAAGACGCACAAGTAATTAATATCCTCACTTTCCCCACTATTTCATGAAATAACAAATCTCCCTAGGTCTTTCAGTTGAGTATGAAACTTCTTTTGAAGGATTTCACTGCATGCCATAGCCAAACCAATGGTGTAATTTTCCTTCCCATTTGTTAGCTAAGATCCTCTTGAGAAATTTGACATAGGAAGGGATTTTGTTTACAGCTTCCAATAAGGGCATGTTTATGCTAATGGTTCTAAATAAAAGAATTTTAAATAATCAGGTCCATCATCTTTATTTTTGATCCTTTGTGGGAGAGGTATGGTAGGGAAAAAATTATTCAAAATAGTGGGCATCCCCTCTATATTTTCCTCAATATTTTATTTTCCTTTATTTTTCTTGAATTCCAACTCTTTTTCAACTTGTTTTTCAGGTGGAAAAGTAGAACAAGTCTCATTTATAGTTATAATATATAGATTTCTAGATCGAGTGTTTTCCAGACTTTTGCTTCCAGATTCATCTAGAGTTTCAGTTTACATAGATTTAGGTTGTTTTCTAGTTTCCTAAAAAGTTTTCAAACCACTCTTAGTGGTCACGGACATGGAATTCTCCCTATAATTCAATTCAGTCATGATAGAAAGTTTTCCTTTATCCCTTATGTCCATATCCCTAGATAAATGCCCCATTTTTATCTCTAGATTGTGCATTCTAGAATCTGATTGAGCTTTGTCAGATTGATGTTGAGATTTTTTTGAATCAATTTCATCTTTTTTTTAATCAAATCTTCCTATAAACTGCTGAAACATACTCTTTACTTCATCCTGATAAGAAGTTGTATCAGTCTGATGTTGGTTTTGAAATTATGGTTGGGGTTGTTAAAAATATAGGGTAGTTTTTTTTAAAATTCCTTGCTCTTTCCATGATAGATTGGGATACATCCTAGATCCAAAGTTATAGTTGTCAAAAAAATCATTATTGGCTTGCATTCTAGGGCCATATCTTTCAAAATTAGCATTTTCTAATGGTTGGGATGTCATGTCAAAGTTTGGGTAGTAATTTTCTGTGTACCCAAACATACCACACTAGAAAAATTGTTCTCTAAGAGTTTGAGTTAGATTTTGATAGTTCACTTGATTAACACTTTGTTTAGAATTTTGGTACATGAGGGATTGAATTTGATCCTTAATCTCAACTAGCTGAGAGTTCATTTCCAGCCTTGAACCAGTGTTGTTTTCTCCCCTATTAACCCTTCTTCTCTTGGAATTTTCCTATTGAGAGTTCAAGGCAAGGTTATTGAAAATATGTCTCAACTTCTCATCAGTGTTATCTGTATAGTTTCTACCAACTGACTAGTCAACTAAGTTCTGTCCTAAAAAGGAAAATTCTCCATAGAATATATCTATGAGAATATGGGAAGATAGATGATGGTGAGTGTACTACTTAAGTGGGTCTGTAAATCTATCTTAGGTCTCATGAAATTCCTATCCATCCTCTTGAAAAATAATAGTTATTTGATTTCTAATTACTCCTATTAATCTTCTTAGGTAAAACTTTGTGACAAGAATTATAGGCCTATTCCCAAATTTAAAACATGTTTTCATCTAGACCCAAAAACCAGTTTTTGGAATTCCTTTTAAGATAGAAGGGAAACACTCTCATCCTAATTTTATCTTCTGTGAGCCTTTGTGATGGTAGTTACTATACTATATTGTAAAAGTCTCTAATAAAGTCTAAAGAATCTTCATTGGAAAAACCATTAAATATGGGAAGTTGTGACATGTGTGACTGTTTCAACTCATAGTTTAGGGCTCTAAGGGTAAGCCTAATGGAGGATGGGTTTCCTAACACTTAAGGGAGTTGAAATTCCTTTACCCTCAACCTTTCTATATTGTCTTGAATGATAATGGGTTGATATTTATATTCATTAGTAATAGGTTCTCTATCTCTTAGGTTCTCTATTTCAGAATTCTCTTTCCTGAGAACTCTAATGTGTTTTTCAATTTCAATTTTTAATGGCTCTAAGTTATCAAGCCTTAACCTAGTGTGCATACACAAAATAATGTTTCATAAATGATAAATCAAAAGCACACATATTTCAAAAAAAATATTTTTTTTCTAAACACAAAATTTTTTGTTTTTTTTTTGAGTTTTAAGATTTTCTTGGGCATGCATGTCTTCCCTTGAAACGGTGCCAAAATTTGATGAAGGTTTGTCATTGAAGACAAGTAAAATTATTTATTTATTTCATAATTAAAACTATATAGAAGCTAGTAGGGTCGAACCCACAAGGAAAGTTTGAGTGAAAGTCCAAGAAAAAAAAATCAAAAACAACAAAACAATAGAAAAAATACAAGGATAGTAAATGATGTGAAATGAAAGTCTGATGAAGCAATGATGAAGTAAAGAACAAGTGTAAAACTATGAAAATGTAACAGATAATGGTGAATCAGGGACAATAACAATAGCACAACATAGAAGCAAGGGTGATAGAAAATTGATAAACAAGGGGAAATTCGACTACCTATTATTAAATTGATTTTCCTTTGATCTTGTAAAAAATAATCTGGGAAATCTGAACCAAATTATCATTAAGTTTTACAAAACCACTCTCTCAATCCTAAAAACTCTTTATCAGGTTGTGTTCAGGAAGGAAGTATCTTAAAATTTTAAATATTTCAATCAAGGAAACTCTCTTTGACCTTAAAAGTTTAAAAGAATTGATTGCTTCAAGAGAAACTGAAGAGAACAATGAACAAGCAAGGAAATACAACAAGGACAAAGAAAAGAATGAATAATAGGCCAATCCATAGAAAAATTTTAGCTAACAGACATTATCATATAAAATATATACCAGTATTTCATGATAACAATAGAAGACAAGAAGGAAAATAGAAGTTGGGTTGAAGGATCTTCACTATCGAGTCGATCAGCCTCTCTCCAAGATTTTTCTCGATTCCAAAATCTCCTATTGTGTTTGATTCCAGCTCCCCATTCTCTCCATGTTCTCTCACCGATGAATGGATGTTGAACGATCAAAGAATGGTATCCCTGCTGAATGTGTAGGATCCGCCCCTTTAAAATGTAGCTGCTCACCGACTCTAGCTTTGTGACTCACAGCACGCAACTACGAAATTGTATCATGAGTTGCCACATGTCACGAGTCATTGTGGATAGTCTTTAACCTCAGGTGACTCGAGTTGAACCCTTCAACATTTGTCGGCAGACCCACATTCTCTTCTTGCTTCCTCTTCAAGCTTCTGTCATCTCTAACTATGCTCTCTTTCTTAAATTTGAATTGAGAAAGCAATCGATAATGTGGCATAGTTACTTGTAGCTCTCTATGACCTTTACACTGATAAACCCTAACATCAGTTGTGGGGCGCTAAGTGACCTTGACAGAACTACTGGTATGGGGAAATTACCCTCACGGAGGTTGGCCTTGACCCTTATGTGAGTCTTCACAGCTACCCTTATGTGGAAGCCTGATCAAATCCTTTCAACTGAGTTCGAGCTTCCCTCTTCAGTTGTGGTCTATCAACGCCGAATTCTTCCTCACTTTTGGTAGGCCTAATTCAAACTTTAAAACCAATGTGATCCAACAACTGATCTCATTGAGGAAAATCAATAAACACCTTCCGTGTAGTTGAATCCAAACATACTGTCTCAGCAGAGGAGAGCTATAGGGCCCCCTCGTCTTCATCCATCAAACCTGCACAGGGAACAAAAACCAATGAATGAAATAACTTCAATAATTCAATACTCATAAGAAAGATTTGAATCTCCTTGACCAAAGCTCTCATGAAATCTCAACACGAATTCATCGGTGCAATTGAATTGGTTCCTTTGGACCTCACCGAATTAGTTTCATCGGCCATCACCAAATCAAGACTTCATTAGCTTCAACAGGGCTCGTCTTCCTTCATTGAACAAATTTAGGTGACCAACTTGAGAACTCAGTTCTTCGAAGCTCCAACACACTGCTCAATTGGCACGGTCAGACCTCACAACATCATCGGACCTACAACCCAGACCCAGACCTCACGTTCGATCAGCACTATCTTCACATATCTCAACCTTCAGTCGGATTGATCTAATTGCAGCATATAATTGAGAACCTGGTGTGTGGTGACTCTCATGCTCTAAGAACTACTACAAATATGTATTTTATCAGCACTAGAAAAGTGCATTAACAGTGCTAAAACATGCTCTGTTAATCAAGGCATAGATAAAGGGGGGGGGGTCCCTTTTATCAGCACTTTTTTTAGCACTGATAAGATGGGTGTTTTATCAGCTCTTTTTAAAAGCACTGATAAAAGTAATAAAAATAAAAAAAATAAATAAAAAATAAAAAATAATTTATATTCGGGGGGGATTTTAACAGCACTTGACCCCCCCCCCCCCCCCCCGCCCCGCCCTCCTTTATCAGCGCTAGGCGTCGCCTCCTGCTCCCATGCGCTGCTCTTACCCATGCCTCCCACACATGCGCACGCAATTCCTTGCTTCCACCTGAACTCAAACCCATGACCCCCCCCCCCCGCATGCCTACACCTTTACCACTAATCCATTTTGTTTTTTTTCTATTTAATGATACATCTATTTATTTATATATATAGTTATATTTATTTGTATATTAATATAGATTCATATTAATATAAATATATATAGTATTATTAATACATATATTTTTATTCATATATTAGTATATATATATTCATTCATATATTAATATATATTTATATCTATTTATATATATATATATATTTGTAGTTACAATTTTTACCCGTATATTTATTTGTATATTAATATATACTTATAATATTAGTTTTAAATACATTTATGAAATATTTTTTTTATGTGTGTTTATAATTAAATAAATAAATAAATACATACATATATACAACACACACACACACATACATATATATTTACAAATAAATACATATATATGTGTATTTGAAAAGCCATAGAATGTTAAAACGATCACAACTTATAATCCAGAAGCCCATTTTAACTCCACAACCAGTCAAATCGAATAAAATGAAACAATCTTTGATATGATATGTGGTATAGGGATAACAGACATCCGAATCAGAAGTTATACTTGTTTGAATGTTTACAAATCGGGGTATCCTGACTAAAAACTCAGTTTTGGAATCCTTCTAGGCCTTTTTTGGCCTTAAAAAATGGGACAGAAGATTTTCTTGGGTCACAAGCGCGTAGAGATTGTCGCAGACTTCGATTTGATATGTTGTAGAGCTCAAACGGACACCCGGATCAAAAGTTATGGTCGTTTGAAGTTTGAGTTACATTTTCAACTTATTTTATATCTTTTATTAATTGTTTTGATTTTTTTTGTTCTCAAATTGTTATTATATGATTTTTAATCGATAATAATTAGAAAATTATTAGTTAATTATATTTTTTAAAATATATTAAAGCCATTTTCACTAAATTTATTATATATTAAATGTAATGGTCTATTTATACGTATATTTAAAAAATATATATTATATTTATATCAATATAAATATACTTATATAACAGTATATTATTTTTCATGAAAAATTATTTTTTTTGAAACATAAAATTTATCAGCATGAGGAAAAAACGCTGATAAATCCCCCCTTTATCAGTGCTACTAAAAAAATCGCTGATAAAGGGGTCCCCTTAAACAGTGCTAAAAAAGCGCTAATAAAGGGGGGCCTTTATCAGTGATAAAAAACACTGATAAGGGGGGTCTTTAACAGCTCTTTTTTAGCGCTGATAAAGCCCCCCCCCCTTTATCAGTGCTTTTTTTAGCGCTACTAAAGGCCCCCTTTATCAGTGCTTTTTTTTAGCACTGATAAAAGGGTATCACTTCCCTTGACCATTTCTGTAGTATTGAAGTCGCAGTAATCAGGAAATCGAGGCCCCAACTTCGTCTTCTTCAGAATCGACTTGCACAAGGAACACCAGCCAGGGATCGATTCTCCTTCGTCTTTAATCTTTGAATACAAACTCCAACGAAAACCTGAGTATCTCCAGTCTTAATCACAACTCAGTTGTTCATAAAATGCCAATCTCGAGCGACTTCGGCTACTTGATCAACTTTATCAGCAACTCACATCAGCAGAGGCACTGGACTTTGAAGATCCAGCCTCACATCGACCCCACTGATCTGTTATCAAATACTTCAAGTTTGGATAAGATTTTTTTCATCAAATGTGGGTCGTCTTCACCAGAAATCTTGATCAGCTTCATCTTTCATGGTGGTGATCTCCCGAAGCAGTGGTAATCGACGTTGAATCGGATTTGAGATCGGTCACGGTTGTCTTCAGTGAAGCTCAGACTTCATCCGGCATCGATTCCTTTGTGTTCAAGATTCACCTTCCTTTTTCACAGTACAGCCGATTGAATCCTCAACTTGCGATCGACTGGAATGATCAATTGGGACGATAGGTTGGAACTTCACCTTGCACAATGCCTAATTTTCAAAATACACAACAATGTAAATTGAATCAATTCAGGATGAAAATAACTCTTGAAAAATAGCACAATCAATGATATTTCAGTAACCAAGGAATGAATAAAAAAATATTCCAACTATTGATTTCTAAGATAAAAAACAATGGAATATGAAAGAATTAATTCCAAAAATTCTTGTTCAAGTGAAAAATCATGGAATTTGGAATTTTAATTTTCAAAATCAAAACCATTGAAAATATCTTTCCAAATCACTTGAAAAATATTGTTTCAATTAAAGTTCACTCAAAATCAAAATATTTCCTCTTAAAAAATTATGAAAATTAAAATGAAGAACTTTAGATCAATCATTTCCAAAAACCTTGATTTGACTAAAAATATAAAAAGAATTGTATTTTTAACACAAAATGATGTGAATTGGAAAAATTAACAATTTAAGTGCATTTTTTTATCAAAACATTAAGATTTTCATGAGAATGGTGTAACAAACATGTATCCAATTTGAGCCACTTTACTTACCAGTGAATATAAGATTTCGGATAAACCAATATATAATTTTACTTCAGAAGAAAGGACAGGTTTTCAACTTAATTTTTGAGTGTGGAATATCTTATTGTGTTTTATTCAATAAAAACATTTACATTTCAGTTTCATCATACATAATTGCATGTGGAATATGGAAGAAACTTGAGATTACATACTTTGGATGATTGGGATGAAGAGTGTTATGTTATGAGATTATTATCAGTAGTTCAATTTTCTATTGGGTGAGTTGGATTCCCAGATGAACCAACGATTCATGAATTTCATTAGTAGTTTTCAGTCACTTGGAGAAAGAAAATTTTCCGATGATCAACTTATTGAAAAAGTAATATACATTTTACCTTAAGAGAGTGGGAGTCCAAACGAATAGAAATTGATGACACTAAACACATTACAGAGCTTATCTTGGATGATTTGATTGGTACTTCAATACAATTGAGAACATATTAAAGACAAATGTAGAAAATGAGAGAAAAGAATAATGGTGTTTCTTTTACTTCAAATTCTATAGGTATAACTTCTGTAGTTAATACTTTGAAAACTACTACTTTAAAAGAGATTTCTGAGAGATGTTCTAACAGTGGTTGTATGGAACTTAGTGAGAGCGAGTTTTTTTGGTTTTTAAGAATATAAACATATCCATGGGAAATATGTACTTACATAATGAATATCAAAATGATAGAAAAGTGAAATACAAAAAGTACTCCTCGGATGTCATCTGCTATAAGTGCAAGAAACCTAGTCACATTAGACGATACTTTCTAAAGTTGAAAAATAAATAAAATGAATCTAAAAGGGATTTAAAGAGTAAAAGAAAGGAAATTATTTAGAGATACATTATATACATGGAGTGCTAGTTAAATCCATTTTCTAATGATATAAGTGGATTGGAAAGCTAAGATAGTCGAAAGATTACTCATTTTTATGCCAAGGATCCTCATAAGGAATTGTGCTTCATGGGAAAGGTAATCTCAGAACCTCTTAGGACTTTGAATTTAGATTTTGCTTTTACTTTTTCATCGGATGAGGAGGAGGATGATGACGCTTCATCACTTGAGGAGATGGATAAATATGTGACTAGTCTGGAGAAAAGAGATAAATGGATTAAGGAAGACTATGATGAAGCTAAAGCAAGTCTTTATTAACTCTCTGAGAATTGTTTTGAACTCATAATTTGGGGTTGCTAATAAGAAGTTCAATCTTTCAGATTTTATAAGTGAGGTGTAAAAATCAAAAAGTAATCATGCTAAGTCGTAAAATGATATTTTCATACTAACTTCTAAACTATATGAGAAATCTACTTATGTTATTACATCAGAAGATAAGAGTGAAGTGATTAAGATGAAGTCAGAAGTCGATATCTTGAAAATTTTTCTTTTAAATTTTACTTATGGAAGGAAGAACATTGATATGATTTTAAAGTAGTTAAATCCAAAAATAAATACTTTTAGACTCAGACACATATGCACCGAAAGATCTCTTTTTCAATGTAAATACTTTGTTCCAAAGAGCATACCATTTTGTACTAAATTTTAGAGAGGTGGGCATTGGAAGAGTAAGTGTTCATTGAACGGAATTCAATACTTAGGAAATTATAAGGAGTTTGTTTCCCAGGATCTTGTGGCTCTTGTGGTTATTGTGTATAACTTTATAAAGTTTTTCTTTATATGCTGTTTAACTCCTTTAGATAAGTAGAGTTTTTGTTTGGATTACTTTCATGCAGAGAATTTTTCTATCTTACGTAGAATCTAACAGTAGATATGAAAAAACCATTGGAATCACATATATCTAAATATAGGAACTTGATCATAGAATGACTTTTGGAACCATCTTCGTCTGAAGAAGAACATATGTACATCAAAGGATAACTTCTGTAAGATCTTATATTTTTTATTCCTAACATGAAAAACTTATGATGGGTTGGTTTTTTTACATTACTTCTCATATTTTTGTAAATTATGGTTTATCCATGTTTTTTATTTCATGAATTTATTGTTTTTTTTGGCAGGTAACCAACATTAATTTTTGGAAATTTGAAATTTATTCTTTTAAGAGATTTGGAATAATCATTTTTTGGTAATAATCAATTTTGACCGTCGGATTGAGTTGAGATCTAAAACTAGGAAGATTAACTATATAAAGGTATTTGGAACCGGTTAGGTTTGTCTTCATTACTGTAAAGTACTTATAGAATTGAGACTCAACTTCTGGATTACTGTTCGTGTATTTTCAAAATCAAAATGGAATCTTCCAAAGAGATTTTTGTGAGAGATATTTAACTTGAGAGTATGATTAATACAAATTGGTTTCTAAGTGTGAATCATTTCTAAAGAAGGTCATCTAGTTTCATGGTTGGGAAGTGATCACTCTATTAAGTGGGGAGAACTTGTTATTTTATCTGCGTATCATCTGATAGTTTTATAGGACCGTAGTCTTCAATGACACTGATGGAATGAAGAAACTAATGTTTACAATTCAATAGGTAGACTCTGTGATATTTTAGGACTTTGTAGAAGTGGTAGGGATCCAGTTGGAATGGGAATCATTATTTTTGTCTCAAAAACTTATGAAAACCTACAAAAACTTCAACAAGGAGAGGGTTATAGAAATATTATTCTATATAAATAAAAAGGTACATAAGATAAAACATTTCCATCAAAAAGTTAGGATTGTTTTTTAGTGGATTCATGGTTTTATTTTATTGAGGAAATGAGATAAAGACACTATTAAGTGTTTGGAGAAGGTGAGAGTTAAAAATTTTGGAACCCAAGAAAGGTGAAAGGAAGATCCACTATTAGAAATACCATAGCCAAGATGAAGCTAGTCTATGTTCCTGAAGAGAATAAGTTTGTTGAATGTGTAACAGAAGTTACACTTTCAGAATATGTGAAGGAAAATAAGTTAGAAACTAAAAAAGAAAAGAAATAATTTGAAAATTATTGTAGAAAATAAGTCCCCTATGATGATCATAAAGAAAGGTTCTGATACCTTATATGATAAATCCAAGTGTCTTGTTGAGAAGTATGAAGAAGACTGGGTGAAGAGAGCTAAAGAAGTTTAGCAGAAGTTATAAGAACAAAACTCAGGAAAAACTTATTCTAGTCTAATAAAAGTAGAAGTCAAAGCTCTCCCATAAGAGTAGATTAGTCATAATTTTTTCAAGAATAAGAAATATTTTTTCTCTAGAGGTGAAAAATTATAAGACTATGCTTCCACTGGTATCAATCACAAAACCTACAAAATAGGTTTAGAAAATCAAAGGAAAAGACTAAGTTTCTCAGAATATAGTTCAGGAAAAGGGAAAGGTAAAGTAATATAGGTTGGACAATCTTCCTCAAAATTCATCTCACCTTCATTGATAAAGATGGGTAGAGTAGCATTAAAACTGGAAAGGGATACCGAATAGGTAACATTGAAGGAACCAGTTGAACTAGTAGAACTGAAAATAGTTGCAATGTAAAAAGATACTATAAGAAAATACACTTCACCATAGTCGTTGAAAGACACATCTTTTGATCCAACTTCATTATCCTCCAGTTCTTTATGTTCTTTATAATCTTACAATACACCAAAATTTGAACCCCTAGAATATTTATTCTACTTTCATTGGTACTGGAAAATAAAAAGAACCATTATTAGAGGATGCTCCTAAACAGGTTAAGCTAGTGTAGGTACTAGAAATTGGAATGGAAAAATACATTAATATTAAGGATATAAATGAAATTTTTGTTAAAGAGGAAGGAGAAGAATATAAATAAGGTCACTTAGATAATATTATTGACATCCTTAATAATTTTCATTCAAAATATGAAGCGAGGGAAGAAGTATTAGATTTAGGGGGAACTTTAAATGAATGCTCTATTGAAAAATCTAGAATGGACAGACTTGAAAAATTCATGTCTATATCATCTAAATAGTTAGAGAGACTATCCTATGTTATCTCATTTCTACCAGATATGAATTATAGATTAAGTCTTTTGTAAGATAAAAAAATGAACTTTTAAATTTCACAGAAATAGAATAAAATCATCATCCAGTAAGTAGAGATGGAGGTATATTTATTCAACCTTAACAACGAATGTCAGTAGTAATTTTAAAACTTAAAGATATTAGAAAAGTATCTAAAAGTCCAAGAAACTGATGTTTAATATCTTCTCAGATATATTGAAAACCTTAGAAAGGAATTGGATCAGGACAACTTACATTTAGGAAAGTATAAATTGAAATTAAAGGAGAAAAATGTGAGTTGGAGAATCGGTAAAAAGAGTTAAAGGAATTGAATAACTTTTTGTAAGAATAAGATAAGGGGGAGAAGAGGCTATTAAAAGTGATTTCCAAATACCTAAAAAAATAATAAATTTTTAATTTCTTTCAATCTTCTAATTTTCATTAAAAACACTAATTATTATCAAACATTTATATTTTTGCTGATGAAAAGTTTAACTTTTTTTAATAGATGGATTTATTATTGCTGAATGAATACTTTGAAATATAGTAAGGGTGAAAAAGGTTACACTTTCATATTCATTGAAAATATTAATAGGTAGTAAGTCTTTCATAAATTACAAGGAGTTTTTAATTTTAATTCATTTCATATGAGTATATTTTTACTTAACATTTTATCTTCTCTAGATTTTTTTATTTTTGTTTTTATCATTCTAAAAATCACAAAGGGGATGAGATTTGAGAAGAATAAGTTTTCTTACATTACACTAAAAATTCTGTTGATTTTTTTAGAATGTAAATGGGGGAGAGATTAGAGATATTGAAGAATGTAAGTCTTATAGAAGTTAAACTTGGAAGGTCATTGGAAGTTATAGTGAGTTTTCTTTTTAAAATTTTAGCCAAACCTTTATTCTCATTGTGACTTGTGTTTATCAAAAAGCAAGAGATTTTTGAATCAAATGACTTCTTTTATATCCTTTTTTAAATAATAATACACGTTATACTATTTTTAATTTAACTTGAAGTTTTTTATTTAAGTTTTGTGTTTTGAAAAATTATTTTCTGATCATCTAAGTTCTAGTGAACTAAATGATACACTTAACTTTTAAAACTCCATGAAGATTCATTGAACATAGTGAATCCACATTGAACTAAATTCATCAGAAGATTTTTCTTCTTCTGATATTTCTATAACCAAACCCAAAGAACTAGAATATTATAGTTGGAGTTTGTTACAACATCATCTATAAATTGGACTGAGGCTTCACAGAACACAGGATACAAGAGACACGATAAATGAGATACAGCTATAATGACTGTAATATGAAGTTGTGAATCATCTATCCACCTTGATTTCTTAAAATTTTAATATTTTTAAGTGTTTTTACTAAGAGACTCCATGTGAGAGGAATTATTGTAAAGGATCTTAGTTTTCAAGTTATAATCATTGCTTATGATCATCTTGGACAATGAGCTTCTGGTTAGAAATATGCTACTTCTAATCATTGAGATTGACAAGGATCTAGTGATAGGAACCCATTTACTTTCTAACATAGATGTTTAACAAATTTCAGGGTTTTATACTTGTGTTTGATTGTTTTGGTAAAACAGGATCTTAGGGATAGAGATGTCTATTTTTGATGCTCTATCAAATAAGTTCCTAGTGTAGAACTTATACCTTCTCGTGAATTAGTTAATGAAGTTCTAGTGTGAAGCTTGGATACATTGGTTTAGGAAATCAATCCTCATACCTATTTGGGATAAAATAGAAGAGTTACCTTTATAGGAAAATTTTGGTAATAAATATCATTTTAGGAGTATTTGGATTTTTATCTGATACTCTATGAAATAATTTTAATCGATGCCTTATTATCTAACTGGTTCATGTTGCTTTTATCAGTTAGTTTTTTTGACTTATGATATCTATGTTTCTACTACATTTGTACTTTTTTACTTTACATTTATTACTCTAATTTGATCATACATTGTAACTTCTGGTCTGTCATGAACCAACTCGGTTCGATGCTAAACCAATCACCCGAGCCAGTACGCAACATGTCACAAGGGGCATTCCCGATCCCTTCGATATGGAAACTAGTGTCGAGAATCAAAACACACAATTGGGAATGATTTAAGAATGAAATAAACCAACAAATACCAAAATAATAAACAGAATTTAACAATCCATGAGAAACAACAACTTAACATAGAAAAATAAATAGTTGGTCCCAATACATGATACAACTGAACAAGAAGAAACAAAGAGGAACAAACTAAAAATGAATCCATGCTACCATGATCTCCATGTGACCTCTTGGTCACCTCCAACCACTAAACTGAACATGATCCACAAAAATCACCTACTAGGAAGCTTGAACAAAATCTAAACCTACAATGGAAAAGATAGGATAGGCATGAGCACTGAAATTATCAGTAGGGATGCCAAAGATAACCACTGAATCCAAGAGTTTCCTTTCCCAAAAAAAACCATTAACACAAGTTTGAAATACACTTATAAAATTATGGCTTTCACATTTTAAATAAAACAACACCATTTAATTATTTCAAAACAAAATGTACACCATGCAGCATTTTTCAAATAGAATCCAAACAAGGAAAACATGGTAGTGCTAAAAAAGAACCAGATAAACAAGCATGGAAATAATCTAGTACAATAGAAGGTAAATAAGAAATATGATCAATAACCATGGGTGATATTAAACATCTCTAGAAAACCCCTTGACGTACTTGGTTCGGAACCACCTGTTGGCATATGGTGAGGCCCCTATGTCTATAACCAACTAGATGCTCTCACAATCTCGCCAGTGGTGAAGCCCTTCTGGCCAGTCCACAACTCCAGAAGGGTACCAACCCGTCTAATCGGAGTTAATAAGCTATCGTCACTCGATCATCTAAAAGACGCCCTAGAACCCATGGTAGTAATAATAATACTGTGTAAGTTGGAGGCCCTCTCACGCATGACTCGTCTCACTACACTTGTCTACCCCAAACACGGACACCAATATACAATAAACCATAAGAGATATCCCTTCTATAAAGGTTCCCTATATTTATATACATACATTTCATATCACACAAAGGTGCCAACCGGGCCTCCATACCATTAAACATTTAAACTATTTAATAAAACATCCTAGTTTTCCAATCAGGCACTCACATTTTTCAAACCATCTTGCAAACACCACTTTAATGTTTACAAAGAAAAGCAAACACTTAGGTTCCAAACATACATTCAAACACTTCACAATTACCAAACGTGCCTTTACCTTTTTTTTCAACTCACACCAAAACATGTTTCAATCCAAATGTACAAACCTTAAAGAACCCATTAAAAACCATGTTTTCCAAAACACTTGAGCAAAACTTTATAAAATTCTATTTGAAACCTTCTTTATAAATCCCACAAGGGGACCAACTTTCTTTAAAAGCTAAAATCCACTTAAGAAACCGGAGTTTTTAGAGAGATTACCATTTTACAAGTACCATCATCATTTGAGGGCACAGCCATGTGTGAACCCAGTGCTATCATGGATGTTCCAACATCCAATGACACCCCTTTAATCCAAGAAACTATTTTAAAACCAAATCCAACCATTCATTATTTAAAAGAACACAACCATACCATTTTTTCCATAAAACCCCTTCCAAAGACCTTTAAACCCACCTATCAAGCCACACCATTTTCAAATTACACACACAAAACCATGTTTACAACCAAATAAGCTCCATCACACAACATTAGAGTTTATCATTTCACAAAAGAACCAATTACACTATAAAAGAACAAGGCATTTCAAAACAAGCACTATATGTGCCTTAAACCTAAACATTTCACAAAAATCTCTTTAGGAAACTATTTTTAACAAAATAAATAAACAAAAAATCATAATTTATATATAGCCATGGGTATAAAAGAGGTGCGAATAACATTCAAGAAGAAAATGAAAATATTCAAGTGCCAAAGGATTATTCTAGAAAGGAAAAGTTGAATTTGCCTACCTCAAATCATTTGTGGATGGGGTAAAACTTCATGGAGAGGGATATCGAAGCCCCATGAGAAATACGCACACCCTAACCACAAGAAATCTAACCACATGAGCCAACTCTAACCCTATGGTTCATACAAGGGAAGAAACCCCAAAGAAAACCCTATAAAAAAAGAGGGGAAGGGAAAGAGGAGAGATTTAATGAAGGAAACATGAAGAATCACCAACATTCCTCGATAAATCAGCCCAAAAGTTCCCCAAAATGATGTATTATGTATGGGGAGGATCCTATGGTCGATTCCAAATTGGTAGGGCTTCATTTTGGATGTGGAATCACCCCAAATTGGTTTCCACGTCAAATTTTATTAAGCTCGTAATGGGTTTCATGGTTTTGTTTCACGATTTGTCAAACCGTGCGCAAATTGTGCGAGAACTACTAGAAAGATTCTGGAAACTTGTAGGGTTAAGTTTCATGGTTTTGGAAAACTATTCTCAAACCATGTGACCCCAAAAATTGGCCCAAAACCCCAAAATTACACCCCAAACACTAGGAAAGTCCACCCAATGATCCTTGAATGTTTTAAACACAATATAGAGACATTGAGGGCATCAAAAACTCTACCAAATGCCACTTTCTTCCGAAAAAATTCACAATAACCATGAATAATTATAGAAGAAAAAAATACCACAAAAACACAAGGAATTTTATTAGAAACCCAACCCAAACCTCAACCAAAATATCCAACATTGAGAAATAAATAAAATAAAAGAGTATTTGAGGTCAGGGTGTGATAATTCTCCCCATCACGGACACTTTTTCCCCACAGAAATTCACCAAGCGAAAAGCCATTCAAGATTTGAGTCCATGCCCAAACAAGACTGAAGAAAACTAAGAATATTGGGATAAACTTACTCTCAATAGGTCACACCCGACCAATTAAAGAAGAAACTGAATCCCAAGACCGGGGGAGAACATGAGAGGGTTCTCCACACCACAAAAATCAACCAGCTTGAAAACCTCAAAACCCCAACACAACACCCCCCGGGGGGGCACCGCGGGAAATACTGACTAAGATTTACTAAAATTTTAGCATGAACAAAACAACTCTACCCCAAGGACCCAGATAAAGAACCTACTACAGAGAAACCCGACATACCAGGCGCCTGAATGGGAAAACACCAATAAGATCTGACAACCTTCTATACAAGGGTGATCAACAACACCGCCAGAGTTAAAATCCTTCACGCCGGCTGGAACTCATAGAACTAGGGGAAACCTTGAGAAGATCTCAACCCAAAACCTCCACCAAGCCCAAGCACTCTTATCACCAAACAAGCACCTCCAAATCCAAAACCCATCCTAGAACAAACCAAACACACCCCAAGAAAGATGAGCAATTCTAAAAGCCACGGTCAATGAACTGAATTGTTCACATCATAACAGAACAAGTCCATCACACCCTCACACTAGAATGATGAACAAACCCCTTTGAGAAACAAAAGAAAGGGAACTTCAGATGTTTCCAATACGGAAAAACATGGACTACGCCGAGATCCATGACACTCTTGACAACCCCTGATTGTGTGCAAGTTTCACCCTGAGACTTGAGGATGGGGATTTGATGGATAAAACATCTTATTCCTCACAGTCATGCACTAGCATCCTCCGGCCAACACTCCTTCCACAAACGGAACTACTTTTATAACTTTCCTCGGTGACCCAAACAATCACCATGATAACAAGACCTCGAAGGGATGCATAAAAACAGCTCAGAATGCCTGAACCAGCCATATTGGTGGCATGTAAAAGAAGAGTCTGATGATATAGAAGCTGACAATAACAGAAAATATTCATCAAAAATAGGTTCCTTTGGCACACCCCACTTGCTAGATAGATAACCCTCAAGAAATCTTACCACCACTAACTACACCTCAAACTTCAGCGACAAAGAAACACTCGACCTCCACTGGTCCATAACCGGACCCTCAGACAAACCCAAGACAATACAGACTTTAGAAACTCAGTAGTTCACTTTAAAACCATTTCCATTACCAAGATCCATTTTCATTTTCAACACAAGCTCACAACAACCAATGCCAAAACAAAGAACATCTAGAAATAGATTTCCAAAATGAGAAATTAATTTTTATACCCAACCTAGAGACACAATGGTGGTTATTCCCCAAGTAAGGAATAACACTAAGAGGACCTAGAACTGGTCACTTGGATTACACATGGTCTACCACTCCATGTGAGGTCACAACATGACATCATTTCACCTCCATTTTCATTCCTTATCCCAAAACAACCCAAGACAAGGACTCACTCCCGGACTACCCCTGGTAACTTTGGTCTCATCATGAGTAGTGGTGATCAAGCACCTACTTGTGACCTACCTCCTGAGCCCCAACAACCCTAGTCTCTATCTACCAGACACCCAAATAACAAGAACCTCATTTGATACCATTTTTTCACGAACCAACCTAGGTAAACCCTAAACAGGTCACCTGAGACGATCTGCATCATGTACCAAGGGGCGTTCCCGACCCCCCCTAGGATGGAAACTAGTTTAGGGAATTAAAACATACACTTGGGAATGATTTAAGCCCGAATGAAACCAACTGGGACTAAAATAATAAACAGAAGCAAACAATCCATGAGAACCAACAACTTAACATAGACAAATAAACAGTTGGTCCCAATACATGATACAACTGAACAAGTAGAAACAAAGAGGAACAAAGTGAAAACAAATCCATGCTACCATGATCTCCATGTGACCTCTTGGTCACCTCCAACCATTAAACCGAACATGCTCCACAACGAGCACCTTCCAGGAAGCCTGAACAAAAGCTAAACCTACAACTGAAAAGATAAGATAGGTGTGAGCACTAAAATACTCAGTAGGGATGCCAAAGATAACCATTGAATCCAAGAGTTTCCTTTCCCAAAACAAAACATTAACACAAGTTTTAAATACAGTTATAAAATTATGGTTTTCACATTTTAAATAAAACAACATCATTTACCCATTTCAAAACCCAATGCACACCATGTACCATTTTGCAAATAGAAGCCAAACAAGGAAAACATGGAAGTGCTAAAAAAGAACCAGATAAACAAATATGAAAAGAATCTATTACAATATAAGGTAAAAAAGAAATATGATTAATAAACATGGTTGATATTAAACATCTATAGACAAACCCTAGACGTACACGGTTCAGAACCACCTACCGACGTATGGTGAATTCCCTATGTCTATAACCAATTGGATGCTCTCATATCCTCACCAGTGGAAAATCCCCCTGGCCTGTCCACAATTCCAAAAGGGTACCAAACCATCTAATAAGTTCTAATAATAAATCATCACTCGATCATCTAAAATATGCCTAGGAACTGATGGTGGTAAAAACAATACTATGTAAGTAGGAGGTCCTCGCACACGTGAATCATCTCAATGAACTTGCCTACCCCAAACATAGACACCAATATACGATAACCCCTAAAGTATATCCCTTCTATAAAGGTGCCCCATATTTATATATATACATTTCACATCACACGAAGGTGCCAACCGGGCCGCCATACAATTAAAAATTTAAACCATTTCATAAAACATTCCGATTTTCCAATCAGGCACTCACATTTTCCAAACCATCTTTCAAACACCACTTTTACATTTAAAAAGCCAAACAGGCACTTAGGTTCCAAACACACATTCAAACACTTCACAATTACCAAACGTGCCTTTACCTTTATTTCAAATCACTCCAAAACATGTTTCAATACAAATTTACAAACCTTAAAGAACCCATTAAAAACCCTGTTTTCTAAAACACTTGAGAAACACTTTATAAAATTCCATTTAAAATCTTCTTTAGAAATCCCACAAGGGGACCAACTTGCTTTGAAAGCTAAAATCCACTTAAGAAACGAGGGTTTTTAGAGAGATTACCATTTTACGAGTACCATATTCATTTGAGGGAACATCCATGTGTGCACCTAGTGCACTCATAGATGTGAAAACATAAAATGACACCCCTTTTATCTAAGGAACTATTTGAAAACCAAATCCAACCATTCATTATTTAAAAGAACACAATCATCCCATTTCTCCCATAAAACCTCTTTCAAAGACCTTTAAACCCACCTATCAAGCCACACCATTTCCAAATTGCACACACAAAACCAAGTTCACAACCAAATAAGCTCCATCACACGACATAAGAGTTAATCATTTCATAAAATACCCAATTACACTTTAAAAGACAATTCATTTCAAAACAAGCACCATATGTGACTTAAACCTAAACATTTCACACAAATATCTTTAGAAAACTATTTTTAACAAAATAAATCAACACCAAATAATCATTTATATATATACATGGGTATAAAATAAGTGTGAATAACATTCAATAATAAAATAAAAACATGCAAGTGTCAAAGGATTATTCTGTAAAGGAAATGTTGAATTCGCCTACCTCAAATCATTTATGGATGGGTTAAAACTTCAAGGAGAGGTAGATCAAAGCCCCATGATCAATATACACAACCTAACCACAATAAATAGAACCACATGATCCAACCCTAGCCCTAGGGTTTGTCCAAGGGAGGAAACCCCAAAGAAAACCCTAAAAACAAAGAGGGGAAGGGAAAGTGGGGAGATTTAGTGAAGGGAACATGAAGAATCACCAACATTCCTAAATAAATCACCCCAAAAGTACCTCAAAACAATAGAGGATTAAGGGGGAGGCTCCTATGGTAGATTCCCAACTAGTAGGGATTCATTTTGGCAGTGGAATCACCCAAAACGGGTTTCCATGTCAAAAGTTATTAATCCCATAATGGGTTGTACAGTTTTGCTGCACGGTTTGGAAAATCGTGCGCAAACCGTGCGATAGCTACTGGAAAGATTTTAGAAACTTGCAGGGTTAAGTTGCATGGTTTTGGGAAATTTTGATCAAACCGTGCAAACCCAAAAATTTTCCAACCCCCCCCCCCCCCCAATTACACCCCAAACACTAGGAAATTCCACCCAATGATCCTTGAATGTTTTAAACACAATATAGAGACACCGAGGGAATCACAAACTCTTCAAAATGCCACTTTATTCACACAAAATTCATAATAACCATGAATAGGTCTAGAAGAAAACAAATACCACAAAAACACAAGGACTTTTATTGGACACCCAACCTGAACCTCAACCAAAAGACCCAACATTGAGAAATAAATAAAATGAAGGAGTATCTGAGGTTGGGGTGTGACATGATCAACTCACTTCATTGAGTGAGATGAAATTTTTAGTTTGGTTTTCAACTTCTATTAACCCCCACCTTTTGAAGCTTCCATACTTTCATTATCTATAAAACATATACTTTTTATCATATAAGAGATTTCTACTCATGCTAAGATTAATATATCCTCACAACCCATAATACTATATGACGATCTTTAATTAGGGACAACTCAAATTCATACTTTGAGGGATTTTATCATTCCACTATTCATGTTTAATATATATAACACACATTAATGAAAGATAAATGGAGATTTAATTTATTATAAAACCATAATACATTTTATAAACATTATATATAACCTCTCTTATATTTAATATCTAGAAATTTAACATGAACCTTATACTTTTGCTTCAGTAATGGTTTTGTTAATGGATTTTCTACATTATCATCTATAGCCACCCAATATATATTTATATCACTATTTTAAATAATTTATTAATTAAGATGATATTTTTAATGGATGTGTTTGGTCTATTGGTGAGACCGTAGTTCCTTATCTTGATTAATGGATTTATTATTTTCATAGTAAAGCTTAATTTATTCAAAAATTCTAGGAACCACCCTAAGTTCAGTACTAAACTTCTTCATCCATACAGACTCCTTCACAATATATGATGCAATGATATACTTTACCTCTATTATTGAGTTCGCAATGATGGATTATTTGGAACTCTTCCAACTAATAACACCACCATTTAATAAGATCATGTAACCAAATAGGGATCTCATATTATCCTTATCAGTTTAGAAACTAGCATTAGTGTAAAGGTATGAGACCCACACTCTCAAATTTGGTGCTAAAAACATAAACATTACATTTTTAGATTTGATACCGATAAATGTGACCCAATTTTTTTCATCTCAAAAACTTACAACATCAAAAGGAAATATTAGGTCACTTGTATACCCTGTAAGGACCCAACTCTAGTTGCCCAGAGTTGGTGCCTTATTTGATTATGTTGGCATACATACAAGGAATACGAATCCTGAAGGACCATGTAGTTTAGTATTATTGGAAACAAGATACATACATAAGTTCAACTTTACATAAGGAAAGGAAAAACAACACTAATTTATTCCACTAGAGTCATCACATCTCCTAGATTATGCTTGAAAGTTATTCATAAAATACTTCTTCATGTCCTGAGAAAATGAAGCATAAGAAATGGGTGAGCCCAAATGCTCAGTAAGAGTAAGAAATGCAGCGGAAGATAATATAAAAATTAGACATGGTGAATAATTGAAAACACATGCCTTTAATAATAAACTTGAACACATTATGGCAGGAATATGAGATGAGTAAATAATGCCATAATAAAATATAATCATGGGTATTCTACTAGTCAAATAGCCACATGAAATTTCAATTACTAGCTTCATAATGAGGGAAGTGCATATGCCAGACATTTTGAAACATTTTTTCATGGCCTCGGTCACGACGTCTAGTGATTAAGGCCTCGGCCAAAATCTATATCGCATTAGGAAAAGCCTCGGCCAATTCCATGTCTAGTTGTCTCATGAGACCTACCGATGCATCGAGGGGCTATAGCAGGCCCCACCCATCACATAATAATTCTAATGATTTCCTCATATGATCGGGGATAAAAATAAACAACAAATACATTCATATTGAAACTATCATATGAAATGTAACTATCTTTCCCCAATCATAAAACACTAACCATTCGGAATAATATGGTGAATGGTTTTAGGATAGATCATCCACAATAGAGTTAGTAATAAACCATTAAATAAAATATGGTAGATGAATTCATAATTTATTAAACCCAATAATACCATGAAATCAAAAAGAGTGTTTAATTAGATGAAAACACTCTTATAAAATCATTAAGCAATTCTGGAGATAAATACTCTTTTATTTTGAAAAGAAGAGTTTTTTTGGAAAATATTTGTATAAAACCAGAAGTGATGTAAGATATTATTTTCATAATAAAATGAGTGATTTTATAAATATAATGGTTTCCAAAAACAGATTATAGAGTGCCCTTGAAAATATGCAAGAATTTGAGAAATTCCCTTGAATCGGGTTTGTATTTTTGAAACAATTTTGAAAGTTCCTTTTAAAACGTGTAAATATCCATAAAATAAGGAAAGGTTATGGTTTGTAAACATATATATAATACTCAAACAGAATATATGATGAGTACATAACAATAAACAAGAATTACATAGAGGTAATTAGACAATGGAAGTATCCCGAATGAAAGTGGAAGTTCGAGTGGAAAACCCTTACCTTAACTCCAAACGTGTTCTGCTCTTGTACTTAAGCTCCTGGAATATGAAATTAGACTTGTTAATAACTTATTTCAGATCCTATTAGACATGTATTTTTTTTACCATAATTCTGGTTAGTTCATTTATGTCTTTATTGACAAGTTATTGTATTGAATTTCGTCGTTCTGGAGTGTTCGTTTCTCTTATTTTCATATTCGGTTCACTTGTTTTTAAGTAATAAAGTGGAATGGATATAAATCTCCAGAATTGAAATTATATATTATTTATGAACATAAATAGGTGTTATTTTTCATTTATATAACTTGGTTACATGGAACAATGATGAATTATCATATAGAACTTTAATGATAATTGTTTCAGTTAATTTGTGGGTTTTGATTACAACGAACTCATTTTTCTTTATAACCTAACACCATTTGAACAAATGGATTACAGAATCTTAAATAGGTTATATTATATATAATAATATGTTTCAACTATAACAATAATGGCTTCATGACCAGAATTTAGAATAATAAAATAAATCGAAAGTCCATCGTCCTTGAATGTGTAAAATTGACACATCTCGGATGGTGTTCTTGCTACTAGTATAAAAGAAGGTAAAAAGGGGGAGATGATGATAAATTATTCCACTATAATGAAAACATTACAGTACATATAAGTTACTGGAGTCATCACAAAATTTGGATAAATAGAGGTAATATAAAAAGAAGACAAATGAACTTGAAAGGAAAGACAAAGAATTGAAAAGAGGAATTTACCTCTTGACCCAAACTTCCTTGAGAACCTCCTTAAGGGAGAGGTTTTGGTCTTTTAATGAGAAAAAATCTTGATGGAAGTTGGATAGGAGGTTGGGAGGGTATTTGGATAGAATTTGGAGAAGGCACAAGGCTTTAGAGGAGTGATTGGAAGAGGGGGTGAGAGGGGGTTTTTATAGTGGAGGAGAGAGGGGCACTACTGGAAATACAGTCTTTCCCAATGGTTCTGAACTATTGGGAAAGGCTGTAGAACCATTGGTATATGTTATACCAACGGTTCTGCAAACCGTAGGGAAGTAAGCCGTTGGGAAAGCTTTTCCCGATGGTTTACAATGAACCGTTGGGATAAGGTGGGGAAAAATTAACCTATCCCAACGGTTGTGCCAAACCGTTGGGATAGTTTTTCCCAACGGTTTGGCTTGAACCATTGGGAAAGCCCAAGGACTCTACTCTTTCCCAATGGTTTCTAAACCGTTGGGAAATGTTTTTTACCAACAGTTCAATGAACCATTGGTAAAAAAGAATCAGGGATTCTATGCTAATGGTTTGAAACCGTTGGCATAGCCTATGCTGTGCAAATTGCACAGCAGCCTGCAATTTGCACAGCAGCTCTGCAATTTGCATAGAAGGCCCCATTTTGTGCATTCCCTCTCATTTTAAATCCAATTATTATACCTTCAATAAACTAACACATACATATACAATTATTGTACCTGCAATAACCAACTAACACATACATATAGAGAACAAATTCATACACATTTAACATATAATACATCCTGGAACTATACATATCCATAATTAAATTAGAATTCATAACATAATTATAAACATACATAATTCATTTAGAATTCAAATTAAAATTTAGATGACAATTATATGTGGAATTTGGAATTCAATTCATAATTTGATCGGATTTTTGTATACCATATATTTTTACCTAAAATGATGTCCATTTTAAACAAAATACATACACCTGGAGTGATATCGGCCACACCGTGCTTTGGATTAATGCGAGGTTAACTCGTACACGTCAAAAATGACCCATTGATCGTTTTACTAAAGTATCAACATATTCTGAAAGCGTTTGATCGGTTTTCCGTATGCCAGTTGATGTTTTTAACTTAAAATGATGTACTTTTGAAACAAAAGATAGACACTTTGAGTGGTGTCGGACACACCGCATCTCAGATTGAGTCTGGGTTGATTCTTACACGTCACATATGACCCATGGATCGTTGTGCTAAAGTATCAACACAATCAGAATCCGTTTGGTCAGTTTTCCATATGTACTTAAAATGTTTTCCATTTTAAACAAAAGAGAGCCCCTTAGAGTAATCCTGGCCACACCGTGCCTCGGATTAAGGTGGGGTTGACTCGTACACGTCACAAATGACCCATGGATCATTTTCCTAAAGTATCAACACATTTAGAATGCATTTGGTCAGTTTTTCGTATGTCAGTTGTTGTTTTCACTTAAAATGATGTCCATTTTAAACAAAAGAGAGACACTATGAATGGTGTCAGCCACACCGCGTCTCAGATTGAGGTGGGGTTGACTCGTACACATCACATATGACCCATGGATCGTTTTTCTATAGTATTGACACAATCAAAATCCATTTGGTCTGATTTCCGTATGCTAGTTGTTGTTTTCACTTAAAATGAAGTCAATTTTAAACAAAAGAGATACACTTTGAGTGGTGTTGGCTACACCGCACCTTGTATTGAGGCGAGGTTGACTCATACACGTCACATATGACCCATGGTTTGTTATCCTAAGGTTTCAATGGAAACTGAATGTGTTTGGTCAGTTTTCCATATGTACTTATAATGTTGTCCATTTTAAACAAAAGAGAGACACTTAGACTGATCTCAGCCACACCGCGACTCGAATTGAGCCCGGGTTGGCCCGTACACGTTACATATGACCCATGGATCATTGTGATAAATTATAAACATATTCCGAATGCATTTGGTCAGTTTTCTGTATTCCAGTTGTTCTTTTCACTTATAATCATGTCCATTTTAAACAAAAGAGACACAGTTAGAGTGGTGTCGGCCACACCGCATCTCGGATTTAAACGAGGTTGACTTGTACATGTTTCAAATGACCCATGAATAATTTTCCTAAAGTATCAACACAATCTGAATGTGTTTGGTCGGTTTTTCGTATGTCAGTTTATGTTTTTCACTTAAAACGATGTCCTTTTGAAACAAAAGACAGACACTTTGAGTGGTGCCAGCCACTCCATGTCTCATATTGATGCGGGGTTGATTCTTACACGTCACATATGACCCATGGATCATTCTCCTAACGTTTCAATGGAAACCGAATGCGTTTGGTCGGTTTTCCATATGTACTTAAAATGTTGTCCATTTTAAACAAAAGAGAGCCACTTAGAGTGATCCCATCCAAACCGTGCCTCGTATTAAGGCAGGGTTGACTCGTACACATCACATATGACCCATGGATCGTTTTCCTAAAGCATCAACACATTTTGAATGTGTTTGGTCAGTTTTCCGTATGCCAGTTGTTCTTTTAACTTATAATCCTGTCCATTTTAAACAAAAGAGACACAGTTAGAGTGGTGTCGGCCACACTGCATCTCATATTGAGGCGATGTTGACTCGTACACATCACATATGACCCATGGATTGTTTTTCTAAAGTATCTGCACAATAAAAATGTGTTTGGTCGGTTTTTTGTATGCCAATTGATGTTTTTCACTTAAAATGATTTCCTTTTGAAACAAAAGACAGACACTTTGAGTGGTTCTAGCCATACCGCATCTCAAATTGAGGCTGGGTTGATTCGTACACATCACATATGACCCATGGATCTTTATCCTAAAGTTTCAACGGAAACCGAATGCGTTTCATCAGTTTTCCGTATGTACTTAAAATATTGTCCATTTTAAACAAAAGAGAGACACTTAGACTAATTCAGGCCACACCGCGACTCGGATTGAGCCCAGTTTGCCTCTTACACGTCACATATGACCCATGGATCGTTGTTCTAAAGTATCAACACAATCATAATCCATTTGGTCAGTTTTCCGTATGTACTTAAAATGTTGTTCATTTTAAAGGAAAGAGAGACACTTAGAGTGATCCCGGCCACACCGAGACTCGGATTGAGGTGGTGTTGACTCGTACATGTCACATATGACCCATGGATCGTTCTGATAAATTATCAACAGATTCAGAAAGAATTTTGTTGGTTTTCTGTATGCTAGTTGTTCTTTTCACTTATAATCCTGTCCATTTTAAACAAAAGAGACACATTTAGAGTGGTGTCGGCCACACCGCGTCTCGGATTTAGACGGGGTTGACTCGTACACGTCTCAAATGACCCATTAATCATTTTCCTAAAGTATCAACATAATCCGAATGTGTTTGGTCAGTTTTCCGTATGCCAGTTGATGTTTTTCACTTAAAATGATGTCCTTTCGAAACAAAAGATAGACAATTTGAGTGGTGTCGGCCACACTGCATCTCATATTGAGGTGGGGTTGATCCATACATGTCACATATGACCCATGGATCATTCTCCTAAAGTTTCAACAGAAACTGAATGCGTTTGGTTGGTTTTCTATATGTACTTAAAATGTTGTCCATTTTAAACAAAAGAGCGACACTTAGACTGATCTCGGCCACACCGTGACTCATATTGAGCTCGGGTTGGTTCGTACACATCACATATGACCCATGTATCGTTGTGATAAATTATCAATAGATTTCGAATGCATTTGGTCGCTTTTCCGTATGCCATTTGTTCTTTTCACTTGTAGTCCTGTCCATTTTAAACAAAAGAGACACAGTTAGAGTGGTGTCGGCCACACCGCGCCTCGTATTGAGGCGGGGTTGACTCGTACATGTCACATATGACCCATGGGTCGTTTTGATAAAGTATCGACACAATCCTAATGCATTTGGTTGGTTTTCCATATGCCAGTTGATGTTTTTCACTTAAAATGATGTCCTTTTGAAATAAAAGACAGACACTTTGAGTGGTGCCGGCCACACCACGTCTCAGATTGAAGTGGGGTTGATTTGTACACATCACATATGACCCATGGATCGTTCTCCTAAAGTTTCAATGGAAACCAAATGAGTTTGGTCGGTTTTCCGTATGTACTTAAAATGTTGTCCATTTTAAACAAAAGAGAGACACTTAGACTGATCCCGGCCACACCGCGACTCGTATTGAGCTCGGGTTGGCTCGTACACGTCACATATGACCCATGGATCATTGTGATAAATTATCAACAAATTCTGAATGCTTTTGGTCAGTTTTTCGTATGCCAGTTGTTCTTTTCACTTATAATCCTGTCCATTTTAAATAAAAGAGACACAGTTAGAGTCGTTTCGGCCACACCGCATCTTGTATTAGGGCGGGAATGACTCGTACATGTCACACATGACCCATGGATCATTTTTCTAAAGTATCGAAACAATCCGAATGCGTTTGGTCAGTTTTCCGTATGCCAATTGATGTTTTTCACTTAAAATGATGTCCTTTTGAAACAAAAGACAGACACTTTGATTGGTATCAGCCACACCACATCTCAGATTGAGGCGGGGTTGATTCTTACACGTCACATATGACCCATGGATCGTTCTTCTAAATTTTTAACAGAAGCCGAATGCATTTGGTCGGTTTTTCGTATGTACTTAAAATGTTGTCCATTTTAAACAAAAGAGATACACTTAGACCGATCCCGTCCACACTGTGACTCGTATTGAACCCGAGTTGACTCATACACGTCACATATGACCCATGGATCATTATTCTAAAGTATCAACTCAATCAGAATCCGTTTGGTCAGTTTTCTGTATGCCAGTTGTTCTTTTCACTTATAATCTTGTCCATTTTAAACAAAAGAGACACAGTTAGAGTGGTGTCATCCACACCGTGCCTCGTATTGAGGCGGGGTTGACTCTTACATGTCACATATGACCCATGGATCGTTTTTCTAAAGTATCAACATAATCAGAATCAGTTTGGTCAGTTTTCCGTATGTCAGTTGTTCTTTTCACTTATAATCCTGTCCATTTTAAACAAAAGAGACACAGTTAGAGTGGTGTCAGCCACACCGCGCCTCGTATTGAGGCGGGTTTGACTCGTACATGTCACATATGACCCATGGATCGTTTTGATAAAGTATCGACACATTTTGAATGCGTTTGGTTGGTTCATATGCTAGTTGATGTTTTTCACTTAAAATGTTGTCCATTTTAAACAAAAGAGAGCCACTTAGACTGATCCCTGCCACACCACGACTCAGATTGAGCCCAGGTTGGCTTGTACATGTCACATATGACCCATGGATCGTTTTTGATAAATTATCAACAGATTCCAAATGCATTTGGTCGGTTTTCCGTATGCCAGTTGTTCTTTTCACTTATAATTCTATCTATTTTAAACAAAAGATAGACACTATGAATGGTGTCGGCCACACCGTGCCTCGGATTGAGGCGGATTTGACTCGTACATGTCACATATGACCCATGGATCATTTTCCTAAAGCATCAACACATTTCAAATGCGTTTGGTCAGATTTCTGTATGTACTTAAAAGGTTGTCCATTTTAAACAAATGAGAGACACTTAGACTGATCCCGACCACATCACGACTCGAATTGAGCCCGGGTTGGTTCGTACATGTCACATATGACCCATGGATCATTGTGATAAATTATCAACAGAATCTGAATGCATTTGTTCAGTTTTCCGTATGTTAGTTGTTCTTTTCACTTATAATCCTGTCCATTTTAAACAAAAGAGACACAATTAGAGTGGTATGTTAGTTGTTTATTCACGTTATTAAAATACACTATTTGACTATGGGTCTTTAAATTAATTTATTTTTGAAAAATTTACATTTAAAATGAGAATATCAGAAAATAAATGGAAGATAAAACTTTTACTAAAAATACTTGTGGAAATATTAAGGTAAACATGATTTATGAGAATCCTCATGTGTCTATTAGTGGAATGGTATTTACTTAAAATCTTGTGGAAATTAATATAAAATATTTTTATATCATTCTTAGTATGGATTAGATTTTAGTTTATCATGCTATGAAACATTTCAGAGCTAACAATTTCATGCCCAATGAATACATCCCTTTTATAACATACCAAGAATCTATGATATTGATTAGATGTGTAAATGTGATTTACATTGATTATCATGATGAAAATAAATAAAATATATATTATAGATTTTCTAGTAGTAAATGAAATCAAGGAGGGTGGGGGGCTGTCCGGGGGGCTGTCCGGTGGGTGTCTGGGGGGCTGTTCGGGGACCAAGGATGAGGGTGGGGGGGCTGTGTGGGGGGCTGTCCGGGGGGTGTTTGGGAGGTTGTCCGGGGTCCAAGGAGGAGGGTGGGGGGACTGTCCGGGGGGGCTGTCTGGGGGGCTGTTTGGGGGGATGTCTGGGGAATGAGGAGGATGGTGGGGGGTGCTATTCAGGGGGGTTGTCTGAGGTCCAAGGAGGATGGTGGGGGCTGTCCGAGGGGCTGTCTGGGGTCCAAGGAGGATGGTGGGGGTTGTCCAGGGTCCAGGAAGGAGGGGGGTTTCCCAAGGAGTTCACAAACACACAACCACTAAAAGACATCAACATCCATGAAAACAGGCAATATATAAAAATAAATCAAATGCAATACTATACTCCAGGTCTGGATAAAACCAACAACTAGAATAGATTAAACATCAAATCTCAGTCATATTAGTCAAAAATGTAACATATCAACTTGTACCACATCACCATCACCATCATCACCATCACCATCATCACCATCATCATCACACTTGTCCTCGTCCCCATCATCGTCCTTTCCCTCCTCGCCCTCCTCCTCACCCTCTCCCTCCGCCTCGCCATCGCCATCTGCCTCGCCCTCCTCCTCTCCCTCCTCTTCCGCATCAGACTCCTCGCCATCATCATCGTCATCCTGTAAATCGTCTTGAACACCACTAGAACTTCCACCTAGTTCTCCATATATAGAACGTATCGACGACATATATTCATTAAAATATGGGTATGGACTCTAGTGGAAGTGTCGGACGTAGAACTTCAATAAATTTCATAAATGCACTATTTTCCCTAGCAGACTATTCTTCCATCTATGTGGCCCTTTTTTCAGCATGTTCTGCCTATGCCCTAACTTGCTTCAGCTCAGTGTCACTACAACTCATACCTGAGGAGGGCCAATACCTCATTGGGGCTATCCTAGGTCGGCAGCGTACTCTTCCAGGATTCTCCTCTCCCAAAACCTGATGTAAGTGATCAGTTGGCCCAAAATTGTCTGGTTCTTGGGCATCGAGGGCCTCTAAAGCAGCCTGTTACAAATATAAATATATTATTAAGTTACAAAATAGATATTAAAATATAAAATCAACATATTAAAACTTACAATCTACTACTGAGTCGCTTCGTTGATGGCACTTCCATCCTTTTTCCGTCTACTCGAGCAAAATAGTTTTTCTTGAGGCACATGTCCTTCCATATTTTGTATTTTCCTCTACAATGACATTGAAAACTAAAGTTATATTAAAACTTTAACAAACTATTAAATAATTGAGGAAACAAAAGAAAGTGTAAGTCATAAAGAAAACTTATAAACAATTGTCGTACCTGCTTCCTCTCATGATCAGGCATCGTAGTGCGTCCCAGTGTGTGGAGGTATTTTTTGCATCAATGTTCTTTTTATTTTTTCCAGATGATTCCTAAATAAAATTCGAAAATGCAACAGATAGTATTAATGAAAAACATGAAAGTTATTATATAAATACCTCAAATGTAATTAATACATTAAACTGGGTACTCGTCCAATGAGTAATCATCTGCCGATACTGCTCTATAGGAAAATAATCCACCACTGGTACCGCCTCTAACTCAATGCCAACTCTAGAAACCCAGCCAATATAAAACTCATACTTGTAGGCTCTCCAAAGCTCGCATAAATCATTTAGACGTTCTGGTCATGCACCCTCACCATCGGGAAAATTAAATCGAAGCTGAAATCAAAATATTAATTCATATAAATACAAAAATAATTCATGGAATTAAATAGAACAGATTTTTTTACCCATATCTCTTCCCAAGCTCTATCCTTGACCTCATGTGGCAGATGTCTCCACGATAGTGAGCTGACGGGAATGATGTCGGAGTATTTGGAAAGAATCGCCAAAAAACTCAGACATTGTTGCCCTGTTTTCTTAACCATTTGGTTTTCTTCATTATAATCCATGATTCTCACTCAAATTTACCCAAGAGAAGAAGGTAAGACGGTCCTTGTAGTTTATCTTGGGTTATCGAATCCTCAGAGACCTAAGAAGAAACCTATAGACACGTAAATTCTATGGACTATTTTTGGCTATGAAGTGGCCAACTTGGGTTGATTTTATATGGTTTTAAAGTATAACTAACATATTTAAGTGAATTCAATTTAAAATAATGAGTTGATCCTAGGTTATTGCTCGGGGTGGATTGGACATATTTTCTTTTTAATGATTTCAATTTCTTAAATTTGAGATGGGTTCATTTAAGGAGATAAAAAAACGTCATCACTTACTGGTTTAATGCCTACACCCTTTAATACTAATCACCTATACACTTGAAGGATAAAAGTTTTGAGCACTTCATGGTAAAGGTTCGTATTAGCACTTGAAGTGTGTGGCCTTAAATTCAACAAGGACGGTAGAGTTTAAAAATCATCAAATAAAAATCTCAATTAAAGAAGTGATTATACATTAATGAGGTGATAAATAACATCAAATCCATCCCATTGCTACTCCCTTGGATCAACCCATAAGTGGGTTATCCCTCTATTGATTCTATGGTTTCAATGGAATCGGAAAGTAGACTCATGAGGGAGGAAATGGAGAAGTAAAAAAACGCAATAAAATAACAATCACTCCACCGTTGTGTGATAATCTCACAAGGTTTGGTATGAACAAGTTCACACCTTGAACCAACGGTATCAAAGTGATAAGGATAAGAACAGAATAATAATATAAGAATAACTTTTATTAAGAAACAAGGATGAATTAAAACAACTTACATGTGAAGGAAAAATATTACAAAGAGAAATTGGCAGCATAACATTAAGATGAAAACAAGCCCAAAGATTATCAACTCCTCCACCACCACTGCCTTAAATAGGAATTTTGGAATCCTTGGGTAGAGAATCCAACAGTACAAAGCATCCCACTTGATTATGGTAGTCCTAGGGTGGTGGAAAGCTTGTGGAACTTAGACTTTTCCACATTTGACCCGAGGTGGCAGACAACTTTCATCCACCGACCAGACGCGATTTTATATCCTTCTAGATGGCCGAATCAAAGTGGGACATAGAATAATAAAATGGATCCCCTGATGTATCCTAACCGCCTGTAAAATTTGGGCCCATTTGGAGTTGTATATTCGGATATATGATCATATTAGTGGGATGTTTTTCTGGGCCTCAGAATCTGGCCCAGAATTGTATCTCTAACTTGGTCCGCCTTAATTACCACCATAGAGGCCGAATTAGCATTATCTAATGAATAGTTATTTGTTACTCAACATGTATTATATCATCTCACAAAATTTGGGATTCATTGGGCCTGTATGTTGGGCCCCACAGTCTCATAAGTGGTCTGGTGTCCAATCTGCCTTCTCTAGAATTGCTTCCATTCATCTCCAAATATCTCCATCATCGTTTATGAATCATCCATTGATCCCTGAATTAAAAATGTTCACATTTAATTGTAGATATAGTTCCCAAAATATCAAATTAAAATATTGATAATTACATTCCTTAGAATTAGATGACTCATTGGGCCTAAATTGGTGTATATTAGGCATGAAGTGCACAAATGATGAGAATGGATGTTCATAATGAAAATACACTAACTCAGGACCATTTGATCAAAAATGAACATTTAATACCATTAAAATGTAATTAAAATATATGTTTTTATTGTATAATCACACCCCTCAACTTGATATTTGCTAGTCCCAAGCAAATAATTCAATGATTTTATTTGAATTCCTTTCTTCAAACACATTATAACAAACAGTGCTCACAATGTAAACTGCACACAAATATATTTTTATAACATATCAAGATAATTTAAAACAAGATGAATTTAAAATTAGATCCCAATCCCAATCCCATTCTTTTGATCAAATCCATCATCATACTTCATCCAACTCAAGTAGGTGAAATGATGTGTTGTGAATCACAATAGATATGGGGGTTCATTTTCATTAAAGGGGGAAATCATGGAAGCGCTAGGTGGAATCAAATTTAATCCTAATATGAGTATTATTCATTCCTCTTTTTTTTGGATTTTGTTTTGCAATATTGCTATAGTAATTGAGATTGCAGTTAATCAAATTAACCCATGTAGCAAGAATTTGCCGATGACTCCCAGACTCAAAGGCCTTAGGGCACCAAGTGAAGCCCACATACTCGGGCATCGCCTTGAGTTAACTTAATCAAAAACAAAGTCATATTACCATAAATAGAGATAGATTGAAAAACTCAGGGCTAGACAACTCTGGAGTCACGATCCCCAAGTGCCGAAAGCCTCGCATTTTATCAATCCATGGCTCTACACGCAATTTTTATTATTATTATTTTATTTTTTTTGAATACTCATATTATTCATAAAAATCAATCCATCCTATGCTATTTATTATGGGACCCCAAAAATTCAAATTACTACCCCACAGTCTAGAGGACGTGCATCGTGGCATTTTGATTTAATGGATGAAAATAAAAATGATGAAAATTTTCATTGGACAACCAAACTTCCAAAATCAATAATTTTAAACTTAATCATGAATTAAATTAAGAGTCAAGGAAATAAAAGTTATTTGCTATATAGTTTTAATGTTAGAAAAGATGTTATTATATAAATGATAAAGGAATTTTACTTCTTTTTTTTATCATTGTTTTTTTTAAACAAACATTTTGTTTCCACACCCCCCAACTTAGAATGAAACTGTCCCTAGTTTCGGAAAAATAAAATTTAGAATGGGGTAGAGGAATAAAAGGGGAGTTCAATAAGGAAATTGAAATATGAGGATCATGGAATGAAGTCACCTGGTGGTTGAAGTTTGAAGTTCTTGTCGCTCGAATTTAGTCCTTTGATATCCATGTCTCTTGCAAAGTTCCCTAGTAGAAAAAGGAAAACAAACAAACAAAAAAACAATATATATATATAAGTAAAATATAAGTATATATATAAAAATTATAGAATAAGTAATCACATTAAGTTGTAGGACAATGGTAAGTGCGCACCCCTGTCTCCCTTCGGTCCCGGGTTCGAGTCCACGCGGCTTCGCCGGTTGTGACGGGGTTTTCCCCACGGCCTATGGCGTGTCCCCTTTTTTTAATTATTATATTATTTTTATTATTTTTATTATTTTTATCTTAACCTATAAAATAATAAAAATACAACAAAATAAAATGATGATACATTGTCTTCTTTTTAAATTTCTGGGTAAGGTATTACTCAAGGATCACACCACGTGACACGGATGAATATGATGCTCCCCTTTCATACCCATCCATACACATAATAGAAGAACAGGTCAAAAGTCTATTTTTTATTTTAAATATAAAAATGATTAATTAAACTTATTTTAAAAATAAATATGATTCAGAAATATTAGAAACATAAAAACCATGGGTTGCCTCCCGTGTAGCGCTTTGTTTAACGTCGTTAAGCCCGACATAGATCCTAAATTTATCAATTTTTTCCTGGTTCATAGATTGGCTCAATTAACTCAACATTTATTTCCTATTTATTTAATGATTCAATGAATGTTTTTAACCTTTGACCATTGACCTTGAAAATTTGACCACTAGTGGGATCTTGAATCTCTACTTCCCCATGGGGGTATACATGATGCACTGTGAAAGGAACTGACCATATAGACCTTAACTTTCCCGGGTGTAAATGAAGTTTTGAACTATACAAGAGCACAAGTTTTCCCGGTTCAAAATGTTTGACCTTGATATTCCTAGATTGGTAGGCTTGAACTCTAGCTTTATTGATCCTTGAATTTTTATAAGCCTCCATCCTTAGTTCCTCCAGTTCATTGAGATCTAATTTCCTTTTTGTTTCGGCCAATGAGAGGTCATAATCCATTTTCTTAATTTCCCAAAAGGCCTTATGTTCAATCTCCACTGGAAAATGGCATGCTTTACCATAAACCATCCTATATGGGGACATTCCTAAAATGGTTTTATATGCGGTTCTATAGGCCCAAAGAGCATCTAAGAGTTTCTCAGACCAATCTTTCCTAGAGGGGTTAACAGTTTTTTCAAGAATTTACTTAATCACCCTATTCGCTAACTCAGCTTAACCATTGGTTTGAGGATGGTATGCAGTGGACACTTTATGAGAAATACCATACTTAGACATGAGTGAAGAGAATGGGCAGTTGCAGAAATGGGTTCCTCGATCACTGATTATAGCCCTAGAAATTCCAAATCTGGAAAATATGTTCTCTTTCAGAAATCGAATCACAACTTGATGATCATTGGACTTAGTGAGAATGGAATCAACCCATTTTGAGACATAATCAACAGCTAAGAGTATGTATAGGTATCCTCTAGAGTTTGGGAAGGGACCCATGAAGTCAATTCCCCAACAGAAAAATATTTCAACCACTAAGATGGGAGTGAGTGGCATTTGATTCCTTTTTATGATGGACCCTACTTGTTGACACCTAGGACAGCTTTGACAAAATGTGTAGGAGTCCCTTGAGAGGGTGGGCCAGAAAATACCACATTGAAGAATCTTAGCAGATGTTTTCTTAGAGGAAAAGTGACCTCCACATGCCTCACTGTGATAGAATTTAAGGATGGACTCTTGTTCAAATTCTGGAACACACCTCCTAATGACTTGGTCAGGGCGGAACTTATAGAGGTATGGATAATCAAACACATAGTGTATAAAATCAGAAAGAAATTTCCTTCAATCTTGAGTCCCTAAGAATTTTGGAATGACTCCTGTCACTAAGAAATTTGCTATGTCAGCATACCAAGGGTAGTCACTCACAGAGTATAGGTGTTCATCAGGAAACAGAAAGGTGATTTGAATTGTCTTTGAATTCCATCCTAGAGAGGTGATCTGCTACAACATTTTCAACTCCATTTTTATCCTTGATTGTGAGGTCAAAATCTTCTAGGAGAAGGAACCACCTAATCAGTCTAGCCTTAGAATCTTGTTTTTGGAAGAGGTATTTTAGTGCAGAATGGTCAGTGAACACAGTGATGGGGGATCCTAAGGGGTAGGACCTAAACTTCTATAAGGAAAATACAGTAGAAAGTAACTCCTTTTCAGTGTTAGTGTAGTTGATTTGGGCATCATTTAAGGATTTTCTTGCATAAGCAATGACATAAGGATTTTTATCACAACGTTTTCCTAACACAGCTCCTACAACAAAGTCACTAGAATCACACATAAGTTCGAAAGGAATGTTCCAATTTGGAGATTTCATAATGGGAGGAGAGGTGAGAGAGGATTTGAGGGTTGAGAATGAACCCTCACAGCTTTCTGTCCAAACAAATGGAGCATCCTTTACTAGGAGAGTAAAAAGGGGATGATATATTGAACTAAAGTCCTTGATGAATCTTCTATAGAAACCAGCATTTCCTAAGAAAGACCTCACTTCCTTGATAGTTTTGGGTGATGGAAGGTGACAAATGATGTCAACCTTGGCTTTATTAACTTCAATCCCCCTACCTGAGACTAGATGGCCTAAAACTAGTCCCTCTTTAACCATAAAATGGCATTTTTCCCAGTTTAGGACTAGATTCTTTTCTTCACATCTTGACAAGACTCTCTCTATATTCCTCAGACATCCCTGAAATGTATCCCCAAACACAGATAAGTCATCCATGAAGACCTCTAGAAAATCCCCTACCATGTCTGAGAAGATTCCCATCATGCACCGCTGGAAGGTTCCAGGGGCATTGCATAACCCGAAGGGCATGCGTTTGAAAGCAAAGGTTCTGAATGGACATGTGAATGTAGTCTTCCCTTGATCCTCTATGGAGACCTCAATTTGATTGTACCCCGAGTACCCATCTAAGAAACAGTGGAAGTCATGACCTGCCACTCTCTCAAGGACTTGGTCAATGAATGGTAAGGGGAAATGGTCCTTCTTGGTGAATGAGTTTAGCTTCATGTAGTCAATGCAGACCCTCCATCCACTACTCACCCTTGTTGGAAGAATCTCTCCATCCTCATTGGTTATCACTGTGATTCCGGCCTTTTTTGGAACCACTTGGATTGGGCTCACCCACTCACTCTCAGCTATGGGATATATGATACCAGCTTTTAACAATTTCAGAAGTTCCTTCCTTACTACCTCCATGAGATTAGGATTGAGTCGCCGTTGAGGTTGACGACATGTCTTTGAATCAGATTCCAGAACAATTCTATGAGCCCCGATAAGTGGGCTAATCCAAGGAATATTAGAAAGGGTCCAACCAATGGCTTTCTTATGCTTCCTAAGGACATCTAGAATCATCCTCTCATGATTTTCTTCAAGAGAAGAAGAAATGACAATAGGATGTGTTTGATTTTCCCCTAGGAAGGCATAATTTAGTGCAGCAGGAAGTTCCTTCAATTCAAGATCAGGTTGGTTCAGAATTTTAGCAGAAGATTAGGACATTAGATCAAGATCAATTCATTTTTTTAGAGTTTCAGATAGGATTGATTCCCCACATGTAGAAGTTTCATCTACTAGATTGGCTTGATCAGATTTAGGGAAGGAAATTGGAGTGGTCTCCATGAAAGTGGTTTCTTGAAAGGTTTCACTGATTGTTGGACCTAAGACTTCATCATAAGAGCAATTTGAAAATGATTCAATCCAAGGAGATAAACTTCCTTCATATGAACAAAGGAAATCAATCTCATCCTGACTTAAACATTCATCAAATATTCCTTTATGTTCCATGGATTCATTATCAATGCTTCCTACCATGTTTACTTCATGAATGTCCTCATTATCCCCTATTTGTGAGCTTGCATTATAGATGTTCATGTCTAGACTCATGTTCCCAAAGGTGATGGTCATGTTCCCATTTCGAACTCGGATAACAGAGTTGATTATTGCAAGGAAAGGACAGCCAAGTATGATTGGGGTTTGTTCTTTATTTCCTATGTTTGGATGGTTTTCAAGGACAATGAAATCAGCAGGGTAGATGAAGTTTTCAACCTTTACCAGAACGTCCTTTAAAATCTCCTTTGGAACCCTAATGCTACGATCAGCAAGTTGAAGTGTGACAGATGTGGGTTGGAGTTCTTCTAGGCCTAACTGGTCGTACACAACATATGGTATGAGATTGACACTAGCACCTAGGTCACACAAGGCCTTGAAAAATTTGCTTTCTCCTAGTTCAACATTGATGTAAGGGAAACCTGGGTCTTTAAACTTAGGAGGAATGGTCCCTTGAATGGTGATTCTCACATTAGCAGCCAAAAGGACTTGGTTTTTATGTGAAATTTTTCTTTTAAAAGTTCACAAGTCCTTAAGGTACTTTGAGTAGGCAGGTATGGTTTGGATTGCATCGATAAGGGGTATGTTCAACCTGACTTGTGAAAATATTTCTCTCAATGTTTCACTCAGTTCAGGCTTGGTTTTCCCCCTCATGTGTTGAGGAAATGGTGCAGGTTGTGGGGTTGTTTGTTGAAGAGTTGTTTCCTTAACAATGTTATCAGTTTCCTCAGTTTGATATTGTGGTTCATTTGAATTTTCATCCAAGTTTGAATCTTCAAATGGGTTCTGAATTAGTTGTTCAGGTTTCTCAATTGATTTCCCACTTCTTAAAACAGTCACAGACTTTAGTTGTTCATGAGTTGTTTGAGCACAACTTGACTCTCCCCTTGAAGTTGAGGATGGCACCACCTGAGTAGGCATGGGTGCCTTTCCAGTTTTTATGGTTTGAAGTTCTTGTTTTAGGGAAGATACCTCCGAGTTCATCCTCTCCATTTGTTTGCACAGTTTTTCTAGTAGGATTTGTGGAACAGTTTGGGTGGATGCTTGAGTAGGTTGGTTTATCCCAGGGGGATATTTTGGAGGTGAGATGGTTTGTTGAAAATGGATCGGTGGCTGTTGGTATTGGATAGGTTGGGTTTGGAACTGGTTATGGGTTTGGTAGTTCTGATGGGGGTAAGGATTTTTTCCCCGTGGTTGTCTAGGTTGTTGGTTATCTTTCCAGCGGAAGCCTGGGTGGTCGTTATACCTTTGGTTGAAGGTGTTTTGGTCTTGAGGCTTTTGAAAGTTCAAATAATTTACTTCCGCTCGGGGTCCTCCTAAGAGAACATCCTTGATGGATAGAATGGTTGGGTAGTTGTCTATCTTATGGTCATGTTTGTCACAAATTGTGCAAACAGGGTCAACAGTTTGGATTTCATGGACTTTCCTAAGGTCTATCTCTTCAACCTTCCTAGAGAGTGTTGCGAGTTTAGCCCTAAGGATTTCCTCTTATCTAAGTGTATGAATTCTAGTAGTTCTTTGTGGCTTTTCAGAATAAGGTGAAGTTCCTCATGTTTGGTTTTGTTCAGAAAGGATTTCTAGATACTCGTAAGCATCATTTGGGGCTTTGTTTTTAAAGGTTCCATTACACATCATGGCAATGAATTGTTTGTTCCCCGGACCCAACCCTTCATAGAAAATTATCACTTGTTAAGGAATAGAAAAACCATGGTGTGGAACCATATTTAGAGTGTCTTTGAACCTCTTCCATGTTTCATAGAATGACTCTCCATCTTTTTCAAAAAAGTTTTGGATACTCTTTTTATGTGCAATTGTTTTATGGTGGGGAAAGTATTTTTTGTAGAATTCTCTTTGTAGTTGGTCCCAAGAGTTGATGGATGATGGTCTCAAATTGTTTAACCAATTTTTATCTCGATCCTTTAAATAAAAAGGAAATATCCTCATCTTAGTTGATTCTAGTTGATGTGGGGTACACATGGTTTCTACAATGTCATTGAACTCCTTAATGTGCAGGTATGGCATCTCGGACTCCATTCCATGGAATGTGGGAAGGTGGTTTAGGACATGGGGTTTAAAGATATAGTTTGAATCTCCTAGGGAATTGTTTCTAATGAATGAGGGGGCATTGGTCCAGGAAGGTGTGAGGTATTCATTCATGGTTTGATCAATTGCATTCCCCAAGTTTGGGGCCGCCTCATTTGGGTTTCCATTTTGGTTCCCACCCGGGTTTATGAGTTGGTTTCTTTGAATACCTTCCATTGAAATTGGCTCAATTTTGGACTCTAGAGTATTATGAATATTAGGATATAATGTAATGAGTTCCCTTGGTGTACTTGACTCCCAAACCCCAGGACTATCCACCCTAACTAGACGGTTTGATTGATCGCGGGTGTATGCGGACATGCGCCAAAAGAAAAAAACGAGAAAGGGACAAGATAAGAAAATTTGGATGAGAAAAGAAGAAATGGGGGAGAATAGAATGGGTGTTTATATGAATTACTTAGATCCCTAGAAACGGTGCCAAAATTTTATTCTCGCTCAAATTTACCCAAGAGAAGAAGGTAAGACGGTCCTTGTAGTTTAGCTTGGGTTATCGAATCCTCAGAGACCTAAGAAGAAACCTATAGACACGTACATTATATGGACTATTTTTGGATATGAAGTGGACAAAATGGGTTGATTTTATATGGTTTTAAAGTATAAATAACAGATTTAAGTGAATTCAATTTAAAATAATGAGTTGATCCTAGGTTATCGCTCGAGGTGGATTGGACGTATTTTCTTTTTAATGATTTCAATTTCTTAAATTTGAGATGGGTTCATTTAAGGAGATAAAACAACATCATCACTTACTGGTTTAATGCCTACACCCTTTAATACTAATCACCTATACACTTGAAGGATCAATGTTTTGAGCACTTCAAGGTAAAGGTTCGTATTAGCACTTGAAGTGTGTGGCCTTAAATTCAACAAGGACGATGGAGTTTAAAAATAATCAAATAAAAATCTAAATTAAAGAAGTGATTATAAATTAATGAGGTGATAAATAAAATCCAATACAGCCCCTTGATACTCCCTTGGATCAACCCATAAGTGGGTTAGCCCTCCATTGATTCTATGGTTTCAATGGAAGCAGAAAGTAGACTCATGAGGGAGGAAATGGAGAAGTAAAAAAATGCAATAAAATAACAATCACTCCACCGTTGTGTGATAATCTCACAAGGTTTGGTATGAACAAGTTAACACCTTGAACCAATGGTATCAAAGTGATAAGTAGAATAACAGAATAATAAGATAAGAATAACTTTTATTAAGAAACAATGATGAATTAAAACAACTTACATGTGAAGGAAGAACATTACAAAGAGAAATTGGCAGCATAACATTAAGATGAAAACAAGCTCAAAGATTATCAACTCCTCCACCACCACTACCTTAAATAGGCATTTTGGAAGCCTTGGGTCGAGCCTCTGACAGTAAAAAGCATCCCACTTGATTATGGTAGGCCTAGGGTGGTGGAAAGCTTGTGGAACTTAGACTTTTCCACATTTGACCCGAGGTGGCAGCCAGCTTTCATCCACTGAACAGACGTGCTTTGATGAACTTCTAGATGGTCGAATCAGAGTGGTCCATAGAAGAATAAAATGGATCTCCGGATGTCTCCTAATCGCCTGTAAATGTTGGTCCCATTTGGAGTTTTATATTCGGATATATTATCAGATTAGTGGGATGTTTTTCTGGGCTGCAGAATCCGGCCCAGAATTGTATCTCTAACTTGGTCCGCCTTAATGATCACTATAGAGGCCGAATTAGCATTATATAATGAAGAGTGATTTGTTCCTCAACATTTCTTATATCATCTAACAAAATTTGGGATTAATTGGGCCTGTATGTTGGGCCCCACAGTCTCATAAGTGGGCTGGTGTCCAATCTGCCTTCTCTAGAATTGCTTCCATTCATCTCCAAATATCTCCATCATCGTTTATGAATCATTCATTGATCCCTGAATTAAAAATGTTCACATTTAAGTGTATATATAGTTCCCGAAATATCAAATTAAAATATTGATAATTACATTCCTTAGAATCATATGAATCATTGGGCCTAAATTGGTGTATATTAGGCATGAAGTGCACAAATGATGAGAATGAATGTTCATAATGAAAATGCACTAACTTAGGCCCATTTGATCAAAAATGAATATTTAATACCATTAAAATGTAATTAAAATATATGTTTTTATTGGATAATAAATCCACCATAACCTGTGTGCGGAGGTTCCACACCGAACGCATGCGTGTACGCCCCCGCCCATGCCTCCTATCATTATATGTATCTGTCATGAAATAAAAACAAATATTTTATCAAAACATGTTATAATGAAAATAAATATTGCTATAAAAATTTGTTAGGGTTCTATAAATATACTTGCGCTGGTCTGATCACTTAGCGCTGCTGGATCCACAGAAACTGATTGAACACCCTGTGGTGGAACAGGAGTCGAAGACGATGGAATATAGAAGCTCGGAGAGACAGAAGTAGAAGGAAAAGATGATGGGACAGCTATCTGACCAGATTCTGACTAGGGAGTGGGAATCATCATGGGATGTGAAAATGATGGTCCAGAGATGCAGAAGGTAGAAAAAACATGGGAGGACTAAATATCCCATGTGTCCCTAATGACACACCGGGATCAGAATGTGGGAAGGATGACATGTCAGTGGGAGGGGCAGGGTCTAGACGGGTATGCGCAACTGCTCGTCCACCTCTGGTACAAACCCTCCCCATACCACCAGCCTGAGTACTAGGACCAGTACTAGGCTCCTCGTCAAATAACTGTCGACGTATCGGTGGATCCTACAAAAATGTTTACAAAAAAATTAATCACATGACATTATATATTCTTTAAATATATCAATTTGAAATAAAGTACTCACTACATGCACTAATGATGGAATTCCAAACTCCTCCATTCGACGATTTTTCCCCATCATTTTTTTCCTTCATCTCTCTTCAATTGGCTGCATTTCCTTCTTTTGAAAACAAATATGTAATTAATTTGAAAAAGGAAACTAATGTGTAAACCAAAATACTAAATATATGAGGGAATAGGGGGATTCATTGGTAATTTATATATCAATTGTATTAGAAGATCTTTAATGGATTTAATAAATCATAAAAGTTGTAATGTTCACCAAGTTAGAAATATTGTTTGACTAGGTTTGAATACAGTTCAATTCCAAATTAGAAAATGCAATTCAAATAAAACTGCAACCAATAAACATTGAAAATTCACATAACGGTCAAGTCAGCTAAAACATATTTCTGATCAATACTAAATAAATTTGAATATTACAAACCTTAACAACCCAACTCGAGGTAAACCAAAAGAATTGAGAACATGGATAAATGATTCTATATATTTTCAACCACAACTTCAGGTTCACAATAAACTCTGACAATTGAGCTATTGGAGTCATCAAAAGAAATAAATGGATTGGTTCCAATGGCACTAGGGATAGTGTCAATTCCATCATCACTATCATCAAAAATGTGTCTTGGAATTACTTCAACTATGACACCAAATTCAGGTCGAAGTTGGTCTTTGACATAAAAAACTTGTTTAGCCATTAATGTCAACACATATGGTTCTTTGGTAGCAAGAGTGCGAGTCATATTAATTACTCGAAAACCAAAATCATCAATAAATGTGCCATGTCTTGTCATAGAATCAAACCAATGGAATTTCATCATTGTGACTCGTCCATGAGAGTAATAATACAATATTATTATTTTCTCAATAACTCCATAATAACCCACATTTTCAAATCGCGGTCTACTATCTCATGCACTGGCATAACAATCTGTTGTGGCAATAACCATAACACCATCATGTTGTGTTCTCATGTTCTTTTCTCATTCAGTGAAAATAAATTTGTACTCGTTGATAACAATTTATTTACAGTCACGAACCACGGTATTAGGACCAAAATCCAAAGATCTTATTTCCTCAGAGACAGAGTCAGCAGACAAACTCAATACCTGCAATATAAATGACTATTAAAATTAATTAAATATTGATATAATTATTTTAAATAGTAATATTTTTACCTTCAATATTAACCAAGCATAAAACTCTTTGCTATGAAAAGTCTATCTCCTTATCAAAGATAAAGAACGATGATTCCTATTTATCATTGTTTTATGTTCCCTGTAGATAAAAAATATGAATATTTTAACAGATATATATGTAAGATATAAATAATCAATTTAGTTACCTGATATAGTCATCGAACAAATCACAGTTGAACAAAACTGTGTGATGTGCCATCTCCCGCTCTTCATGGCTTAATGTCTTCAATGTATATGATCTAGGAATTCCTCCTGTTTGAGGAAGTTATAGAAAACTGGGTTCAATTTTCTCATATTGTTCTTCTTCATTTCGCATTGGTATGTTCAATCTTGTAGTAAGATCAGAAAAATACATCGAGCAGAAATCCATACATTCTTGAGCCAAGTAACCGTTCATGATAGAACCTTTGGGATGATTTCTGTTTTGGACATAAGACTTTAATGTGAACATATTTCTTTCAGTTGAATACATCCAACGAAAAGAAACAGTTCCTATAATAAGTATTTCAGTGGGAATATGGACAGTCAGATGCAGCATGCATGTGAAAAATGATGGAGGAAATATTTTCTCCAACTCACACAAAATTAATGGGGCATCTGTCAACATTTTTTGCAAGAAATACTTGGACAACTTCTTATCACAAAGATCTCTAAACAAATGGCACAACTGAATAACATCCACCCTTACATTATTGGACAAAAGATGACGGATTGCTATTAGAACCAACTCATGCAGTAGAACGTGATAATCATGAGTCTTCAAAGATTTTAGCTTCAACTCTCTTCTGTTGACCCGTTTAGATATGTTGCTTGAATATCCATCAGGAACTATAATAGTCTCTAATGCTTCCAGAAATTGTTTTTTTCCATATGTGTCATCACATAAGAAGCACATGGAAGTTGCCATTTATTTTCACTGATACGCACAAGATGCAATTCTGGTCTAATGCCCCAATCCACCAAGTCATGTCGAGATCGTAAATCATCTTTTGTCTTCCCCTTGACATTTAGAAGAACCGAAAGAAACATTTTGCATATATTCTTTTCAATATGCATTACGTCTAACAATGACGTAAAAAATTGGTTGACCAATAAGGCAAATAAAAAAAGATACTCCTCTTCCTCCAATTGTAACAGGTTTCAGTGGAAACATTCTTTCTCTTTCCAGATTTCATTTGACCCTTCCCGAATGAAAAATTGAAATCTTTCAATTCATTAAGCACGTCAGTTCCATACATACGCTGAGGTGGATCATCGGTCTCTATGGTATTATCAAATATTTGATGATTCATTCTATATGGATGATCCTTTGGCATGAATCGTCGATGTCCCCTAAAACTGAAACTATAGCGATTTTTCAGTCTTCTGGATCGTGTATTCTTCATACAAACTGGACATGATAGTTTTCCCTTCGTGCTCCATCCAGACATCATTGCATAAGCCGGAAAATCATTGATCATCCACATAAGCGCAACACGCATCTGAAATATGTATTTCGAACATGCATCGTATGTGCGCACACCCACATCCCAAAGAATTTTCAACTCTTTTATTAAAGGTTGCATGTATACATCAATATCAATGTCGGGATCAGAAGGACCAGATATGAGTATACTCATGAAAGTGAAAAGTTTTTTCATACACAACCATGGGGGAAGATTATAAATGTGTATAAAAACTGGCCATGTGTTGTGCGAAGTAAGAATCTGCCCAAACGGCTTAAAACCATCACATGAAAGACCCAACCTCACATTACGCACGTCAGCTACAAAATCAGGATGTCAAGCATCAAATCTCTGCCATGCAAATCCATCTACAGGATGAACCAAGTCATCATTAATCTTCTTTCTATCTGTATCATTCCATCTCATTTTTATTGATATGTCATCAGACATAAAAAGATTTTGGAGTCTGGGGATCAATGGAAAGTACCACATTACTTTCTGTGGAATGTGGGATGGTGTTTCATCAGATTTTGACTTCCAGCGGGATGTGCCACATTTTATACAATCATTTCGTTCAGCAGTTTCCTCCCAGAATAAACTGCAATCTTTCGTGCAAGCATGAATTTTGTTTCTTGAAAATCCAAGTTCCTCAACTAACTTCCATGCCATATAGTGGTTGAGGGAATATCTGCATCATCTGGAAGTAAATCATTCAAGGGGGTAAGAATGTAATAGATTTCTATATTAGAAATCTCATACATAGTTTTCCCATGAAACAATCGGATTAAAAATTCCATCCTTTTCATTTTATCGCATTGTCAACATACTGGAGTGGTGGAAGCATCATTCAATTTTTTCACCCTATCAATATCATCATTTTCACTAGATGCATCAACTATCCTCATATCGAAGTCTTCTTGAGTTGAAATCTTTCTTTTTCATGATGACGATTAAACGGAAACCGATCATCTAACAAATTATCTATTCTGGTCCTTTCATTTCGATCATCCCCAATTTGAGATTTCATTTTCTCCCCATTGTGATACCACACAAAGTAGTTTTCTTGAAAACCATTTTTGGTTATGTGGTAGCTGACTTCTTCACGGCTCAACCAAGGCCTACCAACACAATTGGAACATGGGCAGTGTATGTGACCACTATCTGAAGCATTATGAAATGAAGAATCTATAAATCTCTCCAAATTATTTTGAAAATTGCTTGAGATCCGATCGGTTTCATACATCTAACTTCTTCCCATTCTGTAAAAAGAATTTATATAAGTCATTTTGTCATAAACAATTCAATAGGATTGAACTTTAATAGAAAATACATTTAATTAAACGATAAAGGAAAAAAATAATCAAGGTATCAACTACACATGTGAAAAAAAAACATATTAATGTGTTATTGAAAAAATGTAAAACCAACAATAACTTAATGTGTTATCACCTCACAACATGCCTCATCCCATAACCATATTAGTAGGGTATCATGAACATGAATAACATCAACCTTGTGCCATCCTCCTACCCTAAATGAACCCAACCACATGACACATCTTATTCTAGCCTTATCACATCGCACCTCACCTAAAAACACTAGGGAAATCATTGTACATATCACCTAAAGACACATGGACAATCACATCGCATCTTGCCTAAAAACACATGGTCAATCACTTATGAAGGAAGAGTAGGGAAGACATGGTAGCTATCCAACCATATAACCACCATCCTAGATATTAGAAAAAATACCCATAACTCAAAACCTCTTATCATTGGTAAGTTTATCCAACTCTGGTTGGGAATATGTATAAATAACATAAAATACATGATATATAGATAGCACAAAATACCCAACCTATGGGTTCACATTAACTACATAATCACACACTTAACTACTACCATACAACACATAAACCATCACAACCACTTTCACCACTATATGCAACACACCACACCACCACCACACAAGACACATAGCATTTCCCACTTTCATTTATAAGCCACTTCATTCACACTTACATTGTCCATTCATTTAATGTTAAATTAATTAAATCCATTTACCACACATCCATTTCTATTCCATCTCATTTATTTACTATCTTGTTTTTTTTTGACAGCATAATTTATTCCATAGATAACTAGGAAACTAATAAAACCACCACACAACAACTCACCATCTCACAATAACCATCGTTGCCATGTTACATCGGCCAACCATCTCACCAAAACAACCACATGTCACAAAAAAAATATTTCACATCACAAACCACCGCACAACCAAAACCACCTCACCACATCATACACCACAACCTCATCACACAACACCTCCACACAGCACAACACCACTACACATCATCACTATCACACAACTTCACATGTCGCATCCATGCCCACTAACCATCACATTACAACCCCACATATCACAAAGCCCAACTGGTCACCTCAATCACCATACAACAGCCTACAACATACAATGAAACACACCAAAAAACCTCTCATAGAAGAAACATACCCCAACTTCCACAATTTATTCAAGGTCTTCTATTACGTTACCCCTTTATTTAGCATGGACATTATAACACAAATGATATTCCATGGGAAACTAATTAATTAACAAAATATTCGTTCATTTCCCTATTTTTCAGGGTGAAATCACATCAAAATCAAAACTTAAAACTAAAATATTAGATCAACAAAAATAAAAACAAGGTAGCATATGTGTATAAAGAATAAAATACCTGATTTGAGATGATTCAGATGGATTTTCACCTGTTTTTATAGGGGAGTTCGAGAGAGGAGCCGAGCGTCGGATTGATTTTAGGGTTCTATCGCGACTGGGGGAGAGCAGCGGCCCGATTGTATTTGGGGAAAAGATTTACCAACGGTTTTTAAAAATTGTTGGGAAAGGGGTGTTCAGGGTACCCTTTCCCAATGGTTCAAAAGAACCGTTGGCAAAGGGGTTCCCTTTCTCAATGGTTTTATGAAACTGTTGGGAAAGGGTAACTTAAACACCCCTTTGCCAACGGTTTTATGGAACCGTTGGCAAAGGGGTACCCTTTCCCAACGGTTCTACTGAACCATTGGAAAAGGGGTACCCTTTCCCAATGCTTCTACTGAACCATTTGGAAAGGGTTTCCTAGCCCTTATTTACCAACGGTTTAGGCAAACTGTTGGTAAAGAATCGTGGGTAAAAACCACATTTCCAGTAGTGGGGATTTCTTAATATAAAAATCATTAATTTATTATTTCTTCACAAGACAAGTAATAGTAAGTATTCTATGACCAAGAATAGTAATTTCATCATGTTAATTCGGATTAAGGGTGGTGACATCATCCATGATGCTAGGAATAGTCTTTTTAGCTTATAATGTATTTATACGGTAAATTACCGTATTTTACTATTCATCAAAAAATCAAGTATTTCAGAAAAATTCACTCTAACCATTTTTCGACGTGTAGAATCCAAAAATGAATTCCATTTTCCAAAAATAATTTTCTAAATATTATTAATTTAATATTTAATTAAAATCATAATTTATTATCAAAAACCAGTTTTAAAACATTCATTAACTTATTCTAAAATATAGGTATATCGTGATATCAACTTGAATATTATTTATATATTATCATAGGTAAGGTTACTATTCATTAGGGTATATCACTATTCATAAGGGTATGTCACTATTCATAAGGGTAGGTTATTATTCACCAAAAATTATGTTTTTCTTATTGGACTCTAAATAACTTACTGATCGCGACTGTGTATGTCCGATTTTTTAAATTCACATCACAGAAGTGAAAAACTTATGTTTTAAGGGTCCCATAACACTTAGTAGTTAATGTGATTATGACATATTTATAAGAAATTAATTTCCTTTAAAAAATATATTGGTTCGTTACATACCCAAGGACATTTTTTGATTTAGAGTTTCATAGAATTAGGAAAGACTCTTACATAAACAACACTCATGACTTCAAAATAGTATTTTTTCACTATACCCATCTTTTCATATTCCATATTAAGTCTTCAACATCTCCCAAAAAAATTTGCACATATGAAACCTTTCTAGACTCAAATCATTTATCATCATTATTTATAACCTGGGGAAAAGGAAACATAAGAAGAGTGAGCTTAAATTCTCAATAAGAGTAAACATAAGCATGAACAATTTAATATCATCATTGAGCATAAGATGAACATAAGGGTATGGTTACATAATAAAAGTGCATGATCATAACATAAGATAACTCATACCCATAAATACATAGAATATAAAACATGAAACATGGCATAAAGCTTTATCAAAGGCAATAGTCATAGGAATCATTAATAATGATCAGTGTAATTTCAATCTTGATAAAAAGGAAATATTTATAACCCATAGAAAGCACAAAGAAAAAATTTTGGTATCTTGGAACATTATCTTAAAAGCCTATTTTAAAATTGTTTCAGAAATAGCTAGAGCTCGGATAAATCTATAGGAGAAACTCTCTGGTAACTCCCTCCTCATTGTATTTAAAGATAAGAAATACTACCCAATGCATTAGGGAGTTATAATAGGGTTCACCCATTGTATAAGTTATATCATACTCACCCATAATCATGACATATAATGGGGATAACCCAATATTTTAAGTTTTATTGGGGTCACATGTTTCTTATATATAAAGTCCAAGTACCATTTATGAATAAAAAGTTTATAAACTTGTTCTTTTCAACATAACCCATCATATAGCTTGGTTACTTGTGGAAAAGGAACAAGTTTCTTGATAATCTCTTTAAAATAATCATAATAAGTCATATAGAGAAAGAATATGGATAGTATCATAAGATCATAATCCTAGTGAAGTAGATAAATCACTAAAGGGTGATGATATAAAGGTAAATACCTTTAAAATAATATTTAAAACATTTCTTTGAAAATAAAGGAAAATACTTTTTTCCTTTGAGTAATATTTTATAAAAAAATTCCAAATATTGGGAAAAAAATTCTTTGAAAATAACCATTTAAAATTATAAATGAATCTTCAAATAAAATAACGGTCATGATGGTGTGAAAATCTGTTTATGTATTATTCCTTTCACAATTTTTTAAAAATTCAAAAACGAATTGTTCTGAAAACATTTAAAAGGTTATTTTTATAAAACATTTTAAAAGAAGGTAAAATATCATGTAAAATAATTTTAGGAAATAATTTATTTCAAAAAAAGAAAATTCTTGAAATAAGATAAATAACATAGAGTAAGAGTTTGGTTAAAATCCATTAAAAAGTTTGAAATAATGTTTTTAGATAAAAGCCCTTTTTCATACTTTTAAAACCAAAAAAGCATTTGAAAGTAAGAACATGATATGGAACACAAAATACCATGATTATAAAAATATCCATGATATTACATCTCAGGAGTCATTATATACGCCATATAAATGAATATAGGTGTATCAATTAAAACATTTCTCAAAGAAAGAAGTTTCATATGAGAAACTCTTGTCATTCGGTTAATTCTTGAATAAAAAATCCATTTAATTAAGGAACATAACTTTATTATATAAAAAACATAATTTCAACGATTTAATATTTGAAAACACATTCATGGGGTAGTAATTACACCATATAAAATGAATCATCTTGCATGACATGAATTATGTCTCATTGAATGGAAATTGAGACCATGAATACCCTTACAACTTTTATAACATTTGAATCAATATCTCATGAAAGAGAGAACTTAAAAGAAACTTTAAATATCATGATAAAATATTATTTCATGATATAATAACTCAATTTTAAGTATATAAAACTTATAAAAGGTAACATGCTCATATCATAGACGCATGTCCCAAGGAATTAGAATTTTAGAAGAATAACTCTTACAAATACCATATCATTAAATTAAAAATTAATCAATAGAGTGATTATGTGTAAAAAATTTAAATACACAAAAGAAAGTGGAAATAAAACATAATTAAAACAAAGTCCATTCCACACATAATCTTAGCATAATATAATCAATGATAAGTGATATAGACTAATGGAAGTAAATTGAGTTAAGAACTTCCTTACCACTTGGTAACCTTCAATTCAAATTCCCTTGGTTCAAATAATTCGAATCAAAACATAAAATACCATTAAGTATGAACTATTCATGATACAACATGTAGAAGGATAGTATATACACCAAATAAAATAAATTAGGTATATAATATTAAACTATGCCTCAATGAAAAGAAATTGTTACGAAATCCCTTACCTTGAGTCTGACTCATCACGTACATTATTTATATTATTAAATAATAAAACTATGTTAATTATTTACTTTCTTATGAAACTTTTTTAAGTTTATTATTCATTTTACCATGTTATAATAAATTAATGAATCAATTAAGTTTATATTAGACGTTTTGATGATATTCGTCTCATATGTCCAAAATGGATTCAGTAGGTTGACTATAGTTAAAGAGGTCATTACTCTATAATCTACAAAATAATAATTATTACATTATAATTTTTATACATAAATTATAATTTTTAAAACCAACCATGGAATATGGTTATGAAAAATGAACTATGTTACAATCATGGAGATGGTAGGTCGTACACACACATGAGTAACATTTACATTTTTCAATGATTATTATGGAAATAAGGTAAGTATTATTTATTTAAAAATCATATATATAAATTAAATCTATCACTATAACCATCCATTAAATATGGTAATGGATAATGAATTACATCATTTTGTGAGGCGGTAGTCCACCATACACACGAACAATGAATTCATTTCCCATTTGATAGTGGATGGTGATGTATATAGGTTATTCCTTTTACATAATAACATATTATTATATGGTAGATAATGATTTTATTATATCATAATGGTTAAGGAATATTTTAATGAGTTATAATAATAAATAAAACAGAAATGCTTGGTTAAGAATTATACCTCTTATTCAGACAACCTCTTAAGGTTTACACCAAAGGCTTCACTATGATGGTTGTATAATCAAACCAATGATTATAGGAATTGGGGATTGATTTAATTGATATATTTAGGTATGTATTGGATGATCTAAAATGTCTTATGTGTGAATAAAAGAGTATAAGAGGTTCCCTTTTATAAGAGAGGGGAGGGGCACTCTTGGAATTACTTAAAGCATTAAATTAATATAACTTAATATTCAAGTCCAAATGGATCCCAATTGATTGATTTAAAATATAGAATGATTTTAGGTATAAATAATCTCATCCAATAATATTTTTACAAGTTTATGTGATGTTTTCACCCTTATCTTTTTGTTTTAACATGTTTTAACCCATTTTGACAATTACCGTGAAACAAAGTTTTTTATTCTTTGGGGGTCAATATAGTTACTATAAAAAGAAAAAATATTATAAATAGACCATGGTTAATATTTTCAACCATAGAAAAAACCCTTGGATGAAAACTTGATTTATAGGAGTTTTAAATCATTTAATAAAATATTATTTATTATAAAACAACATTAATGTTAATTTTGGAACTATTCATTTAATTTGACTTTTAAAACTACATGAAAAAATGTAATTAAAATATAATGAATTAAAACATCTATAATATTTATCTAAAAAATATAACACAGAAAAATCACTTAAATAATATTATTTTTAGAGTTTTTAAAATCATTTTATCAGTTTTTTACTACTTGCACAAGCACTGTGTCAATGTTACATAAGCAGTTAAAGTAATTATTTCATCCATAAAAATTATAAATAAATTAAAATGATAAAAAAATTCATCTATATTTCAAATTAATATTTATAAGTGAACATATAATTTTTTTATCTCTATGTTAAAAATTTATAAATAATAAAACAAAGAGAATGACATTTTTTATTTTTCTTTATATAAAATAATATAAAGGCCAAAATCATAGAAAAATGGAAACAAAAGGTCATATATTCAACTTTTATATGATTATGGATGATATATACTCATCCAATTAAATTAATTCAAGTTGTGGGGTCATTTTTAATCCTTATAATTTTATTTTTACCTTTAATTACCTGATTTACCATTTACTATGGTAACAAAAATTACTAAGGTTACTACTCATAATGTATAAAAATAAAAGGGAAATATTTACTAAATTTTGACCTGATGATTAAAAATATAGAATTATTTTTTGAAAATTAATTTCATATAGTTACCAAAATATAATTTAAAATTAAATCGACAAAATGTGATGACAAATAATTTTGCATAAAAACATCTTTTTAAGTATAAAAATATTTTTATACCAAATTTAAGTATAAAATTAATTAAAATGAATTTAATTGGATTTTTAATAATATAATATATCAAATTTTACTTTTAAACAATTTTAAAAATAAATATAAATTTATAAATTCTTGAAACAAAAATACAGTTTTAAGTGAAAATCAATATTTTTCACTATTCACAAGAAAATCAGACTTTTCAGAAAAATTAAAAAAAATAACTCTAAGATTATTTTAATATTATGATTTCAAAAATTATATCATTTTTATCAAAAACATTTTCTAAAAGTTTTATAAATTAAATATAATATTTGACCACAAAAAGCAATAAAAATCATTTTTGAAGAAAACACACTTGTAACAAATAAAATGACTTTACTAAAAATTCAATGATTATTTCAAAAATAATTAATCAATCAATTTTGTATTAATTATAAACTTTATATATATTTTATAATTAAATTAACACTATTATTTCTTGCTAAATTAATAGCTATGTTATAATTATTTCATTTAAAAAAATATATTTCATGGTTCATTTAAGCTCAGTGTTGTGTATCTTGCACGCTATCGAACATCATATTTATTTTAAAATATTAGGATATTACATTCTCCCACCATTAATAAATTATTGATCAGAATAATCAAATGTTTTACATATGAAAATACCTTTATTGAAATCCCACATTGTAAAAATGGTTAATAAAACATTCTATTGAAAAGAGGGAAAGGGAAGTATGAAGGAAATCTGAAATGATCACATAAATAGGATTCAAAACATGATAAAATTAATAGGAAGTGAAAATATGGACATGTAAGAAAAAAAGTAATGTCGAAATGATAATAGAGAGTAATAGATATCATTTATCATAAGAAAGTGAATGATTATGAGAAAGTAAACGACTACAAAACCATAAACCAAAGAGGTGTGAAAAAAGACCATAAATTCATTATAAATGTATATAATAAGATAACATTATTTTTTAAAGATCCTTTTACTATATTTGAGGAATTAATTTACCATATATATGAAGAACATGAGGAAATATACTTACTTGATAAGTATAATTTCATCCTTTAATAAATTTCCAACCAAATATCATATTTTTCTCTAAACAATGAGTATTAAAGATGAATTTTTTTATGCCTGAAGTTCTAGAATCAACTTCCAATGGATCACATAATTCCATAAAAGGATAATAATAAATTCCTCCTATCTTTAGACATTAATCAAAACCAAAATTATTATCACAAGGTAAGATAATTCTCAAAATTAATAAACATTCATATGATGAAATAAAACATTAATCATCAAAACCTCAACAATAACACCCAAAATTCCACTTGTATAAATTGATAAATAACTAACCTTAAAAATCTTTAAAATATTATAGACTAAGATTGAAACATAAAAACCAAAAGGATTTAATCACAATTTCTTCTGAGATTAATTTAAAATTTATCTCTCATCAATATTAGTCACCCATAAAGCCATATACCCAAAAATATATATTCTATAATCATATAATCTCCATGATATGCTAATGATTTCCATAAATGACCTAAATCACCATAAATCCACATTAAAATGCCTCCAAAAGACAATTCAACCTTTAATAATCAAATAAAATCCCATAATATTATATTTACCTTAACAATATATTGTTCCCCAAAACATAGTGATCACTTAATCACCAAATAATTTTTTAGTCCCGTGGTTATATATAAGATAAAATATATGTTCCTAAATTGTAATAAACCATAATTGCCTCAATTTAAAAGATCATATAAACCCTAAAGGTTATTAATACCTTTAAACTTATGTCCAAAAATGTAAATGAATTCTTACTCAAATATCTTTTTTTCACTAAAACCAATACTAAACCCAAGGGTTATATTACCATAAATGTTACCCAAAATACTCTTAATAATCTTATAATTACATCACTTAAAACCTAAAAATGTGCGTCTAAGACTTTAAATTTTTTATCTACATTAAACTTATAAACCCATCATGGTATATATAACTCTAAAGTTAACATCATAATAAAACATCCTAATCTCTAAAGTTATCTAAACTCTGCTCTGATACCAACTATAAAGGCTTGAGACCCACACTCCTAGGTCTGGTGTTAAAAACATAAACATTACATTTCTGGATTTGATATTAATAAATGTGACCAATTTTTTCCATCCAAAAATTACAATGTCAAAATGAAATATACAATCACTTATATTCATAAGGAACTATTTTGTTTATAGTTTCAAAGAATCTGGAAAAACCCTTACATAAATAACACTCATAAATTCAAGAGAGTAATTTTTTACTTTACCTAGCTTTTTCATATTCCATATTAAGTCTTCAACATCTCCCATAAAATTCTTCACATATGAAACCTTTCTAGAATCAAATAATTTATCATAATTCTTCATAAACTATGGAAAATGAAATATAATAAGGGAAATCTTAAATGCTCAGTAAGGGTAAACAAAAGCATTAACAATTTAATTTCACTAGCTAACATAAGATGAGAATAAGGGTATGATGACATAATCAATGTGCATGACCATAACATAAGATTACTCATATCCATAAATTCTTGTATCATAAAACATGAAACATGGTATAAAGATTTATCAAAGGAAAGAGTCATAAGAATCAATAATCACGAGCCATGTGATGTCAATCTTGATCAAAGAAAATATTTATAACCCATAGAAAGAACAAAAAAATGTGTTGGTATCTTGAAATATTTTCTTCATAACCCATTTTAAACTCATGTAAAAAATAATGGTATCCTAGTTAAATCAAAAGGATAAACCCTCTAGTAAATCCCTACTTCTTTTCTTTAAAGATAAGGCACATTATCCAATGCATTGGAGAGCTATAATAAGGCTCAACCATCATATAAGTTGTATCGAGCTCACCCATAATCATAATACATAAGGGGATCAAACATTCATATAAGTTGTATCTGGATCACTGGTTTCTCATATATAATCTCAAAGTAACATTTATGAATAAAACATTTATAAACTTTCACTTTTCAACATAACCCTTAATATAGCTTGGTTAACCTGTGGAAAAAGAATAAGTTTCCTAAAAATATATTTAAAACAATCATCATATTCCTTACATAAAAATAATATGGATGGTATAATGATATTATAATCCCAGTGAAGTAGGGAAATCATTAAAGGATGATTATATACAGGTAAATACCTTTAAAAGAACATTTAAAAAAATTCTTTAAAAACAAGGGAAAATACATTTTCATTGAGTAATATTTTATAAAAAAAATATTGAAATATTGGGAAAATATTTTCTTTTAAAATAACCATGGAAAATTATAAATGAATATTCTAAGAAAATAATGGGCATGATTATGGTAAAATATGTTCATGTTGTATTCCTTTAACACTTTTGTAAAAAGTCAAAAAAACAGCTTGTTCAGAAAACATTTTAAAGATTCATTTTTTAAAAACTTTTAAAAGAAGGTAAAATATCAGGTGAAATAGATTTAGGAAATAATTTATCTTTAGAAAATAATTTTCTTAAAATAAGATAAAGAATATAGAGGAAGATTTTGGTTAAAATCCATTAAAAAGTTTAAAACAACGTTTTTAGAGAAAACCCATTTTTTGACCTTTTAAAACTAAAAAACATTTGAAAGTAAGAACATAAGATGGAAAATAAAATACCATGATTATAAAAATATGAATGATATTATTTATCAAGATTCATTTTATACACCATATAAATTAATATAGGTTTATCAATCAAAACATTTCACAAAGAAAGAAGTTTGAGATGAGAAACCCTTTCCATTCAGTTAATGCTTGAATAAAAAATCCATTGAATGAAGGAACATAACTTTATAATATAAAAAACACAATATTCATGATTTAATATTATAAAAAACATTCATGGTGTGTTAATCATACCATATAATATGAATCATGGTGTATGACATGAATTATGTCTCAGGGAATGGAAATTAAGATCATGAAAACCCTTGCAACTTTTATAACTTTTGAATCAATATCTCATAAAAGTGAGAAATTTAAAGGAACTTCAAATATCATGGTCAAAGATTAATTCATGATATAATAACTCAATTTTAAGTATTATACCTTATAAAAGGAAGTAGGTACATATCATAAATATTTTTTCCAAGGAATAATAATTTGAGATGAATAACTATTACAAATACCATATTATTGAATTGAGAATTTAATAAATGGAGTGATTATGTGTAAAAAAATTTAATCCAAAAAAAATTGAGAATATAACATAATTAAAACAAATTTTATTTAAAAAATAATCTTTTCATAATATAATCAATGATAAGTGATGTAATCTAATGAAATTAAATTGAGTTAATAAATTCCTTACCACTTGGTAACTTTCGTGTCAAATACCCTTGGTTAAAATATTTTGAATTGAAATATAAAATATAATTAAGTATGAATTATTCTTATTAAAACTTATGATATGGAAATATATAAACCAAATAAATTAAATTAGGTACATAATATTAAACTATTCCTCAATGAAAGGGAATTGAGATGAAATCCCTTACCTTGAGTTTGTTTCCTCACGTACGCTCTTTATCATCCTGAATAATAAAATTATGTTAATTATTTAATTTCTTAATAACCTTTATTAAGTTTATTATTCTTTTTTACCATAATATAATCAATTACTCATTTAATTAAGTTTATATTAGACATTTTGATATTATTCATCTCATATTTTCAAAATGGATTTGGCAGGTTGACTATGGTCAAAGTGGTCATTACTCATCTCCAAAATAATAATCATGAAATAATTATAATTTTTACATATCAATTATAATTTTTAAAACCAACCATTAACATAACACCCTATTACCTTTCTACGAGGTATGTTCTAATAACTGCTTTTGGTTTCCTTTCTTATCAGGTGAGTATTTCTAACCATGAATTGGGAGGGTACCTATATTGGAAAAGTTAGGGATTCATTGAAATTTTTAGCATAAGATTATAGTTTATACTATTTACTGAATAGTTAAACAACTTGTAATGGGATTACATGAAGTGTATTGGCCACAAGACAGATCCCATGAGTTGATTACACAATGTGAAAATGGTATACGTCATGTAATTTAAAAAATCAGCTTTTAATTAAAAAGGTGACACATTTTTTTGTGTAACTTAAAATAAAAGGATTTCATGATGTTTAAAATATTACACATCATTTAATACCCTGAGTTTCATCTTTTAGGGTGTTTTATGGGTGTTTAAGGCATCATTTTCTTTTCCATCCTTCTCCACTCAGCCAAAGCTCTTACCCTAGCCATTTTTGGGTTACTCTTTTCCCTCCAGATCACTCTGTTCAGTGACTAATCAGTAGGTCTAGGCACGTTATCTCTTTATGAAAGACTTTACACTCAATTTCTCACTCATTTGTGGTTGCAACACCATTTTGGTAGGTATTTCTAATTGGATCATGTTTTCTATCAATCCTTTTAAATATCTTTTTATACCTTATCTTCCAAAGGAAGATCTTGCGGTTTACAATACTTGTTGTCAATGGTGGTTTTGTTTTCTAAATCCTTGTGGTAGGTGTATTTATTCATGTTTTCTAATTTCTTATAGTTATAATTACTTGATATTTAAAATGGAATTGAATGTATTAAAATTTAAAAGGGCATGGGTTTGTGTTTGAAAATGTGTTTTTTGATTTTAAAATAGAATTGACTTGATTTGAAATAGAAAATATATTTTCAAACCCAGATTCAGTTTGTATTGGATTTGAAATTGTTTTATAAAAGAACAGTGGCCTTGTTTTTAAAGAAGGAATTGACAAACATTGCACAACATGAACCTTGAGTGCGTTGATAAAGAGGCACAAGTAGCCTTAGTATGTGTGACATCACTAGGAGGTAACCTCTTGTATGTTAATGATCTATAGAAGGCATAAACGTTAGTTGAATCCAACCTTATGATTTTTTAGGATCGTTAGTTTCTAGTATGTATTGTCCCATAGGATAGAGTTTTGTTGGTAGGTGCATTGTTTCTCTAGTTGTTCATTGCATGATATATTATTTCATTTATATTGGATCACATGTATATTTATATTCGATATATTTACCTAATTTGTTTCTGGATTTGGAAAATATGGCCTGAAATTTTTGAAAACTCAAGGACTATTTGAGAAATTTTTTAAAATTGGTTTATTTTTAAAATGTTTGTAAAAATGTTTTGTTTTAAATCTAGAACTTGTGAATTCTTATTTTTAGAACTTATACAGATTTTTTTGTGGTTTCCTATCAAGATTTGTTATCACACACCAATTCTTCCTTTGGGAAGTTGTATACCTTGTTTTTTAGGGCACAGGTAGAGGGAATGGAATTCTATAGTATGCTAGATTCCTCTTTACATCACTGTTTCAGTTTGGGGATAGTTTGGAGGTGATGATTGGTCACATGGAGACTAGTTCATATATAATTTTTATGATTTATGGTTTGTCTAATTTGTATTAGTTGTATATCTTGTTGTTTTTTCTTTTTACTATGGTTGTATGTCTTATTTTCCCTTATATACAATACCTTTTTTTGTTATCTTTGTTTTACCTCACCCCATAATGGGATAACTTAGGTGACTGGTCTGGTTGTCCAGGGTTGGTCTATTATAATTTGGTATTAGAGGAGTTACTCAACCTGAATTGTGTTGAAACTACCTAAGTTGGTTCTATGTATTAGGTAGATAGAAGTATGATCATCATAATTTAGATAGTAGGTACAGAAAAGGGGCATTGTCAGCTCACTCCCATGACTGAATCCAAGTTTCAATGGGTGGTCAGAAAATCTTTACTAAGTCCAAGACTTTGTATTTAGGTTCATTTGAATGGATTTTATGGTAAATTTATTTAAGTTGTCCTATCTACTAAGTTTAGGGGCTTTTTGTGTGAGTTCATTTGAATAAAATAAGTTGGGGGTTATTTAGATTGACCTGTTTCCTTTTAAATGTGATTCCCTTTTCTAAAAGAATTGTTATTTTATTTAAATTATTATTGTTTTAAATAATGGTTTTGGATTATATAATTTTGTTCAATGTTTTTTGAATTTTCTCATTAATGTTTGGTTATTTTCTTATGTTTCTTTCAATTATGAGAGGGGAATCCGCGAGGAAGGTTCTGAAAGAGGATCCTCAAGTAGACCCTTCTTTGGTTGAAGTGGTGATTTGTACCATTCATACTATGGGGGTCAGTTAGTGTAGTGAACCTTGGAGGAGTAATGGATCATGACTAGGAATTTACCAAGCAAAATCCACATGTCTTTCAAGGTGAGAAAGGAACCCAAGATGTAGAGGAGTGACTTGACTGGATTGAGAGGTTTTTTAACTTTTTGAGGACTTCTGAAGATTCTCAGGTGGGTTTTTCCACATATATGTTCGAGGGACCATGAAGAAGATGGTGGGACTCTATAGTGAAAGCTAAGTTTCATGAAGGAATTACCTAGGTTTACTTAAAGAAGATCTTTAACCATAAGTTTTATCCTAATACTTGGCTTGTGGTAAATACTCGGAAGTTTCAGACCTTGGAACAAGGGGAGAATACCATTCAAGAGTACTCCACCCATTTTGCTGATTTGGTGTATCTAGCACCAGAGCTTATCACCAATGTTTACCTGAAGGATCTAAGGTTTGATATAGGTATAATGGATGATATTTAGTCAATTATATTTATTTTTTGGCTTAAAAACTTTGTGGAGTTAGTGGATAATTTAGATTTGGATGAGGTAGACATAGCTAGGAGGACATGTTTGGGCAGAGTTTTGGTTGGTGTATCTGTTAGACAGAGTGCTTCTTCTAGTCAAAAAAGGAAGTGAAAGAGTGTTCAGTTTTTTGCAGGACCAGTTTCAGGGGCTTATATATAAAAACAACAAGTTATTTTCTACTAGTGTGGGAGAAATGATCATCCAGGCCTCATTATACATAGTCTATTAGGACTTTTCATCTTTGTGGGTGATCTGGACATTTGAAATGAATCTGTGATAATATTTACCTAGGTAGTAAGGTGGGAGACACTTTCACCAAGGGATCACAGGTTTAGGTTGATGCTCCCAAGGGTGGTGGGTATCATTCTCAGACCAAGTGGTATGTCCAGGTGGCTAAGTCCAAATGGTTATATGCATTAGATTTTATGCCATAGGAATTTGAACTAGGGCCAGATACTGTTAGAGGCATACTTTTTATTTCATTTTATATGGTGATATATTTGTTTGATACAAGCGTTAATCATTATTTTATATCATAAAATTTGGTTGAATTATTAGGTTTACATTTAGAGCTTATGTCATCCTTTTTGGGTCTTTCCACATCTTTGGGAAAGAGGTATGAATAAGGTTTCAAGAGTCCCACATGTTAGGTGGTAATATGAGACTTTGAAGTGGTTTGGTATTTTTTAGTACTTGATCTTGACATCTTTGACTTGATTATTGACATGGATTGGATGATTAGTGTGAAGGACCATATAGACTATTATTTTCATCAATTATAGTTCTTATCTATCAATGGGTTCACTCATGTTTTCCAGGGTGAGTGTGACTCTAGATTGGGAAGGGAAGGGCATGTTGTTCCTTATACCGGTATAATCTCATGATAGATGTCCAAAATGTTTCTTGATGTAATTGATCCATGATTGTATGTTTAGATACCTATTATTGTGTGTCCATACCCTGAGGTATTTTCAAAGGATTTTTCTAGTTTACTTCTATAGGGAGAGTTCGAGTTTACTATTGATATTCTCCCTGGAATGATGCACATTTCTATGTCATCCTATCAAATGGAACCTGCTGATTTGGTGGAACTTAAGGTCCAACTTGAGGACTTTATGGTGAAAGGATTTATTCCTCATAGTGTGTCACCATGGGATTCACCTTTACTCTTTTATAATAAGTAAATGATCTACTTAGACTTTTTATTGACCATCAAAAGTTTAATTGGGTGATTGTTAAGAATAAGTATCCTTTACCTAGATTTGATGATTTATTTGATCATCTTAGAGGGGTATGTTATTTTTATAAGAATTAATTGATGATTTATTTGATCATTTTAGTGGGGTATGTTATTTTTCCAATATTGACCTATGGTTGGGGTACCATCAGTTGAGATCCTGAGGGAAGGACATACCCAAGAAAGAATTTTGAAGTCGATATGGTAATTTTGAGTTTTTAGTTATGCCATTCAAACCCACTAACGCTCCTTCGATATTTATGGCTCTAATGAACCATATATTTCCTCTGTTCTTAGACTCTTTTGTTTTTGTGTTCATAAATGATATCTTATTGTATGCTAAATCATAAGAGGATCACATATTCAATTTGTATAACATTCTTCGAACCTTGAGGGAACATCATTTGTATGGTAATCTTTTTAAGTGAAAGTTTTGGATCTGAGAAGTGAAGTTTCTATGGTATGTGATATCTCAGAGGGTAATCTTAGTAGATCCAGAAAAAGTACAGGCAGTTATGTCTTGGGAGAATCCTAAAAATATTTTTGAGATATTGACATTCTTAGGTTTGGTGGGTTATTATAGACAGTTTGTTTGGGACTTCTCCAAGAACACATCTTTGATGAGAGTTTTAACCCATAAGGTTTTAAAGTTTGAATGGAATTAAAAGTATTACAGATCTTTTGAGGAGTTGAAGATGAGGTTGAATTCATCATCATTTTTGATTCTTTCGGAACTAGGGTTGAGTTATGATGTTTTCTAAAATGATTATGGTATGGGTTTAGGTTTTGTCTTGATGTAGGGGAAACAATTTGTGGCTTATGGATCTTATTAGTTACACCCTCATGAGAAATACTACCCTACTCATGATCTTGAGTTATCATATATTATTCATTCACTCAAAACATGGCATCACTATCTATTTGGAGAACAATTTATGGTATATTTTGATTATAAAATCCTGAGATAGATCTGAACTTGCGATAGAGACACTAGGTTGGGTATATTTAGACCATTGATTTTGATATCATATATTAACCTAGGAAAGTAAATATGATTGTTGATGTGCTGAGTATAAAATTACCGACACAAGATATGAAGGAATCAATTGAGCAGTGGTCTCTGATGAGTTTTTTACCAAGATGATCTTAAAAGTGAAGGAGTTTGGTGGATAGAGGTTTTGGGATTCAATAAAGGTTTAATCAACTTTTGATGAGTGATTTTGACTTGAGAAGATAACAGACACCGAGATCCGAAAATTAGGAGAAATCCTAAATGGTGGGGAGATCTCGGGTGAGTGGTCTCAGCCACTCAATGGAGTTTTGTTCTTACATAGTAGGTTTGTTGTTTCGTTTTTCTTGAGGAAGGATTTGTAAGATAATGGAAACTGGTCATGTTGGTCTATGCACCCTAGGGATACTAAGATGTACCATGATTTGATATGTTGGTATTAGTAGCTGGGGATGAGGTGGTCAGTTGTGGATTTTGTATTGTGGTGTCTCACTTATCAAAGAGTTAATATAAAACACTATACACCTACATGTTTGTCGCATCCTTTACCCATTCTGGTATGCAAGTGGAATAATATTTACATGGATTTCTTCATTGGTTTACCATGGAATTATAGTGGGAAGGATGCAATTTGGGTGATTATTTATGGACTCACTAAATCAGTGCATTTATTTCCAATAAATAAAATGATGAAAGTGGAACATCTTGGGTACTTTTATGTCCAAGAGATTGTGATATTTTATAGATTTACCTCTACGGTTTTTTATGATAGGGACTTGAGGTTCACATATAGATTTTAAAAAGGTTTACAGGAGATAATGGGTTCCCATTTTAAATTGAGCATGCCTTATCATCCACAGATGGATGAATAGATAGAGAGGGATATATATGTTCTTGAGGATATGCTTTCAACTTATGTGCTTGATTTTAATGGATCTTGGAATAGAAATTTTCCTTTGGTTGTGTTTTCCTATAATAACAGTTATCAAGCTTTGATCAGGATGAAACCCTTTGAGGCTTTATATGAGTGGCCATGCCAATCTCCCTTATTCAGGGCAAAGTTTGAAGAGAGGTCATTTGTTGGGCCAAGTGTTGTTTATAAGATGACCAAGGTGGTGTAGTTGATCCAGAGGAATTTGATCATGGAATAGAGTCATGAGAAATCTTATGTGGACCGTCATCGTTAGTTGATAAAGTTTGAGGTTGGTGATCGGGTATTTCTCAATGTTTCACCTTGCTTGGGACATCGTTAGATGGGTAAGCAGGGTAAGTTGGCACCAAGGTTTGTGGGCCCCTTTTAGATCATTGATTGGATGGTGAGGGTGGATTATCGGTTATTTTTACCATTTATATTGACTTATATACATGACATGTTTCATGTTTCCCAGTTGAGGAGGTATATACCATATCCTTCCCATGTGATTAGAAGGGAGAATGTTGATCTTGAGCCTGATAACACTTTGGTTGAGAATCCAGTTTAGATTATGGATCTCTGAGATAAGGTATTGTGTGGTAAAATTATCCCCCTAGTTTGGGTAATGTGTTCATGTGGATAGGATCACCACGAGATATGGGAACGAGATCCATGGATGAGGCAACAATTTTCTTCTCTTTTTACGGATCCTGGATCTTGATCTCCTTATGGGGACAAAAAGATTTTATGGTGGAGATATTTAAATGCCTCATTACCTTTTTGTTAGATATGTTCTAATTGTTTTGGTTTCCTTTTTCATCAGGCGGTTATCTCCAACCATGAACTGGGAGGATACTTGTAATAGTGAAGCTAGGGATTTGTTATAATTTTCAGCGTAAGTCTAAAGTTTCTATTACTTTCTAGGTAGTTACACGACGTGTAATGGGATCACACAATGTGTATTGACCTCTAGATAGATCCCATTAATTGATTATATGGTGTGAAAATGGTATACATTGTGTAAGGGTTACAAATATTATAATGTGAAAAATTGGTTTTTAATTAAAAAGGTGATGTGTTTTTCAGCATAACTTAAAATAAGAGGATTTTACGACATGTAAAATATTAAATGTCATGTAATACCCCAATTTGTATATTTTAGGGTGTTGTACAGGTGTTTGATGCTTCATTCTCTTTTTCAACCTTCTCCTCTCATCCAAAGCTCTTACCCTAGGCATTTTGGGTGACTCACTTCCCTTCGGATCACTCCGTTCAGCGATTGATCAGTAGGGATATGCACTTTGTCTCTTTAGGTAAGACTTTACTCTTGGTTTCGCTATTGTTTTTGGTTGTGGAACCATTTATGGAAGGGATTGGTAATCAGATCATGTTTTCTATAAATCCTTTTTAGCCTACTGTCATGCCTTATCTTCTAAAGGCAGATCTTATGGTTTCCAATCCCCGTTGTCAAAGGTGGTTATGTTTTCTACATATATAAGGTAGGTATATCTATTCAAGTGTTATAATTTTTTGAATTTCTTGTAGTTATTATTCATTCCTTGAGATTTGAAATGGAATTTCATATGTTGAAATTGAAAAGATAATGGGTTCACATTTAAAAAGTGGTTTTTTCTTTGAAAATATAATTTCTTTGATTTTAAATGGAAAATATATTTTCAAACCCTGAAGCAGATTGGTTTGAATTTGTAATGGTTTTATAAAAAAACTTTGATCATGGTTTTTAAAATAGAAATTGAAAAAATTGCATAGCGGGAACCTTGTGTACATTTGAGAAAGAGACATGGGTAGCCTTAGTGTGTGTGACACCACTAGGAGGTAACCTCTTGTATATCAATGATCTATGGCAGGGCTCAATGTTAGTTGGATCCAACCTCATATTTTTTTAGACTTGTGATTTTCTTGTACATATTGTCCCATAGGCTAGATCCTGGTTGGTTGGTTCATTTTTTTGGTTTCTTATTGCATGATATATTATTTCATGTATATTGGTTCACATGTATATTTATATTCGATATCTTTACCTGCTTTGTTTCTGGATTTGAAAAATATTACATGTAATTTGTGAAAACTCAAGGACTATTTGAGAATTTTTTTTAAATTGGTTTATTTATAAAGTGATTTCAAACTATTTTTTAATCTATAACTTGTGAATTATTTTTATTATAACTTGCATAGATGTTTTGGTGGTTTTTTATTAGGCATTGTGCTCACACCCTACTTATGCCTTTGGGCTGCGGTAGACCTTGTTTTGTAAGACATGGGTAAAGGGAAGGGATTTTTGCAGTATGTTGGATTCCTATTTACATCATTATTTTGGTTTGGGGATGGATTGGAGGTGAAAGTTTGTCACATGGATACTAGTTTCTTTAGACTTTTCATAATTTCTAGTTTAACCTATTTGGCTTAGTTGTATCTATCTTTGTTTTCGCTTTGTGCTCTGGTTGTATGTATTGTTTTTTCTTATATTTGAGACTTGTTTTGTTATATTTGTTTTATCCTGCCTTGTAATGGGTTGACTTGGGTGACTGGTCTGGTTGGCCCGATCTGGTTTGTTCCAATGAAATATAGCTATGAAAAATTAACTATGTTACAATCATAGAGACGATAAGTCGTACATACACATGAGTAACATTTAAAATTTTTAATGATTATTATGTAAATAAGGTAAGTATTATTTTATATTTAAATAATGATAATTATATCAAAAATACCATATTATTTATTTAAATATATTTATATATATCATCCATTTGATGTGGTGATGAAAAAATTAATCACATCACTTCATGGAGGTGATAGTCCACATGTACGCACGAACGACATTATCATTTTTTAGTGAATATAAAGGTAAGAAATTAAATGATATATTATGTTTTAAGAATGATAAATATTTCATTGATATCATATATATACATTAAATCCATCATTATAACCATCCTTTAGAGATGGTGATGGAAAAAAATTACATCAGTTCGTGAGGCGGTAGTCCGTCATAGACACGAACGATGGATTCATTTCCCATTTGATGGAGTTTGGAGATGAATATTGGTTATTAATTTAACATAATAACATCTCATTATATGGTTGATACTTATGTTATTATATAATCATGGTTAAGGAATATTTTAAGGAGTTATAATAAGAAATAAAACAAAAATGCTTGGTTAAGAGCTATACCTCTTCTTCAGACAACCTCTTAAGGTGTACACTAAAATCTTCCTTAGGATGGTTCTATGATAAAACCAATGCATATAGCACATAGGGAGTGATGTAATTAAGGTATTTGGTTAGGTATTTTCTTAACTAAAATGTTTTTGGATTGTGAAGAAAAGAGGAGAAGAGGTTTCCTTTTATAAGAGAGGGGAGGGGCACTCTTGGAATTACATAAAGTATTAAATTAATATAAATTAATATTCATGACCAAATGGATCCAAAATAATTTATTTCAAATATAGGATGAGTATGGGTTGAAATTATATTATCCAATAAAATGTGTACATGTTTGGGTGATGTTTTTTACCCTCATATTTTTATTTTAACATGTTTTAACCCTTTTTGAAAATTACAGTGAAACAAAGTTTTTTACTATTTAGAGGTCAATATAGTTAATATGAAAGGATAAAAATACCATAAAATGGACCATGGTTGATATGTTCAAGAATATCATAATAAATTGGACTAATATATTACTTTCTATAATTTTAAATCATTTAATAAAATATTATTTATTATAAAATAACATTAATGCAATTTTAGAACTATTCATTTAATAAGACTTTTAAAACTACATGAAAAAAATTAATTAGAATATATTATATTAACACCTCTATAATATGTAATTTTTTTATAAAAAACACATAACACAAAAAATCACTCAAATAATATTATTTTTAGAGTTTTAAAAATCATTTTATTGATTTTTTTACTGCTTTCACAAGCACTGTGTTAGTGTTTCATAAGTATTTAAGGTATTTATGCCATCCCTAAAAATTATAAATAAAATATCATGATGAAAAAATTAATTTATATTTAAAATTAATATTTATAACTGAACATATCCTTTGATTATCCCTTTGTAAAAAAAAATAGAGATAATAAAAAAAGATAGTGACATTTTTTATGTTTATTTATATAAAATAATATAAAGGTGAAAATCATGTACAAATGGAAAAAGGCCATATATTTTACTTTTTGATGATTATGGATGAGTTATGATAATCAAATTAAATAAATAAAAGTTTTAGGGTCATTTTTTATTTCTTATCATTTTATTTTTAACCTTAATTACCGGATTTACCATTTACCATGGTAAAAAAACTTACTAAAGTTACTACTCATAATTTCCAAAAATAAAAGGGAAATATTTAAAAAATTTGAACCCAATGATTACATATATAGAATCCATTTTTCAAAATTAATTTAACATAATTGGAAGAATTTAATTTAAAATTAAACTAACAAAATTTGATGAAAAACATTTTTTCAGAAAAATGCCTTTTAAGTATAAAAATATTTTTATACCAAATTCAACCATAAAATTGATTCCAATGAACTTAATTATATTATTCATAATATAATATAACTAATTTTATCTTTCAACCATTTTAAAACAAAATCTATCTTTATAAATGCTTGAAACAAATATACATTTTTTAGTGAAAATCAATATTTTTCACCATTCACTAAAAAATCTGTCTTTTTAGAAAAATTCCAAAAATTCACTCTAAGATAATTTTTATATTATGATTTAAAAAATTATATAATATTTATCATTTTTTTCTAAAAGTGGTAGAAATTAAATATAATATTTTATCATAAAAATCAATAAAAATTATTTTTGAAGAAAATATACTTTTGAAGAATAAAACGACTTTAATACAAATTGAGTGATTATTTCAAAAAGAATTAATCAATATGTTTTTATTGATTTGGAACTTTATATATATTTTTCATAATTAATTTAATACTATTTATTCCCACCAATTTAATGGCTAGTTTATAATGGTCACATTTAAATAATAATATTACATGGTTTGTTTAAGCTTGGTGTTGTGTATCTTGCATGTTATGAAACATAGTATTTCTTTTAAAGTATCAGGATATTAAAATTAGTGTAAATACTTACAATGAGTTATTACTCACCTTGAAATTTCAAGATAATATCTGAAATTATACCCAATTACTTAAATATGTTCTTCATAATAATTCAATGACTATTATAAGATTATATTGGAATATACTTGTTATACATAGAGCATAAATGATATTAGGTCAACTATATAACATATAATATATGATAGATAATGTGATGGATACATAAAGTATCTTATGAATCCTTTCTAAATATTTATAAGGATCTTAACTCTTCTCGGAATCTATGCCGTGAAATACTAGAAAATAACTCTTCTTGGAGTTATCTATACTAAACCTCTTTATAACATTACTAATATATGAATTCTGACTCAATCAAACAAAAATCTTTGATTTATCTCTATAGATCTTCATACCTGATATATAGGATACTTCACCCATGTATTTCATTGAGAATTATGTTCTCAACCACAACTTTACATAATGTAAATTTGGGACAACATTTTCAATAAAGAGCATTTCTTCCACATACAACACCAGGAATACCACAACACTACCACTAACTTTCATGTGTATATATATATAGACATTGTCAAATTTATTTATAAAACCAAACTCCTTGATTGTATCATTAAACTAGAAGTTTTAACTCGAATAATCTTGATTTAATCCATAAATGGACTGTTGCAACTTGATAATTTTATCATGCTCATTTGGTACTTCAAAATATTTAGGTTCTATCATATACATGTCCTTAACTAAATTTCCATTAAATAAAGTGGTTTTGACATCTATTTTATATATTTATAAAATAATAATGAGATATTATGAAAATAAATATCTAAATGGACTTTATCATCACAATTTTAGAAAAGTCTGTTCATAGTTAGTACCATGAATTTTTTTGTAACATTTTTCTAACAAGATTTATTTTTTGGTAGACACTCTAAAATCCATGTTTTTTTTATTGTGAAAAATTTAATTACACCCTATAGGTCTCACCCCTTCAAGTACATCCAACAAGTTCCAAACATGCTTAGTGTACATGGATCACATCTAATATTTCACAGCCTTTAACCATTTCTTGGAATTATAACTCTCAATTTCCTCTCAGTAGGTAGTTGGTTAATCATCTATTAATATTACTTCATTATTATTTTCCATATGAAATCATTATCTCTCTGGATTCTAATGAATCCAACTAGGCCTTCGAGGTTCATGTGTAACTTGAGTAGACACTTTTTTCTCAACCACATATGGAACCAAATCACTATCTATCTATAAGATTGTTCCCTTTTTTGGTCTTAAATGTAATAGACCAACCTGATCAACCCATAAAGTGACTTGAATTATCCCGACACAAGGCCTGAAGCGCGTTCCCAACTGCCATGGGCTGGTGACAAGCACCATGGTATCATACAAAGAAACATGGGAACAATTTCACCCACAACAGACATATGATAAGATAGAAGAAATCAGATTATCATAATAGATATACAAAATAAATCACATGTCAAAAAAACAATAAAGGTAACATCCAAAAATTTAATAACAAGGTATAGATAAACTAATTGAAATGTCATCAACATGGAACCCAAAGAAACCCATGGGTCCATCTCCATGTGACCATATGTCACCACCATCCCAACCCATCAGAAGGCAACATGATCCAAGAGATATTTCCTCTACATGATGCTCTTCCCTTTTCCTTTATCCTACAAAACCAAGGTTACAAACACTAAAAGGAAAAAGTAGGGTGTGAGCACTAAATCATGGTATTATTCTACTAAAGAATCTATACAATGTCTATCCACATGTATCTTCTTGTTCTTGTAAAAAACTGACTTCAAAAACTTTTCAAAAGAAATCATCTTTCTATATAAAATAATCCTTTGGTTTTATTTTCAAAAACATGCCACATTCTAATAAACAAAGAAATATGAAATAATAGATATACATGATGAATAAGCAGATAAATAATACAGGTTTTCATATATAAATATTCATAGTAAGTGAGAAAATAAGCATATCAAATAAACATGCATGTAATGTATCCACAAAGAACCAAAGCGAAAACCAATACATGAGGGTGTACATAACTAAGGAACACAAAGGAACGCTAGCCAATATAATTGAATCCTAAAGTCTGAGAACCTTTTTCCCCTAGTAATACTACCCACTAGCAACCATGGCATTACAAGCACCTACCCTAGTCATAGCTTACTCACTATAAAAAAACTATAATTTAGCAAATTTTTTTAAAAACATCTCTAATTTTTAAATTTAGGGACGTTTTTCAGGAAACAACGCTAAAAAATATATATTTATATAGATCATCTCCCCACATCAACCTAAATATATATTTTGATATATATATATATATATTAATATATATAAACACATACACACATATATAAACACACACACACATATATAAATATATAAATATATATAGAAATAAATAAATATATACATATATTTATATATAAAAACACACATATATTTTAAATTTAGTCACATTTTTAAGAAATCAGGGTTATTTTAATGGCATTTTTACCAGTGTTTTAAAACATTGCTAATTATATATGTGTGTGTGTGTGCATGTGTGTGTATTTATAATTATATATATGTATACATAGACATATATATTTACACACACACACACACACAGAGAAACATGCATATATATAAAATTATATATATATATATATAATATAAACTTATATATATTAATATAAACATATATATATAATATAAACACATACATACATACATATATATAATATAAACATATATATAAACATAAAATATAAACATATATGTATATATATATATAATATAAATAATATGAACAAATATATATATTAATATAACCATATGATATATATAAAATATAAACACACACACACACAAATATATATATATATATAACATAAAACATAAAACATAAACATATAGATATATAAACATATATATTTATATATAATATAATCATATATATATATAATATAATATATAAACATATATGTAAAATATAAACATATATATATAATGTAATATGAAATTATATATATATATATGTAAACATAAAATTTAAAATATAAACACACACATATATATAATATAAAATAAACACACACATATATAAATATAAAACATAAAATATAAGGGAGAGACATTATAGGAGGGGTTGGGGGAGAATGGGTATGGGATTGTGGTGAGATGCTTGTTTATATTTTATTTTTTTTAATTGTAAAAAAATAAGAAAATTTATGAATTTTAAAAAAAATTACCAATGTTTTTTAGAAACATTAGTAAATGAGCCATGATTTACCAAAATTTCTAAAAAATGTCATTAAATTAGGTGTCACTAATTAATGATGTTTGTAAAAATAACTAATTTTGAAATTGTTATACACACTTATAAATAGTGACAAACTATGGATTTCAAAAAAAAATATCAATGTTTTTTAGAAACATTGGGAAATGAGGTGTGATTTACCGACATTTCTAAAAAACATCAGTAAATAAGGTGTTTCTAATTAGTGATGTTTATAAACATCACCAATTTGGAGAAATTTATAAACCTCACTAATTTATCAACACCTCATTTATTGATGTTTTTTTAAAACGTCGGTAATTTATGATGTTTTGGTAGTGACTCCACTAAGGTTTGCATGTGTCTATTTTTCCCTATACCCCAAGGTCTACCAATGTGATATATATCATCATTAATATTAAATAAAACCATTAACACATTTCATAAAATATTTTATATAGTGATTATACACCTCTTCCATGCTTGAAGTTCTATATCCAAATCAAAACCATCTTTGAGGAATTTTATCAAACACGTCATGTGCATAAAATCTAGTTTTCAAAGGAAACCCATTTAGAAAACACTTTCCAATACCCCCAAAAATAAAACATTCAATTTCATAAATTAAAACCAAATGAGAGAATTATAATAACACAAACATACCAAGGGATAAACCATAGGATTGAGGCACCCACCTTAAGAACAAAGGAAACCTCGTTGCATTTGAGACTGGTGATGGGAGAGGAAGATATCAGATTCTAGAGAACCTAGATCTGATATAAACATCTTCAATTCTATATATACATGTTATATTTAGATATATAGTATCATAAGGAATCAAACACATGGAGAATAATGGGAAGAAATAGATTAAAATAGATCCAACTCACTGTATTATAATCGACGGAGATCTGAGACTTCAATCAGCATGAAGATCTGAAAACTAGAAGAGGGACGGAACCAAAATGATCACCAAAGAGACTCTAAATCAACTAAAGTAATATTAGGGTTGAGAGGGTCAGATTAGTGTATTTAAATAAAAATTTCAAGCTAAAATTACATTTTATCCCCTACTTAACTGCACACCTAGTGGCGTCACTAGCGAGCTGTTGGACATCCATCAGCCAGTCGGTGGGTAAAAACAGAGAGCCTATACCTGCAAGTACTCACTGATTAGTCAATGGAATTCTTCTAGCTAGATGGTGGAAACTAAAAACTTGTAGGTGTTCTTCTAGTATGCACCAGCTAACTAGTGGTCTCTTACTACCACTAACTTCCAAAATCACTTCTCCCGACCTATGAACAACCTAGAACTGAAAAGAAAAGGATAAAAGAGGATTTGTAGATGATTCCATATACTGGGGTGTAACAATTATCCCGACCATAAAATCTTTATGTCCACATAAAGGTTTGGGGTCATGAACTCAAAAAGAGATAATGCTATTTATGTATTATCAATGCCACATGCTCCCATGTCTCATGGTTTTCCCCACTAGACTTTCATCTCACTCAAACTAATGGAATCATATTATCATGAAACACCTTATCCTGATTGTCCACTATCTGAATATTCCTTTCATTCACTGAGGTGTCAGGTTCAATTTCAATATCCCCCCACTAAATCACATGGGATATATTTAGCTGATACTTATTCAGTTGGGAATCATATAACACATCATGGATAGAATTCAAACAAGTAGGTAAATCTATTCGATAAGCCACATTCTCAAGTCTCTATACAATCTCAAATGGGCTGACATAATGAGTTGTTAACTTACCCTAATTCCTCAAATGTTAATGTCCCAACCAAGGTGAAACTCTAAGGAAAGCCTAATAACCTACCTCAAATTATAACAGACAGCAATGATGATCGACATATGATTTCCAGCAACTTCGATATGTCGCTAACCTACTCTTGATCAATTTCAGAATATTTTTCATCTCCTGAATGATGCTCGGTCTAACCAAGGATTGTTCCTTAATATCTTCTCAACAAAGAGGAAATATAGAAGGCCTCCCATACAATGCCTCAAATGCTTCCATCCTGATATAATATTGATAACATTTTATATAAGAAAAATCCACTAAGGGAAGATGTTTCTCCCAAGATCCACTAAATTCAAGAATGCATTCCCAAATCATTTCTTCAAGAATCTGGATGGATTAATCAGTCTAGCCATCCATTTGGGTATTATAATTCTTGATCGACTTCAATGGAGTTCCCATCACTATATACATGCCAATATAAAGTTGGGATGTGAAGCTAGGGTCCCTATCTGAAATTATAGTTGATGGAACACCATGGAGTCTAAAAATATCTAACACATACAAGTTCCCAAGATCCTATGATTTCATTGACTTTTTAATTGATAATAAATATGTTGATTTCATGAGTTGATCAATATTCATTGATATTGAAATCTTACCACCAGGAGCCTGAGGTATCCTAATCAAAAATTATATGGCTATCTCATCCCATTTTCAAACTATAATGGGTAAAGTTTTCATCAAACCAGTAGGCCTATGATGTTACAACTTAATTCTATGATATATAATTCATCGAGAACCAAAATCCTCAATCGATTTTCTTATTCCTGACCACCAAAAGTGATGTCTCAAGTCATGATACATCTTGGTAGATCCATGGTGCACTAACTAATTAGATAGCTTTCCATTTTCCATCATTTCCTATCATAGATATTTCTAAACAACCATCATACCCCTAGTAAAAATAGTTGCTTCAACATCAACGATATAGAATTGGTTTTATATAAAACAATGAAAAATGAATCAACAACAAGTTTTTGGAATCAGTTTTAACATAAACCAATGCCAAAATATATTTATATTGAGTTTTTTGCGTCAGTTTTTAAAAAACCAACGCCAAAAACTCCACTGTTTGGATTTATAGTGTTGTTTTTTGTAAAAAAAGACTCCATAGGTAAAAAATAAAAAAACATTGGCATCATTTTATGTAAAAATAGATGCCAAAAATATTTTAAAAAAAACATGGGATCACAAAACCCTCATTTTTTGGATCTGCGAACTTTGTTCTCGACTCGCGACGGCCCCAAAGGTGACCTGTTGACCCTCAACGACCATTGTTGTTGTTTTTATAAGATTTTTATTATCATTTCAAGATTTTTGGTCTCAATTATTCATTCTCTATCAGTTTTTTATCATCCACTAAATTATTTCTCTTTAGAATTCGTTTTTAGGCCGAACATCAACCCCAATTTTCTTTTATTTATTTATTCTTATTTATTTTTCATTTCTACAAACATTTTTGTTAGATGTTGTAATGTTTATTATTCCAACATATTCATGGGAGAAAATTTAGATTAAGGGTCCATTTTCCTTGTTGAACTCTGAATTTTTTAAGTTTTTTTTAAATTTTGAAGTTAAATTATTTATCATTTAGTTATATTTTTGAGTTATTGTTTAAATTATTTTCATGCAATTGATTGTTTTTTATAAATGTCATTGTACAGTTTTGTTTAATTTGATAAATTTTTTATTTTATGAAATTATCAAATGGTTTTGATGATATTATTCAATAAAAAATGATATACGGTGTCATCGTTTGTCAATATAGTGTACATCACATGTAATGACTCCATATTTTTTACCCATTAAATTAATACAATCTTCAATACTTTTGACACACGTGACACCGAACTAATTTAACAACTATGTAAAATGAACTAATACATGTTAAATGATTAAATTATAATATTAATAAACCACATGTATATAATATGAAAATGAAAAATTTACTATTTGTATATTCAGAAGATATATAATTTATATTACAATAGGATTTTTTTTCAAATAAAATATTGTGTAATTGGCATTAAAAATTTAAATTAACCACTTTCAAATGATTGAAACAGTATATGATATTTATATATATTAACTAATATATTATAATTAATTAATTTTCATATTATTTTGAAATAATATTACAAAATAATAAATATTCAAATGGTCACATTTCAATAAAAACTAATTTACATTATATATAATACTTTATTTAAAAAATATAAATTTATAAATTTAATTTGGTAAAATTAAGTTCAATTTTTGATTTAGAATTTAAATATTATCATAGTATAACTTTTTTGTATTTTTTTAGAAAAAATGTATTTTTGTGTAAATAATGATTAATACTATTTCTACTAAAAATAGGTTTTCAATAGAAGTAGGGGTCTAAGTAGTTACCATGTGGCGACTGTACTCCATATATTAGAATTTTAATTAGTAAAATGAGTAATCATTTATCATACACAACCATAAACATTAGGGCATAAAATTAAACAAACATCCTAATATTATAATATGAGGTGTGGAAAACATACATATAGTGAAAAAATCATGAATTTATACTAAGAATATCACACATATATATATATAAAAGTAAATAAATTAAAACCAAAAAATAGATTATTTTAAGAAATCATGATTTTCTACTAGGAATTTATATTGGTGTTATTACATGTGATGTCCATTAGATCATTATGAAGCACATCACACAAAATAAATACCTTTAGTAGATTAATTTTTATTTTATTCCTAATAATTGTTGATGTTTCCTATCTGATTACCAAACATTTTTATTGAATGTGTTTATGTTTACATTTTATCTATTTATATATATATTTAAATGTTTATATGTTTTAATATATTCACTGATTATATTATGATATCAGGTATTGAATGGATTATAATTGGATAAATTTATGAAGAACCACTAGTGAATATAAAAAAGGAGTTGATGATTCCTTGGAATTTTCTAAAATAAATATTCAAAACATATATTAGATTTTTTTTCCATGTGTGAAGTGTTTGAATATAAGAATGTTAAACTCTAGAGAAATCAAGGATCATCTCATTTACTATGGTTTTAGCCTTAATTATACACGTTGGATCTATCATGGTGAAAGAACTAAAAAATCAACATCTAATATCGATAACAATATTCATAATGAGGCAGATGATCATATTGAAGAATTAATTCATGATTTAGATGTTGAAACCATCAAAAAATAGAAACTATTGAATAATTTTATGGAGATTCTAAGAAACCATTATTCTCGGGTTATAGTAAATATACACTGTTATCAGTAGTTTTGAGATTAGTTAACTTGAAAGCAAGAAATGGGTGGAGTAATAAAAGTTTCTCTAAATTACTTGAGCTTTTAAAAGAGGTAATTCTATAAGGAAATGGGCTTCTAGATTTCAATTACAAGGAAAAGAAAATATTATTCCCAATGGGATTGGGGTATAAAAATATACATGCTTACCCCAATGATCATGTGTTGTATAGAAAAGAATATGTATATTTATTAAATTGTCTTATATGTGGGACATCACGCTATAAGATGGATGAAAAAGTTAACTCAGATTTATTCTTAGGTATTGGAATCTAACCTCATGCAAAATCAATTTTTTATACTTTCTAATAATTTCATCCAATAATCCCATCATATAATTACAATAATTCAACTATGATTCATTCTCCAGTACCAAAATCAAAGATCTTATGAAAGTAATTTGGTACCTTCCAATAATTCCTCATTTGAAGCATCTATTTTCAAATTCAAATGATATAAAAAGGTTAAGATGACATTTAGATGAGTGCATCTCTGATGTTAACTTACGTCACCCTATTGATTCACCATAGTGGAAGAGATTTGATAAAAAAAATTGTGATTTTGGAAGTGAAGTTAGAAATCTCAGAATGGGATGGTGTACAGATGAAATTAATCCGTATTGGATCCTAAGTAGCCAACATAGTTCATGGCCTATTTTGTTGGTAGTTTACAACTTTTCCACACATATAAGTATGAAGAAAAAATATTTTATGATGATCTTGATGATTTCTGGACCAAAACAGTCAGGAAATAATATTGATGTGTATCTTTCACCATTGATTGATTATTTAAAACTTCTATAGAAGATAGGTGTTAAAGTTTTTGATGCAAACAAGAAAGCGTATTTTCTTCTTAGTTATATAATAATTTTCACTATAAATGAATTTTCTACATATGGAAACTTATCTAGATATAGTGTCAATGAATATAAAGAAAGTCCAATTTTTGAAGAAGAGACTTAATATTATCAATTGCAGAATGGAATGAAGATAGTGTACATTGGATATCAAAGATTTTTTCCAATTGATCATCCTTATCATAGATTGAAAAAATAATTTAATAGTTTACAAGAATATAATCTCCCCCCATGGAAATTGTTAGTTGAAGAATATTATGAAAAGGTGAAAAATATTAATTCAGTATTTGGAAAGAAAATAAGTTCGGGTCTTTAAAAAATATATGGAAGAAACACTATCTTTTTCAAAATACCATATTGGAGATTTTTAGAGATAAAACATAACATTTATGTTATGCATGTTGAGAAAAACATATGTGACAGTTTGATTGTAACTTTATTAGACATAAAAGGAAATAAAAAAGATGGATTGCATACTAAATTGGACTTGATATCAATGGAAATTCATTTAGAGTTATCTCCCACTATAAAAGGAAATAGAACATATTTACCTCCGATTTGTCACACATTAAGCAAGATTGAGAAGATAAATTTTTTTTGTGTCTTAATGGTATTAAAGTACCTAGTGGTTATTCTTAAAATGTGAATAATTTGGTTTTATTAAAGAATTGAAAATTAATAGTCATGGAATATCACGATTGTCATGTATTGACGCAACAACTTCTACCAGTAACACTATGTTGTATATTATTGAAAGCTATCAGAAATACTATCATCAAGTTATGTAATTTTTTCAAATCCATTTGTATAAAATTTGCTGATCCAAATTTGTTAGATGTGTTTGAGAATTAAGTTTCTCTTATTCTTTCTCAACTTGAAATGTATTTCCCACCTACATTTTTTGATATCATGGTTCATCTGGTAATTCATTTTGTGTGTGAGATAAGAATATGTGGGCCTATTTATTTACGATGGATGTATCCTTTTAAAATATATATGAAAAATTTTAAGGGATATGTTAAAAATACTTATCGACCAGAGGCCTCTATTGTTCAAAAATATGTATCAGAAGGGCTAATTGAGTTATGTACTAATTATTTGTATGAATTGGGGCATATTGGTCTCCCTATATCCTGAAATATGGTAGTTTATAGTGAGGGTAGAGGTATTCGAGGCTTAAAGGTAAAGTTCATTCAACATGATGAAGTGATACAGGCACTTTTATACATTTTGAACAAAACATATGAGGTTTAATCATATATATCATCACATATTGCTAAATTAAAGTTATGATATCTAAAAATAAATTAAAATTGGCTGATGATTGAGAATAAAAAGACATTTGTTTCATGATTTAAAGAGAAAATCATCACAGATTTATCTGCATCAGAAACATTGAAATTGTTAGAAGGGGGACCATCTCTTAATGTGACCACATGGCCTTGTTTTGATATTAATGGGTACATATTTTACACAAAAAATATGGATGATAATCGTAACATTCAAAATAGTGGTGTAATAGTCATCATTGAAGCACTGCATTTTTCAAGTGCCAAAGATAAAAACCCAATTTTTGCATCAATGCCATATTTTTGAGTTCTTTAAGACATATGGTAAATTGATTATATTAAATTTCAAGTCACCGTGTTTAAGTGTAATTGGGTTGCAAGTAACAGTGGTGTGAAACATGATGAATATGGGTTTAAACTGGTTGATTTGAAAAGATTTAGTTGTAATGAGGAACCATTTATCATGGACACACATGAAAAACAAATATTTTATGTCATTGATCCATCAAATGATCATCGGTCCATCATTTTTCAAGGGAAAATAATCCATTTGGGTGATGAGGATGATGGCGACGATGATGTTATTAATTTATATAAGGCTTCTTCATATATTACAAAATTTCTAGATAATAATGACTATAACGCAGACATAGTGCATGAAATATAAAATGATCATGCTGAAGGGATAGTTTAAAATACTAAATTAATCTCCTAATTAATATGGTAATTATTTACATTTTTTTAAATTTACATGTGTAAAAAATTTACTATTCAATAACTATTCAATATTTAAATTTATAAATGTTTCTATCATTTTGGAAGTAATGTTTATATTTAATAGTTTACCTTCTATATTTTTTGGGTTAAGAATCATAACATCCTTAATTTTTTAACTTACACATGTGTGCCTTTTTTTACTTACATATTTTAATTTTTCTATTTTCTAATTATTCAATTACCTAATAATATGCAGGTCCATAAGAATTTCATTACAATTTCCTATTTCAATGATAGATACAGATACAGAGATAAAGGAATATGTACTGAGGTATTTTTCGTTTTCATATTATTAAATATCCATTAATATAATTATTTAATGATAAAAAACTTTTAATTTATAAAAAATAATTGTAGGACTGCTCATGAGACTTTAGCGATAGAGTCCTTTGATTTTACTATTACTAAATTGATTTCTCAAGTTGGTAAATGTGGCATTGCACGTTTACCAAAACTATCACTTTCTCATGGATATGAGTGATTAAATATTAATTTTGAAGATAATAATAATGCAACTGAAAAAATGAAACATAATTTATCAACTATATCTCCATGCAGATCCGTTTTAGGATTAAAATTTTATATCCTGATTGGAAGTTCGTCGACAAGATGGTGAAATATCATATTTGGGAGGTCATAATAGTATAATATCACAATTGATTTTTTATCTTATTTTTTGAATATGATATATTTTAAATGAATAATTTTTATTTTATTCAATTACATATGACATTAAATTTTGAAGAAACAAAATAAATTAATAAAACATGTCTTACTTTAGCGGCGGTTCGATGGAGAGATTTCAAAATAAAGATGAAAAAAAATTATGTTTTTAGAAAGAGATAAAATAATAATCCATGCCTCAATTATGAGTTTATAGATGTAGATACATGGAAGAAATTTGTTTCCAACCGACATGATGAAGCCCTTATGGTATGATAATTATATTATATTGTAAAATTTCACACACACATATATATATATATATGCCTATTTACTTATTAGTTTACTTTTTTTATAACAAGACTCTGAGAAATCCCATCAAGACATTCAGTTGTAGAATGTATACCCTCATACTTTATTATGTGGAGGGTATCATTTATTGGATAAAAAAATGATTGAGGAAAAGTTTGAAGCACTAATAGCTCACTCCACTAGTGGTTCTGATGAGGTCTATTTAGGTCCTCCATCTCCCCCCAATCGCCATGAAAAATGGAAAATAGAGAGAAGAAGAAAAAAATGAAAAGTATATTATAGATAAAGATAAAGAATTAGATGAAAAAATTATAAGTAAATATTATTTATTTTTCATGAATTTTTCTATTTTATAAATTAAAAACACTAATATAACATTTTCATTTTTCATTTTAGGATGAGATTTAGGAGAAAGAGACACAAGGTTCTTTTATCCCTGAGGGTAGGATTGATATCCTAGTCACTGCTTTAGGAAATCCAGAACACTTTGGTTGTATAAGAGGATTTTAGGTGGGTGTTAGTATTCAGAAAGTTTTTGGTCATCTAAGTATGAAATCAAGAGACCCAGAAATTGAATCCTTAAAAGAGGAGCTGAAAGATTTTAAATAGTACATGAGAAATCAAATTAAATCAGTTTTGCATGATATGTTAGAATAATTAATGAGACATTCATAGTCTGCGTAGCCTTCCCAGCCTGCCTAGCTGACTGTTCATCCTATACAGCCATCCCAGCTTGACCACTCTGCCCAGCCTGCATACTCAGATCCTCTACCTCCTCGCTTGGACCCAAGTTTATATTGTGAGTTGTATGATGGATATCCTTATATACATATTGTAGCATTAGTACACATGTATTTTTTGGGGGATTATGTACATCACAAGCCTATAAAGATGGGTTAGGTAAGAGTATTAGTACTTGATATTATTGATCATACTTCTCTACTACCATTTCCTACTAAAGTGGTTACTAGAGTTGGGGATTGTCTGGGTTATTTTTTACTTTGGTCATCCGTCCATCTTCATTATCTTTCTTATGAGGTATGTATTTTTTTAAATATTAATTACATCTGATTGAAAATTAATTATAGTTTTTTGACATTTAACTTATATAGGGGTATATAAAAGAAAAAAAAATGGAACAAATGAAATAAAAGGTTCAAGAACAAACAACTGTAGAGACTTCTGATATTTCTGATGGGATACAAAGATTATCTTAGAATTATTCTTCCTTGAGTAATATCTATGAGTTTTCTGATATATGTGGAAGAGACTCTCCATTTATAATATTCAGAAAAGATATCATGCAGCTAATTGATTTTGAAGAGCTCATCATGAATGTGTTTCAGTTGTTTCCCATGTAAGTAAATTTACGTTTCAATTTTTATTTATTTAATTAAATATGATTTAAATTCACTAACAATATTACTTTTTTAATTAGGTATCTACACATGATTCTTATAAAAAATGAAACCATAGGAATTTATGGTTTTATAGAACCATAATTCATTTCCACATATGTGAAATATGTGAATAATCCTAATAGAATTTCATATATATGTGAGAGATTATTATAGACGAATATTGGGTGTTGGTCTTTTCCATTTCTTGATGGGTAATAACACAAACATAATTATGAACTAATGTTTATTATAATGTCATTAATTTTGAAAAAAAAAATTAGGGGGAATTGGATGTTAGGTGTATTCTTCCCAAGTGAATGCACCTTATATTGGTTTTTCTCTTTATTAGGTGGTGTTTGTAAAAAATTTATCACCTTGTTAGGCAAGTAAGTTTTATTCTTTTTTATAATTTCATTATATTTAATTATTATTTTATATACGCATATTATTAGTTTATATATATGAAAATTAAGGTTATGGAAAAAATTTAACCAAGATCACACGTCGATAAAGAACCCAAATGCAATCCAATATGTGAAAGTAACTGTAATTATTTTTTATATTAGATATTATTCTAATTTTTGATATATATATATATATATATATTGGTTTTTACTATCAAGTTAATGTTTTATAACCATAGTGTCATCGTCAACAAGGATATGTTGAATGTGGTTATTATAATCTACGATTCATGTATGTTCTAATCACAACTGGGGTAACTACAGAATTCGATAAGGTTAGTTATATTAATTATTTTATATTTTCTATCATAGTATTCTATTTTTTAATCTCATATCATTAAATGTTATTGTAGAAATTCAATGATGTCGAGCCTTATACAAAAAATGAACTTACCGATCTTCAATCTTTGTTTTTGAACTATTTGTTAAGTATGATTACAATTTAAGGTATGTATATTCTAATGTTTATGGTCAGTGTTACATTTTCCTAATAACATGTGTTAAAAAACTAATTCTTTTTTTATAATGGGTGTTTGAACATAATGGTTTCAAATAAATTCTTCAACAATAACAAAAAATGATCATGTTGTAAATTTAAAGTATGTTTTTTTAATTCTACTTTATAATACAAATGTGTAGATAATTTTTTCATTAACTAGATAAAAGTATGTATGTTTTTATATATTTTTAGTCAATGATACATGTTGTTTGATTATTGTATATTATTTTTCTATTACAGGGATTCTGATTATTTTGGGGGTGTAATATTCAAAATTTTATATTTTTTTAACTTTGGACGTCGATTTTTATCAAAACTGATGCTGAATCATTAAAATAAATTAGCAAGGTTTTCATCATTGGTTTTTATGAAAACCAACACCAAAAACCAAACCGATTCTCCTTTTAGACATCATTTTTTTAAAACCGACACTAAAACCTTGTTTTTTACATCACCTTTATAGATGTCGGTTAAAAATAGACGTTAAATTGTATTTTTTTCACTAGTGTACCATGTAAGAACAAAACTACATCACAATACCAAGACCACTCACCTAAGGTCTCCCCACCATAAATATTCCTACTAAATCACTAACACTTTGCATCCTTAGCCTATAAAAGTCAAATATGATTATCCGTAGATGATATAGCTAGAGAAAAAGCTAAGAATACATGTCTGTAATCTCTCCCTTTATCCAAGTTCATCTCAACAAACAAGCTCAATGAGCACCATTCTTCTACTAATTCCTTCACTTCCTGAGTCGGTAATTTTCTGCTCAAAGCATCTGCGAACATGTTTCCTTTTTAGGGGGGTATATGCAATATCAAAATCAAAGTCTAAAGGTATTTATACCAATTTATATGTCTTAAGTTTATATCCCTTTAATTGAAGATATAATTCTAACTCATATGGTATGAATACACTATAAATCACTCCCTGAAGAGGTAATGGCACTGAGTATTAAGTGTTTGCATCATTACCGCCAACTCAAGATCATGAATGGTGTAGTTCTTTTCATGAGGGTGTGATTGAAAAGATCTATAAGTTACCACTTGTCTTACCTGTATTATAACAAAAACTAAACTCATAATTGAAATTATATCCCAATCCTATCTTGGGAAGGATCAATATTGGAGTTAAATTCAATCTCACTTTCAAATCCTCAAAAGATCTCTAGCACTAATCAGTCTAAAAAAACTTCACACCCTTACGAGTTAACTCTATCTTAAGAGATACAAGCTTGGATAATTCCAAAAAAGAGAGACTATAATAACTAGAAAATCCTAAGAAACACTAGATTTAAAACATATTTTTGGGATATTCTTAGGACATCGTCACCCAAATCTTCTCAGGATCCATTGAGTCACCCTTCTCATAAATCACATGGATTAGAAATTTCACCCCTCTAAATCCAAAAATAACATTTATAAATATTATCATATATAAAATTTCCCTTCAATATCCCAAGGATGATATTAAAATTCTTAGCATGATCCTATTCTAATATGAAATAAACAAGGACATCATCTAAAAAAATAACCAAAAAGTAATCCAATAATTGAAGAAAGTTTTGATTTATTAAATACATAAATACTATAGGCGAATTAGTAAGACCAAATAGAATGACCAAATACACATAATTTATATACCTTCTTCTAAAATTAATCTTAGGAATATATTCCCATCAAACCCTTAGTTGATGGTACTTAGATCTCATATCAATTTTTAAAAACCACCAGGTTCCCTTGAAAAGATCAAAAAGTTCATCAATCCTATAAAAGGGATATTTTTTATTAACTGTCACCTAGTTGAGTTTCTAGTAATCAAAAAAAAGTTTAAGACTCTTATCCTCCCTCTTTAAAAAACATTAGAGATTTGCAATGTGAAATTCTTGGACAAATAAATCCATTTTCCTAAATATCATCAAGATGAACCTTTACTTCTTTCAATTCAGTAATTTCTATATGGTATAAAGGTAATTAAATGGGTCTTGTCCCTATAAGTAAGTATATAGTAAACTTAACTTTCCTTTAGGGTGGAAACCAAAATAAATCTTCTTGAAAAATGTCAGTATTATCACTCACCACCGCTATAATAGAGCCACAAAGATGTGGATCTATAATAGTAAGGAACATCTCTGACAACTGGTAAGATATCATCTCATCACTAGGGATAATGAGACATGCTCTCCCAGATCTAGGTTCCCACTCACCTTGAAAGACATTATTGAATCCATTGTAAGAAATAAACTAGACCTGGAAATAATAGAAAACTATCTAGGATTTATATCTAATCATCCAATCCATTCTAATAACAATAAAAAAATATTTCAAGATCAAGAACTAGAAAATCCCATACAATTTCATGGTCAAAAATCACCACTCAACACTCAGGACATCTAAAACCCTATTTTGACTTCTTTTCCAAAGGGGTGTAAATATTCATTAAAAAATACATGAGTTATGAATTAAAACTCATTGCATCAATAATCTTGGAAGAGATAAAGGAATGAGTTTCAATGATATCAAATAATGTCATAACCATAGAAGATGCAATAAATACCACACCTCTCATGGTAGCTGGGCCTACCACTAGATCCTCTAGTGCACACTCTATTGTATAGATATTTATAGCATCACCTATAAGGCCCCATCCTTAAACAATACATAATCTTGAGTTAATTCAAGAATTCACATTGAGGATCTTTTTTAGGTTTAGTGTTTTAGAGAATTAGGTCATAACTATCACATAACAACTCAAATTTATACAAAGTGAATACACATACAACAATATCTGTTTCTTCCACAATATAAAACTTTTAAAAGTAAACATGATTTCTTTTTCTTGATAAAAAATCTTCTTGAATTATTCATTTCCCTTACCCATCCTTATACCCTATGAAAACATTTTAAAAACTCAGGATGATCACAAAAAACTCAGTAAGGGATATAAAATAAGGAAACAAAATGTTATTCCATGAATATTTATAGACCCATGAAATCATAAGAATCCTAAAAAAACTTCATAGAAATCATAAATCATAAAGGAAACTTTTGGAATCCATATCATACATACATTTTAGCTTTTACAGCTACATAGGGAGTAACCTTCATGGTTACATTTGGAATACCCATCATAGTATATTACCTAAATATATTAGGAGAAACCTTAATTTTTATCTCTATCTCATTACCCAATTTATCGGAGAGCTATCACGGGATCACCCACCCTCGTTTTATCATGGAACCATCTATATACATAAGAAATTCCCAAGAAACATAACATAATCATAACACATTAACAAGAGTAAAAAAACAGCATTTCCACATTGCAATAATAATATATAATTTAAAGATATTGATATAATAAATCAATTATCAAAACCATTTTCAATACCAAAATACCTAAAAATAAAATATGGTATTTAATTTTCTTTTAAAAACATTATGTCTTGTAGAGGAATCCAAATAGCAAAATAATGGTCACGGTGGCTGAAAGGTCGTTGTCACTGCATATGTTAAAAAAATATCCCTTTTATCATTTAGTAAAAATATTCATATAAAAAATATTACTTTTGAAAACCTTTAAATGAAATTAATAGTAAAGGGGGTTTATTATACACCATATAAAAAAATATTGTGTATATTATCGAAATATGCCTCAATGAAAGGAGATTGAGACAAAGTCCCTTACCATGAGTCCGACTCATCATGTACAATATTTATATTCTTGAATAATATACTTAGATTAATTTATAATTTATTTAGAACCATTTTCAAGTTTATTATTTATTTTATATCACTTATTACCATGTTATAAAAATTATATAATTATTTAAGTTCATATCAGATGTTTTGTAGATATTCAGTACTTGAGTCAAAACTTAACATGGTTTTAATGTCACTAGTACATTTGGTCATAAGTTCATCATCTATAGAATATTATTCATGTCGTAATAATCACTTTTATACATCAATTATACTTTTTAAATCAATCCATTAATTTATGTTATGAAAAATGAACAATGTTATAATCATGGAGACGGTAGGTCGTACGTACGTATGAGTAACATTTCCATTTTTCATTGATCATTATGGAAATAAGGTTATTATTATTTACCTTTCCAGAATTATTATAATATTATTAACATAATAATAATTATTTAAATATACTTATATATATCATACAAGTAATGTGGTGAATAAAAATGATTCACATCGCTTCGTGGAGGTGATAGTTCACACATACGCATGAATGATGTTATCATTTTTATGTGTATGGAAGGTAAGAAAATCATTGAAATATTATTCTTTTAAAATTATAAATATATCATGAATATCATATATAAAACATTTATTTCATCATTAGAACAGGTCTTTATATACGGTAATGAAAAACCAATTAGATCGGTTTGTGGAGGTAATAGTTCACACGTACGCACGGAAGATTAATTCCTTTCTCATTAGATGGAAGTGGAGATAGATTTAGGTGATGATATTAACATAATAACACATCATTATATTTATTACACTTGATTTATTATCTCATCATGGTTGGAGTAGTTTTAAGAAAGTGGAAGAATAAATAAAATAAAAATAAAGAAAATGATACCTCTTCTTCGGTTGATCACCCTTGAAGAACACTTTAACACCTCTAAGAAGGGTGTTCTGCCTAAACTAAGGCCTTAATAATGTGGGGAGGTATTCTAGGAAGATTTTGGGTATGTATTTTCCAAACCAAAATCTTTATTGAAGTGTTATTATTAGAAAATAGAGGGTACCTTTTTATAGGAGAGGGAAGAGGCGCCGTTGGAAAATCTTAAATTATTAAATTAATATAAATTAAATTTTTAATGAAAATGGCTCCAAATTAATATATTTATAATATAAGATGAGTATAGTTTTAAATAATCTCATCCAATAATTTTTAGAAATGTATTGATTTTATTTTAAACCTTATCTTCTTGGTTTTCCCTTAATTATTCTCTTTCAATTTTAATTGTGGTAAAAAAAATTAATTATTAAGAGGCTATTAATTTTACTTATATGGGGTAAATTTACCATTTGAACACTACATGAACTTTTTGACCTTATCATAGTAACTTTGTGATTTTAAAATATTTTTAGTATTTTTAAATAATTTAATAAATTTCTATTTTTATAAAACATCAATTATATCAATTTTTACACTATTTATTTTATTTAATTTAAATAAAATACAAACAGAGAAAAAAATTAGAAAAAAAGATTTTAATAGTCTTCTAACATGTCATATTCACATATAAAAATCATGCATGACATAAATTATGTCAAATAATATTTATTTTAATATTTATAATATCATTTATTTGATTCCTTCATTAATAAATCAATCATTGCATCATCATTGTGTCATAATTAAATTTAATTATATAATGTATAAAATTATAAATAAAATACCACGATGTAGGAAATATTTTTATATTTATAATGACTATTTATAGTCTAATATATCACTTATATAAACCCATATTAAAATTGTTTTAGTAAGAAGATATATGTTTATAACATATTTTCCTTTAATTTAAAAGTTATAAGTGTGATAATCACACCCAAGTGGCTTACAAAGGCCAAATTTCCATACCAAGGATTTTATTGGTCGTCCATATCTCATCTAATAAGATTAGTACAAGTGTTAGAGTATTTTTATATTATTATTATATTATTTTTACCCTTATTTACCTCATTTACCCTTTAATCGTGGTAAATAAAATACTAAAGTTATTATTCATAAAAATTATTTTGATCCTATTAAACCTTATTTTTCATAATGATTACAACCATGTATGTTAGTTTTTGAAAATTAAATCCACATAAGTGTAAAAATTAAAATTAAAATTAATCTCCTTATCAGAATGAGAAAACGGGTTTTTAAAAAGTAAAAACTGTCAAAAGATCGACATGTGTTTATATCAAATTTCAAAGTGAAATTACTTCCAATGAAAAAAATTGGTTTTATTAATAAAATAAAATCTAAATATATTTTAAAACCAATTCAAATGATACTATAACAATAAAAATAAATTAGACGAAAAGGTATTTTTGAATTAAAATGCAATATTTTTCACTATTCATTAAAATATGAATTTTATTATGAAAATACCAAATTTCAACCAAAGTAAAATTTTATGTACAGCTTCCAAATAATTTTATTTTGTAAAATAGAACATATAAAAGTGAATAAAACTAGATTTAAAAAGGGTTCTCCATCAAAAGACAATAAAACTACCTTTTAAAAATATTAGAGTATTTAATGCTTAAAATTGGATTTATTCTCATTTTAAGCATCTAAAATTTATTTGATGAATGTAAAAACATTTAAAAAATATGTGTAAACATAATATAGTTAGTTCTATTCATTTCCTCCAATACAATGTCTAGACGTTAACTACCATTTAGAATAATAATATTAATAATGTATTATTTTTTGGTATAACTCAATCTTGTATGCAACGTAAGATTTTGGAAAACTCGTTGTTGTGTGTCAGATATGATATTGGAAATTATATCACCTTTTAAGTAAAATTAATATCTAATTCATAAATATTAATATATATGAAAATATCTTATTCTATAATTACCTAGGATGTTACATCCTTCCCCCCTTTTGGAAATTTTGTCCTCGCAATTTTATTCACCGATCAAATAAGTGGGGGTATTTCTACCTCATAGCATTTTCAGATTCTCATGTTGTCTATTTAACCATATGGTTTTTCCATAAAAAACCTTAACCTGATGAATCATCTTATTCCACAACACTTTCTCTCTACAGTCAAGAATCTGGACTGGTTGTTCCTTATAAGAAAGATTCTCTTCCAACTGAACTACTTCTGGACTCAAAACATGAGATGGATCTGAAAAATACTTTATCAACATTGACGCATGAAAAAATTATGTACCTGGGATAAACACAAATGTAAATTCACTCTGTAGGCAACTAATCTAACTTTTTATAGGATTTCATAAGGTATAATGAACCGCAGACTCGGTTTGCTTTCCCTTCTGACTAAAATGCATCACACTTTTTCATGGTGAAACTTTGAGAAAGACATGATCACCTACCTCAAAAAAAATATCCTTCCTCTGGTTATCTGCATAACATTTCTGCCTATTTTGATCTGTCCTCATTTGTTTCTAAATCAACTGAACTTTTTCTACCATATCTTCTACCAATTTTGGTCTCATCAACTTCCTTTCACCTACTTCATCCCAAAATACTGAAGTTCGACACTGTTTTCCATATAATTCCTCAAATGGTTCTATCTATATACTAGAATGAAAACTGTTATTATAAGAAAACTCAAACAAAGAAAGATGTTAATCCAAACTTCCTTGGTAATCCATTGAACAAGCACATAGAATATCCTCCAAGTTCTGAATTGTTCTTTCTAACTACCCATCTTATTGAGGATGAAAAGATGTATTAAAATTTAATTCATCCCAATTACTTTTGAAGGCCTTTACAAAAGTTATAAGTGAACCTGGGATCATGTTCAGATATAATGGAGAGGGAAACCCCATGTAACTTGACTATCTCCTTAATATACAACTAAAAATGTTAATCTAGGGAAATGTATCTTTAATAGGAAGAAAATTATAAGATTTAGTCAATCTATAAATAATAACACAAATCACATTATTAACTCGAGAATTCTTTGGTAATCCCACTATGGAATCCATGAATATATTTTCACATTTCCACTATGGTATTGGAAAAGGATGAAGCATCCATTTCGATAAATTACACTTTGCTTTAACCTATTGAAAATTCAAACACTTCACAGTAAAGTCAACAATATCTCTTTTCATTCCATATCACCAGTAATACTCCCAAAGATCTCTATACATATTAGTACTACCATGATGGACTGAAAATGGAGAACTACGAGCTTCACATAACAATTATTTCTTCAACTATGAATCAAAAGGAACATGTAATCTCTTCCCAAACCTCAAAAAAATAGTTTTCATCAATGTTAAATTTAGGAAACTTACCCTTTTGAACCAATTCTACCTTTTCATGCAATTCATTGTCTTCCTTCTGTTCTTGCTTAATTCTTTCTGATAGAGATTACACTGAAACCTGAAATAGAATAGAGGAATTTCCTGTACCAATAATTTCCATTCCAAAGTTCATAAAATCATTAATCAAAGTTTCATGTTCAAAATGAAACATGGTTAATGTAGAATTACTTTTCTGACTCAAAGCATCAACCACTTTGTTTGTGTTTTCTAGGATGGTAATGAATTGTGCAATCATAATCCTTGATTAGTTCCAACCATATTCTATGTCTCATGTTCAATTCTTTCTGATTTAATATATACTTAAAACTTTTGTGGTCAGTATATATTTCACATTTTACTCCATATAGATGATGCCTCCAAAATTTTAAAGAAAAAACAATAGAATCTAATTCTAAATCATGTGTAGGGTAATTTAACTCATGAGTTTTCAAATGACGTGAAACATAAGAAATTACCTGATCATTCTATATTAGGAAACATCCAAGTCCTTTCAACGAAGCATCACTATAGATAAAAAATTCACCATTCTTGGAAGGCAGCTCTAAAACTGAAGCATTCACCAATCTTTTTTTCAATTCCTGAAAACATTCATCACATTCTTTTGTCTAGATGAAATTAACACATTTTTTAGTTAACTTAGTCAGTAGGATAGATAACCATGCAAAATGTTCAACAAACCTATGGTAATAACCTAATAAACCAAGAAAAATACAAATCTTAGTTATATTTGTGGGTCTTGGCCATTCTTTAACAACCATTGTTTTAACGGGATCAAAAATTATGCCATCTTTAGAAACAATGTGACCAAGGAATGAAATTTATTGTAACCAAAACTCATAGTTTCTGAATTTCTCATACAGTTTCTTTTCTTTAAAGGTTTTCAATAAAATTCTTAAATGACTTTCATTCTCCTCTTTACTTTAAGAATATACCAAAATATCATCAATAAACACAACCACAAACTTATCCAAGATTTCATGGAATATTCTATTCATAAGATCTATGAATAGAGCAGGTGCATTAGTTAACCCAAACAACATCACTAAAATTTCATAATGTTCATATATAGTACAAAATGCGGTCTTCGAAATGTCTTATTCCTTTACTTTCAACTGATGGTATCCCGACCTCAATTCAACCTTCGAAAAATATTATGCTCCCTGGAGCTGATCAAACAAATCATCGATATGAGGAAAAGGATACTTGTTCTTAATATTGATGTTATTCAAGACTCTATAATCAATCCAAAGTCTCATTGAACCATTTTTCTTTTTAACAAACAAGATAGGAGCACCCCATGGTGATGTGCTAGGTTGAATGAAACCTTTATCTAATAAATCATGCAACTTATTATTTAAATCTAAAAGTTCAATCTGATTCATTTGATAAGGGGTTTTTGAAATTGGATTAGCATCAGGAACTAAGTCAACACTAAATTGAACTTCTAGATAAGGTATAGTACCAGGAAACTCATCAGGAAAAACATCAAGATACTCATTTACCACTGGAAAATCATTAATATGAAAAATTACTTTGTTTTCAACAATATATGCAAGGTAACATTAATTTCCATATTTCAATAGTTTCTTAGCATCTTGATATGTTATCAATGGTAAGAGTTAATTCTTATACACAAACCAAAATTCTTTATTAAAAAAAACTTCTTTAGATCTATAGTCAATCTTAGCATGGTAAACAGAAATCTGATCCATATCTAGAATGAAATCAAACTCTACTAGTGAAAAAACAATAAGGTTTACAGGTAGATTATTTCTAGAGACAAGGATAAGAAGATTATTATAATTTCTTTTTGCCTCAACATTTTCCCTAGGTGTTTTTACCATAAGTTCTCGATTCATTTCTTGAGGTGGAATTTCCAGTTTACCAAAAAATTTCTTAGAAATAAAAGAATTTGTAGACCCTAAATCAAACAACACATTGAAATAATTTGAATAAAAAACAATGTACCTAATACCACTTCATTTTATGGTTTAACATTTACTTAAGTAGTTGCAAAGGATTTAACCACAAATTTATGCTTATAGTCTGGCTGTTTCCCATCATTCAAATCCTTCATCGGACACTCATTTGTATAATGACCCATCTTATTACATTTAAAACATTTCACTGACTGTTTATCATATTTTGTCTTACCATTATCTTTTTCAATGCAATTACAAGCCTTATGCCCCATTTTACCTGTAAAGACCTGTAAAATTCAAGGTAAATTTGTTTTCTTAATTTTCTTTGGAATTTTACAAGAATGCAGTTTCTGACGGCACCTGATTCCGAGGCCCGGTGTGCCCGAAATCATTTTCTGAAGTTTAGCTCGGGTACGTTCAGTGAACGAACGAGCGGGTTTTTATAACTTTTTAACCGGTGCTCGGAATCGAATTCTGAGGGAACCGATGGAATTGCAGCGCCGGTAATTGTTTAGAAACACCTTTTCCAGAGTTGCGTTTGCTCGGGTGTGGTTTTTAATTTTTGGGGTTAAGTTAAGGAATAAAATAAAAGTGGTGCAACCATTTTTTATTTTATTTTGCTTAACATAAGTTAAGTAGATGATGTGGGACCCACAATATCCTACCCACTTGGTAGGATATTTGTGAGGTGGGGCCCACACGAGCCCCACCGTTTCTTTTCTTCCTAAACCCCACCTTTAATTAAGTAACGCACCTGCACCCCCTTCTTAATGAAGTCAACCCTTGCGTTTAATCTGGATAATAAATGCCTCATTAATTGGGCGGTTTTAAACTCCTCAATTAATTCAATTAATTGATTGTTTCTTTTTTTTTTGAAATTAAAATCATTGGATGGGGTGTTAATAAAATGTCTTATTTTATTAAAGTTGTTGGGTTGTGAGAGGCTGGGGAGAATTCATTCAGGTTCTTGAAGTTCTTCCTCCTCACGAAGAATGTGAAGAACGCGAAGAACGCTGACCTCCGATGAAGGTCGACAAGAATGCCGGATCCTCGGAGATCGACGACGTGACGCCGAAGAATCCTTTCTCCGTGACGCGATGATCCTCCTTCTGCGGTGCTTCTTTCGGGACATTCCTTCTCCCGCGACAATCTTCGAATCATCGACGCTTGAGGTAGGGGGATTATTATTTCATTTGTTCCTGATTACTTCATCATTGACTTATCGTGTGTGTGTGGCCGCCTGTTATCTGAATAACGGGAGGCGGTCGGACCGCACGAACACGGCCGACCCTCCTCTCCCCTTTGGTTGTTTGATATTGTTTACGGCACGAACAAGGCAACGCAGTGCCAAATCACTGCACGGAAATATTAAAGAAAGGGGGAGAAGCGCAGCACCGTCACGTCGCGCCATTGAAGACGAACCAAAGACGCGGCGCCGTCGCGCCATGCCGGAGAACCACAAACGCGCCGCGGCCAGAGCGGGGCCACGGTAGAGGGGCGCTACGCCGTCGCGCCACGGTGTAGAGGGGAGATCGGCGGCCGGTTCCGGGCTGCCGGCGTCGGAGCAGGGGGACCGGCCAGCGCTTGTCCCGTGGCGGCAGCAGTCTGCCAGCCAGAGCGGGACGGCCGGTCAGGGGAAAACCGGGGGTTCGTAACCCCTGGTCGGCTAGCAGGTGCGGCCCCCCACATGGGGGTCGCAGGTTCACCATGCGGGGGGCACCCCCCCCCCTCTTCGCCCGGCCGTAACGGCCGAGCCGACCGCCTGGCCCCCCGGCCAGTGCCAGCGTGCCAGCGCGCCGGGCCGCGCCCAGGCCGGGCCGGGCCGCGCCCAAGAGGGCCGGACCCGGACCCGTGTCTGGTCGACCCGGTTCAGGCCGACCCAGGGGGTACCGGGTCGGGTCGGACCGAGCCCGAACCCCCTAATACCGGACCTCTCATGGTCTTTTGCCCATAACTTCGGCTGTGGACCTACGATCGACGCGTCATCAGCTGCGATGCGATCCTTGGATCGAGACGGTCGTTTCGGTATTTTACACTCAAGGTTTTGGAGTACTTTGGGTTCAGCCGGGTTGGTTCGTACACGAAACCAACCGGGCCCTCGGAGTGGAAACGCTCATAACTTGAGCTCCGGACGTCCGATTGATGTACCGTCGACTTTGATGGATTCCTCTAAGTGAGAAGGACCTTTTGGTTTACTCCGCTCGAGGTTTGGACGTAGTTGGAGTACGGTCGGGTTGGTTTTGACTTAAAAACCAACTAGGCCCCTGGAACGAAAAAGCTAATAACTCTCAGACCGGGTGTCCGATCGACGCGCCATCTGTCGCGTTGAGTTCCTGTTGACAATACAGAACTTTTGGATACATCAACTCTGAACTATGTGTAAGTTGATGTATCAGCCCCTCGGCTCGTGGAGCGGACCCTCTCGAACGATCTTGTTGTGTGCGGGAACCCTAGAGCTGGTTGCGACTGCGACGACGATGACGACTATGCTGAAATCCTCCGTGGATTCGACGGCGACGACTACAGCACTCAGCGATCCTACGTGGATCAGTGATACAGATCCTGTGTGGGTCAGATCCTGTGTGGGTCAGCGCTCAGCGGTCCTGTGTGGGCCAGCGCCTACAGATCCTGTGTGGGTCCGATCCTATGTGGGTCATTGCGGTGGTTAGTTACCTATCGATCCTATGTGGGTCAGATCCTTTGTGGTTCATTGCGGGGGTTAGTTCGTATCGATCCTTTGTGGTTCCGACGGCTTATATGAATCAGTGGCTACATCTGATCATCTCTATCGTCATACGAAGAAGTATACCTGTGTGAGCTGAATCTTGTTTTGTTTTCCTATGTGGATTGTGTTGGGCTATCCTGTGTGGATGTGATCAAACTTTGGCTCGGATGTTAGAGCCGAACGAGAATTGATGACTTAGGTATATATATGGTCATATACCTAAGTGGTGTCGGATGTTACTTCGTGGTTGTATCTTTCCTTTGTGGATTATCCTTTGTGGACTCTGGGAGACCTTCGGGGGTCTCGGGGTCCCTACTGAGTATCTTATACTCACCCCTGCACAGGCTATGCCCGCACTACGTTGTGTTGGTTGTAGATGAAAAACAGCGCTGATCGTGGTTGAGGCACGAGGAGCAGGTCGGTACTCGGAGGTGGGCCACTAGGCGGGGCGTACTCGGAGCGGACGGTTGGACCCCAGGAGCTGTGGAGGCTATTTGTACCCACCCTTCAGGTGGGACTTCCAGTGGACAGCTCGAGGCTGCGGATTTACTTTTTAGTTGTTGTACTCCATTTTTCAGTTGTACTTTACTTTCAGTTTGGGTTTGTATTCTAGCCCACTTACTTTTCCGCACTTACTATTGTACCCATCTTTACTTAGTATTTACTTTTTCTTGCTTGCTCTGTTGTGTTTGTTTACTTTACAAAGGAAATGCCTTCCCTTTTTATCAATAATTACGCCTTGGTGCTAGTCGCTAGCCCCTGGCCTGTGGAAGGCAGGCTTGGGGTAGTCACGGCACGGGCCTCAAGGACGGGTTGTGACAAATTGATATCAGAGGAGTTCGGTTCTACCACAGAACTCAGGACTCTGATCTTTTTCTATGTGAAGCAATAGTGTTAAGAGTATTGAGTGTGGTTATCAGTCCAGGCAGACCAGTGTTGGTGCGGCGGCCGATGTATCCGTACACCAGGACCCTGACTTCTGATTTCCGACTTAATGCACGAAAACATTGATTGCATGTGTGTTTCAAGTTTTCTTTGTGATTACTTTGTGTCAGCTCACCAGGTATACTGTTCTGACCGTGGGGAACCTGTCTCTTTTCAGGATGGCCCCACGATAGCAGCCAGCTAGGGTTCCAAGCATTGTGCGTGACGACAGCCCACCAAGCGACGAGGCCTCGGTATAGAGCCCTTTGACAGTAGAGGCATCGGCGATACCTCTACCCGCCGAGCCACCGATGCTACCAGCCCCAGCCGCTGACGATGCACGTCGCCTTAGTGCACTGCACGAGTTTCAGCGTCAGCGATCACCCAGGTTCCGCGGGGAGACAGACCCTCAGGCCGCCGAGGATTTTTTGGAGGCAGTTGTACGAGTTTTCATGTTAGTGAGGACACCAGCAGACCTCATGGTGATCCTCGCAGTGAGCCTCCTGCACGTGGCAGCAGGCAGATGGTGGAGCTTGATGCTCCAGGTGCACGATGAGGCATCTCTCCTCTGGACGGACTTTGAGAGCCTCTTCCGGTCAGAGTTCATCCCAGCCACTCTCCATGCGGTACACATCCAGGAGCTTCTATAGCTGCAGCAAGGCAGCTTGACGGTCTCCCAGTACTCGGCAAGATTTACAGATCTCTCACGTTATTCAATGGACATGGTACGGGACCCATTATTCTGGGCCCGGACCTTCGAGCAGGGATTGAGGCATGAGATCAGGGCATCTCTGATCTCCCTCATAATTCCGACACAGGCAGGGGTACTGGAGCGAGCCCTTCTGATCGAGAGCTTCCTTGTTGAGCCTGCATCAGCAGCGAGACCTACCGCAGGGCGGCACGTAGCAGAGTCTTCTGTAGCAGGTAGTCGACGGATGACTCATGGGTCCAGGCAGACCAGACCCTCAGGTAGACGACCTCAAGACACTGGCTCAGTGGTGCAGGGCACACAGTGCGGATCTAGTCTTTCGAGAGGCAGACAGTGCTATGCATGCGGCGGGCAGGGCCACATGGATCGTGAATGCCCGACCCGCCGTACCAAGGAGCAGCAGACGGTTGAGGGGCCACCCAGGCAGAGGCAGAGGGTCGACCATGGCGATCCGTAGGGAGCAGGAGGACGAGGCAGAGGATCTGTCCGAGCAGCAGGTGGTGGGAAACACTTTGAGGCTCTACCACCACCACCACCAGGAGGTCCACCCCGACCACAGGGAGCTGGCGGGCAGAGACAGACACAACTTCAGGCAGTGGAGGCCTACAACCACGGCGCGCCCGAGATGATTCGAGGTACTATCTGTGTCTATTCTACACTTGCTATAGTTCTTATAGACACAAGAGCGAGTCATTCTTTCATAGTCGCTGCCCTTGGTCGGATCTCGGAGATTCCGACAGAGCCGTTGGCTCGATCCTTACGGCTAGAGACTCCTACGGGAGCAGAATCGACGATTACACACTGGTGCCGGTAGTGTGAGCTTACTCTAGGAGGTGAGATCTTCAGATGGGATCTTCTTGTAGTGTCGTTGAGGCCATACGACGTCATCTTGGGTATGGATTGGTTATCTACATTCCATGCTCAGATTGACTGTATTAGGCGCAAGGTGCGATGTGTACGCACTGACGGGAGCAGGTTCACCTTCACTGGAGAGAAGGGAGACTTCGCAGCATAGGATGGACTCTCGTAGAGGAGAGGACAGCCCATCACTCATCAGTTGGCCAGCCTCATCCTAGGATCAGTTGACATGCAGAGTCCTAGTTTTCCTGTAGTGGTGGATTAGTATGCGGACGTTTTCCCTAATGACGTTTCAGGACTACCTCCTCACATAGAGGTAGAATTTTATACTGACCTGTACCCCGGGACAGCCCCGATATCCACTCCAGCGTATTGGATGGCCCCCACTGAGCTTCTAGAGCTATGGGTACAGTTGGAGGACTTGCAGGGAAAGGGATTCATCCGACCTAATGTTTCACCCTGGGCTTCCCCGATATTGTTCGCCAAGAAGGCGGAAGGGAGCTTGCGACTTTGTGTCAACTATCATCGCCTAAACCAGGTGACAGTGAGGAACAAGTATCTACTACCGAGGATTTATGGCCTCTTCGATCAGCTCAAGGGAGCATGGTGGTTCTCGATGATAGACCTCAGGTCAGGCTATCATCAGCTCAGAGTTCGGGACGAGGACGTGCAGAAGACGGCCTTCAGATGTCGGTATGGACACTATGAGTTCTTGGTTATGCCTTTCGGCATGACCAATGCTCTAGCAGTGTTCATGGGCCTCATGAACAGGATCTTTCAGCCATACCTCGATCGATTTTTCATGGTCTTCATTGACGACATTTTGATATACTCGACGATTGAGGAGGAGCACGCCTACCACTTGCGTGTTGTACTGGACACACTCCGAGAGCACCAACTTTATGGTAAGCTCTCGAAGTGTCAGTTCTGGATACGCGAGGTCCACTTCTTGGGACACGTCATCTCTGAGGCGGGAGTTGTGGTGGATCCTGCGAAGATCGAGGTAGTGCTAGCTTGGGATCCACCCAGGAGCGTGACGGAGGTGCGGAGTTTCTTGGGACTAGCTGGATACTACCGGAGATTTGTGTTAGACTTCTCCAGAGTTGCGGCACCACTCTCAGCTTTGACGAAGAAGGGGAAACCCTTCGTGTGGTCAGACAGATGTCAGCAGAGCTTCCAGGAGCTGAGACGGAGATTGACCAGAACACCATCTTGAGGTTTCCGGAGGAGGGAGCAGGGTACGTAGTCTACTGCGATGCATCAGGGACCGGACTCGGATGTGTCCTGGTACAGGAGCGGGCATTGATCTCCTATGGATCACATCAGTTGAGGCCTCATGAGCAGAACTACGCTACCCATGACCTGGAGTTAGCAGTAGTGGTCTTCTCTCTGAAGACATGGCGACACTATCTGATGGGCGAGCGCTTTACAGTCTATTCTGACCATTAGAGTCTCAGGTACATCTTCTCGCAGAATTACCTGAACCTGAGACAGCGGCGATGGCTCGAGTTCCTCTAGGACTATGACTTTGAGATAGTCTATACTCCTGGAAAGGGGAATGTAGTAGCTGATGCACTCAGTAGGAGGACGGGCATTCAGCTACTTGGGGAGGCGACAGATCAGCTAGCCACTTTGCAGATATCCTTCGTGGATAGAGATAGATCATCCTTCCTTCAGTCACTCACAGTCACTCCTCCACTACTACAGCGGGTCAGAGAGGCACAGCGTGGGGATGCCGACTGTGAGACGCGGCGTGCACAGATATCCTTAGGATAGGCACCTGATGGATTCTCCGTGGGAGGAGATCACGATGTCCTTTTCAGAGGACGTACCTTGGTACCAGTTTCTTTACAAGAGGAGGTGATGAGAGAGTTTCACACTTCCCCTTTGTCGGTACATCCTAGAGTGGCGAAGATGTACCAGGATCTCAGACGACAGCACTGGTGGTTGGGCATGAAGAAGGTTGTGGCAGAGTTTGTTTCTCGATGCCTCACCTGCCAGCAGGTGAAGGTAGAGCACCAGGTACCAGCAGGCTTGGTAAATCCCTTGGAGGGCTCGGAGTGGAAGTGAGACGGTATATCTATAGACTTCGTGACTGGACTTCCACGCACTTCCAGAGGTCACGACTCCATTTGGGTGATTGTCGACCGACTCACCAAGTCCGCTCACTTCTTACCCATCAGAGATCAGGGCTCAGTGGATGAGGACAGCTCAGAGCCGGCAGAAGTCTTATGCTAACAGGAGGCGGAGGCCACTAGAGTTCGAGGATGGCGACCATGTCTTCTTGCGAGTCTCACCTCGATGTGGATTACGGAGATTTGGCTGAGGCGGAAAGTTGTCTTCGTGCTTCATCGGACCATTCCAGGTACTCAGCAGGATTGGCGAGGTGGATTATCGCCTGGCTCTACCACCTCAGTTACAACGGGTGCACAACGTCTTCTACGTATCTCAGCTGAGGAGATACGTGCACGACCTGACGCATATCATTGACCATGGGGAGCTGGACGTTGATGATGGGGCGAATTTTGCGAAGGTGCCAGTGGAGATTGAGGATCGACATGAGCGGGTCCTACGTGGACGGTCGATTCCTCTTGTGCGCATCAAATGGCAGCACGGGAACCTCCAGGAGAGCACTTGGGAGCGGGAGGCTCAGATGCGTGCTCAGTACCCACATTTGTTTCCCTAGTTTATGATGTATCTTTACAGGGGCGTAAATCCCTGAGGTGGGAGTAATGTAAAGACCGGTAAAATTCAAGGAAAATTTTTTTTCTTAATTTTATTCGGAATTTTACAAGAACACAGTTTCTGACGGCACCTGATTTCGAGGCCCGGTGTGCCCGGAATCATTTTCTGAAGTTTAGCTCGGGTACATTTAGTGAACGAATGAGCGGGTTTTTCTAACTTTTGAACCGGTGCTCGGAATCGAATTTTGAGGGCACCGATGGAATTGTAGCACTGGTAATTGTTTAGAAACACCTTTTTCGGAGTTACGTTTGCTCGGGTGTGGTTTTTAATTTTTGGGGTTAAGTTAAGGAATAAAATAAAAGTGGTGCAACCGTTTTTTATTTTATTTTTCTTAACCTAAGTTAAGTGTATGATGTGGGACCCACAATATCCTACCCACTTGGTAGGATATTTTTGAGGTGGGGCCCACATGATCCCCACCATTTCTTTTCTTCCTAAACCCCACCTTTAATTAAGTAACTCACCTGCACCCCCTTCTTAATGAAGTCAACCCTTATGTTTAATCTGGATAATAAATGCCTCATTAATTGGGCGGTTTTAAACTCCTCAATTAATTCAATTAATTGATTGTTTCTTTTTTTGAAATTCAAATCATTGGCTGGGGTGTTAATAAAATAAGACAACTCTTATTTTATTAAATTTGTTGGGTTGTGAGAGGCTGGGGAGAATTCACTCAGGTTCTTGAAGTTATTCCTCCTCACGAAGAACGCGAAGAACGCGAAGAACGCGAAGAACGCGAAGAACGCTGACCTCCGACAAAGTTCGATAAGAACGTCAGATCCTCGGAGATCGATGACGCGATGTCGATGAATCCTTTCCCCGCGATGTGACGATCTTCCTTCCACGACGCTTCTTCTGAGGCGTTCCTTCTCCTGCGACAATCTTCGAATCATCGACGCTTGAGGTAGGGGGATTATTATTTCATTTGTTCCTGATTACTTCATCGTTGACTTATCGTCTGTTTGGGGCCGCCTGTTATCGGAATAACGGGAGGAGGTCGGACCGCACGAACACGGCCGACCCTCCTCTCCCCTTTGGTTGTTTGATATTGTTTGCGGCACGAACAAAGAAACGCGGTGCTGAAGCACCGCGCGGAAATATTAAAGAAAGGGGGAGAAGCACAGCGCTGTCATGTCGCACCGTTGAAGACGAACCAAAGACGCGGCACCGTCGCGCCACGCCGGAGAACCACAAAAGTGCCGCGACCGGAGCGGGGTCGCGGCAGAGGTGAACGGTGTCGCCGTGCCACGCCAGAAGGACCAAGGCTGTGGTGGAGCGGGGAGACTGGCGGCCGATTCCGGTCCACCGGCGTCGGAGCAGGGGGACCAGCCAGCGCTGGTCCCGTGGCGGCAGCAGCCGGTCGGCCAGAGCGGGTCGGCCGATCGGGGGAAAATCGGGGGTTCGTAACCCCCGGTCGGCCAGCAGGTGCAGCCCCCTACATGGGGGCCGCAGGTTCACCACGTTGGGGGCAGCCCCCCCCCCCCCTCTTCGCTCGGCCGTAACGGCTGAGCCGGCCGCCTGGCCGCCCGGCCAGCGCCAGCACGCCGAGCCGAGCCGCCGGGCCGCACCAGCCGGTATGAGCCGCGCCCAAGCGGGCCGGACCCGGGTTGGGTCGACTCGGTTCGGGCCGACCCAGGGGGTACCGGGCCGGGTCGGACCGGGCCCGAACCCCCTAATACCGGACCTCTCATGGTATTTTGCCCATAACTTGGGTTGCGGACCTCCGATCGACGTGTCGTCAGCTGCGATGTGATCCTTGGATCGAGACGGTCGTTTCGGTATTTTACACTCAAGGTTTCGGAGTACTTTGGGTTCGTCCAGGTTGGTTTGTACACGAAACCAACCGGGCCCTCGGAGCGGAAACGCTCATAACTTGAGCTCCGAACGTCCGATTGACGTACCGTCGACTTTGATGGATTCCTCTAAGTGAGACGGACCTTTTGGCTTACTCCACTCGAGGTTTGGACACAGTTGGAGTACGTTTGGGTAGTTTTTGACTTAAAAACCAATCGGGCCCCTAGAACGAAAAAGCCAATAACTCTCAGACCGGGCGTCTGATCGACGCGTCGTCTGTCACGTTGAGTTCCTGTTGACGATACGGAACTTTTGGATACATCAACTCCGGACTATGTGTCAGTTGATGTATCATCCCCTCGACTCGTGGAGCAAACCCTCACGAATGAGCTTGCTGTGTGCGGGAACCCTAGAGCTGGCTGCGACTGCAACGACGATGACGACTGTGCAGAAATCCTCCGTGGATTCGACGGCGACGACTACAGCACTCAGCGATCCTACATGGATCAGTGATACCTATCCTGTGTAAGTCATATCCTGTGTCGGTCAGCACTCAGCGGCCCTGTGTGGGCCAGCACCTATAGATCCTGTGTGGGTCTGATCATGTGTGGGTCATTGTGGGGGTTAGTTACCTATCGATCATGTGTGGGTCAGATCCTTTGTGGGTCATTGCGGGGGTTAGTACCTATCGATCCTTTGTGGGCCCGACAGCTTAGATGAATCAGTGGCTACATCTGATCATCTCTATCATCATACAAAGAAGTATACCTGTGTTAGCTGAATCTTGTTTTGTTTTCCTATGTGGATTGTGTTGGGATATCCTGTGTGGATGTGATCAAACTTGGGCTTGGATATTGGAGCCGAACGAGAATTGATGACTTAGGTATATGTATGGGAATATACCTAAGTGGTGTTGGATGTTACTTCATGATTGTATCTTTCCTTTTTGGATTATCCTTTGTGGATTCTGGGAGACCTTCAGGGGTCTCAGGGTCCCTACTGAGTAGCTTATACTCACCTCTGCACGGGCTATGCCCGCACTACGTTGTGTTGGTTGCAGACGACGGATAGCGCTGATCATGGTTGAGGCACGAGGAGCAGGTCGGTACCTGGAGGTGGGCCACTGGGCGGGGCATACTCGGAGCGGACGGCTGGACCCGAGGATCTGTGGAGGATATATGTACCCACCCTTCAGGTGGGACTTCCAGTGGACAGCTCGAGGCTACGGCTTTACTTTTCAGTTGTTGTACTCCCTTTTTCAGTTGTACTTTACTTTCAGTTTGGGTTTGTATTATGGCCCACTTACTTTTCTGCACTTACTATTGTACCCAGCTTTACTTAGTATTTACTTTTTCTTGCTTGCTCTATGGTGTTTTTTTACTTTAAAAAGGAAATTCCTTCCCTTTTTATCGGGAATTACGCCTTGGTGCTAGTCGCCAGCCCCTGGCCTATGGAAGGCGGGCTTAGGGTAGTCACGGCACGGGCCCTGAGGATGGGTCATGACATTACCACATCAGAATCACTTGCCATAATTCAAAAGGCATTCCCACCGTGTGCTTTTTACCAAAATTTTCACAAATTGTAAAACTAATTTTCTTACCATCATAATTTTTTGAAGAATTTTTCCCTTTGGTCTGCCATATTGACCTCTTATTATTCTTGTTTTCAAAGAACACATGATCATCAGTAAACTCCATTTCCACATTCTCTACACACTGAACAAGTTTTTCATAACTTTTTAACTCATGAGAATCCAATGCCCTTCGATACTTTGGCTTTAATCCTGAGTAAAAATGATTGATTTTACTATCATGATCCTAGATGAAATTTAGAGCATACCTTTCCAATCGGGTGAATTTTTCTTCATAAGCATCCACCTAGTCATCCTCTTGCCTCAATTCCAATATTTTTTCCATCCTAAGTCGAACCACCTTAGGAAAATATTTCTCAAGAAACATATCTTTGAATTTATCCCAATCTAGAGCATCATGCTCATCATTATCTATGATATTCTTAACCATCGACCACCACTGATCAGCTTCACCTTTAAAACAGTAAACAACAAGACTGAACTTTTGATTTTCTGAACACCCCATGACATTGAAAATATTTTCTAGGGCTTTAATCCACTCTTCATCTAGCACAGGGTTAGTCGATCCTCTAAATGACAGAGGAAATTGATTCATGAAATGCTCCACTACCAACATGTTTTTCTATGGTTGATCTAGCTGATCTCGTGTATGGATAGCACCACCATTTATAGCATGAGTCAATTATTCCATCACTGCAACAAATTTTTCATTTCTGGTTCTGACCATCTCAGGTTATTGATTTGGAAGGTTGTTTTCCTATGGATTTCAAACCAGTACAGCTACCTTGTTTCCTCTATGTAAAACCATTCTCAATAGACATATATTAGATAAAGAAACATGGTAATATTAAAATTATATATCATTTCAATTTGATCATAAAGTAAAAATAATTTATGGATATTCTATTAAAAATATCCTAACCCCTAAAGTTATCTAAATTGACCTTTGATACCAACTATAAGGCTCCAACCTTAAACTTTACATAATCTTGAGTTAAGTCAAGAATTTTCATTGATGGTATTTTTAGGTTTAGAGTTTTTGAAAATTAGAACATATCTATTACATAACAAATAAAATTTATACAAAGTAGATACAACTAATATAGTATCCATTCACAATATAAAACTTTTAAAAGTAAAAATGATTACTTTTTCTTGATAAAAAATCATCTTGACTTATTATTTTCCCTTACCAATACTTATAACCTATGAAAACATTTTAAAAACTTGGGATGAGCATAAAAAGCTCAGTAAGAGATATAAAATAAGGAAATAAAATGTTATTCCATGAATATTTATAAACCCATAAAATCATAAGAATCCTGAAAAACTTTATAGAAATCATAAATCATAAAGGTAACTTATAGAATTCATATCATACATAGATTTTAGCTTTCAAAACTATATAGGGACTAACCTTCATGGTTATGTTTAGAATACCCATCACAGTATATTCACTAATTCTATTAGGATAAACCTTAATGTTTACCTATTTCTTGTTACCCAATTCATTGGAGATCTATCATGGTCTCACCTGCCCTTGGTTTATCACAGAACCACCCATATACATAAGCAATGCCCAAGAACCATTACATAATCATAAAAAATTAACAAGCATAAAGGAAAAATAACATTTCCACATTTCAATCATAAGATATCATTTAAAGATATTGATATAATCAATATATTCTCAAAACCATTTTCAATAAAAAAAATACCTAAAATGGAATATGATATTTACTTTTCTTTTAAAAACATTACGGCTTGTATAGGAAGCCAAATACGACGGCAGAAAGTTCATTGTCACCGTATATGTTAAAAAAATTATTTTTTCATTTAGTAAAATGATTCATATAACAAAGATTCATTTTAAAAACCTTTGAATGAAATTAACAATCAAAGGGGTTGATTATACATTGTATAAAATAAGGTGGTATATATTATCGAAATATTCCTTAATGAAATAATATTGAGATGAAGTCCCTTACCATGAGTCTAAATCATCACGTACAATCTTTATATTTATGAATATTAAACTTCTATTAATTTATAATTGCTTGAGAACATTTTTCAAGTTTATTATTCATTTTATATCACTTATTACCATGTTATAAAAATTACAAAATTATTTAAGTTCATATTGGATGTTTTGTCGATATTCGGTACTTGAGTCAAAACTGAACATGGTTTTGATGTAACCAGTCCATGTGGTAATAAGTAAATCATATCCAAAATATTATTAATGAAATAATAATAAATTTTATAATTCAATTATACATTTTAAATCAAACCATTCATTTATGATATGAAAAATTAACAGCATTATAATCATGGAGATGGTAGACCATACGTACACTTGAGTAATGTTTCCATTTTTCATTGATCATTATGAAAATAAGGTAATTATTATTCTACATTTACAGAATGATTATAATATTATTAACATAATAATAATCATTTAAACATACTTACATATATCATAAAATTGATGTGGTGAATAAAAACGATTCACATCGCTTTGTGGAGGTGATAGTTCACACGTACGCACAAACGACGTTATCGTTTTTATGTGAATGGAATGTAAGAACATAATTGAAATATTATTCTTTTAAAATGATAAATATTTCATGAATATAATATATAAATATTTATTCCATCATTATAACCAGTATTGATAGACGGTAATGAAAAAAATTAGATTGGTTTGTGGAGGTGATATTTCACACGCAGGCACATGCAATTAATTCCTTTCCCATTAAATGGAAGTAGAGATGGATTTAAGTGATGATATTAACATAATAACATATAAGTATATTTTTTATACTTTATTTATTACCACATCATGGTTTAAGGAGTTTTAAGGAAGTGGAAAAATAAAAAAAAAAAAAACTTAAAGAAAATGATACCTCTTCTTCGGTTGATCACCTTTAAAGAACATCGTAACACCTCTAAGAAGGGTGTTCTACCTAAACCAAGTCCTCAAGAATGTGGGTATAGATTCTATGAAGAGTTTTTTCAGGGCTTGTCCAAACAAAAAAAATCTTGAAGTGTGAGTATTAGGGAAGAGAGGATACCATTTTATAGAAGAGGGAAGGGGAACCCTTGAAAACTCTTAAATTATTAAATTAATATAAATTATTTTTTTAATTAAAATGGATCCAACTTGAGATATATATAATATAATATGAGTTTAGTTCTAAATCCTCTCATCCAATAATTTTTAGACATGTATCGATTTTATTTTAAATCGTATCTTTTTGGTTTACCCTTAATTATTCTCTTTCAATTTTAATTGTGGTAACAACATTTTAATTATTAAGAGGCTATTAATTTTACTTATATAGGGCCAATTTCCCATAATTGGATACTTAATGAAATTTTAGAATTTATCATATTCACTTTGTGATTTTAAAATATTTTTATGATTTTTAAATAACTTAATAAATTACTATTTTTATTAAACATCAATTATGTCAGTTTTTACTCTATTCATTTTATTGAATTTAAATAAATTACAAAAAAGATATATAAATTCAAAAAAAGAATTTAATATTCTTTTAAAATGTCACATTCACCTATAAAAATCTTGGATAGCATAAATTATTTCAAATAATATTTATTTTAATATTTATAATATCATTTATTTGATTTCTTCACTAATAAAGCAATCATTGCATCATCATTATGTCACAATTAAATTTATTTATTTAATATCTAAAAATTATAAATAAAATACGATGATGTATTAAATGCTTTTATATTTCTAATGAATATTTATATTTGAAGATATCACTTATAGAAACCCATATTAAATTTCGTTAGTAAGAAGATATATGTTTATAACATATTTTCCTTTAATTTAAATGTTAAGTGTCTTAATCACACCCAAGTGGCTTCCAAAGGAAAAATTTAGATCCCAATGGTTGTCTTGGTCATTCATATCTCATAAAATAATATTAGTACAATTTTTAGGGTAGTTTTATGTTATTATAATTTTATTTTTACCCTTATTTACCTAATTTACCCTTTAACCGTGGTAAATAAAATACTAAATTTATTATTCACCAATAATTATTTTGATCCTATTAAACCAAATTTTTCATACCGATTAAAGAAATGTATGTTAGTATTTAAAAATTAAATTCACATAAGTGTAAAAATTAAATTTAAAATTAATCCCATTGTTGGAATGAGAAAATAGGTTTTTAAAAAGTAAAAACCATGAAAAGATTAACATGTGTTTATATCAAATTTGAATGTGAAATTACTTCCAATGACCAATATTGGATTTATTGATAAAAAAATAATATAAATTTAATTTAAAACCAATTCAAATGATAATATAACAATACAAATAAATTAGACAAAAATGATGTTTTGAATTAAAATGCAGTATTTTTCATCATTCATTAAAATATGAATTTTATCAAAAAAATACCAAATATCAACCAAAGTAATTTTTGGTGTCCTTCTCCAAAATAAGAAATTTATTTTTTCAAATAAAACATATAAAAGTTACAAAAACTATTTTTAAAAAGTTTCTCCATCAAAAGGTGGTCAAACTACCTTTTAAAAATATTAGAGTATTTTATGCTTAAAATTGGATTTATTCTGATTTTAAGCCTCTAAAATTTATTTTATGAGTGTAAAAACATTTAACAAACATGTCTAAACATAATATAGTTATTTATGTTCATTCCCACCAATACAATGACTAGGTGTTAACTACCATTTAAAATAATAATATTAATAATGTATTATTTTTTGGTATAACTTAGTCTTGTGTGCAACGTAAGATTTTGGAGAAACCTGTTGTTGGGTGTCGGGTATGCTATTGGAAATAGCATCCACTTTTAAGTAAAATTAATATCTAATTCATAAATATTAATATATATGAAAATGTCTTATTCTATAATTACCTGGGATGTTACATCACCCTTCCCTTTCTTCATAACATAAGCATCACCCTTATCACGAGGTTGAGATCGCACCCATTTTTTACATCAGAACTAAATCGAGATCCCTTAGTGAAGGTGTATACAACTACAATACCCTATAATTCCCTCACATAGAAACACTGAAGATGAAAAAATTTCTCACATGCATGAAAAACCTTGGGTGCTACCTTAAAATCAGGTTTGAGATGTACCTTTCTCTCACACTGATAAAATTCCACATATCCCTCCCCTAAAATCTATTGCACACTCCTACCACCACCTCAAAACTAGTCACCCCACTTCCTATTCTGACCAGAACATAAAATATGGCAGCCTCCTTTTACTACTGATGCTTCAAAGAGTCCTGTCTTCATAGCTATATCCACCTCATTCATAGCTACCTTATCTAAAACCTCAAAAAGGTGGTTATGGTTATAATAATAAGAATAAACTGAATATCATCCCTCAAACACATCTCGAACCTCCAATATTTAAGTTAGTCAATAGAAGCAAACTCTAGTGATAGGTGAACCAACTCAGTGAAATGATTATCATACTCCAAAACTGAACACTCCCCTTACTCTAAGGCCAATAATTCATGAGTCTTATCCACTCAAAATATTTCAAGATAAAATTATTGATTGAAGGATTTATTGAATTTATTCTAGGTTAGATATTCATGAAACTTGTATTGCATAATAAATTCCCACCACTTCCTTATTGAACCCTCAAGCATATAAGTAGTCAAACCAACCTTGGAGTCTTCTAGAGTTTTTATGAAGTATAAAATCATCTCAATCCTCATAATAAATTATTCTAATTAATATTCTCCCTTGTCTCCATGAATGATTAGTGGATACTTCTTAGTGAATTCCAAATCATTGTCAACATTCTATTCTATTTCAACGTCGGTAACTTGTCCCAAGGACTGGATCATTAGTACTATAGTTTCCACTAATACTGAGTCAACCAAAAAATCAACCTGAGAGTCTCACTCAGTATCTTCCTCTATATAATTAGAAGATGGTCTTCTTGGAGGACCCATATTCTAAAAAAAGCAGATAAAAACCATCAATAATAAAATTTTAATCCTTTATCATAAACTTAATTTTAGATAATTGAATCAAAAGGCTAAAACTATAAACACAGATTCTAGACAACCCCATACTTCCCATGGTAACTTGAGGTTTTTCATGAAAGTGAGATGTCTATGCACACTTCCATACTACCAAAAAAGTTTCAAAATTCCTACCTACAGTCTATAAATAACCTCCAGACACAATAGGGTGATAAAAAGTATGAGTGTAAAATGATAACATAAGGCTTTGATACCAATTTGTAATAGAAAAACCTGGGGAAACCCATAAATTTACCCAAATTTTCCTTCCACAAGGCTCGAAGAATGTTCCTGGTCGCCATGGGCTGGCGGAAATCACTAAAGTATCATAAAAAAGAAACACAGGATTGATTTATCCCTCAAAAGACATATAATAATATTTAATTAATCATAGTATCACAGAATATATATAAAATACATCATATATGAAAACAACCAAACCATAAAGGTAACATCCAACAAATAAATAACAAGGTCAAGATAAATGAACTAAAAGACAATCAACATGGAACCTGAAGTAACCCATGGGTCCATCTCCATGTGACTATATATCACCACCATCCCAATCCATTGGAAGGTAACACGATCCCGGATATCCATCCTATACATGGCACTCTTCCATTTACCTGTATCTTGTAAAAACAAGGCTAAAAATTCCCAATGGAAAAATTAGGGTGTGAGTACTAAATCTTAGTAGGATTCCACCAAATAATCTAAAAAATGTTTGTCCAAATGAATCCATTGGTTCTTATATAAAACTTTTTTCAAAAATATTTCAAAAGAAATCATCTTTCCATATAAAACCATCCTTTGGTTTTCTTTTAAAAAACATGACACATTATAATAATAAAATTAATATTAAATAACATATATACATGAGGCATAAGTAGATAAATAATAAAATTTGTCATGCATCAATATCCATAACAAGTCGGAAAATAATCATATCAAATAAGCATGCACATAATGTATCCATAAAACACTAAAGGTAAATCCACAACATGAGGGTGTACATAACTAAGACACACAAAGAAACACTAGATAGTATAAGTGAATCTTAAATTTTAGGAACCTTAGTCTCCTATTAAGGCTACCTACTATAAACCATGGAATTATAGGCACCTACCCTAGTGATAGCTTACTCTACTAAGGTTTACATATGTTTAGTTTTTTCCTATACCCCAAGGTCTCCCAATGTGTTATATATCATCATTACATTTAAAGAAAACCAAACCCATATTTTATAAAAAACTTTATATAGATATGTCACACCACTTCCAAGGTTGAAAAACTATTTCTAAATCAAAACTAACTTTGAGGCATTTTATCAAACATAACATGCGGATAAAATTTAGTTTTCAATGAAAACCCATTTTGAAAACACTTTCCATTGCCACCAAAGATTAAACATTCAATTTACTAAATAAAAACCAAATGATATAATTTTAAGAATACAATAATTATAAGGTATATATTTAACACCCCAATATTTTAAACTAAGAACATTGTGTTCGATGGCATATATGATATGCAACATCGAGCGTAAATGATCTGTTAAATATAAATATGATCATCATAACCTAGCTAATAAATTAGTGGGTATGAATCGGATTAACCAAATTATTATATATATATATATATATTCAAATAAATACAAAATTATTGATAAATATTTAGTAAATAATCACTCAAATTTTTAGTAAAGTCATTTTATGCTTCAAAATACATTTTCTTCAAAATGGTTTTATTTTTCATTTTATGTTTGGGAATTATAATTAATATATACTAATTTTAGAAATTTCAGTTTATAAAAATAAATAAATTTTTAAATCATCATATCAAAATTATTTTAGGTTTAAATTTTGGTATTTTTCTGAAAAGAGTAATTTTTCAGTGAATAGTGAAAAATACTGTTTTTTGTAAAACTGTTATTTCTTTTTAATAAATTAAGTAATTTAAAAGTATAATTATGATTTGAAATTTATTTAAAATTAACATATCTATTATTTAATTAGATTTTAAATAATTAATTACATTTGAATCATCTTTATACCCGATTTTGGTCTAAGTTTATTTTTAGGCCTAAAAACACATTTTTTTAAATTATTTTTAAATGGATAACGTTCCTCCATTTTAATTTATTAAAATAACCAATAATAAAAAATTATTTAAATAAATTTTTTATATTATATATATATATATTAATTTAAATCCATATAAATATGATCACTAGACATATATTTAATGTAAGATCATCTTATGCTTGAAAAATGCATTTCTTGAAAAACCATTGTTCGACATGATTTGTGGATTTATTTTTAAATTTAATCCTACAAATTATGTGAATTAAATTTAATAAATTGAATTTAATATTTATAATAATCAGTATTAATATTATATAATAAGTTCAACTTAATTTTTGTTCATAATGATTAATAAAGACAATTAAATTTATTTACCATGATTAAGGTTAAAACGAGGTTTTGCGCATTACATGCGCTTGTGCTAAAATTAATTGTCCACACACTTATAATTTTTATTTGAGAATTTTTAATTAATATTTATAATTATTAGGTAAAAATTATATAATAAGTATCATTTTATTTTTGTCTTAAATTATTAATTACCCAGGTTAAAAAAAACTAGTTACTGTAGTGAAAACTAAAATAGTAAAAGTGAGTAAACTTAGAGGATAAGTAATAAAATATTTAAAAAATGTTTATTTTTATGTTTTTGAGGTTTATATAGAACTTAAATTCCCTAAAATATCATATTTATAAATTTTTGAGGCAGTTGGGGTTAGAGTGACTTCCCATTATTGAATAGTTTAGAGTATTTACAAAAATGTCACTCCTCCTCAATTATAAAAGAGCACCCCCTCCCCTCACTTATTCACACATATCAAGAAATTTGGATTAATAAAAACCTAAAAAAATATCTCCCAAAAATACTTAGACACATTTTAGTGATTCTTGCATTTCCAAAAGACCAACCCTAGGGTCCTTAATAAGAGACCCAAAGGAGGTTCTTCTAAGTGAAGGTAAATGTCTTCACTAAGTTCCTTCTTATTATTTATTCTTTTTCCAAATTCAATTATGAATTAAAATTTAAAATATAAAAACACCATTATATCCCATATAATTAAATATTATTATGTTTATGGAATAATATTTTTCCATCTCCTCCTCCATCAAATGGGAAACAAAGTCATCGCTCGTGTGTACCGTGGACTACCACCTCACGAACTGGTGTAATTTTTTTCCATCATAAACTCACATAGATATTCATAATAATGAAAATAATGAATATATATTATACATATAAAATGATATTAATTTTTTAAAATCAATATATTATCCACTTCCTTACGCTTTCACTCATTAAGGGAATGATATCGTCGCTCATGTGTACATACGACATATCGTCTCCACAAAGATATGCGATTTGTTTTACTTGTAAAACTTTTAAAAATGGTTTTAAAAATGTATATAATGAATAAATATTATATTTATAACATTAATATAATTATGGATATGATGGATCTATATCCTATGCATAAGAACCAAAACTTCTGCGACAAAACATGCATTAGAAAACAAAGCAGTTAACACCCGAAACAGTGGTAATAATGAAATACTATTAATGAAAAGGTGATAAGATGTTATAATAAAATTATATATGATATTATAAATATGAATATAATTTTAGTATAAATTAATACCATGTTTAAATCCATTATACAGGATGTTAAAACATGTTCAACTAGAGGGAAATGTGGTGCAAGAGACTTTGTCTCAATTTCCTTTCATTGAGGAATATTGTAATATTATGCACATAAATTATTTTATATGGTATATATACTGACTATTTCACATGTAATATAATGAATAATTCATAATTTATGGTATTTTAAGTTTCAATTTTAATTATTTCATCCAAGGGTATTTTCTTTAAAGTTTCAAGTGGTAAGGAATTTCATAACTCAATTTCTTTTCATTAGGTTATATTACTTCTTCATTGAATTTGATATTATATGATTATGTGTGTAATGAATTTGATTATTTTATGTTGTGTTAAAAACTATCTTATGTGGATTTAAATTTTATACACATAATCAATCCATCTATTAATCCTCATTTCAATGGTATAATCATTGTAAGGTATTTTATCTCAATTTCTATTCCATTGGGACATATTTTTTAATATGTACCTATTCTCTTTTATGTGGTGTATAGACAACAAATTTTATATATTTATCATGAATACCTATTTACTCATTATGGTTAATGTTTAAATTCAAGTTTATTCTTTCAAGGGGTTATAATTTTAAAGTTACCAATCTCACTTTCTTTTTGGGATTACTTTTAATCTCATTGGAGGAATATTATCATTTATCCTTCATAAGATCCAATAATTTTATTATATACTACATATTTAAGTATTTTATATATTTTATTCCAAATTTTCCTCTATTTGGTACTTGAATCAAGATAATAAAAGTTTAAAACAAAAAATGGTCTTAGTTCTCTTTAAATCGAATACATCTTTCTTCCATGTCCATGTTTTTAAAAATTGTTTTACAAAAGTCATTTTATTTATTCAAATGATGTATTAAGGAACGTTTATGTTATAATTGAATTTTAAAAATGTTTTTAAAGGAATATTTATAATATTTTTTGAAAGGTTTTTTTTTGACAAAAGTCAAAAAGAAAGTTTTTTTAACGTATAGGGCGATAACAAACTCCCCCGCTGCCGTAACCATTTAACAAAATGTAGATTATTCTACTTGTTTTCAATGGTTTTAAAAAGAAAAATATTTTATGAAATATTATTTTAATATTTCCCTTATATTCCTTTTATTCTTACAAAGGACATGATTTTATTGCAAAAACTTATATTCCTGATAAATCGATGGTCACCTCTCATCTCTTGATTAATCTTTTGATTGTTAACTTTCTCCTAAAATAATCAATTTCTTGCGATAAATTTTCATTAGAAATTAAATTTATCTTAAATATACATATTACTTATATCATGAATATGATTATTTCCTAAACCGTATACCATTTTCATATATGGTTTTTACATTGAAATTTATTTGATTAACTAGGTAAATATTGAAAAATTCACATCCTTTACTCAATATAGATATTGATTGATAAGGAATATTGTTCATGAATTAAATATATCATTTGATATATGAGGAATGAATTGGACATAAAATGATATGTGGAACCCAAAATTATATATCCCCTCAATGCATTAGTAGGTCTCATGCAATAAATCAATTGACCAAATTAAATGGATTTTTACCCATAGTTTTAAACTATCTTGTGAAAGGTATTGAAGGTATAAATATAATGATGTTTTAGATCATGAAATATAATATTAATAATTTCCTTCATTTAAAATTTAGTTATTATTATTATCCATGATATTATTTCATTTATATTATCTATGGATGTATTTTGTGCACAAGTTATTGATTAAATGGAATGTGTTTTCAGATATCTACCTTGCTATATTGATTATTACCTATCTAATAATGATAGTAAATTTATTGATTAAATGGATTTTGTTTTTATTTATTTACCTTAACATATTGATTATGTCTTATTGATTCATGATATATTATTTTGTATGTAACCCTTACTGATCATCTGAGCTCACCCTTTATTTATTTTCCTTTCCCCCGGATATAAAGATGGAATTTTTAAATGAGTTCTGGGATGAAGAACATTTAATGAAATTATATTGTAATTTATGTTTTCAAATGTAATTTAAGACTCAAGTTTTTATCTATTTTATCAAGAATACTAAAATATTCAGTCCTTTAGGATGTGATCAATTGAATCTTATTATAATGTAGTAGATACTAGATTTAGGTTACTAAGGTTGGGTTATTTATTTTTTGTATTATAAAAAGTTTACTAGAAACATTGGGAACCAGATTTAGGAAAACATAGATTATGGAACATAACCCTATGGTATAATTTGGGGATAAGTATAGAGGAACATCTTAATGTTTTGGTGAAGAAGTGATTATATGGTTTTTCCTAGAAATGAATACTTGTATGGATACTATAAGTGGATGTGGTTATAGCACAATTATACCTAGAGGTAATAAATCCAAAAGGGGAACATTGGTATTTGACTCGATCGTCGCTTGGTGCAAGATAACATGTCTTACTGCACACCTGGTTTGACACTCCCTGGGGATAGTCTTAGGATAATTCACATTTTATTTACAAACTATCATGAAGGATTTGAATAGATAATGATAATGTATGACCTAGGTTAAACCTAAGGTGTCATAGATTAAAAAAATAAGGAATCATGATTTAAACATACTATAAATTATCACATGGTTTTACATTATGATTATTGTTTCTCACGCCATGCTTTTTTGTTTTAGTCAATGGATAGAACTCAAAGGAATCATGTTAACATAAAATATGATGAAAATGTGGTTATTATGAAAATATGGGATGATTAATGGATTGAAAGATATCATGATTATGACTAGCCAGTTATCCTGATATATGATTAAAAACTGGCACCTGAACCAACTCTTGGACTCCCCATAAAAGAGAAGGACGGAGTCCGCTAAGAGCCCGAGTGGTGGAGACCATGGAGGAAAGAATAATCAATTTCATTCATGTAAAAAATGTGCAAAGAGACACCCATGATAATGTATCAAAGGAATAAGAAAGTGTTTTATGTCCGGAAAAGAAGTGCATATACAAAAAATTGCTAAGTAAAAGTGATGAGTTCAATGGATGGAAATAAATTTCATCCTAGAGATCTATTTATAATTTTTTGTCATAAATGTGGGGAACATGTGCATTACCCGAGTCAATTACCTATTTTAAAGGTTAACCCATAGACCAACTAAGGGCCTATATTTAAGTAAAAAGGTTTCAGTGTTTATGTATTGGGATTCAAGAATTATATTGTAGAATTATATTTACTAATGGCATTTTGGTTATAAGAATCATGAAACGTCTAAGGATTGGGTTGATTTTAGAAGTATATATGTCTTCATGTAAGATTAAATAAAAATTATGAATACTATCATGGGTTTATGAGTTTAAGGTTTATCATAAGTTCAATGTCTTAAACACCCCTTTTTTAGGTTTTATGTGATGGGGAGTTTATCATGATTAAGGGTATTTTGGGAGACATTTATGGAAATACATCCCATTGGTTTAGTATATGTTTTAGTGAAAAGATTATTTTAGGAACAATTTTTTTATATTTTGTGGACATAGGTTTAAATTTATTGATAACCTTTAGGGTTAATATGATCATTGGTGATAATGTAATAATATTCAATTAATATTATTTGATTTCATGAAAAAATAAGTCTTATATAAAACTTAGTGGTTAAAAAGTGATTTGATGATTAATATTATTTTTAAGTATGTTCATTATATTTTTGAGAATTTTATAGGAATTATATTAATATGGTTTCAGAAAAAGGACAATATGTATGTTGGGTGACAACCTGTCGCATCCGATAAGGCCATGAGACTTGAATCCACAAATGAAGGATGATAAGGGTGCAACACCTACCACTGACCTATGTGATTCCCTAGTTAATATGATATTTTTTTACTTAAATTATTTTACATATATATACTTATGGAATGGGTTAAGTTAAATTTTCTGTGCTGCTATTGAGGTTTTAGAGATTAATGTATTATATTTGATAACTAGTGCTAACAACTTTGGTTTTTGTAAATATTTAGAGACAAATGAAAAGTTTTTTCACTCTTTTAGGTATCTTACGATTCATTAAAAGTTAATTTTATCACTTTAGGCATAAAAAATTCATCTTGGATATTCATTTCTTGGAGTAATAAATGAAGTGAAAATTGATCGAAGCACAACCAATGAATGAAATTGTGATTATGAAAATAAAAAGATATCAAGTAATTATAATTTCATGGTGTTCAATATCTTGATAGTAAAAAAATCCCTCAAATATAATAAATTGATCTTGAAATAAAAAATTTATCATATTACCTTCATATTTGATGAATCAATAGTCTTTTAACTCATCACAAATTTATGGTTTTATGGTCATTATCTTTCTCTTAATCATTCACTTTATTATAATAAATGATCTCTAGCACTCTCCATTTTTATTTACACTTTTCTTCTATGTCCATATTTCTAATTACCACCAATGTTATTATACTTGCAAATCTTGTTATGTGTTATTCTAGATAACCCTTTTATTTCCCTTCCCCTCTTTTAAGAGAAAGTTTTATTAACCCTTTTTATGATGTGGGCTTCCAACAAATGAATTTTCAAATATAAAACCCTTGATTTATGAATTTAAGTTAAAATTGAGAGGACACAATTTATTGAATGTGGGGAGAATTTACCACACCAATATTTTAAAAGAATAACATTATGTTTGATAGTATATATGAAATGCATCATAGAGCTTAAACGACCCGCGAAATATAAATATGACTGTTATCACCTATCTATTAAATTGAAGGGTATGAATAATATTAACTAAATTATGAAATATAATATATATGGGTCCTAATAAATAAAAAATTATAGATAATTTTTTAGTAAATAATCACTAAATGTTTAGTAAAGTCATTTTATGCTTCAAAATACATTTTCTTCAAAAAATGGTTTATTTTTCATTTTATGTTTGGGAATTATAATTAATTTATACCACATCTAGGAATTTTATTTTATAAAAATAATATAATTTTATAAATTAATTTATAAAAATTATCTTAGGGTGAAATTTAGGTATTTTTCTAAAAAGAGTAATTTTTTAGTGAATAGTGAAAAATACTTTTTTTGTGAAACTGCCATTTCATTTCAATAAATTAAGTAATTTAGAAGTCCCATTATGATTTTAATTTTATTTAAAAGTAAAAAATGTATTATATATTTATATTTAAAATAAATAATTACATTTTAATTATCTTTATACTTTATTTGTTCTAAGTTTATTTTAGGCTTAAAACACATTTTTTAAACCGTTTTCAAATGCATAATATTCCTCCATTTTAATTAATTAAAATAACCACTAATAAGGATAGATTTAAATTAAATTTATAAATTATATATATAAATATATGAGTTTAAATCCATATAATTATGATCAATATAGTCATATAGTTAATGTAATATCATATTATGCTTGAAAAATGCATTTCTTGAAAAACCGTTTTTCGACACAATTTTGAGGTTTATTTTAAATTTATTTCTACCAATTCTGTGAATTAAATTTCATAAAATGTATTCCGTATTTATAATAATCATAATTAATATTATATAATAATTTCAACTTAATTATTTTTCATAACTAATAGTAAAGATAGTTAAATTTATTTACCATGATTAAGGTTAAAATGAGTTTTTGTGCATTACATGCGTTTGTGCTAAAATTAATTTTCCACACACATGAAATTTTTATTTGATAAATTTTATTTAATATTTATAATAATTGGGTAAAAATTATCTAATAATTATCATTTTACTTTAGCCTTAAATTATTGATTACCTAGGTTAAAAAAACTAGTTACCATGGTGAAAACTAAAATGGTAAAAGTAATTAAACTTAGAGTATAAGGGAATAAAATGTATAAAAATGTTTATTTTTATGAGGTGTAAGTTTTTATTGAAATTAAATTCCCAAAAACCTATTATTAATCAATTTTGGAGGCATTTGGGGTGAGAGTGACTTCCCATTATTGAATAGATTTGCATATTTACAAAAATACCACTCCTCGTCAATTATAAAAGGGAACTCCATACCCTAACTTATTAACACATATCAATAAATTTTATTGAAAAATACCTACCAAAATATCTCCCCAAAATCCTTATAAACATTATATATCTTATTTTGTTTCTAAAAGACCAACCCTTGGGTTCTTAATAAGAGATTTAAAGGGTATTCTTCTAAGTGAAGGTAATTGTCTTCACTAAGTTCCTTCTTTTGATTTCTTATTTTTACACCTTCAATTATGTATTAAAAATGAAAATATAATAACACCAATATATATCATATATTTTTATGTTATTATTTTTATGTAATAATATTTATCCATATATTCCTCCATCAAATTGGAAAAAAGTCATCGCTCGTGTGTGCGGCGGACTACCGCCTCATGAACCAATGTAATTTCTTTCTCATCACCAAATCACATGGATAGTAATAAATATGTAAATAATAAAAATATATGATACATATGACATGATATTAATCCTTTAAAATTAATATATCATCCAATTCCTTACCCTTTCACCCATTAATGGAATGATATCATCGCTCATGTATGTGTACGACCTACCGTCTCCACGAAGTGATGCGATTCATTTTCCATGTACAACTTTCAAGAATGGTTTTAAAAATGTATAAAATGGATAAATTTTATATTTATAACATTAATATAATTTTTTATATGATTTATCTATACTCTATTCATAATAACTGGAACTTCCATAACAAAACATGCACGAGAAAACGAAGTAGTTAACACCCAAAACAATGGTAATAATGAAATATTATTAATTAATGGGTGATAAGATAATATAATAAAATTATATATTAAATTATAAATATGAATATGGTTCTAGTATAAATTAATAACATGTTTAAAACCATTATATAGAAGGTTAAATAATGTTAAACTAGAGGAAAATGTGAGGTAAGAGACTTCAACTCAATTTCTTTTCATTGAGGAATATTGTAATGTTATGAACCTAAATACTTTTATATGATGTATATATTTCCCCTTTTATATGAAATATAATGAATCCTTCATACTTCATGGTATTTTAAGTTTCAATTTTAATTATTTTATCCAAGGGTATTTGACTTTAAAGTTACCAAGTGGTAAGGAATTTCATAACTCAAATCATTTTCATTGGGTTATATTACTTATTTAATGAATTTGACATTATAAGATTATCTGAATAATGAATTTTTATTATTTTATGTATTATTTCCACTTATATTATTAGGATTTACATTTTGATACACATAATCAGTCCATTGATTAATCCTCACTTCAACTTTATGATCATTGTAAGGGATTTCTTCTCAATTTTCATTTTATTGAGATATATTTGTTAATATGCACCTATTAAATTTTATGTGGTGTATATACTACAAATTTAATGTATTTTACATGAATTGATATTTATTCATGATGTTTAATGTTTCAATTCAATTTTATTCTTTCATGGGGTTACAATTTTAAAGTTACCAAAAAGGTAAGAATCTATTTTACCATATCACTTTATTTTTAGGACTAATTTTACTCTCATTGAAGGAATATTATCATTTATCCTTTATAATATCCAATAATTTTCTTATAAAATTAATATTTAAGGAGTTTTTATATTTTCTTCCAAAATTTCCTCTCTTTGGTACTTGAATCAAATTAAGAAAATTTTAAAAGAAAAATAGATTCTATTTCTCTTTAAATCGGATATATTTTTCTTCTATGTCCATGTTTTTAAAAACTATTTTAAAAAAGTCCTTTTATTTTAAAAATATGATTTATTAAGTACATTTTAATTTATCCATGACATTTAAAAAGGGTTTTAAAGAAATACTTCTACTTTTTTTGAAAGGTATGTTTTCAACAAAATTCAAAATGAATGTTTTTTATGTATATAGTGATAGAGGACTTCCCCACCACCATAACTATTTTAAAAAATGAATATTATACTATGAATTTTAAATGTTTTTATAAATAAAAAAATTTATGAAATATTATTTTAATATTTCCATTCCATTCCTTTTATTCTTCCAAAGGATATGATTTTATTGTAAAAACAAATATTCCTGATAAACTAATGGTCACCTCTCATATCTTGATTAATTTTGTAATTGTTAAATTTATCTTAAAAAAATCACTTTCTTGTGATAATTTTTATCTGGACATTAAATTTCTCTAAAATATACATATTACTTATATCATGGATGCCATTATTGCTTAAACCATGTACCATTTTTACATATGATGTTTAATTTGAATGTTATTTGATTAACTGAGGAAATATTTAAAAAAATTATCCTTTACTTGATACATATATTTTTTGATAAGACATATTGTTCATGAATTAAATCAATCATTTGATATATGAGGAATGCATTGGACAAGTAGTGGTGTGTGGGCCCAAAATTTTATATCCCCTCGATGCATCAGTAGGTCTCATGAGACAAATTAGTTGGATAAATTAAATGGGTTTTTACCCATAGTTTTAAAGTGCCTTTTGAAAGGTATTTATGGTATAGATATCACGATGTTTTAGATCATGACATCCAATATTAAGTATTTCCATCACTGAGAATAAAATAAATATTATTATTTGTGAGATTATTGCATTGATATTATCCATGGATGCATTTTTTGCTCAAGTTATTGATTACATGGAATTTTTTCTAGATATTTACCTTACCATGTTGATTATGAATTATCTAATAATGATAGTCAATTTATTGATTAAATGGAATTTTTTTATGTTATTTACCTCTCCATATTGATTATGACTTATTGATTCATGATAGATTTTGTTTTATGTAACCCTTACTGATTATCTATCCCACCCTTTATTTTTTTATTTTACTAAGGATATGAAGAAGGAATTTTAAAATGAGTTCAAGGATGTAGAATATTTACTTTCATTATGTTGTAATTTATGTTTTCAAATGTAATGAAAGACTCAAGTTTGTATCTAGTTTACCAAGAATACTAAACTATTCGGCCCTTTGGGATGTGATCACTTGTATCTTATGAAAATGTAGTAAAATATACATCAACTTTGGGTTATTGTGGTTGGGGTATTTACAATAGACTATAGGATAGAGACACCTAGATTAATAAAAAAGGAAACCCCATTACCTTCAATATCGGTGATGGGATAGGAAGATATCAAATCCTAGAGAACCTAGATCTGATATAAAAAATGTGAATTATCTATTTATATTTTATATCCAGTAGTCTAAACTCATAAGTAATCAAACACAAGGAGAATAACTGGAAAAACATATTAGAACAGATCTAACTCATCAGATTATAATTGACGGTGATCCATGACTTTAATTGGTTTGAAGATCTATAAACAAGAAGAGGGAGAGAGAAAAATCATCACCAAGGAGGTTCTAAATCAAATAAATTCATATTAGGGTCATAATTATTGGATTAGGGGAGTTGAATAAATATTTCTAGCTAAAATAAAAATTTAGCCCCTACTTAACCGCACACTCAGAAGTGCCACTGACGAGCTGCTGGATATCCATCGGTGAGCCAGTGGTCCACTGGCTAGCCTATGGGTATAGGCTAAGAGCCTATACCTATAGGTTCCCACTGGATGGTTTGTGGAACCTATAGACCTACATGTTTTCTTCTAGTATACACCAGCTAGCTGGTGGCCCTCATCGTCTAACTGGTGGCCTCCTGCGACCACCAACTACCAAACTCACTTCTCCTAACCAATGAAAAACCTAGAAACCAAAAATATAAGTACAAAAGAGGCTTTGTACCTAATTATATATATCATGGTGTGACATTAAACTTATAAAAGTTTAACTTTCCTCCCATGAACTCCATGATTCATGTGTTCCTTCTCATTGGGTACACCATATCATGCTATAAACACTTCGCTCCCAATAAGATTATAGAAATAATATCATATAGTTTACTTAGGATTACCAATAAATAACCACATTTATTATTTAAGGTATAGTTTTTCAAAATCCAGATTTCATATGTATGTTTCACAACTCCAAGTCATAATAAAATAAAAATTTAGATGATTCTTATTCCATATCTAATATAGTGTCTTTATGACTAATTTAGATGGAATGTAGTTAAGTAGGAATATAATAGTTTCTAGAGAATATCCTTATAATGATATAGGAAGGTCTAACTGACTCATCATTTACCAAAACATGTCTAAAAGGTTATGATAATGCCTATTAGACACACCATTCCACTTGTGTTTTTCTAGGAGGAGTCAATTTTGAAACAATTCCATGATCATATAAATGATCAGAAAATCCATAAATCAAGTATTCACCACCTCGATCTGATCAGGAAATCTTAATACTTTTTCCTAGTTGATTCTATACTTAAAGTTTGAAAAAAATTAATTTATAAAGGTTTTAAACTTATCACTCATCAGAAATATAGAACCATACCAACTAAAGTCATTAGAAAAGGTTACAAAGTACTTATAACAACCACAAATTTATTGGTCTATATACATAACTCACAAATCCTCTCTCTTTTTCTATTAAAAGGTGATTTGGTCATTTTTTAAATAAAAGAGACTTTAAATTATAAAACGATTCATAATCAAATGAGTCCCACAATCCATTTTTATGGAGTCTTTAGATGAATTTCTTATTTATACACCCAATATGACAATACTAAAGATAAATGGTGTTAGAAACAACCTTGACCTTCTTATATTTAATTTTATAGATTGGATTATCCATGTATAGAATGTATAAATCATTCATTATATCCCCAATAGAATAAAAAATTTTATTCATATATATATATATATAATAAAATATTTTTCTTAATAGTGAATGAAAATCATTTCTCATCCAAACAATATATATATTTTTTTTCATTTATGGATGAAACATAGTAATAATTTTCTAATTCTAGAACTAATTCATTAGGTTAACTTAAATCATAAGTGTTGACCTCCAATGGAGAAAATCTTGCCACATTTCCAACACATAGATATACTTATCCTTTAATTGATTCTCTTTGATTTTTGAATCTATGTTCATTGGAACAAATGTGTGATGTAAACCAGGTATCCAATACCCATGAGTCAAAATTAGAGAAATTGATTTATACAACATTCACATTCAAATGATCAGAATGATTCTCTTTGAGAACACTTCTCAACCTTATATATCAATCTTGAATTTTATTATAGGTCATACCTATAATATATCTCAAAATATTAATCATGATTCATGCCATGATCCATAAAAACTATATTTTTTTGGTGAGTATCATGTTTTATATCCTTTTATCAAGGATTTTTAATGAAATTACTCCCACTAAAATGATAAACCCATTGTAACATCCAAGGCCCGATTCACTCCACAGTAACCACACCAAATTTTTATGTGACCTCAAACATGCCTCCTTGTATACTAGAGGCTCTCATCCAACAATGAGGGTTTATGGGGATACTTTGTGGAGACTATACCCTCATATTAGAGTAAAAAAATATTTTAAATGTCATACTATGTCTAAAAATAATATTTAAATTATAGAGAGTCAAATAAACATGCATATATAACAAATGAATCTAAAATCATATAGTCATACATCCCAACTAATTACCCACCGGTATAATCACATAGACAAAATGTAAAAAATAGATATATACAAATAGGATCTATTACCACCCTCAAGCCTCATTTCCTAACTCTTTCCAATCCATCCAACTCGACCATGAAACATTGGCTCTCTGTGCTACCTGAACCTATGAACATGAGGTATGCTCAGGTGCCAAAGTGCCAGGGCCACTCAAGAAGGGTGTGAGTAAAACTCAGTAGGTCATAACCAATTATATACCTAATATATTCAGTATATACAGTGTATGCACAATGTGATATTCTCAACATAATAAAATAAAGTGTAGAAGAATAATAAATAATCATCACCTATCATTGGTTTTTAAGGTGACACCTAAGGTCAACCATACCTACACTGACAAGTTCCAGATGTCTCTAAGTATAAATTATACCCATTAGGGGGAAATATTCCCACCTTGGGATCAATAGATAAAATATCATCCAGGGGTACAATTATTTACCTAGTAATCAACATATCAATTTCATGAGGGACCCGGGGCATACCCTATCCCCACCTTGGAATCATATATCATATCATCAGGCACCCAGGGCATACCCTCTCCCCACCATATATTTATATATCATATCATCAGGAACCCAGGGTCATATCCTCTCCCCTCTCTAGAAACATATATCATATATCATAACGAACCTAGAGGAATATCCTCTAACTACCTTAGAAACATATATCATATCATTATAGGGATAATGTGCCTCCTTGAAAACATATGACATACATCCGAGGACCACATCCCACCCCAAAACTTCATATATCATACATCATAATCAAGAGGTTGACTACTCACCTGAACCCCACATACATTTTATAAGTTGACCTCTTTATAACACAACCTATTCCTATCACCAAATTCATACTAGGATATATTCAAGTTATCCTCTAATTATAATTCCTATCAAAGTTAACAAAAAATTAGGGCACCCACCATGGTCGCTTAGGACACATTAAGGTCTAGACACCCTAACTGGGATTCATTGTCTCGTTCTCATATCTATGTTCAGACCTCATCACTCATAGGGCATAGTTTCCCTCAACATAACCATGATCACATCATGGTATAATCGATCACACTTGTGATACATCATAGGCATCACACAAGAGAGATAACTAAAGACTATCTAACTTACAAAGTTATACTAGGTCATTCCTCTCACAGAACCTACACACAAATCCTTATTATGGTATCCCAACTAAGATAACCACACATACAATTAGAAGATAAATACTCAAACCACACACAATCACTTAGCCAATAGTCTCTATGTTAACTCCATATTTCACATGGACTACTCTTAGTCCAATAATTCATGATCCATAACTCTCTCCTACCCTAAGGGACTAGGGAACCTATCCCAAGGTCTAATATGATTCACTTACTCTATTTATACCCCTTTAGGTTCTCCATATCCCATAACACATGTTTATAGTTGGAACCTTATACAATAATTACTAAGTCATCTAACTAGTGTATAAGGGTCCATTGAGGCCTAAGACAATTTTATTATAGGAAAGAAATTTTAAAGAAAACAATTTAATTATAAAAAAAGTTTGATCGCATAAAATTGTAAAGGCCATATATCGCATTCTATATTACATAAAGCATAACCCTTCGATTGATTTTTAAGTACCACCTACCTCATAGATAGAGTTATTCCCTTTAAACATAACTCGACCACCTCTGCCTAAGTTCTTACAAGCCTGACCGGTCATCACTCATCAACATGAATCCCTAACTCAATCACAATCATCCAAGATTAATTATAAAAAAACAATAATTAATTTATGAATTTAACACATATTCATTCCATAATTAATATTTAGGGAATATTAAAGGAATAACTCATTTATATTTAACTAATAGATCAAACTAAAACAATTCTATATTTAATCTCATAATCAATTATTTGAGAATAAACAAGGAATTACTCATCAAGAAACCTCTAATGATTAAATCCTCAAGAAAATGGGTGTACAACACCCTTGGAATTCACCTAGGCCTTTAACATACAAATTCACCAATTTATTATTTTAATACATACATTAATTTCACCCAAATTGATGGAAAAATGTAAATAAATTTGTAGAAATGATATACCTCTATGAAACTGCAAAAAATCTAGTGTGGTTATCCTCCTAGGATCCCCTTTATCCAAGTTCAAAAAAATACCTATCATATCAAGATGATTCCACCATGCTTCAGTCGAATCATCATTGATACCCTAACCCTAGTTATAAAAAACAATAGTGAAATAAAAGGGGAGAAACCAAAGAATAATTAAAAATAAATGTTAGATTTACCTCAGGCTATCTCTCGTATAAAATGGCACTAAAATCTATTTAGAATTGATGGAGAAACAATATTAGAAGAAAGATGATTGAGGAGGTGTGAGAGGGAAGGTAACACTACTATAAAAATGAGGAAAAGAAACCTATTTGATTTTTTAATAACCCCTGAATTTCATTTTAATATTTTTCCTCAAAAAAATTATACATAAGGTTTGAAATTTGTAAGTCCTGTATGAAAGGTTTTTTCATTTATATAAAATATATACATAATATTACCCTTGTGTATAAGGTTTTTCACTTATAAAACTCTATATGTAATATTTTTTACCTCATATATAATATATTTTCTCTACATGAGGTTTTTAATTTAGCTAAATCTCTATGTATAATATATTTCTCCCATATGTAATATTTTATTTCCATATTGGAGGTTTTTAACTTAGAAAAACTCTATATGTAAATTTTTTGTTCCATGCATAATGTTTTTCTACAAGATGCAAGATTTTTACCTTATAAAAACTTTCACGTATGGTTTGTATTCAATACATAAGGTTTTTTACTTTTTAAGAATTCTACATGTAATATTTTACTCTATATATAAGGTTTTTCACTTAGGAAAAAAACCATGCATAATATTTCTCTCTAATACATAAGTTTTTTCCTTTAAAAAAACCTTTACATAAGGTTTTATACTAATACAGAAGCCCCATATGTAATATATTTTCAATACGTGTCATATATGACTTAGTATAATTATTTATACGTAATATATTTGTTTCATGCATAACATTTTTAACCCATACTTAATATATTATTTCATATGTAAGTTATTTTTCCTTATGAAAATTTTAATATGTAATATTCTTATCCCATGTGTAATATATTTACATTTTTATATAAGGTTTTCCCTAAGATGAAAAACCATATGTAATATACTTATCTCATATGTAATATATATTTTTCATATGTAATATTTTTATTCCTATAAATAATATATATTTTCTTATTGTAATTTCTTTTCCTCTATGCGTAACATTTTTATCTCATACATAATATTTCCATCATGTAAATATGGTTTTATACTTAGTCGATTTTTTCAAAAATTTACAAAAATTCAAAAATACCCAAAATCATTCCAAAACACCTCCATTTGATTCCATCACCTACAAGGCCTCCCCAAACATACAAGATGTAGAAATATAGTAGTAAACCATATCCTAACCCAAGATAATTTCTAAGAATCAATCCCCAACCTTCTCCAACACCCTCAGAACCTCCACAGGGTCTCACTATATATGGTCAGAACAATGTCAAACCCAAAACACCATTCCACCATACTCAGGTCATTCCACTGACCATTATATAACATTAATCTAAGCACTTGAGGCACCCCCTAAGCTTCCAAACACATCCAAAAACATCTCCTAAATTTTTAGAACTCTTATATTTTTTATCAGGTTCCCAATTCTCAAAATACCCCCCACTCTATGACTAAAATTAAAATTTCCTGTAATTTTTACCAACCTGTAACAACACAGGTCATTACAACTTTCCCACCATAACACTTATCATCCCTGAGAAGTATCATTGTTCATCCTTTGTAAACCATCCTGATCACCAAATCTCGATGCATGACCCAAATCTCATGTATCCCATCGATTATGGTTGTGCCAACACAACTCCCTAACCTAGTCCATTTTTTAAAACCCCACCAAAACATGCACCAGGGTGTCGATTATTTCTACAAATCCCATAGAAATGTCCCCCTTCTCATGGAATTTTTGAATCCCCAATCTACCAATGTTCTCCCCATTGGTAGATATAACTGGTCTACACAAGTCCATCACTCACTCGGTGTCATGCCTGAGCAGCACCCAACTATTCTCATCAGAGTTCACCGTCTCATTTTCAAGACCATATTTATGACACAAGGAGCCACATCATTATGTGTGTTGTCATGATTTACACAAGTACTAACACTCCATAGACTCGGTCACTCTACCAGTATTTCCCAAAATCATCAACCAATCACACCACCCAATCACTATCCTATATCTATCAGCCATAATTTTACTAAATGGACTGATTCCACATGATTCTCATCAACTGATAGCCACATCTAGATATTTTCCATTAACTATATGCAACTTGGTCATCTGTATTTAAGAATCATCATAAATCTGTAACCACCTCTAGGTTAGGTCCATCAACACATTACATTGGATGTCCACCAAAAATTTTCTAACATAATCACTGCGTGATTAGGTCACCCATGGTGTGCTCTCCACCACATGATTTTTTTTACGAAGCTCATTGAGTGTAATTTTCAACAGGATCCATTATCTATTGTGTGCCACTCATCCCAAGACATTCTCTATGTTCCAATGATACCGCTACATTCTACATGACCTCTTACCAATTCTAATAATAATCCAGAGTTGTATATTTAATATTGAAATATTTAACCCAAGGTCCACGACATTTCTCACCATCACAAAACTTTCACATTCCATATTTTTATTGGCCCTACATTATCCCAAGAATAACTCACAATCATGTTGGTTCCCAACTCACCGTAGTTGAGGCACTTCCTGATTCCTTCACCGTCAGATCGATCCACTTAGCCCCTTGGTGTTTTATAAGACCTAATGGTCATCATACCACATATCAAACTTTTTACAAAAGGTCAAAACTCATCTCTCACATGAGATGACCATCTTGACATCACCAAAATACATATGACCCCATGGTCATTTCATTATCTCTTATAGATTCCTCATCTCATGCATAGGTCATACCTAGATGTATCTACTCCCCAGGATAATATAAACCTAGACATACTATAAGGCCCTAGCCTTAAACCTTACTTAAAATTGAATTAAATGAATAATTCACATTGAGTATGTTTTCAGGTTTAGAGTTTTAGAGAATTAGGACATAACTATTACATCTCAAAAGATTACAAAGTAGTCTCTTCTACTAAATTTCCATAAAATAAAAAAACTCTTAAAAAGAAACATGTCTAGTTTCATGTTTTAGGTAGCATGACTTTCCCTTGATCCCATCCTTGACCCTATTCCACGCTAAGTCCTGTGAAAAAACATTTCAAAAACTTGGGATGAGCATAAAAACTCAGTATGGGATACACAAAAAAATTGTTAGTTTATCAAAACAAAAAGTAAACCATGTATACTTTATCAAGGTAATACTTTTCACCTTTATGAAGTAGTAAAAACTCTTCACTAAATAAAATATCATTACTTACCTTTTTGTAACCAAAGGATTACCATAAAACCCATATAAATAACACATAACACATATAAAGGTAACTTGGGACATAAACATACTTAAGTGGAATAACCATACGGTCGACTTCCACACATATCACTTAATGGAATAGCCATACGGACAATTTCCATACATACTTAATGGAATATCCATATGGCCGACTTCTATACCCAATGCATTGGAGGTTATAATGTAACCACCCGTCCTGGTATTCACGGCACCACCCGTCATATGGTTTATAACGTAACCACCCGTTAAAATGTCCAAGTACCATAATAAAATCATAAAACATAAAACCAATATAAAGGAATGATAACATTTACACATTTCAATCATAATAGAATCCTTTATCAAAACCATTTTCAATACCAAAATACATAAAAGAGTATATGGTATTTATTTTATTTTAAAAACATTATGGCTTGTTGAGGAAGCCAAAGACCAAATAATACTCGCGGCGGCAGAAAAGGTCATTGTCACCGCATACGTTAAAAGAAACATTCCTTTTTGTCGTTTTGTAAAACACTTCGTAGAAAAAAGATTCCTTTTGTATAAAAGTAAAAGTCAAATGGGTTTATACACCGTATAAAAGAAAGTTGTGTATAAAACGAAATATGCCTTAATGAAAGGAGATTGAGACGAAGTCCCTTACAAAGACGGTATCCTTGGTTTAAGGATAAATCAATTACATAATTATGTGTGAAAAACGAATACACCAAATATAAGTGGATATTAAGTGTAAAATAATCAATGGTCATTCACACATATTCAAAGGATGACATGTTCAATAACTATATGTTGAACCCAAAGAAATCGAAATTGGGTTAAGAAGTTCCCTTGATAGCCTAACGGCATCACATCAAAATGAGTTGATGAGAGATAAAAAGTGTATCTCATCACTTGGACATAAAAGTTACATCAATAAGGATATATGAGAACATATCCCAACATAACAATATGTAAATTAAAAGACCCAACAAAAAAGTCTTTTAAAAAGAGGAGGGTGAAAGGTTCCCTTATCGACTTGGGTATCTTTCAAAACATACGCCCCGTGAAGGAAGAACAATATAACATTGATGTAAATACTCATAAATGAAATAATATTACACAATGAGTAAAATAATGGGCAGTACATACACCACTCAAAGGAAATTATGGCAAATGTAGCATAAATCTCATGGGAATAAAAGTGAGATGAAAAATCCCTTACAAAAACTCGCCAGCCTAACGGCGCCACATAAAACTTCCAAAATGGATTGATGAGAGAGAATAGGGTCTCTCATCACATGAACATAAAAATTTCAGTAAGTGTCATATAAAATAACATCCCAATAACAATAAAGATGAGCTTTATAGGGAATGACATAAAAGAGTGTAAAGAAATAGAGGAGTAAGATCCCTTACCTTGGGTCCAACTTGTCTTGTTCGTTCTTTAACGTCCTGAATAATAAACTTGAGTTAATTTCTATTTGCTTAAGAACCTTTTTCAAGTTCATTATTCCTTTTATATCACTTATTTCCATGTTATAAACATTATGTAATCATTTAAGTTAATAATGTTTGTTTTGTCGATATTTGGTTCTTAAGTCGAAAGTGGACTTCTTACAATTACATGTTGTTCGTGTGGTCAATGGTTCATTATTTACAGAATTATATTCATGATTTTGATATCATATATATCCAGCATATACATGTATTTATAATATTACATAATCATTTAGAGGTAATAAATGAAATGCACCGTTCATGGAGACGGTAAGTCGTACGTACGCATGAACGCTACTTTCATTTATATATCATACTTTAATGGAAAGAAATAATAATTATATATAGGTATATAATAATTCCAGTATAACATCATATATAATAACATTAAATCCATCCTTTATACGTCCCACGTATGGCATTAATGAATCACATCACTTTGAGGGGGCGGTAGTCCGCACTTCCTAAAATGAAGATATCGCTTATACCCATAATGGAAGCCATAAAAGTAAGCCACAAATGAAAAATACAAAAGATTAAGTAAAAAATAAACATATTATATATCATATATAAAAATATTGACATCATAATGGCCACCTTTGAAGGTGTTAAATGAGTATTGAACAATCATCGTTTCGGGAGGCAGAATTTCGCCATCCACGGAAACCGTATGTTCTTTAACCATTTGATGTAGTTGTGTGAGAGTGTAGCTAGAATAAATCTTATAACAATATCCTAGTATATTTAAGATACTGGTTTTTTTACAAAAGAAGTAAATAAAAAGAGTTTAGGGGGTTGGAGAAGCAAAATAAAACAAATGAACATGAGAGAATGGATTACCTTTAAAAGTGTAACTCCTTTTGATTTGAGCCTAAAGGCTTCCTTTGAAAGGATTCTGCCCAAAGGGAATCCTATAGGATGAGGAGAGGGATGTGTAGAGAGTAAATGGGCAGGGGTTGGCCTAGCCAAAGGCTTGAGGAGTGTGTGAAATGAGGTAGAGGTGGGGGCCTTTTATAAGAGGAGAGGAGGGGCACTTTTGGAAAGTAAGAAATATTACTTTATTTGAAAATGTGTTTCAGTTTTAAAAGGTCTCACATTGATATAATTCGTGGATAAGGTGATAAGGGTTATAAATCCACCCATCCAATAAGTTTTGGACATGTGTAGTTCATATATTTTACATTATCTTTCCATTTTATTTAAATCGTCAAATAATGATGTCATCGCTGCATCATTATTATGTCATAAATAATTTAATTTATTTAATGTCTAAAAATTATAAAAAAAATACTATGATGTAGGAAATATTTTTATCTTTCCAATGAATATTTATAATCAAATATCTGATCATTATAACCCCATGTAAAAAACTTTTTTGTAAAACATATGATGTTTGTGTCATTTTGACTTTTACATTAAATAAAAAGTTATTTATGTCATTTCCCAACCAAAGTGTCTCCATGGGGTCCCCAAGTTGACCCATGGCTTTTCTTGGTCAGCCATGACACAACCAATGAGGGTATGACATGTGTCAAGCTCATCTTATTTTATTAAAGCATTATTTTTACCTTAAACTACACTAATTACCACTAATCGCGATTAAAAACTTAATAAGTTACTATTCACCAAAAAATTATTTTTATCCCATTGAACCACATTTTACTTCTTAATGAAAACCATGTATGTCGGATTTTTGAAATTCAAAACACAAAGATGGAAAAATTTCATTTAAACGGAAAAATCAGTTTTTATAAGTACCACTTAGTGGTTTCACTATTCATCAAAAATTGAAGTTTTTCAGAAAAATTCCAAAAATTCACCCTAAGCTATATTTGATATTACGAATTCAAAAATGAAGTCTATTTTACAAAATTCAAAACATATAAGTCACATTAATTAATTTAATAATTAATTCCCATTGTCAGAGCAAATAGCGTGTTTTTATGAAACAATAAGTATCAAAAGATTGACACTAGTTTAAGTCCGATTTCAAAGTGAAATTAATTCCAACGACCACTATTGGATTTAATGGTAAAAATATATTCTAATTTCACTTTAAAACCAATTAAAAAGATATTCTAATCATATAAATAAATTAGATTAAAAAGAGGTTTTGAATTAAAATACAACATTTTACACTATTCATTAAAAAATGAACTTTTTCGGAAAGATACCAAAAATTTACACAAAGTAAATTTTGATGTCCCAATTATAAAGAAGAGTTTTATTTGGTCCAAAAGGATGTATAAGAGTGAACAAAACTATATTTAATGACGGTTCGCCATCAAAAGGCGATAAGTGATCCTTTAGTGAAAACTAGGGCATATACGCCTAAAATTGAATTCTTTCCGTATTTTAAGCCTTTATCTTTTATTGGATAAATGTAAAAACATTTAAAAACATATATAATCATATTTTAGTTATTTCTATCCATTCCCGCCAATACAACGGCTACATGTTAACTGCCATTTAAAATAATATTATTTTATTATTAGAGTGCAACGTAAGATTCCCAAGAAACTCATTGTTGCGAGTTGGGTACGCCATCGAGCATAGCATCCCCTTTAAAGTAATATTAATATTTTATTCACAAATATGGATAAATATGGAAATGTAATATTCTTTATTTACCTGGGGTGTTACATCCTTCCCCCCTTTTGGGAATTGCGTCCTCGCAATTTTTAAAATTGAGCTTGGAAACATCCTTGAAAGTCCCACATCGGAACAAGAGTCGGTAAAACAATCACTTTAAAATAAAGAAAATATAAGTAAAGAGGTCACCCGAGTTAACCCATACTAGGATTCCAAGTAGAAAAACATGGACATGGAAGAAAAAGCAATGGGTCATGTTCTTGAGGGAGAGTGATAGTAAACATGTCTAGGAGAAAGTTAACCATGAGAAAATCACAAACTTGTGATGGGTTAAACGGTGTTGGGTTCCCCAGTAGGAAAAGTTAATAGACAACATTTTTGTTTTAAGTTACTTTTTATTGAGGAATTTATTCATAAGGAAACATAATCACTTATCATATTGACTTTCAACTTTTACTAGATTCCTTAATCAAACTCATATTTTTTTCCAAAAGACGAGTATTTAGGGAGACTTGTTCGCATTAAGAGTACTATAATCAACTTTTAGAAAATCACCTAATCCACAAAAGAGAACTATATACTTCCCATGTCTTTATACTTTAACCAAAACCAAAACCAAAAAGGCTAGTACAAGATCAGATAATCCATAAAAGGATAACCCTTTATAAAAAAGAAAATCTATTCTTAACCTCCAAAATTTGTCCAACAAAACCCAAAGTTCAACGAGGACCATTAGATAAACAATTTGTCCATAAAATTCTTCAAAGTAAACCAATCTAAGATTGAAACCCAAATATTTGAAGGATTTAGTCACATAGTCTTCCAAGTTAAATCGTAACATTTGTCTCCAAACAACATCATTTGCTCCTAAAGTCTCGTATTGAAAAGTAATTAACCTAATCACATATCCTCCATGATAGGTTAATCATTTTCATAAATAACCCAAAATCAACTTACTCTTAATTCATAAAATCATATAACCAAAAATAATCAGTCAAACTAACCAGGGACTTCACGTAGTCCAGTGGTAGAAGATAAATACCAGTCGCACTTTGGTTGTGGGTTCGATTCCCGTAGCTTTGTCCGACGCGACGGGTTGTCACACGGTCTGCGTGTTGTCCTTTTTCCAAAACTATATAATTCTTAAAACATTCCCCAAAATGAGATAAAATATTCAAAAATAATCATAACATATTTTAACCTCAAGTTTATCTCATTCCTTTCATTTTCCATCATATCATAGAGTAACCCATAATTACCTAAAAAGTAAGGATCATATAAACCCTAATGGTTACCTTTTTAATTATTACCTGAACTTCCACATCGATTGGTCATCTCGTACATGATGCATTATAGAACATACCAAGGTTCACGTGGTTGATCATGACTCCTTGATAGTTGGTTTAGAATAGCCACGAGTTTCCTCATTGAGTACCCCATTTCATCGAGTCTCTTAATCAGAGAACCACCACAGTTTCCTTCAAACCAATTGTCACTTTGGTGCCTGCGAGATCCAGCCATTCACTAAAAACAGAAATGTCAATGTGAGTATATCAACCAAACCATCATGTACTAATGAGGAAGGTAAACACTACGATATACTTACTCATTCACTTTATCTAAAACTAGGACTCTTTCTGAAATCCTAACCATTATGGTAATGTCACTTATGCTTAAAGAATACCCTAACCTCTAAAGTTATCTAAACCGACCTTTGATACAAATTATAAGGCCCCAGCCTTAAACCTTACTTAAAATTTAATTAAATGAATAATTCACATTGAGGATCTTTTTAGGTTTAGAGTTTTAGAGAATTAGGACATAACTATTACATCTCAAAAGATTACAAAGTAGTCTCTTCTACTAAATTTCCATAAAATAAAAAAACTCTTAAAAAGAAACATGTCTAGTTTCATGTTTTAGGTAGCATGACTTTCCCTTGATCCCATCCTTGACCCTATTCCACGCTAAGTTCTGTGGAAAACATTTCAAAAACTTGGGATGAGCATAAAAACTCAGTAAGGGATACACAAAAAAACTGTTAGTTTATCAAAACAAAAAGTAAACCATGTATACTTTATCAAGGTAATATTTTTCACCTTTATGAATTAGTAAAAACTCTTCACTGAATAAAATATCATTACTTACCTTTTTGTAACCAAAGGATTACCATAAAACCCATATAAAGAACACATAACACATATAAAGGTAACTTGGGACATAAACATACTTAAGTGGAATAACCATATGGTCGACTTCCACACATATCACTTAATGGAATAGCCATACGGCCAATTTCCATACATACTTAATGGAATAGCCATACGGCCGACTTCCATACCCAATGCATTGGAGGTTATAACGTAACCACCCGTCCTGGTATTCACGGCACCACCCGTCATATGGTTTATAACGTAACCACCCGTTAAAATGTCCAAGTACCATAATAAAATCATAAAACATAAAACCAATATAAAGGAATGATAACATTTCCACATTTCAATCATAATAGAATCCTTTATCAAAACCATTTTCAATACCAAAATACATAAAAGAGTATATGATATTTATTTTATTTTAAAAACATTATGGCTTGTTGAGGAAGCCAAAGACCAAATAATACTCGCGGCGGTGGAAAAGGTCGTTGTCACCGCGTACATTAAAAGAAACATTCCTTTTTTTCGTTTTGTAAAACGCTTCGTAGAAAAATATTCCTTTTGTATAAAAGTAAAAGTCAAAGGGGTTTATACACCGTATAAAAGAAAGTTGTGTATAAAACGAAATATGCCTCAATGAAAGGAGATTGAGACGAAGTCCCTTACAAAGACGGTATCCTTGATTTAAGGATAAATCAATTACATAATTATGTGTGACAAACGAATACACCAAATATAAGTGGATATTAAGTGTAAAATAATCAATGGTCATTCACACATATTCAAAGTATGACATGTTCAATAACTATATGTTGAACCCAAAGAAATCGAAATTGGGTTAAGAAGTTCCCTTGGCAGCCTAACGGCATCACATCAAAATGAGTTGATGAGAGATAAAAAGTGTATCTCATCACTTGGACATAAAATTTACATCAATAAGGATATATGAGAACATATCCCAACATAACAATATGTAAATTAAAAGACCCAACAAAAAAAGTCTTTTAAAAAGAGGAGGGTGAAAGGTTCCCTTACCGACTTGGGTATCTTTCAAAACATACGCCCCGTGAAGGAAGCACAATATAACATTGATGTAAATACTCATAAATGAAAGAATATTACACAATGAGTAAAATAATGGGCAATACATACACCACTCAAAGGAAATTGTGGCAAATGTAGCATAAATCTCACGGGAATAAAAGTGAGATGAAAAATCCCTTACGAAAACTCGGCAGCCTAACGGCGCCACATAAAACTTCCAAAATGGATTGATGAGAGAGAATAGGGTCTCTCATCACATGAACATAAAAATTTCAGTAAGTTTCATATAAAATAACATCCCAATAACAAGAAAGATGAGCTTTATAGGGAATGACATAAAAGAGTGTAAAGAAATAGAGGAGTAAGATCCCTTACCTCGGGTCCAACTTGTTTTGTTCGTTCTTTAACGTCCTGAATAATAAACTTGAGTTAATTTATATTTGCTTAAGAACCTTTTTCAAGTTCATTATTCCTTTTATATCACTTATTTCCATGTTATAAACATTATGTAATCATTTAAGTTAATAATGTTTGTTTTGTCGATATTTGGTTCTTAAGTCGAAAGTGGACTTCTTACAATTACATGTTGTTCGTGTGGTCAATGGTTCATTATATCCAGAATGATATTCATGATTTTGATATCATATATATAATATATATCCAGCATATACATGTATTTATAATATTACATAATCATTTAGAGGTAAGAAATGAAATGCACCGTTCATGGAGACGGTAAGCCGTACGTACGCATGAACGCTACTTTCATTTATATCTCATACTTTAATGGAAAGAAATAATAATTATATAGAGGTATATAATAATTCCAGTATAACATCATATATAATAACATTAAATCCATCCTTTATACGTCCCACGTATGGCATTAACGAATCACATCACTTTGAGGGGGCGGTAGTCCGCACTTCCTAAAATGAAGATATTGCTTATACCCATAATGGAAGCCATAAAATTAAGCCACAAATAAAAAATAAAGAAGATTAAGTAAAACATAAACATATAATATATCATATATAAAAATAGTGACATCATAATTTCCACCTTTGAAGGTGTTAAATGAGTATTGAACAATCATCGTTTCGGGAGGCAGAATTTCGCCATCCACGGAAACCGTATGTTCTTTAACCATTTGATGTAGTTGTGTGAGAGTGTAGCTCGAATAAATATTATAAAAACATCCTAGTATATTTAAGATACTGTTTTTGTTACAAAATAAGTAAATAAAAGGAATTTAGGGGGTTGGAGAAGCAAAATAAAACAAATGAACATGAGAGAATGAATTACCTTTAAAAGTGTAACTCCTTTTGATTTGAGCCTAAAGGCTTCCTTTGAAAGGATTCTGCCCAAATGGAATCCTATAGGATGAGTAGAGGGATGTGGAGAGATTAAATGGTCAGGGGTTGGCCGAGACAAAGGCTTGAGGAGTGTGTGAAATGAGGTAGAGGTGGGGGCCTTTTATAAGAGGAGAGGAGGGGCACTTTTGGAAAGTAAAAAATATTACTTTATTTGAAAATGTGTTTCGGATTTAAAAGGTCTCACATTGATATAATTCCTGGATAAGGTGATAAGGGTTCGAAATACACCCATCCAATAAGTTTTGGACATGTGTAGTTCATAGATTTTACATTATCTTTCCATTTTATTTAAATCGTCAAATAATGATGTCATCGCTGCATCATTATTATGTCATAAATAGTTTACTTTATTTAATGTCTAAAAATTATAAAAAAAAATACTATGATGTAGTAAATCTTTTTATCTTTCCAATGACTATTTATAATCAAAAATATGATCATTATAACCCCATGTAAAAATTGTTTTCGTAAAACATATGATGTTTGTGTCATTTTGACTTTTACATTAAATAAAAAGTTATTTATGTTATTTCCCAACCAAAGTGTCTCCATGGGGTCCCCAAGTAGACCCATGGCTTGTCTTGGTCGGCCATGACACAACCAATGAGGGTAGTACATGTTTCAAGCTCATCTTATTTTATTAAAGCATTATTTTTACCTTAAACTACACTAATTACCACTAATCGCGATTAAAAACTTAATAAGTTACTATTCACCAAAAAATTATTTTTATCCCATTGAACCACATTTTACTTCTTAATGAAAACCATGTATGTTGGATTTTTGAAATTCAAAACACAAAGATGGAAATTTTTCATTTAAACGGAAAAATCAGTTTTTATAAGTACCACTTAGTGGTTTCACTATTCATCAAAAATTGAAGTTTTTCAGAAAAATCCCAAAAATTCACCCTAAGCTATATTTGATATTCTGAATTCAAAAATGAAGCCTATTTTACAAAATTCAAAACATATAAGTCACATTAATTAATTTAATAATTAATTCCCGCTGTCAGAGCAAATAGCGTGTTTTTATGAAACAATAAGTATCAAAAGATTGACACTAGTTTAAGTCCGATTTCAAAGTGAAATTAATTCCAACGACCACTATTGGATTTAATGGTAAAAATATATTCTAATTTCACTTTAAAACCAATTAAAAATATAATCTAATCATATAAATAAATTAGATTAAAAAGAGGTTTTGAATTAAAATACAACATTTTACACTATTCATTAAAAAAATGAACTTTTTCAGAAAGATACCAAAAATTTACACAAAGTAAATTTTGATGTCCCGATTCTAAAGAAGGGTTTTATTTGGTCCAAAAGGATGTATAAGAGTGAACAAAACTATATTTAATGACGGTTCTCCATCAAAAGGCGATAAGTGATCCTTTAGTGAAAACTAGGGCATATACGCCTAAAATTGAATTCTTTCCGTATTTTAAGCCTTTATCTTTTATTGGATAAATGTAAAAACATTTAAAAACATATATAATCATATTTTAGTTATTTCTATCCATTCCCGCCAATACAACGGCTACATGTTAACTGCCATTTAAAATAATATTATTTTATTATTAGAGTGCAACGTAAGATTCCCAAGAAACTCGTTGTTGCGTGTTGGGTACGCCATCGAGAATAGCATACCCTTTAAAGTAATATTAATATTTTATTCACAAATATGGATAAATATGAAAATGTAATATTCTTTATTTACCTGGGGTGTTACACATACCCCAAAGAAAATCCTTTTACAACCAAAATAAATCATAACATCAAGGGTTAAAACCCACTTCCTTAATAAAAATAAGGTGTATTATACCATTCCACTAGCATCTCACATATGATCATCCACTGACCCCATTGAAAACCCATGGCCTCCCTCCATGAAATCGATGGATCCAAGGATTCCTAGAATGCACAAAAACATACTAACACCTATTAAGGTCGTAACCCCAGTGGGTCTCTAGGGACTGAACACATACATCCAAAAATGTTCTATCCACACACAAAGAAGACATAAAATGAAACCACTATTAATTTTCATCAGTTTTCATGACCTCACCTCAGGGGTTATATAACTTACCTAATTCAGTCTTCCTATCTTAGATACTGATATGTCTTACATACCATCCAAATCCATCCACATCAATTCAAACACCAAGATTAACTTCCTTAGGCTAAGATTAGTTTTCACCAATCCACCTAAAATGTATATTAAAAAAATCCCACTATCTTAGTCCATGGTAAGATATTTTACCATTTAACCAATCTCACAATGGTTCTTAACAGCTCTTGTTTCTAAAACTAGGAATACCTAGAATGCATACACCCTAATTCTACCTGACTGTACCATATGACTCTACTATATAGATCCATATCCCATTAATACTAGGTTTACATGGCTAATAATCTAGTTTACCATGATCCATTATTTTACATCCATAATATCTAAGGCATCCCCATTCCAATACTGTATATCTGATAGCACCTCCCATACATCACTTTTAAACACTAAGCATCTTCCCATGCTTCCCATATCTAAACAAAATAATAGACTTGGGATAACTACTATCTTGGGTTACCCTCATATATCAAATATCATCTCTAATAAAAGCTAGAATATGTTCTTCTACTCAATCATAGAACTCAACTCACCAGTATCTGGAACCATATCTCAAAATCACTAGGATCTCTCACCTAGACCATAAGTCTCATATTACATAGGTCACAACTCATAGAGCATAATCCATGATCCCACCTTATATGTTACAAGGAAACTCACCTACCTTTATACCTTCTCAAGGATTCTTATATATATATACCATGAATCTCATAATCGATCCAAATACCCACACTATGGAACTGATCCTTGCTATAAATCCATTTACCAGATTACCCCATTGAGGATTGAGGTCACATCCATGTGTATGTAATGAAATCTCCCTATGATGATTTGTATCAAGTAATTCATAGTTATCTCTCTTGGTAAAGTATAATTCCACCAATAATTTATTTGGGAAAACACAAAATAATTTATTGTTAATAATTTAAATAACCAAACCATATTTTTTGAAGACCAATAGTGATCATGTGGTTTGGTTAAGTATAATTCCATCAATAATCAATATGGGAAAACACCATATAGGTTTTTATTGACACTTTAAGTAACCGAACCTATTTCCTCATCATCATTTTTTTTTCAGAACCAGTGTCACAATCACACAAAAGCATTCACATATCATGTAAACTTACATTCCTGATATTATGAATGAACTCACAACTCTTTCCACCCCTATCCAAGAGAAGAAAAAAATAAATCAATAAACACAAAACATAATTTTGAAAAAGAATCAACTCAACTATAATATTGAAAAGTAGGAACATCAATCCCCACACCTTAGTAACTTGGACTTCAGCTTATACAGGTTCTTGATAGGAACATGAAATAACATATATACCATGTTTTTACCAATCCTAACTCCTTTATACCATATCCAAAATAGTAATAGTAATAAAATAATGCTTTGATGCCACTTTGTAGCATCCCCGACCTAGATAACTCTATAGTAACCAGACCGCCAGAATGTTATATAACCTTAGGCATGCCTCCCCATATGTCAGAGGATACCAAGAAGTAACAATGGTCTATGATGTTACTATCGAGATATTATACCCTCATATCAAAATAAAATAAAAAGTAGAAAAATCATAAAATATCCATATAAAATAGTCATAGTGTGAAGAATAAAATAATCATCTGTGCTATAATAAATGAATATGTAAGAATATAGTATACATCCCAACTGATCGCCCACCTAGCTGATCACATATTAAAAAAATAGATAAATACATAAAGGATTTATTACCATCCTCGAGCCCCATCTCTTGACTCCATTCAAGCTATTCAGCTCATCCATGCAACATTGTGCATCTTCCCTACTTGAACATGTGAACATGAGGTCTACTTAGGTACCAAAGTGGCATCGATTCCTAATCAGGGTGTGATTAAAACTCTATAGGATACCACTAATAGTATCCCTAATATAACCAATTAATATAGTGTATTCAAAATGTAATTTTATTAGAATAATTAAATAAATATCATAAGTGAAATAAATAATCATCGTCGATCCTAGGGTTCTAAGAAAACACCCAAGGTTGATCATTCCTACTTAGGTTAATTACATATGTCTCTGGGAATAAATGATGTGCATTATGGGGAAATTCACCACCCTGGAATTAGTAAATACAATATTATATGCGAGAAAAATTCCCTAACCATGAATTAATATATCAATATCACGAGGATCCCAGGGAATACCTTATCCCTACCCTAGAAGTATATATCATATCATTAGGAACCCATATAATACCCTATCCCCACCCTAGAAGCACATATCATATCATTAGGTACCTAGGGGTGTATCCACTCCCCTTCGTGGAAACATACATCATATATCATTAGGATCTCGAGGTAATATCCTCTCCTTACCCTAAAAACTTATATTATATATCATCATAAACTCAGGGGATTATCCTCTCCACACTTAAGAAACATATATCATATCATTAGGTATAAAATGAACCTCCTTGAAAATAGATCATATATAATTAGGGGGAATAATTCCCCTCCTAAGGAATATGTATCATACACTTGGGGGCACATATCATCATAAAACCTCATACATAATAAATCACAATCAAGGGGGTGTTTTCTTTCCTAAACCCCACATATATTTCATAGGTTGGACTCTTGAGTAAAAAACCTAGTCACATCAATGCATTTATATTAAGGAACACTCGATTAATCCCTCATTCTAATCCTTCTTAGATTCAACACAAAACTTGGTCACCCACTATGATCCCCTAAGTCACATTAAGGTCTGGACACCCTACTTGGGATTCATTGTCTCAATCCTATATATAGGGTCAAAACCCATCACTCATAGAGAAAAATGTCCCTCAACATGTCTGTTGTCACATCATAGCATAATCATCCACACTTGTGATACAAAATAGGTATCTCACTATAGAGATCACATAAATCCCATCTCACTTCAAAGTTATGCTCGGTCGGTCCTCTCACTAAACCTTCATACAAATTCTTACTATGGTATCCCAACTTGGATACCGACACAAAAAAGTGGAGGAGGAACACCCACCCCACACACAATCACTTATCCAATAGTCTCTACGTTAACTCCATCTTTCACATGGACCACTCTTAGGAAAACTATTACCAATCCATAACTCTCGCCTACCTGGAGGGACTAATGGAACCTATCATAAGGTCCATTATGATTCACTTACTTCATTTATACACTCTATATCTTCTAAATATCCCATAAAACATGTTTATAGTTTGACCCTCATCCATCAGTGACTAAGGCATCAAACTAGTTTCCAAAGGTCCATCAAACACCAAGAAATTTCCATTCTGAGCATAAAATTTTAAAGAAAACAATTTCATTATAAATAAAATTTAATCGCACAAAAGTTAAAGGGAAACATATAACATTCTATATAACATAAATCATATCCATTAGGTTAATTTTTAGGGACCACATACCTCATACACAATGTTATTCACTTTAAACATAACTCTACTGCCACCGCCTAATCTCTTCCAATCCTAACTGGACATCTCTCATCAACATGAATCCCTAACTCTAAAATCATCCAAAATTAATTATAAAACAATTATTAATTTATTTATTTAACATGTATTAATTCCATAATTAATATTTAGGGAATATTAAAGGAATAAATCATTTATAATTAACTATTAACTCAAACAAAAAAAACCACATTTAATCTTAAAATTAGTTATTTGATCATAAATAAGGAATTACTCACCGAGTGACATCCCATGACCAAATCCTCAAGAAAAGGGTTTCACACCACCCCTGACATCTACTCATACATTTAACATAAAAAATCTCTAATTTATCATTTCAAAACATCCATCAATTTCACCCAAATTGATGGAAACCCCTAAATAAATGTGTGGCAATGACATGGCTCTATGAATCTATACAAAACCTAGTGCGATCATCCTCCCAATATTTCCTTTATCCAATTAGAACAAAATCCTAATAATATTGTATGATTCCACAATTCTTTGATGTAATTTTCATTAAAACCCTAGCCATAGTTAAAAAAATCAATAATGAAAGAAAATGGGAGAACCAAATAAGAATCAAAATAAAATGTTATATTTACCAAAAACTATCTCCTAGATCAAAAGACACTTGAATCCATTAAGTATTGAAGTATAAACCATCTTGAAAGTATTATGATTAAGGGGGAACAAGAGGGAATGTAAAACTGAAGTAAAAAATAAGAAAAATAAACCTCCTTCTATTTTTCTAATAACCCCTAACTTTCATTCTAATTAATTAATATTTTTCCTAAAAAGGGTCATATGTAATATTTTATATCTAGAAGTCCTATACATAAGGTTTTGTTTCTTTTTATAAAACCCATATGTAATATTCTCTCTATGCATAAGTTTTTTCCCTTGAAAAAACTCTATACTTTATATATTTACTTTATATGTAATATATTCTCTCTACATAAGATTTTTACCTTAGCCTAATCTCTATATGTAATATATTTCTCCCAAAAAGAATATTTTATTTCCATATTTAAGGTTTTTAACTTTTCTAAACTCTATGTGTAAAATTTTTATTCCATGTGAAAGCTTTTTCTATAATATGTAAGGTTTTCCCTTATAAAAACCTTCACATGATAATTTTATTCAATTCTCAAGCTTTTCTACATATACAAAATTTGATGCATAATATTTTACTCTATATGTAATGTTTTTCAATTAGGAAAAAACCCATGCGTAATATTTATCTCCAATATATAAGTTTTTTCCTTTATAAAAACCTTTATGTAAGGTTTTTTACTTAGGGAAAAACTCTATACATAATATGAGTTCAATACATAGGATATATGACTTAGTATGTTTTTTCACGTGTAATATATTTGTCCCATACCTAATATTTTTAACCCATAAATAATATATTATTTCATATGTAAGATATGTTTCCTTAGAAAAATTATGATACATAATATGCTTATCCCATAAGTAATATATTTATATCCATATTCAAGGTTTCCCCTTAAATGAAAAACATTATGTAATATAATCATCCCATACGTACTATATATTTTTCATACATAATATTTTTATTCTCATATGTAACATACATATTCCATAAAAAATATATTTTCCTCCATGCATAACAATTTTATCTCATATGTAATATTTCCTTCCCATGCATAAGGTTTTATACTTTTTGATTTTTCAAAAATATGATAAAACTCAGAAATACTCAAAATCATTCCAAAACACTTCTAATGATTTACACATCTGTAAGACCTCCCCAAACATACCAACTACTAAAATTTAGAATCAAAATAGCCCCTAACTAGGGATAATTCTATATACTCAAAACCCAACCTTCTCTGACATCACTAGAACATCTATAGGGTCCCATTACACAAGGTCAACCCAAGTTTGAAACCAAAACACCATTCCCCCATACTTGGTTACTTCCACCAACCCTTCTCAAACACTCATACAATTACATGAAGAACCTTTTGAACCTCTAGAAACATCCAAAAACATCTCCTAAATATGTTCCAACTCTCAAATTCCTGATTTTAAACCTAATTCTCAAAATTTCTCCCGTTTTGAGACCAAAATTGAAATTTCATCTACTTTTTACCAACCCGTAATGGTGTGGGGATTTACACCCATATATCGTTACCTTTAGTGGTCCAAGATCCATATTTCACTATGTTTTTAGTCCAATTTAGTTTTAGTCTCAAATCTTATCTATTTAGGTATGTTATTATGTCAATCATATCATATATTATTCTTAGATAGCTGAGTGGAAATACCTTTTTCCAAATATATCAAATAAATCAAATCAAATCTATTACAATGGTATCATATCTCATAGGGTTTCCCAGATAAGTGTAACCTAGATATAACAATAGTATTTGGTTACCTAACTCTTAAGGTTATCCATTTCTACCAAGCCTCATAAAAGATAATCCTTGATTACCAAGTTTTAGAAAGAACCTACCTGGTTTTATGATCGAGGTCTTGACATGTGTTCTCTTTAGAAGAAATCTCAAACTTAGTATTTGAGGGGGTGGGGTGACCTAAATATTTCCATATACATCATATTCATATTCAATTTATAATTATTTCATCTCATTGAATCTTTATCATCTCATGTTTTCTTCTAATATGTATGTCTGCTTCTATAAATTTAGTTTTGGCATCTCTATTCCTTCCAAAAAAAATTCATATGTTCAAGCCATATGAATGTGAAAGTATGTACATAACTAAAAGTTTATATTATTAACTCAAACAAAAAAATGAAAATATATTCACACATATCCAAATGAATCCCATATATAAGGTATACAAAACCCTTTAATATAAAGGCATAAAATCATATGAAATCAAAAATATTCCCAAGAGTAAGCATGGTGTGACTGGTAGCCTTACCTTATTTTTATAGACAGTTCATAAGATCCTAATCTGGTGATGATTCTAACTTATATTCCCACCACCCATGGTTCAATATTCAAAATATACCACAATTCCATCATAATTCTAATACCTTATATGTGTAAAGTATAATTTGCCTCTAAATTTAGGATCTTAACTCCATAAAAAACTGAAGTTAAGGTAGAATAAAATTAAATATTATGTTTTCATACCTATAATGTAATGTATGGTATGAAAATTTATAATAACCAATTTAATACATAAATTAAAGAATAAATAATATTCACATTATATAAATAATATATAAAAATTAATATTTAAATAGGAATAAAATAAATAAATAAAAATTTCACTTATTTACCAAACATGATATATTAATATAAACATTTCATATTTCATTTAGGAATAAAAATATTCCATTTATAATTCCTAACACTCATCTTTTATAAACAATTTTTAAACTATAATAATTTCATATAAAATAATAAAATTTATAATTTTTATACTATATCATATTTTATAATATATACCTTATCATTTTTTTTGATTCAAATCACTTAATATGATTAGATTTATCTCTAAAAATATACTATATTTTATGATATGAACTATCATATAGTGCAAATCAATGTTTGAAATATATTACAATCAGTGATATCATGAATATCACCCTTGTGATACGACACTCTATTTCTCAAAAATTATGCCACCCATCGCAACATACGATAAAGATTATTATAGCTTACAATATAGTGTAAAATCATGGTTTTAGATGAATTTTATGTTAAGATTCAACATGTCATACCCTATGAAATTTCAAATCAACTATATTTCACCATATGATATCCCATATTGTATTTCACAACATAGTGATCCAATGGATAAAACTTAGCCACATTATATCAAAATTTATGATATAATTTTTTTTCTTATGACATATAGGTTCTTTTTAAAAAAATATAAAAACATGTTGATTAAATTATGATGAAGGATCTGATACCACTGATGAGTTTTGTTAGAACATCACATGCTCATAAACAAAAAAATAAATCAATTTAAATATGGATCTATCATCATAAAATGAACATGTAATATGAATAATATAGAATAACCATGCATACCTCAAGTACAGTATGCTCAATATTGATGGAGTATGCTTGATAAAGATCACTAAGAAAAAACACTCATATTCTATCCTCCAAAGGTATCTCACAAACCACTAGAATCCAAGTACACTATGCAAGGACCCATTGATCTCTAAAAGGTATGCTAACACCCTCTCCTCAAATATGAATGAATAATAAAGAATAAATGAGATTTAGACAGGCTTGAGAGTCACCAATCATCTAAATAAGAAGGATCTCAACCTTTATATGGCCTCATTTCAATCAATGAAGGAACTTGGGTGCCACTTTTGATGCTTGGCAGGTATCATACGTTACATGTAACATATACCCATTTGATTTTTATGATCATTGTATGTTTCAATGATCATATGAAATTTATCAAGACATAAATTAATCATCTATATGACTCATAAACAAAGATAAACAATTTAAAAAATGTGTTATGAAATTTAATATCATCTATTATGTATCGTATCTGTATTATATGTTGTGATATAGGCATCTCATTCCTATCTCAACATGTGATCTAGTACCATATTACTGATTATGATATGCATCACATGAATATTTTTGGTTATGATATAAATGGATTGTATAATAAAATTAAACTTATTTTAGTGTATAACCAATAATATATTCCTTGTATATATAATTAATGAATAGATTAAAGAAGATGAATGGGAAGGTGATATATGGTATGGAATAAATTGATATTTTTTGGAAAATGCATTTAATATGGTAAGTGAAATATGTGGTAAACATATAAATGTTTATGATATGGGATATTAATATAGAATCTTGTTAATCTAAAATTGTGTGATTGATTTCTCAAATTATACTTCTGATGAAGAGGTGAAATTTTATGATGGATATAGTGTATGTGATGGGTTGAGTATAGATAACCTTGTAAAGGTACTATAACTTGGTTGGGATATGTGAGTTTATATATATATATATATATATATATATATATGTATATTTTGTTATATTATTAGTGTTTGATATGGAATTCTTCACTGTTACACACCACCATCCAAGTTGGATAACCAAATAAACACCCATGTGGTGATTGTTACTGAGTGAACCCCACACATCCAAGATATTGTGGAAATGAATGGTTAACTACTCCCCCTCTTCTACTCTACCTTCCTAAAATGTGATGTGGTTGTGGTTGTGGTTTCATATGGACTTAGATGTGGCTACAGTATGACGAGTTTGAGGCTGATGTATAATATAGTATGTGGATATAAGAAGGGATTAGAGCCCCATAATTAATGATGTTAATACATGAGTATGACTAGATCAGTGAGTAAGTTGGTGCAGGGTACCTTTGTTTCTATACTTTCATGGATTTATCATACTTATATTATAATCGGATTTTGGAAATTTTGTTTGAGATGGGATTCTATTGATCGAATAACACTTATTCAAGCAACAAAATACATCAAGAAACCCATAAACAAAGATCTATATGTTATGAAACCAAAACTATGTATAAACAAAATGAAAAATAATGTGCACCTTACACTTTACGCAATCACTTATCATGTCTCCAATCACATGCTTGATAAAGATCTTCAAGAAGTAGCTAAAGTAATCATTCCTATAGGTTTTATCCACAAGTTGACATAAATCACCCAATGACTAGGTAGGACCCTCCTTACAACCATAGTATGCTAGTATCTCTTTAGTGGAAAAGGAGGGAGGAGGAGATAACTTCATGGAGAATCAGAATGAGGCTTGAAACAACCATCTCAATGGATTTAGCATGTTTATATTGGACATAGAACACATTTGAGACTTCTGTGAATTTAATCATATGTTTATGACATTTGATAAATGAAATAAGATTTCAAAATTTATAATCCCTAATTCGACCAAGAATTTAACACTAAAATGGATTCATGATTATCCCTATATTTCATCATATTAAACATTAGCAATCAATGATAAACATATGTATAATATTCCCAAACATTAAAAATTAATATTTTATTTCTATGTTAATCATTTCATATAATTAACTCATATTAATACATGATGATATATCCATGTTTTGTACTACAAAAAGATATGAAAGTGGTGTAGTATCACCATACCGCACTTTATGATATCCCTATACTGAGGGGTACGATATGCCTTAGTTACCATATATCATTCCCTGTGACATATACATATCATACATTATGATATAACTAAAATTATTATATGATTTATATTAGCTTTAGTGAATATCTCCATCAATCTCCAACTTGCACCAAATCCATATAGACTTTTGTTCCATTTCACAATATATTGTATCATATACAACATCTTGTGAAATTTTATCCAAAACTCCTTTTAGTTGTCTTCCAAAACACTTTTTTAAATCCATAATCACATTCACCATGTATCAAATCATATACAATACCTTGTTAATATCCACCCAAATCCCATTTTGGATAAACTCTAAAACACTTTCAGAGAAACTCTCTGAATTTTATAAAACTCGGTCTCTATTAAACCAACAAAAAATTGTGAACCCAAGGAACTTTATAGCATTGAAAAAAATGTGAATTACTAAATTTATAAATGTAATAAAAGAGTGTCCTCTAGTAAAGCATTTTTTTTAAACAAACTATAAAAGGATCTAGTGTGATCTACATCAAACACTTATATCTAGATGCTTATGTCCACCAACTATATCATATACAAGCATTCATTTTCATTTTATCCCTTTGTCTAAGACATCAAGTAACTACAAGACAAAGAGTATGTCAACCCCATATATCCACTCATATATTCTTAATTATCCAAGTATAGATTGTCCTGGTAGATGAACAAGTCGAATTTCTTCCACACTGATGGATGAGCACATCACATTCCCCATCTAAAAGATAAGATCATCACATGTCATGACCTGATCTCCTCAGGCCAAGAACCTAGTCATCTGAACTCATTGATCTCTTATAATACCTTGGTTTCTTTCCTAGAAAACCACAGGCTATTATCCATTGGGTTCACTTATCATAATAATAATTATCCCCACATTCCAACACATGTTCTTTCAGTGCACTTCCACTGAGGTTACTTATCATACTAATAATTTTCCCCACATGTCAGCACATTTTCTTTCAATGTGTTGTTTCATCACTCAAACACACTCTAGGAAACTTCCTAAGAGGTCACCCATCCTAATACTACTCCAGAAAAATCACACTTAACTATAGATTTCTAATCAAACAGGCTCCAGAAAAGAAAGGCATGCCTTGTTGACATGGGTAGTAACATTTATTCTTTTAATTATCACTTTTACAAGGGTGTTACACTCCCATTTCTCACTTTTATAGGGGTGTTACACACCCCCATTAAAGAACAATGTCTTCACTGTATACCCCACACCTCAAACCAAAATAGTGTCTCTACACTTCTGGCTGAGTATTGGTTCTGATACCACTTGTCATGACTCAACCTCTCCGAGTCATGAAATTTTTCATCAACCTCATGGATCTAATATAATACCTTGGTTCCCTTCCCAACACACTATATGATATTAATCACTAGGTTCACTTATCAGAATAATGTCTATCCGCACAGGCCAACACATATTCTTTCTGTGTGATTTATCCTCACTCACACATTCCCTAGTAAACTTATCAGGAGGTCACCCATCCTAACACTACTCTATTCCAAGAATGGTTAATTGTGGATTTATAATGAGGTAGGCTCTTGAAAATAAAGGTGAACCTTGATGACATGGGTAGTAACATTTAGTATTTTATGTCTAAATTTTCTAGGGGTGTTACAAAATGTCTTATCTAGGTACGATCATACACTTCTTCAGTTTATCTCAATTGAGGGCCCATATGTCACACTCATTATATGAGAGTAAAAATCCCATTATAATTAAACTCAACAAATTACATGATAACAACATAAAAAATCACCCCTAATTATATTGACCTCAAGGTTGTCATAAGAAAGGTATCAAAGTATGAAAGCTCTCATGCTATCTATCTTTTTTAACCTCAAGTATTGGATATATATAAATATAAAAAATTCACCGCTAATATACCAAATATATTGTGTGGTACTCCGCATGTAATACATTATGGGTAATCCAACACAAAAAAAATCATTTTATGTCTTATGAGAATATTTCATATCTCCATATGGAATCCTACCCATGATAATCTTAACACTTCATCACAAACTATAATAATCCATGAAAAACATCAGTTAAGGATAAATAAAATCCATACTTTGAAATATTAATTTTCATTTCACTTCATGTGTCATATGAATCCGACGTGAATGAATGGTAAAGTAGATGTGCTATAGGTACCAACCACACAGCAGAAGCTCCAAAAATGGTTTTTTAAAATTTTTCCACTCATGATCAACATGACTTTTCTTCATTGGTGAAACTATTCCTGGTATAAGCTGAGGATATCATGTGAAGAGATTTAAGAAAAAAAACAAAACCATAAATACATGGTTTGATATAAAGCTACTCTCAATTTCTACTTGATGTTGTAGGTCACTTCTCAAAGAATATGAAGTCAAATTCCTCTAGATCAAAAACACATACTTAAAAAAACTTTTGGAGCACTGATCATTGAAATTCAAGTGATAGTGAGGAGTTATGATGATGTCTTCGATGCTCTGATGATCACTACATCGCCTTGCTTGTGATGTGTGAGAGAGAGCTCGATCTAAGATCCTGAATCCAGAGATTCCCTCTCTAGGATGTGGGAGAGAGAAGGGAGATAGTTGTTGTGAATAGTTAATGGAAAATCCCTCTCCTCCTCTATTTATAGGGTGTTAGGATATTATCTGGTATTGCCTCTCCAGCCCCTGAATAATCAAAACTCTATAAACGACATATTATGACTATTGTACCAATTCATAAACATTATTTTCACTTTCTTGTTATATAATATGTATATTACGTGATAATAATTGAGTCATTAAATCGACTCATCATTCTAGAAAATATTAAATGAACCTTGAATATATTAAACTAATATTCATTCAAATAATATTTTCCATGTATTTACTTTAAAACTTGTAAATACATTTAATAAATAAATTCAATACCAATTACTCTTAACTTTAATAATATGAATTTATTTATTTATTTGGTGATCGTGTCACCTTGGACAAAATCTGAACCCCAGTGTTGGGTCCCACCATGTCCAATATACCTATTCAACTGGATAGAGAAAAATCTTGAATATGCTATTGTGTGTGACCCTATAGTCCCTTTATCTCGATAGTAGTGAATACTATTCATAGGTCAAAAGTGAGATCTGGAAACCCGTCATGAACCCTAAAGATATAAGGATAGTCACAGTAGTGATAAAAAACCTATGAACATGCACTATATAATATAATCTCTCTATCTTGAATATCTCCTAAAGCAGGACGCACTCCTGTGTCATCGTCCTTTATTGCTTTATTATTTCTTGATCTAGCTGGATGGATTTACCCTCGACTGCCATGGCCATGGTATTATGAAGGTACTACCATCCTAATTAACAAGGCCCAAGATATATTACTTCCTTAACCTGGAAGAAAAAAATCCTTTCTTGTCCATTCAACAAATTTCATACCACCAATGATGCACCCAACACAAGCTACCTTGCCACGATTTTATTATCATGGTTTTCCATTGTATCAAAGTACGAGATCAAATGACACACATTAGTAATGATCTCAAGTTAGATGATCATTACACATGTGCATATATAGGAAAATCCAATGACACCCAAAACATGTGGTGTTCCTATTGGTGGGTATGTCCTCGTAATCTCACTACTAGAGATCACCAAGTATGAACTTCATGAGAAGAATTATCAATGATTATGATCCCCTAAAACCTAATAGTCAAACATCTATTATGACCTAAGATGTATCTAGACTATAGGAAATATGTTTAAGATTAATTTCATAGTATCTTGAGGTTCTCATTATAACTTGGGATCTTCTATAACCTTTTGATATGATAACTAATCTATGAACATTACCATTAAATAGTGGACATAGAAATATCTACACTATTGTAAGAATAAATCATGTATATCTAATTATCCGCATGATATGGTAATCAAAAGTAATTCATAGTTGGGTCTAGGGAACCCACTATTACAATACTCCCACTTGCACTAGATCCAACTTGCTAACCAACCTTGTTAGCTCTCTCATGATTAAGATCATGTTTCTGATGAGTCATGACTTTAGTTGTTGGGTCTGCCATAATTTTTCTGCATGAAAATTCTACTATATGCGACCTCATCTCCTTGAGTAAAAAATTTTCAAGAGATGGAATCCCCAAGTATATCCCTTTTTTACACTATCATAACTTGACATCTTGGCTAGTAAGAATATCATAATTTACATTATGATAATACTTTACTTACTAGGTTTGATTCCAAGAACTAGAATAAATCATTACGTTTAACTACTTCTTAGCTACCTCAGAAGCTGCAATGTACTCAGTATTTGTAGGTATGGATACCATTGGATCATATGAGCATGTCCTGCTCAAAACCCTAGCCTAAATACGATACTAGATAAAATTGATCCAAAGGAATACTACTTTGTGTCCCCTAAAAACTAGTATCCTTTCTTCTCCACATACCAGGTACATATCTTTTGTACTTGTTGAAGTACAATCAAATAGTTTTGACTTCTACAATTGGAGTTCTCTTGGATATAACTAATATTTTACCTATAGAGTATATCTTGTCAATATCAGTTCTTGTAAATATCATGGAATATATTATCAATCCATCATTTATGTATATGGATTTCAACTCACCATGTTAATATCCTCCCATTCCTCAGACATGTCAACCTAGAAATATTATTCCATATGACATTGGAAATGATTCTTCCCTTGAATTGTTCCAACTTGTATTTTTCAATACCATGTCACTATATGTACTATTGACTAGGTCCAAGCAACTATTAAATCTAACTTAATAGATCTTGTTCCCTATAACTTAGGTTTCCACTTTAATTCAATCACTAGAGAATAGATTCTTTCATTCAGGACTTAACTAACTTGAAGACCACTAGTTGTTTTCCATATGTTGTCGAACAAATTTACTTGGAAAACGTTGGTTTTCCCAATAACCACTGGTAGACACATGGAAAACATTCATATCAAATGAATATTCTATTTTCATGTTTCTTACTTCAATCCTAAATTTGATTTTAGTAACTTGAAACTTGTATTAACATTTTACGATGTGACCATCTCTTTCTGGTTGTGTCATATAGACACCTTCCATGATTGGTGGTCATGACATCCAATGCTTAATAACATGATCATAGATATTATCCATGACAAGTAAAATTCTAATGGATTTAGGTAGAATGAATTGGTATAACCAATTAATCCTTATTGGAACCGTGCTTATACCATCCATGTATCATTTCACTTGAATACTCACCTCAGTATTCAATATTATAATTCCCTTTTCACTTTGATACATGAAATCCATTATTGAGTTTTAGTCGATCTTGTCAATCTTATCTAATTTCCATACACTGTTTACTTATAGGAAATGTTATTCACAATGAATAATTTATCATCGTTCATGGAGAATTCAAAACCATCACCAAAATTTTAACCTTCCTACAAAGTATGTGTCTCTGGAACATTCTTATTCCACATACACTTGTGGAACTAGTTCCTATGCCAACTACATGTGCATCTCTGGCATTGACTAAACCCAATTCAATTCAACTCCCACTATCTCAAAAGACATGTTCACCCTTTTATAGAAATTTAGTCTATGACTTGAATACTACTAATCTATCTTATGGATTTATGTAATATCCTAATCAACCATTAGGATAATTACAATAGATTCACGATGTGTTTGTTCCTGATGCAAGTTTTTTTATGTCCCAACAAACTCTTTGCATCTAAACACATGTTATTATGACATTATGGATTTTCATCATATTGTAACTCATATGATATCCATTTTTCATAATAATTTGCATATAGTTATGGGATAATTATATTATTTTTGAAGCACATCTTGAAATATAATGGAAGTTTTTGTAAGTTGCAACATTGATTCTCCTTACATTATAACTCTGATGTAGAAAATGGGCATTTATAAATTCCTCCATGCTATATTTTTTTGATCAATGTTAACATATAAGAATTCATCATCAATCCTTCTCATTAACATCAATGTCATGATGTAGATAAGGTAATGTGCATTTAGGAATTTCTCCACGCTACATTTTTTTTATCGATGAATGTTTAGTCAAGAGATTCTTGGGCATGCCAGCCAGAAGCAACTCATATCTTCTGACCATGTAAAAAATCATACTTCACTTTATCGTTCCTTAATAACTTAAAGGAATATAATGAATTATATATATACCTATAGATTTCCCTTGGAATAGTTCATTCTCTCTAGCTGATCTAATTTCAAAATCTTTATGGCATACCTTTATTTCTAAAGGCTTCTTTTTCCAAACTAAAGATGACGATAATACTAAAGGTGTTTATATTTAACAATCCTAAATACCACAACTAACATCATATGTTTATGAAACCATAACAGCATAACTATCATATGGTTTTTACATGAGTTTCATATAAGCAACTTACACCCTCATTTTCTTAGGTGGCATAATAGGTATAGGGACACTAGCACCTTGAGTTTCCAATATAATAGTATTGTGCGCAAGCGCCTGTACTATTCTTGGATACTTGTTCCAATGAGGAAATTTACTTTTTCCATTATTTATCATAGTTAATTATTGTGGTATAACTTTCCATTTTTCTACAAAAATAAATTTTATTAGATCAGTAATTTTTATCTGGATTACCGATTTAGACATTTTGATTAATTAATTAAATGTTTCCCACTATTTTATCAAATTATAGGAACCCTCTATGCTAGAATCAGAATACTTTATCCCTTGAGTATTCAAGTGGCACAGATCTATGAATCTCCCCTCATATTCTACAAACTATGGATACACCATTACTTGGAGGGTTCAAGGTAGGTGTTATACTATCTAACCACATTAACTCACGGTTCCTTGATTTGCTAAGTGAAGTCTTGTATTTTAAAATCATAACTTGATTTACCCAATGCTTGCCTCTAAAATGATATAAAGTTATCTATGGATAATCCTTACTACCAATTTATTTAATTCAACCCACCACTCTCATAATAACTCCACCGTAGTAAGAGACACCCTCATCTATGGCATGAAGAGCACCGCAAACACCTGGTTTTGTTCAAATTTGAATGATGGAAGGCGGTGAAGACTTAATATTTATTTAAGGTTTTTTGTATTTTAATGTGATGAAATAAATCATTTTCTATTTTATAAGCATGTACTATGTGATCTCACTCACAACTGACTATTAAATAGAAAAATACATCATGTCACATGTTTATTTTATTTGTGCATGCTTGTTTACTATTCTATGTGATCATGTGTAAACTACATATTCACAAAAAAATAAACCATGAAAAATAAAATGATGACATGATCATGATCTGATACTAAAGGTTGATCCATTGAGTGAATAATAGATCAACCTAGACCCTAGGGGTAATATTTCAAGTCATATCACTTGCAACTTGAGTTGTAACACCTACCCATCCAATGCGTCAAACTCATGTTTGGTGCGTCGCCATAACTTGGCACGAAGTGCATCACTGTTTGTCTCGTCGTTATACAACATCACTCGCTCAAAGGCGTGGGGTCTTTTGGAGTATAAAACATAACACTGAAATGGACACGCATTCTCTTATACATTTAATGACATAGACAATTCACACATTTCAATTTATTAACACTACTTATTACAAATCACGCAATAATTGAATAAATAAATAAAATATACACCAAACATGCATTGGTCGGTCCAAGGGCTCATGACCAGTCTAACGTGATTTAAGCTTTTATATAAAATTAAATTCATAAATAAATTAAATTTTCATTAAAATAAACTCAAGGTAATTTTTATTGAATTAAAATTCACTCTTATTTTAATTCAATATTTCCCGTCATTCGGTCCCATTAATTAATTTAATTTTAGAACCAAAAATTAAATTAATTTAATCTATAAAATTAAAATAAAATTTTTAAATAAAAAATTAATATTTAATTAATTTAATTTAAAACAAAAAATAATAATTTGATTAATTTGATTAATTTTTGAACATATAAAAATTAACTGGGTCTTGAAAACCCCAGGAAAGGCCTGTGCGGGTCGGGCCAAACCCACGTAGTCCCATTCTGAGCTATGTCAACCCCTTGAAGGGGTGTTCTTGGACAAGAAGGTCTATCGAAGCTCATTCCTAGCTAGGTAGAACTACTTGGGCTCATTTTCGGGTCATCTCGGGTCCAACCTGACTCACAATACCTCACACTGGAAACTACACGGTGATGCCGCGGTCAAGAAAAGGTGGCGAGATCCAGGGCAATGTTATCTTGGCACGGCGAAGGGGTGATATCGCGTGGAGGAGCCTGAAGAGTGGGGTGGCTACTGAGATCAGTGGTGATGGGGCACCCTGGTTGAGTGCTGACCAGGAGAAGGCTAGGGAGCTCAGTCGCTTGAGGTAGAAGGTCGGTCGGTGTGTCTCCAGTGGATCTGGGTGACTACTGGTCCAAATCCGGATTATGGCATCCCTCTTCCAAACCAGGAGGAAGCTGAGGTGGGAGTACCATCAACGAAGGTGGCTGATGGAGGTCTACCGGGGAGAAGGCACTAGGGAACGCATGTGGGTGAGGAGAGCAGCGACTGACCTTTGCAGAAATGGCCAGTCCGATAGGATCGAGTGGTGCAGTACTAGGCGGGAGACCGGCTAAGGGAGGTCTGGCGGGGTATATCTAGGCGGGGAGGCACAATCCACTAGAGGAGGGAGACTGGGATATGTGTCATTACCTACGTCTGACTAGATGAGAAAGGTTAGCAGTGGAGTGCGGAAGGGCAGGAGGTGCACGATAGGTGACCACCAGCTTGGGTCCCGCCGGTGGAGACCGATGAAGGTGGTGGCAGTCGCCGGCTAATGCGAGGCAGAGACGCCATTGGGCAAGGAGGCGGGATGCGGCTGACCAGGTGCAGGTTTGAGAAGGAGGGCAGTTCAGATGATCCACTGACAACGGGGTGTGGTTCCATGTGAAGAGGTGGCCAACGAGGCAGGTGGGTGAGAGGAGCCGACCATAGCTAGCTTCCAACAGAAGCCAAAAAATAGCCTTATTTTATTTTTGTGTTTTAGATGTATGTTGATCCAAAAAAACACACCCCAAAATTCTTCCACCCAACTAATAAAATATATATATATTTTTTCAAAAGGGTTTTTGACCCGCCAACAACACAATTATTTCATATGTGGATTTTTCATCATATGATTACAAATATTTTAATTTTATAATAATATTATTGTTATAAAATTAAATAATTTATAATATAATAGAAATTATGGTCAGTTGTAAAATACTATTTTGTCTGACTGATACTCTTCGTAAAAACAATGTTAAACCAGAATTGATTTTTGTAGACAATTTTTAACCCGTAAAAAGAGTTTTAAATCCATATTTAAAAAAATCGGATGGATGTAACTTGGTCATCTGAGGTCAGATTGGAAATCTGTCTGCGGTGTTGGGACCGTAATGACGCCCTTTATCAAATTTAATGTAAATTTAATTTTTTTTTCTTAGATTAAAATCAGCATGCATCACTTTGATACCAATTATAGGTATCAGGAACGCAGCGGAAGCCCCAAAAATGGGTTTTTAAAATTTTTCCACTAACGATCGACATGAATTTATCATCATCAGTGAAACGATACCCTGTATAAGCTGAGAATCTAGTGTGAAGAGTATTAAACACAAAAAACAAAACCATAAATACCTAGTTTGATAAGAATCTGTGCTCGATGTATGCTCATCATTGGCGACTTTTTCTTGAAAAATATGAATCCAAATTCATCTAGATCATCCACACATGCTTTAAAAATATAAGGGAGTGTCAATAGTAAAAATTTGGGTGCTAGCGTGGAGTTCTGACGACGCCTTCAATGCTCTGATGATCACTGCATCGCATTTCTTGCGATGCGCAAGAGATCGATCGATCCGAGCTCCTGAATCCAGAGCCTCTCTATCTAGGATGCGGGAGAGAGAAGAAGAGAGAGAAGGATTTTGAATAGTTGTTGGAAAATCCCTCCCATCCTCTATTTATAGGGTGTTAGGAGATTATTTGGTATTACCTCTCTAGCCCTTGAATAATCAACATGCTATAAACGACATATTATGACTACTGTACTGAGTCATAAACATTATTATCACTTTTTTTGTAATATAATAAATATATTATGTGATAATAATTAATTCATTAACTCTACTCATATTTCCCTAAAATATTAAATGAATCTTGAATATTTTAAAATAATATTTGTTCAAATAATATTTTCCATGTATTTACTTTAAAACTTGTAAATACATTTAAAATATAAATTCAATACCAATTATTCTTAACTTGAATAACATGAATTTATTTATTTCTTTGGTAATCATATTGGCTTGAACAAAACTCAAACCCCAATGGTGGGTCCCACCATGTCCAATATACCTATTCAACCGAATAGGGAATATTCTTGAATACACAATTATGTGTGACCCTCTATGCCTTCTATCTCGATAGTATTGAATATTATTCACAGACCAAGAGCAGGATCTAGAAACTCATCATGGCCCCTAAATAGATAAGGATAGTCACAATAACAACAACTAACCTACAAACACACACTGTGTAATATAATCTCTTTGTATTTAATATCTCATAAAGTACGATGCACTCATGTGTCATCATTCTTTCTTGTTTTATTGTTTGTTGATATAACTGGACAGATTTACCCTTGACTTCCATGGCCATGGTCTTATGAAGGTACTACCATCCTAATCAATGAGGCCCAAGATATATTACTTCTTTAACCTGGAAGTGAAAAATCTTTTCTTAACCATTCAAATAATGTCATACCACCAATGATGCACCCAACAAAAGATACCTCACCACGATTTCATTATCATGGTTTTTTCCTTGCATCAAAGTATGTGATAAAATATCATAGATTAGTAATGATATCAAGTCAAGATACCATTACACCTGTCTGTAGATATGAACATCCAATGACACCCATAACATGTGGTGTTCCTATTGGTAGGTTTGTCCTCACGATCTCACTACTAGAGATCACCAATTACAAACTTAATGAAAAGAAGTCCCAATGCTTATGAGCCCCCAGCACCTGATAGTCAAACATCTACTATGCCCATTCAATAAGATGTATCTTGACCATAAGGCATATGTTTATGATTAATGTCATAGTATCTCGAGGTTCTCATTATATCCTAGGATATACTAGAACCTTTTGATACAACAATTAATCTATGGATATTACCATTAAATAGTGGACTCAGAAATATATACACTATAATGGTAAGAATAAATCATGGATATCTAACTGTACATATGATATGGTAATGAAAATTTATGCATAGTTGGGTCTAGGGCACCCACTATTACAACATATTCCTTATGTATAACATGATTCATTTTATATACTCTTCATCTCTTTTATAAATATACTAAGAAAACCTTACATAAGAACTAGTCTCATAATTCATATGAAAGACTACTAAAATTCCTCATGTTATCTATATTTTTAATTTTTTTAAACTCATTATATCTCTATATGACCAACTGATGAAACCCTCCCACTAAACTCCTTTACTGGGTAACATCTATGTAGAAATTCAGTTTGAATAATGGGGAGATTAGGAATCATATTCCTGATGTTAAACTCTTTAAAAAAGGTATTGAAACTATATTTCTTTACAATATCCAATGTTATGACATTAATAACTTTTTTTATACTTATAACTCATTCTAAGTTCATCATCATTGTCTTTTAAAACATTTACATTCAAAATTTTCATTTGAGATCATCATGGTAACAAAATGTAACTCTTTACATTATTTATTTACCAACATACACTAAACTCTTTTAGGGTAAAAAGTGAAATTCAGTTATAATTTTTACTGGTATAATCTTTTATTTGTTATACTTTTGAACTTCTCTAGTCCCGAAAACAATACCATTATTCTCTTAAAAACTACATTCTTTCTATGATATCATGCTAAGAAACACATACTCATTTGTGTTAAAGAAATTACACTTATTTCCTATTAGTCATAATTTTTAACAAATAAACTTTTAACAACCATATCATATATGGTATTCTATATTTTTAAATAATTATCATGAAAAGATGATTTTATTCTTTAAAATACTCCACATATGGTGGTGGGGTCTCTTTCCCTCATATTTTAAAAAATATCATGGATAAACTATTTTATCCTAGATAAAACTCCTTTTATCATTATCTTCTTTTAAATCATGTTATAGATTTTGATGAATCCTAAACTATGTGTATTATCCCATTTTATTTATAAAAAATATTTGTTAACTTCTCTTATCACATAAGTGAAATGAGAAAACTATACACATTCTTTATTTAGATCCATCAGAGCTTTAAATAACACTTTTCATTACAAATACCCATAGTAGAAACCTTTTCTATTAAATTTGAATAAAAACTGAAAGTTCTATTAATTCCTACCTTGGTCATGAACTCCTTTATTTAAAACATTTGTAAATTATACATTTGGTATCACATACCCTTCAAAATCAAAGAATTGATTCTATAACACGGATACCTAACATAGAATCTCCATGAAGTTTCTCAAACCACTTTCTAATATCCTTGACAATTCTATACTATGGAAACATTTTTCCTCTTTCTTGAAACCTCATTTGGGTTTCAACAACTTTGATTGGTTATTGGAATATTGGTTGTTGGGCCTTCCAACTGGATTTTCTTCTTTTGTTTTTAATTTTTACTTATTTTTACAATCAATACAACACTAAAACCTAAAACAACATGCCTAGATTGACTATCTACAACACTTTTAGAAAATTGGATATATATTTTTTAACTTATTCACATTATTAGGATATTTCCAATGATAATTAAAAAATGAATTCCATAGACATATCAAGATTTAAAGGGAAACCTCCAGTATCTCCAAGTCATTAAAATACATAATCGTATTGTGTACATGAGCAGAGACTAGAGTTTTTTTGGTCATATTTCATTGAAAAAAATACTTGAAAATGTTAAGTTAATAATTTTATGCTTCTAATAAGCATCTAGATTCATTTATTGAAAAAATTCAATATTTGGTTACTCTGGAAGGTATTGCTTTAACACGTAGAATTTTATTTCTTTTTTAATAATGATTCTTAATTTATTATACCAATATAGAAAGTTGTTTCCATTAAGATTTTCCCTCTTAATGATTGATCTCAAAGTAATTCTTGATTATGATTAAGCCATTTTATCTATAAAAATATTTTATCAGATGAGTATCATGTTTTATATTCATTTAATAAGGACTTTTGTTAAATGTTCTCCCAATAAAATGATGACCTCTTTTAATTACATTATATCCATCTTTAGTCCAAGATCTATATTTCACTGGAGTCCACTTTGTCATTACTATCATCACTTAGCTACATAAGTAGACCATTATATCAATCATATTGGATATAACTCTTGGATGGTTGAGTAAATAACTCTTTATCCCAATACATCATATGGATTCACTCAACATTATTCCTCTAGTATCTTAACTTTTAGGGTTTCTCAGCTAAGTGTTACCGAAATATCACAACAAGATTTAGTATCCCTACTTTTAGGGTTAGTTATTTCACGTATTAATTACACAAGATAATCCATGAGAATCATGCTTTAGAAGAAACTATCTGATTGAATGGTCGAGGTATTGACATGTGTTTTCTTTGGAAGGAATCTAACAATTAGTATTTTAAAGGGGTTTTCATATATCACCATCTTATCTCATGTATTCCCTTTTTATGCATGCATAATTTTAATAATTTATTTTTGAATCACATTACATCTACCCAATCAATATGTTCAAAATATATTGATATGCAACTCTTTACACAACTTATAGCTTGTGTTAATAACCTAAATTAAAAGACATCTACATTTACACTTATTCAAATTCATATCATCAATAAGGTACATAAAACCCTTTCATGTAAAGTATTACAATCATATGAAACTAATAATTCCCAAAAATCAAGCATAGAGAGATAGGAAGCCAACCCTTAATTTTCTCGAAAGAGCCTAAGATCCCAGGTCGATGAGTAGTTCGACCCAAAGTCCCTCTACCCATGGTTCTTTACACAAGATATAGCTCAATTCCATCACAATTCTAACACCTAATATGTATAAACTATAATTAACTTCTTAATTCAAGCTCATGACCAAGTACATTCCAAAGTCAGGGTAGAATAATAGTAAATAAATTATCATACCAAGCATGTAATTCCTTAAATACATGTATGATGATTTATAAAATTATATTAACACTTTACACTAAATAATACATATGTTCAAAACATAATATTTTCATTCAATCATAAAATAAAGAATAATACTAAATAAATAATCATTTCATAAATTTATACATGAGATAAATTTTTATTAATAGTTCATAAATTAAGAAATTACCAAAACTTTCTAATTTATCCATGTATTATAGACATCCCATAATTAAACAAATATAAAAAATTTCTATTAATTTCTATTATTAACTCCTTCATATTATCCTTTATATGGAATTTACTTTAATATATGATATTAAATGAAATATAAACACTTTATATTCCAAATCTATTATGTAAACATTTTATATAATCAAAATACCACATATTTAATATTATTTAAACCCTGATCATATCAATTTATCAAAACTTATTTTTATATTGTGACACCCATGATGTTATTTTCCAGTACGAGACTTATTATTTACTAATTTTGTCTTGAATTTTGAGTTTTGGGTTAATTTTAGAAAAAAATCAAGAAAATTCCCAGGCACACGGTTAGGGTGCATGGTTTCCCTAACCATATAGCCCACACCTATGAGTTCCAACGAGTGTTGCGCATTTGGCACATGGTTTGCCTAATTGTGCAACATAACCATGCAGTATGGACTTGGGTTTCCAGTAGGTGTCGAATGTCTGAAAAATAGTTTTCCTAACCATGCGACTTAGTTGTGTATCCCTTTTAAAAATAATTTTTTTAATATTTCGAAAATTGAGGTTTAATTAGGAAGACTTATTTCCTCCCCTCAAATTTCTAGAAGCCTATTACGGCTCTCTCCCCAAAAAACTCTCCTCACCTATACCACTCTTCTCAATTAAAGGGTGGATTTCTCCATCGATATTCAAGATATTCTCAATTATGTGTCACCTCCCTTCTCTTTATTTCCTTTTCTTCTTTCATTATTCATCTTCTTCTTATCCCATGACCATGGTGTTCTGGAGATTTTGAATTCCATGAATCTTATGTGTGATTTTTTGTAACACCCTCCAAGTCAAAAGTACGCCTTAGTCGGGCCTTGTTTTTTCTCTTTTGGGGCCCAAAAAGATTTAGGGGATCAGAGGTTGAAAATAAGGGATTTTGTGAGAAACTGGCAATGTAACACCCCAAGTTTTTCTAAAAATAAATAGAAATACATGGAACTTTGTTTTAAGTAGATATCTTTAACTAGCCTTTAAAACATAACTTTTTCACTTCTATGTTTTGAATTTCAAGAAACTGTCATCTACAATTGTGTTCAATATGTTATTTAGAGTCTATTGGAGCCAACTTGTTTTTTTGGTGAATAGTAACATAACCTTATGAATAGTAATATGAATAGTAACATGACCCTCATTAATAGTAAATTTTATTATTATTTTATTTTCTTAAGGATTTAAGATAATAACATCTTGGTTAATTTTTCATCATGATATAGAAGTAGTTATAAAATTAGAATTGTTAATTTTTGAATTAAGTACGATTTTATTTAAAAATTAAATTAATAATATTTAGAAAATTATTTTTTAAAAATGGACTACATTTTTTAATTCTACATGTAGAAAAATGGTTAGGGTAAATTTTTGGGATTTTTCTGAAATTCAAGAATTTTTTATAAATAGTAAAATACGATAAAATATGATAAATGCTAAATACTTGATTTACTGCATCATAGGTGATGCAAGGATGATGTAAGACCACTTGGTTCAAAATAAAATTCTATTATTACTATTTGGGGTGACATGAATTAAGATTATTCATAGTCTTGAGCAAAAATATTATAATAATGATTAAAATATTGAAAAATACCCCCTCTCCTCCACTATAAATACCACCCTCACTCCCCTATTCCTGCCACACCTCTCAAGCCTTGAGCATTTTATAATTTCTGCCAAATTCCCTCCTCAATCTTCTTCTCCACGTCCTATAGCTTCTGGTCTCACCAAAAGACCAAAACCAAATCCCTTAAGGAGGATCTCAAGGAGAAGAGATCAAGAGGTAAACATCCTCTTTTATTTTCTTTCTTTTCTTTCATTTTATGTTATTATCTTCCATTCCCTTTGGCTTATGATGGGATATTTCATTAAATATCCCCCCTTAATTCCCATATTATGTATGAATGATGATATATCCTCTTCCTCTCATCAAACTATTTTTATGAAATTTTAAGAGACGTTGTTAGGCTGGCGAATTTTCGTGAGAAATTTATCAAGTTTTCTTTTATTTTAAGATTCCTTTATTTTCTTCTTCTTTACTCACCTACTATTAAACAAGAGGCATGAAAGTTCCAAAATTTTGTATATTATGGATACTCTCATGTTCATGGAAAATTCATCATCGTTATTTTTCTCCTCCCCCACTTATTCAAGGAATTAAAATATTGTCCGTGATGTGTCGAATTACCGACATCATGGATGATGTGATTTCAATTTGCATTAATTCATTCAAGTCTGGTCATAAAACCATTTTAATGATTTAACCAGGTTATAATATATGAATTATGTCTCATCCACGGTTCTTGAATTCTTTTGTACTCATGGTTCTAAATTATAAGACAAAATGAGGTTGTTGTTATCGAAGAACCACTAAAAGATCTAAACGAACATCATTAATGTTTAAACTTATGAATCATCCTCATATAAAACATCAAAATGATAAATGGTATAATTTATGGTACTGGAAATATTTAAATACCATTTCATCCCAATTCTGGAGTTTCACTTCCAATCAACAAGAACATACATCATGAACCAATCATGGAAATCATGTAAGGAACTCACCCAAAACAGTGCAAGAACAAAATACTAACAATTAAGGGGTGAAATGAGGTTATGAAATGAACATATAAGATGTTATAAACATGAAAATATTTCTTTAATATATTAATAAAACTATTTTAACAATTATACAGAAGTTTTAAATAAGTTTTAAGTAAGACAAACCCGAGGTAAGGGAATTCTTAACCCGATTTCAATTCTTTGGGTAAACCTTCTACTTCATTATTTATGTGCTATTTAAATTGTCTGTGTGATGGGTTATATTTATATTCTGTTTTATTATTTTTATTTACAGTATATATACATACTCCATACACTCTATTAAGTCACTCTTCAATTGTATGATATTTATAAGGGGCTTTTCTTTAAAAATCCTCTTTTTAAATTCAGTTTTACATAATTCCAAAGTAATGGTTTTATGGAATTATTCATGTTGTATATTTATGTTTTGGTTCTTGGGAATTATTTATGATGAATGGTGGGACCTATATCTCCCTCCAATTCATTGGGTATGAGTAAGTTGGAGGTCGCCCATATGGTTACTCCAAGTGTAACTACGATGGTTACACAAAGTAAGGTAGTCGTGAGGGTTACAAATTATAAGGTAGCCAAGAATGGTTACAAGATTCTGTAAGTAATGCCCCAAGATACCTTTATGAATATATTTATGTTCTCATGTTTTGTGTGGATCTTACACGAAGTAAGTATATATGGGTGACAATCATGTCTTTTGAAAATGTTTTCATACGTTATGAGTATTCATGGTCTAATGTGCTCTTTCCTTCTTTTTCATCCCTTAATGAGCTTTTGTGCTCATCCAAAGTTTTTAAATTATTTTCACAGGTTAATGGATCTATAAGACAAGGAAGGAAGCCTTGTTAAATGTTGAAGAATTGTCAAGGAGTCTTGTTTTAAGTTTTAATGTTTTATATTTTGAAAAAAAATGGAAACTGTTTTTATGGTATCCACTCTATAATAATTTGTAATGTTATGAATGCATTGTCCTAATTAACTAAATATCTAAACTTGAAAAGATCCTTAATGTAAAATGGAAGTGTTTTCTTGACTAAATTCAATATTATGTATGTAATAAGGTCGGTCCTTATAGTTGGTATCAGAGGATGGTTTAGGTAACTTTAGGGGTTAGGGTGATGTTAATAGAATACCATAAATGATTTTCACTCTATGTTTAATTTGAAATGTTTTAGCATTTAAATATTACCATGTTGCTTCATCTGAGACATGTTTGTTCAGAATGGTTGTCCGCAGAAGGAACAGGGATGCTGAAGAGTAGAGGCATTGACAGAATTACATCCTTTCAGAACTACATCCTGGAATGGTAGGGATTGGAACTGAGCCGTTTGTGAGAATAATGGCTCAGCTAACGCATGAAATAAATGGTGTTTGCATCCATGAAAGAGAACCAATAGAGGTACCACAACGGAACATGACAGTAGTGGAACATTTTATGAGACAACATCCTTCTGCATTCAATGGATCTTCTGACCTAGTAGCAGCTGAAGGATGGATCAAAGCCCTTGAAAAGATATTCAATGTTATGGGATGTTTAGACAATCAAAAGGTAAGTCTTGCCATTTATCGTTTTGAAGGGGAAGCTGATCAGTGGTGGTCAATGGTAAGGAATATTAGGGGTAGAGGGGATTTTGATTCCTTAGAGTGGGATGAATTTAAAAGTCTTTTCTTTGAAAAATATTTTCCTAAGGTGGTGAGACTTAGGATGGAGAAGCAATTCCTTGAATTGAAACAGAAGGAGGAAGATTCAGTGGTCGTGTATGAAGTGAACTTCACCCGATTGGTGAGGTATACTCCAAATTTTATTCTAGATCTTGATAGAAAAATCAACCGCTTTTACTCAGGATTGAATCCAAGGTATCGAAGGGCGTTGGCCCCCCATGAATTCAAAAGTTATGAGAAACTTGTCTGATATGCTGAGAAGGTAGAGATGGTGTTTGCTGATGATCTCGTGCATTTTGGAAACAAAGAGAAGAAGAGGTCCAGTTGGCAAGCAATGGGTAAGAATCAACCAAAGAAATATGATGGTAAGAGAATCAAATTTCCAGTTTGTGAATAGTGGGGCAAGAAGCACCCTGGGGAATGTCTTAGCAAAACTGGGAAGTGTTTTAAATGTGGTAAGTTTGGACATATAGCCCGAGATTGCAATGAAAATGATCCTAAGAATAATCATGATAAGCAGACTGTAAAGTGTTTTAAATGTGGTGAGATGGGTCATTATGAAAATGTCTGCCCAAAGAGAGATCTGAATGATGTAAAGAAGCCAGACTACAAGCAGAAAGGTGTAGTAATATCCTTTGCGAATACGTCAGCAGATGTCGGGTCATCCAATGAAATTGTATCAGGTACTTTGTTTGTTCACTCATATTTTTCTAAAGTTTTGTTTGATATGGGGTCTACACATTCCTTCATCTCTGAGAAATTTTCTGGTAAATTGAAAATATCACCTCAACAAATGAGACCCTAACTTATTGTTAAAACTCCAGGGGGACATATTATAGCAAAGAGGAATTATAAGAATCTTTCTATTGTAATTTGTGGAAATACTTTACCTGCAAACCTTGTTGTTTTACCATTAGTCGAGTTTGATGTTATTCTGAGAATGGATTGGATTTCTGTTTATCATGCAAAGATTGACTGTAGAGATAAAGAAGTTGTTTTTTAGAAAGAGTTTTGGTTTGTATACAATAATGAACCCATACAATTGATAACATATCAGGAATCTGAGAAACTATTGAAATATAGAAATGAAAGTTATCTTACTCATATTGTTGAAAACAAGGGAACTATTTAAATTAATGATGTGCCAGTGGTAAATGAATACCTTGATGTTTTTTCTAATGAGTTACTCGGTGTCGTACCTGATTGAGAAGTTGAATTCACAATTGACTTAGTTCCTGATGCTAATCCAATTTCAAAACCCCCTTATCATATGGCTCTAATAGAACTTCTTGAATTGAAAAATCAGTTGCAGGATTTGCTTGACAAAGGCTTCATTCATCCTAGCACTTCACCATGGGGAGCCCCTATTTTGTTTGTTAAAAAGAAAGATGGTTCCATGAGACTTTGTAATGATTATAGAGCTTTGAATAACATCTCTGTTAAAAACAAGTATCCTTTTCCTCATATCGATGACTTGTTTGATCAGCTCCAGGGAGCTCAGTACTTTTACAATATTGACTTGAGATCCGGATACCATCAGCTGAAGGTGAAGGAGGATGACATCCTGAAAACAGCCTTTCGTACTAGATATGGGCATTATGAATTTTTTGTTATGCCATTTGAATTAACTAATGCACCTGTTGTATTCATGAATCTTATTAATAGAGTATTTCATGAGTTGTTAGATAAGTTTGTGGTTGTATTTATTGATGACATTCTGGTATTTTATAAAAATAAAGAGGAGCATGAAAAATATCTAAGGGTTGTTTTGCAAACTTTAAAAGAAATGAAACTATATGGAAAATTTAGAAAGTGTGATTTTTAGTTGTAACAGATTTCTTTTCTTGGACGCATTATAAATAAGGATGGAATAACAGTTGATCCTACCAAAAAAAAGTAGTTTATGAATGGCCAAGACCCACAAATGTTACAAAGATTTGTAGTTTTCTTGGGTTAGCAGGTTATCACAGGCGATTTGTTAAGAACTTTGCATGGTTATCTAGACCGATAACTAAGTTAACACGAAAAGGGGTTAAATTTGTTTGGACCGAGGAATGTGATGTTTTTTTTTCAGGAACTGAAGAAGAGATTGGTGAATACTCTAGTTTTGGACTTAACTTCCCGAAATGGTGAGTTTGTCATCTACAGTGATGCTTCTTTGAAGGGACTTGGTTGTGTTTTGATGTAGAATGATTAGGTAATTGTCTATGCTTCGAGACAACTTAAACCTCGTGAGCTAAATTATCCCACACATGATTTGGAATTGGTAGCTGTAGTTTTTGCTTTGAAAATTTAGTGGCATCATCTCTATGGAACCAAATGTCAAATATATACTGACCATAAAGGTCTAAAGTATATATTCACTCAGAAGGAATTAAACATGAGGTAGAGAAGATGACTTGAACTGACAAAGGATTATGACTGCATGATCAATTACCATCCTAGGAAAGCTAACAAAGTGGTGGATGCCTTAAGTTGGAAACATCATGCATCATTAACCATCCTACATTTGTAACATGATCCGTTGATTAATGATTTGATGAATTTTGGCTTAGAAGTTGTTGGTGCAGGGAATACATCTGTTTTGTTTCAGGTTTCAGTGCAGTCTTTGTTATCAGACAGAATTAAGTGAGCACAGAAGGAAGACTGTGAGCTATAAAAAAAGGTAGAATTGGTTAAAGTGGGTAAGTTTCCAAAAATTAACCTTGACAAAGATTGTGTTTTAAGATTTGGAAAAAGGTTGTGTGTGCCTAGTGATTCTCAGTTGAAGAAAGATTTGTTGTGCGAAGCTCATAGTTCTCCATTTTTCTATTCATCCTAGCAGTACTAAGATGTACATAGACCTTCGGGAGTATTATTGGTGGGATGGGATGAAAAAGAGATATTGCTGATTTTACCATGAAATGTTTGACATGTCAACAGGTTAAAGCAGATCGGCAGTTACCGAAGGGGATGCTTCAGCCTTTGTCAGTTCCAGAGTGTAAATTGGAGAATGTATCCATGGACTTTGTAGTGGGACTACCAAAGACATCTTGAGGTAACAATGCTATTTGGGTTATTGTTGATCGACTAACAAAGTTTGCACATTTTCTATCTATTCGAGATACAATGTCTTTGGATCAGCTTTCTCGATTGTACCTCAAGGAGATTATCAGGTTACATGGAGTTCCTCTTTCCATTGTATCTAACTGAGATCCCAGGTTCACTTCTAACTTTTGGAAGGGACTTCAGAAGTCGTTGGGAACAGAGTTAAATTTCAGTACATCTTTTCATCCTCAATCACATGGGCAGTCAGAACAAACAATTCAAACTTTGGAAGATATGCTTCGAGCTTGTTCAATAGACTATCAGGAAAGTTGATATCAACATATTTCTTTAGTTGAGTTTTCTTATAATAACAGTTTTCATTCCAGTATTCAGATGACACCTTTTGAGGCCTTGTATGGGAAGCGGTGTCGGACTCCAGCATTTTGGGATGAAGTCAGTGAAAGAAAGTTGATGGGGCCATAATTAGTAGAAGAAGTGGCTGAGAAAGTGAGGATGATCTAGCAGCACATGAGGGTAGCTCAGAGCAGGCAGAAAAGTTATGCAGATAATAGAAGGAAAGACTTCTCTTTCGAGGTAGGTGACCATGTTTTCCTTAAAATCTCTCCTTTGAAAAGTGTGATGTGTTTTGGTAAGAAAGGGAAACTAAGTCCACAATTTATCGGTCCTTTTGAAATCTTGGAGAAAGTTGGAACAGTTTCATACCGTGTAACTTTGCCTCCGAGTTTGTTCTAGGTACAAAATGTTTTTCATGTTTCTATGTTGAGAGTGTATGTGCCAGATTCATCACATGTCTTGAGCCCAAAAGCAGTTCAGCTGGAAGAGAACATTTCTTATGAAGAGAAACTAGTTCAGATTCTTGATCAAAGGCAACAGGTATTGCAGAATAAGGTAATCCACCAGGTAAAGGTTTTGTGGAGAAATCACATGGTTGAATAAGCAACATGGGAGTCTGAAAATGCTATGAGGGAAAAGTACCCTCAGTTGTTTAATAAGTAAATAAAATTGTGAGGATGCAATTTCCAGAAGGTGGGGATAATGTAACACCCCAAGTTTTTCTAAAAATAAATAGAAATGCATGGAACTTTGTTTAAATAGATATTTTTAACTAGCCTTTAAAACATAACTTTTCCACTACTATGTTTTAAATTTCAAGAAACTATCATCTACAATTGTGTTCAGTATGTTATTTAGAGTCTATTGGAACCAACTTGTTTTTTTTTATGAATAGTAACATACCCTTATGAATAGTAATATGAATAGGAATATGACCCTAATTAATAGTAAATTTAATTATTATTTTATTTTCTTAAGGCTTTAAGATAATAACATCTTGGTTAATTTTTCATCATGATATAGAAGTAGTTATAGAATTAGAATTGTTAACTTTTAAATTAAGTATGATTTTATTTAAAAATTAAATTAACAATATTTAAAAAATTATTTTTCAAAAATGAACTTCATTTTTGAATTCTACATGTCTAAAAATGGTTAGGGTAAATTTTTGGGATTTTTCTGAAATTCAAGAATTTTTTATGAATAGTAAAATACGATAAAATACGATAAATGCTAAATACTTGATTTACTGCATCATAGGTGATGAAAGGATGATGTAAGTCCACTTGTTTTGAATTCACATTCCATTATTACTATTTGGGGTCACATTAATTAATATTATTCATAGTCTTGAGAAAAAATATTATAATAATGATTAAAATAATGAAAAATACCCCCTCTCCTCCACTATAAATACCACCATCACTCCCCTCTTCCTCCCACACCTCTCAAGCCTTGAGAATTGCCTAATTTCTGCCAAATTCCCTCCCCAATCTTCTTCCCCATGTCCTAGAGCTGTTTGTCTCACCAAAATACCAAAACCAAAGCCCTTAAGGAGGATCTCAAGGAGAAGAGATCAAGAGGTAAACATCCTCTTTTATTTTCTTTCTTTTCTTTCATTTTATGTTATTCTCTTCCATTCCCTTTGTCTTATGATAGGATATTTCATTAAATATCCCCCCTTACTTCCCATATTATGTATGAATGATGAGATATCCCCTTCCTCTCATCAAACTATCTTTATGAAATTTTAAGAGACGTCGTTAGGCTGCCGAATTTTCGTGAGAAATTTATCAAGTTTTCTTTTATTTTAAGATTCCTTTATTTTATTCTTATTTCCTCACCTCCTCTTAACCAAGAGGCATGAAAGCTCCAAAATTTTGTATATTATGGATACTCTCACGTTCATGGAAAATTCATCATCGTTATTTTTCTCCTCCCCCACTTATTCAAGGAATTAAAATATTGTCCATGATGTGTCGAATTACCGACATCATGGACGATGTGATTTCAATTTGCATTAATTCCTTCAAGTCTGGTCATAAAACCATTTTTATGATTGAACCAGGTTATAATATATGTATTATGTCTCATCCACGGTTCTTGAATTCTTTTTTACTCATGGTTCTAAATTATAAGACAAAATGAGGTTGTTGTTATCGAAGAACCACTAAAAGATCTAAACGAACATCATTAATGTTTAAACTTATGAATCATCCTCATATAAAACATAAAAATGATAAATGGTATAATTTATGGTACTGGAAATATGTAAATACCATTTCATTCCAATTCTGGAGTTTCACTTCCAATCGACAAGAACATCGATCATGAACCAATCATGGAAATCATGTAAGGAACTCACCCAAAACAGTGAAAGAACAAAATACTAACAATTAAGGGGTGAAATGAGGTTATGAAATGATCATATAAGATGTTATAAACATGAAAATATTTATTTAATATATTAATAACACTATTTTAACCATTATACTGGAGGTTTAAACAAGTTTTAAGTAAGACAAACCTGAGGTAATGGAATTCTTAACCCGATTTCAATTCTTTGGGTTAACCTTCTAATTCATTATTTATGTGCTAATTAAATTGTTTGTGTGATGGGTTCTATTTATATTGTGTTTTATTATATTTATTTACAGTATATATACATACTCCATCCACTCTATTAAGTCTCTATTCAATTGTATGATATTTATAAGGGCTTTTCTTTAAAAATCCTCTTTTGAAATTCAGTTTTACGAAATTCCAAAGTAATGTTTTTATGGAATTATTCATATTGTATGTTTATTTTTTGGTTATTGGGAATTATTTATAATGAAGGGTGGGACCTATATCTCCCTCCAATTCATTGGGTATGAGTAAGTTGGAGGTCAGCCTTATGGTTACTCCAAGTGTAACTACGATGGTTACACAAAGTAAGGTAGTCGTGAGGGTTATAAATTATAAGGTAGCCAAGAATGGTTACAAGATTGTGTAATTAATGCCCCAAGATACCTTTATGAATATATTTATGTTCTCATGTTTTGTGTGGATCTTACACGAAGTAAGTATATATGGGTTACAATCATGTCTTTTGAAAAAATTTTCATACGTTACGAGTATTCATGGTCTAATGTGCTCTTTCCTTCTTTTTCATCCCTTACTGAGCTTTCGTGCTCATCCCAAGTTTTTAAATAATTTTCACAGCTTAATGGATGTGTAAGATAAGGAAGGAAACCATGTTAAATGTTGAAGAATTTTCAAGGAGTCTTGTTTTAATTTTTAATGTTTTATATTTTGAAAAAAATGGAAACTGTTTTTATGGTATACACTCTGTAATAATGTGTAATGTTATGAATGCATTGTCCTAATTCACTAAAGCTCTAAACTTGAAAAGGTCCTCAATGTAAAATGGAAGTGTTTTCTTGACTAAATTCAAGATTATGTATGTAATAAGGTTGAACCTTATAGGCAAGGTGCACGGATAATGCACACTATTAGTTTAACCATGAAATAACTATGTGGTATGCCTCTATGAGGTTCCAATGGTGTTTTTTATAGTTTTCACATGGTTATACAAACCATAAAACATGTACAGTGAATCTTTTAGGGTGTTTGGTGGTTTTCTAGTGGTATCACACGGTTGGCGCATAGTTTTCCCCAACCATGTGGCCCCTAGTGTAAACTGTGCACCCCCACCCAAAAGAATAGATAGTAGGGTTTTGCAGGTTCCGGTCGCAACAGAAGCATGTGATGGGAGGTGCCTAAGATGGATTTTTTAATGATCGATGATCAATCTGATATCTACAGATGATAAACGTCATGATCTAAGGAATTGAAACAAAGAAGACACACAAGAGTAATCAAGTTGGAACCAGAGGGAGGATCATCACATATTATTTATAATCAATTTAATTAAATTTAGAATTACCTTGATTGAATTATTTCTTCATTGATGGATCTAGTGATAGATTTATGTTTCACCGTCATTAAATTGTAGGAATCAAGTGCATATTCCCTCTAGCAATGATTCACACATGTTATGAGAATCTCTAGACATCGCTGAAGGAATCTCTGGGTGCTAGCATGAAAGATCCTTGAGCTTGTATTGTCCACCTTTGATCACTTCAAGAATGGCTTCCAAAGAATTCTCCTTTATCTGGTGGAGGAAATTTTCTCTCCATTCTTAGGAGCATTCTTAGAGAAGAGATATCTCAAGGGCTTGAGATAATTCTCCAATTCTTTTGTGCACAACCCAAAAAAATGTATTGTTTCTTATGAGGAAATAACATAACTGGTTCTACATATCGTTAGGGTTAAAATAAAATAATTGCACAAGTGCCCTTAAATATTTATTTAATACCAGTTAAATAATAATAATATTTCTCGACATGCTCTTAACTTGCGAGTTAAAATTAAATATTATTTAATCAAATAATATTCAATATTTATTATTTTTGTACTGGACCATTTAAACTTAGTCCTCCATTCCTCCACAAAATTTATCAAGACCTAAATAATGACTATTTATTTATTAAATAAATATCACTGCATTATTCTATAATAAATAAATAAATATTATATTCATTAAATAAAAAATAAATATTTATTAAATATCCTGCTCACAATATATTCTCTCAAATAGCTGGTGACAGAATATATGCAATCAATCAAACATGAATAATTAATAAACCACATGTGGGAATAATATTTATTCAATTTTTTAAATAATAAATAATAATATATTATTTAATTGAGATTCTAGATACACTTAGTGATTGACCCTCTAGGCCTCTTTCTCACTGGTATTAGGCGAAGCAGCCTAAAGTCCAATGCCAGTGTCTATAAAACACATCAAGGAACCCATATAGAAAGAAGTTAATTCCTTAATGACATAATACCTCATATGGATTCTTATTATGTAATATAATCTTTTTATCATTATATCTCTAATCAGGCAGGTTTCATGCCAGTGTCATTAGCCAAAGTGCCCGATGTCTCTTTCTTTGATTTCCTAGAAAATGAACTTGCCTATAGAACACCATGGACATAGATTTATTTAGGCTATATCATTTCCATCAAAGGGTCTAAGATATCAACATCCATTAAAATAGAAGGGATGAACCCTTTCTCACATTATTCATTAATGAAATATTACTCGTGACACACCTAATGTATCATACCTTGCTGTGAACATCTGTCATCACGGTTTTCGTCAATACATCTTAGTCTATGACTTATAATACTCATTAATAATAATCTTAAATTCTAAGGGTCAATACACATGTCTGCAGATAGGAACATCCAATGACACATATAAATATGGATTTCCTACTGGCGGGTCTTATTCTCATAGTATCCTATTGGATATTACTAAGGGTGTACACCATGAGAAGGTGCCTCAAAGTCCTATGAGTCTCCACCCCTGATAGACTATATCATTTGTGTTCCTAAAATGATATCATCTAACTATAGAAAATATATTTAAGAATAGTGTCATACCACTTTCGGGTTCTTATCATAGCGGGGAACTGCTATGACCTTTTAGTGTGACAACTACTCTTAGGACATTATCACATACTATGTCACACAGAATAATAATCATTATGTGATAATCAGTTTATTAATATTCAAAAAAATGAATATATGTTATCATAAAGTACAAAAAAGTTGGTTCTAGGGAACCAAATCCAACAGACTCCCACTTTCACAAGATCTAACTACTCACTACCTTTAGTCTGATAGCTCTCACATGATACTCATGATTCTGTTGATATAGGCCTTTAGTCGTGGGGTTTTCCATGTTATCTTCCATGGAAACTTTGCTTACTATAACTTCAACCCTCTGATGAAAATACTTCAAGAGGGGATACTTACGGAGTATGTGCTTTGTCCGTTGGTGTGAACTTGGATCTTTTGTAAGAGCCACCACTACAGTATTATCACAACACAATGTGATAGGGTCTTTACTATTAGGTACCACATAAAGCTCTTAGAAAAAGTTTCGAATTCAAATGGATTCCTTGGCTACATCAAAATCCACTATATACTCAGACTCCACTGTAGAATTAGTGACAATTGGATACTTTAAACTATTCCAGCTCACATATCCTCCATTGAGACAGAAAACATATCTTGATTATGACTTCATATCATTTTGATCTATCAGAATACTATCATTAGTATAATCCCTAATGACCAGATTCTTGTCTCCTCCATACACCAGGAACATATCCTTAGTTCTTCTTAGATACTTAAGGATAACCTTAACAGTAGTCCAATGTTGTTATCTTGGATCATCTTGATATATGCCTACCATGCTCAATGCATAGGCAACATCAAGTCTAGTACATAACATTACATACATGATTGATCTCATCGCTAAAGCGTATGAGATCTTACTCGTTCTATCTTTATCATGTTGTGCCTGAGAACACATTTTCTTAGAAAGATGTAAACCATGTGACACTAGAACCAATCCCCTCATGGATTGTTCCATAGTAAATATCTTTAGTATCTCATCAATATATGTATTTTGACTCATTCCAAGAAACCTTTGGGATCTATCATGAATGATCTTGATCCTTATAATGTAGGCCACTTCACCTAAGTCCTTCATGGAGAAACACTTGTTTATCCAGTCCTTAAATGACTGTAATACTGGTATGTTGTTTCTAATAAGTAATATGTCATCAACATATACTACTAGGATAACGACTGCATTTCCACTAAACCTCTTTTAAACACACAGATCACATTCATTCTTAATAAAACCAAATTCTTTTATGGATTCATCAAATCGATTGTTCTATGACTTGGATGCTTGCTTCAATCCATAAATGGATCTCTTCAAATTGAAAATATTTTTGGCATCACCTAGAGTCACAAAACCTTTTGGCTGTGTCATATAGACATCTTCTTGAAGTTTACCATTAAGGAATTCATTTTTAACATCCACCTTCCAAATATCATAGTCATGGTAACATAATATAGAAAGTATAATTCTAATGAATTTAAACATAAAAAATGGTGAAAAGGTTTCGTCGTAGTCAATTCTTTGATGTTTTTAAACCCTTTAGCCATGATCCTTGATTTATATGTATTTAACTTACCTTCCATGTCCAGTTTCCTCTTGAATACCCATTTAAATCCAATGAGATTTACATTAACTGGTGCATCAACCAAAACCCAAACTCAATTATGATACATGGAATCCATTTTTGAATTCATGGATTCTTTCCATCTTGCACCTTCTAAACTTTTTATTGCATCCTTATAGGAGAGAGGTTCATCATTGTCAACCAATAATGATTCACCATCCTCGGTGACTAGAAAACCATATCTCTCTAGTTATCTTACCTCTCTTACACTCCCACATAGTACTTGTTTTTCAGGAACTAATTTTTCCATAGGGACTTGTGGAATCTTTTCTTGTACCAAATCTTGTGTATCTTGAGAATCAACTTCATCTAAGTTAATCTTACTCCCACTATCCTTTTTGAGGATGTGCTCCCTCTCAAGTAATAAGGATTTTTTGGCGATAGTCTCTTTCTTTTTAGAGGGGTTGTATAGGTAATATCCCTTGGTTTTCTTAGGATACCCTATAAAGATACATTTTGTGCCCCGGGGTGCTAGTTTGTTTCCTAATAAGGCCTTAACGAATTCCTCGCAACCACATACACGTGTATGAGACAAAATGGGTTTCTTTCCACTTCATAACTCGAAGGGAATTCCATTTTCCACTTTATTTGATACTCAATTTAATGCATATGTTGTAGTTTGTAATGCATATCCCCAAAAGGATAATGGAAGTTCGACATGACTCATCATCGACCTTACCATGTCAAACAAGGTATGATTCCTCCTTTCAATAACACCATTACACTATAGTGTGTAGGATAAGTGAGCTAATATAGAATCCCAAACTCCTTTAGAAATTCGATAAACTCTTAGTTAAGATATTCACCACCTCGATCTGATCGAAGCTTTCTTATATTCTTACCAAGTTGATTCTCTACTTCATTCTTTAATTCCTTGAATTTCTCAAAGTAATCGGATGTATACCTCATCAAGTAGACATATCCATATCTACTCAAGCCATTAGTAATAGTTATGAAGTAAGAATATCCACCTCTAGATTCAACTAGAAATGGTCCATATACATTGGTGTGTACCAATCCTAGAAGCTTTGTGGCTCTTTAACCCTATGCAATAAATGGTGGTTTGGTCATTTTTTCTTAGAAACAAGCATGAAATATTTCAAGTGGTTTTAGCTCAGATGAGTCTAAATAACCATCTTGATATAGCTTTTTCAAATGCTTCTCGTTTACATGACCAAGACGGTGGAGCCAAAGTTGGGTGTTAAATGAGTTGTGTGAACATGATTCATTATCAATTATCATCACTTGGTTTTCATAATTTAATACATATGGATTTTTATTTAAATGTGTTGTACCATAACATACATTGACCTTATAAAAGAAACAACTTTTATTTCCTAACTTGAAAATAAACCCATCTGAATATAGGCATGATACTGAAATTATGTTCTTGGTAACTGTAGGTGCATAATAACAATATTTTAAAACCAAAATCATTCATGTTGTCAATGAAAGGTGGTAGTCACAAATGGATAGAGTTACTAGCCTCACACCATTAGCAACTCTCATATACACCTCTCCTCTAACAATATTTCGAAATCTACTTGATTCCTATATTTGGATACAGATGTGATCTCCACAAGCTGTATCTAATACCCAATTTGTAGATATAGAAAGATTACACTTGATAACAAATGAAAATTTAGCTTCCCCTAGCTTTTGGGTGTAGTTCCTCTTCTAGTGTCTTGGCTTGCCACATGCAAAATATATTGCCTCATTTTCCTTTCCCTGCCTTTGGATATTATTCTTCTTAGAAGGATGGTGATTGGGAGCCTTATACTGTTTATAAGTCTTGATCCCATTTTCCTTGTTCTTACTTTTTTATTCACTATAAGGATTACGGGTTGATCACGTCCCATGTCCTTATAGTGAATAAGGATCCTAAAGGTGATACATCATGATATAGTCATCCAAAGGCAGGGAAAGGAAAAGGAGGAAAGCTGGTGCAGACTCTCCAGGCTTAGTTGTAAACAAAGAATTGGAGATCTCATCCCCTTTTCCAATCTCTCTTGGATCGTTTTCTCCTCATCTCCAAACTTGAACTGCCTCCACTAGCTTGGAATCTCTATCCATTATATATGCTTTTACTCACACATAGGTGAGGGTAAAAGGGTTTACATAAAATAACCCATGGGCACACAAGCCTTATATAATATGAAGAGAGAATGCACACAGTCCAATAATTTAATTTAATAATAAATTAAAAGGAAACCAATCTCATTCAAAGATCTAGTCTTTTCTCATGATCACCCACATGCATGCAAAAAATTACATATTTAATAAAACTAGCATTCAATTCTTAATCATTCTTATTTAAGATAAATCATGCTCGAATCAATTAATTATTATATTTAATTAATCAATTCATTTATCTTAATTCTCATTCAAATTTCATTGAGATTTTCATCCATCATAATTTTAAACAAATTAAATAAATTTATTTAAAATTAACCGTGTACATAAATGTACCTTGGAGTCAACATGGTGAATACCCATCCAAATCTACCCAAATTGTATTATACTCTTATACTATTTACTCTTGTAACATATGGCATACATGACTTATCACGTATTTTCATGACGTGTACTATCAACTTAATGATTATATGAATTACATGATTTTTTGGTCATGTGTTATACTTTAATGCACATAGAGTAACAACTGTATTACGATTTATACATGATATACAGATATGAACATTACACAGATATTAATTAAACATTTGTATATAAAAATATTAAAACTCATCACATGGAATGTACTATAAACTTAATGACTACATGTAAAAACATGTCTCAAGGTTTACATAATATAATAAATAAATTTTAAATCTGTGTAATTTGTTATAAGTGCATGGCGTGTCTAGGAGATTTACATGGCGTGTAAATCTCTCATCGTCTATTTGAGTTACACACCTAAGGACTCGGTGTGTAAATTGTACCTTGGAAAATTGGATTACATGGCGTATCAAATGGGATACACGTCGTGTGATATCTGAATTACATGATCACCAGTTAGGTAGGTCGTGTATTGAAATACACGGACTATCTTTGACTCAAATGGACTACACATCGTGTACATGGGCTACACGTTGTGTACTCCGGCTGACTGTGCACCACCCTGGCCGGTCAACATACATTGTAAGTAATAAATGCACTATGTGTCATCAATGCACACGGTTTGAATTAATTTCCAAATTAATTCCTAATGCATTGAACACAAGTACACGATGTGTAAATCCAATTACACGGTGTGTACTCCTATGTTATCTCTCTAGAATTATCAGCACCTTCAGATGAGATCCTTTATTTTATTTTAATCATAAAATTAATCATTTCAATTAGATCTATGAGAAATGAAGGAGTAGGAAGTAGATCTCGCAATTAAGATTAAATAATGATTAATCTTGAATTAAAAAACTAAATTACAAATGCATAAATCACCAACGATCTTTAAATAATTATAAATAATTATGTGAAAGCTCTGATACCACTTGTAGGTTTTGGTTGCAGTGGAAGCGTGTGATGGGTGGTGCCCAACACAAAATTTTTTCATGATCGATGATCAATCCAAAATCGAAACGATGATAAATATTGTGATCTACAAAATTGAATCAAAGAAGACAGACAAGAGTAATCACAATGGAACCAAAGGTAGGATCATCACATATTATTTATAATCAATTTAATTAAATTAAAAATTATCTTGATGGAATTATTTTTTCGTTGATGGATCTGGTGACAGATATGCACTGCACCATCGTTGCATTATAGGAATCAAGTGAAGATTCCCTCTAGTGGTGATCCACACGTGTTTCGCAAATCTCTAAATGTCGCCAAAGGAATATCCAGGTGCTAACATAGTAGATCATTGTGCTTATGTTGTCCTCATTTGATCACTTCAAGAACCACTTCCAAATAATTCTCCTTGATCCGGTGGAGAAAGATTGCTCTCTGTTCTTGGGAACATTTTTAGAGAAAGAGATCTTAAGGGCTTGAGAGAATTCTCTAATTCTGTTGTGCACAACCCAAAATAAATGAATTGTTTCTTATGAGAAAATAACATAACTAGGTTTATATATCGATAAGGTTAAAATAAAATAATTACACAAGTGTCCTTAATTATTTATTTAATCCTACCAAAAACCCCATGTCAAATAATAATAATATTATTATCATTTCTCGACATGTGCTTAACTTGCGAATTAATATTAAATATTATTTAATCAACTAATATTTATTATTTATTATTTTCTCATTGAACCATTTAAACTCTATCCTCCATTCCTCCACAAAATTTATCAGGCCTTTAATAATGATTATTTATTTATTAAATAAATATCACTGTATTATTTGCTAATAAACAAATAAATATTATATTCACTAGATATAAAATAAACATTTATTAAATATTCCGCTCACATTATATTCTCTAAAATAACTGGTAAAAAAATATATGTGATCAAACAAACATGAAAAATTATTAAACCACATATGATAATACTATTTATTCAACTTGTTAAATAATAAATAATGATATATTATTTAACTGGGATTCTGGATACACTTAGTGTGTGACCCTCTAGGTCTATTTCTCAGTGATATTAGGTGAAGCAGCCTAAAGTCCAATGTTAGCATCTAGAAACACGCCAAGGCACCCATATAGAAAGAAATTAATGTTGCAATGATATAATACCTCATATGGATGCTTACTATGTAATATAATTCCTTTATCATGATATCTCTAATCAAGCAAGTTGCATGCTAGTGCCATCAACCAAAGTGATCGATGTCTCTTTCTTTGATTTCTCGGAAAATACATTTTCCTATTGAACACCATGGTCATGGATTTATTTAGGCTATATCATTTCCATCAAAGGGCCTGAGATATCAACCTCTGTTAAAACAGAGGGGACAAATTCTTTCTCCCATTATTCATTAATGTAATATTACTTGTGACACACCCAATGTATCCTACCTCACTGTGAACATATTTCATCACAGTTTTCATCAATACATCTAAGTGCGCAACTCATAATACTCATTAATAATAATCTTAAAGTCTAAGGACCAATACAAATTTTTTATATAGGAAAATCCAATGACATGTATAAATGTGGATTTCCTACTGGCAAGTCTCATTCTCATAATATCATACTAGATATTACCAAGGGCATACACCATGAGAAGGTGCCTCAAAGTCCTATTAGTCTCCACCCCTAATAGCCTGTATCATTTTTCCCTAAAATGATATCATTCGGCTATAGAACATATATTTAAGAATATTTTCATAGAACTTTCGGGTTCTCATCATAGCGGGAAACTACTATAACCTTTTAGTGTGACATCTACTCTTAGGACATTGTCACATACTATGTCATGCAGAATAAAAATCATGATGTGATAAGTAGTTTATTAATATTCAAAAAAAATGAATACATGTTATCATAAAGTACATAAAATTTGGTTCTAGGGAACCAACTCCAACAAGTGAATAGTTATAGTAACTGTGTGGCCTACCCCAAGAAAACATGTGACCCCCCTCTAAAATCTTAAAAGGTTGGATTTTACCCTTTTCCCTTGGTTGGTTTTAAGTATAATCACCCCTAATCTCATTTTGGATCATCCTAACCCTTCCCCAGTTCTTTGGAGGTCTCTCCCCTTGGATTTTAAGTGGTTTTCCTTCATTCTTGATGAATCACATCGAGGTATGTTTCATTTTTTACTTGGTTTCCCCTCTTCTTTGTAGATCTATGCTAGATCTCTTCTCCTATCATCTTGTTGGAACCTAATTGGGATGTGATACAGAATCTAATTGGTGTAATGGGAGATTAACATTTTTTCTTATGGATCTAGGATTGTGAGGACCCGATCTACTCTTCCTCAATATCCGTTTTCAAAGGCGATTTGTTCTACCTCTATTTTTAGGTTGGTGTTTCTATATGAAGGGTTAATTCTATGAATTATGTATTGTTCTTGTAAAATTCCTTTCAGTTATTTATTTATTTGAATTTATTTGTGATTTAAAAGTAATTATTGAAAATATACACATTTTTAAAGGGGGGGTTTCTTTTAAAATGGGTTTTTGCACACCAAGTGTTTGATTAAATGATTGAATGGTGGTTTTGATTTAGAAATGGATTTTCAAACACTTAAGTGGATTTTCATGGATTTGAAAATGTTTTATAAATTGTGATCATGGTTTTAAAATGTAGTTTGAAAAAAATTTCACATTGGGAACCTTGGGTACATCAGGAAAGGCACATAAGTGACCCTAGTGTGTGTGGAACCACTAGGGGTTACTTTTGAGATATCGATGGACTATGGAAGGACTCAAAATTGGTTGGGACCAACATATTCATAGTTTAAGATCTTTTATGTCTAATATATATTCCCATAGGATAGGGCCCAATATGGTGTGCTTTGTAATTTATGTTTGTTTATCGCATGATGGATTTTTGTCATGGATTAGTGTTCATATGTTTTTCACATGAGGTTGTATCACATAGCTTCACATGATGGATTATGTATTGGATATGTGTTTAATTGGTTACCTTATGGTGTATGGATATTCTTTCTTACTTTATCACTTCTACTTTTCATATTCCTTGATTTATGAATATGAAAGGATTTTTTGAGAAACTAATGGAAAATGATTTACAAATGGGTTTGGATTTATGAAAATTATTTGTAAAAATTTTTATGTTTTAAAAGCTATAATGATTCATTCTTATTATTAGATCTTGTATGGACTCTATGGTTGTATCTTATTAGGATTTATGTTCACACCCTACTCTTGTATTTAGGCAGTTGTAGATATTGTTTTGTAGGAATCGGGTAAAGGGAAGGGAAGTATGTAGCATATCGACTTCTATTTTTATTGTTTCCTTCATAGAAGGATGGTTTGGAAGTGACAGTTGGTCACATAGAGACTTTTTGGTCTTGTATTTTCATACTTTTTGGTTTAGATGGTTTGGCTTGGTTTATGTGGATCTTGGGCATATCTCTTTATTCCTCTTTGTATTATGGTTGTATGTCTTGTTTGTCTTTGTATGAGAATTGTTTTTGTTATCTTTTTTCACTTAACCAATGTGATAGGCCAGCTTGGGTGGCTTGTCTAGTTGAACCAGGTTGGTTTGTTACATAATGGTATCAGAGGGATTCTCAACTATAAGTATGTTAACACTACCTGAGTGTGGTTCTATTTCTTGGGTAGATGGGAGTTAGGACTATCGGAATTCAGTTAGTAAGTTAGGGAGGGTTCCTAGCCAGATCACGTCCGTTCCTGAAATTGAGTTACCATGGATTGTCGGAAAATGTTTTACCAAGTTTGAGACCTGAAGTTTGATTTCATTTGAATGAACTAGATGGGGATTTTATTTAAATGGACATGTTCTTTCTTAAAGAATTGTTTTTCATTCATGGAATTCATGATTGCTTTAAATTCTTTATGTTTTAAATCATAAACAAGGACTCTTGAAGTTGGTCCTAAGATTTTGGAATATTCTCTACAGCTTATTGGTCATTGTCTTGTGTTGAAAAGACAATTCCTCCAAGAAGAGATCTTCCAAATTCGATAGAGGAAGATACGAGATAGGATCCATAGGAAAATCCTTTACTGAACCCTTCTTTGGTTGAAATTATAATCTATAAAATTTAGACTTTGGGTCAAGTGGGTGTCGAGAACTTAGGAAGTGTGGTAGATCATGACTCTAAATTCACTAAGAAACATCCACCCATCTTCCGTAGTGACAAGGGACCTCAAGAATTCGAGGACTAGGAAGGAGATGGTGGGACTCCATATTCTCCATGCATATGCTCGAAGGACCAGGAAGGAGATGGTAGATCATGACTCTATATTCTCCGTGAATATGCTCGAAGGACCAGGAAGGAGATGGTCGGACTCCATCATGAAAGATAAGTTACACAAGAACATTACCTAGACTTATTTCATGAGAATATTTAATCATTAGTTTTACCTTGAGATGTTACATACAATGAAGCCCCAAGAATTTATAACCTTAGAGTAAGTGGAGCATATCGTTCTGGAGTATTACACCTATTTTACTGATATGGTGCATATTCCACCAGAGCTAGTCACCAATGAGTACCTAAAGGCTCAGAGGTTTGAGTTAGTACTGAGGCTGGATATTCAGTCGATGTTGATTCACATGTTTCTTCTGAACTTTTTAGAGACAGTCGACAAAACAGCTTTGGTTGAGGCAGACATAGCTAGAAAGACATGTTTGGGTGGATCTTTAGTCGGTACAGTTATTAGCCAGGGTGTCTCTTCTAGCCAAAAAAGAAAGCATAAGGTTGTCAGTTTTCTTCAGGACCAACGTCAAGGGATTCTCCAGGACAACAGTAGTTCTTCTGATACCAATGTGAAAGGAAAGCCTAGCTGTATGAAGGATCCTAATACTTTTCATCATTGTGGATTATTTGGTCACCTAAATCATTTTTTTGAAAGGATATACCAAGTTAGTAAGGCAGGATCCACTCTCACCAAGGGTTCACAGGTTCATACCGAAGCTAGATTAAGGGGGATGTTCATGTGGCTAAGACCGAATGGATTTATGTGATTGAGTATTCACCAGAGGAATCTAAATCAGGTCCAGTTACTGTTAGAGGTATGGTGTTTATTTTATATTCTATGATACTAGCTTTGTTTGATATAGATTCTAATCATTCTTTTATATCTTCAAAGTTAGTTGAAGTGTTCGGCTTATGTTCGTAACTTATTTCATTCTTGTTGGATATTTCCATGTATTTGGGAAAGAGGTTCAAAAAAGGTTTCAATTACCCCGCGTGTCAGGTGATGATAGCCGACTACGAGGTGATATGGTAATTTTTAGTTCTTGATATTGACATCTTTAACCTGATACTTGGAATGGATTGGATAATCAATGTTAAGAATCAGATAGACTATTATCATCACCAGGTTCAGTTTTTATCTTTCGATGGGGTCACTCATGTTTTTTAGGGTGAGTAGGACTCTAGATTGGGAAGGGCGGGGCATGTTATTCCTTATGTTTGGGTAATCTCATGCGAGTTGTCAGAGATGTTTCTCAATGTCATTGACCCTTTCTTGGGTAGTCTTCTTCCTATGGTGGTGTGTGCGTACCCCGAGGTCTTTCTAGATGATTTTTATAGTTTATCACCATAGAGAGAGGTCGATTTTACTATTGACCTTCTCCCCGGTTCGATGCCTATTTATATGCTATCTTATCAAATGAAACCTGTTGAGTTGATGGAACTTAAGTTATATCGTTAGGACCTAGAGGCTAAGGGATTTATTCTTCCTAGCATGTCACTATGGGATTCACCTATCCTCTTTGTCAAGAAGTTATATGGGATTCTCAAACATTATGTGGATTATCAAAAGTTAAATAGGGTGATTGTTAAGAACAAATATCATTTTCCTAGGATTGATGATCTTTTGACTAGCTTAGAGGGGCATGTTGGTTTTCAAAGATTGAACTTTGGTCATGGTACCACCAGTTGATATTTTGAGAAGAGGATATACTTAAGATAAAATTTAGGAGCTGATATGGTCATTTAAAGTTTCTAGTTATGCCATTTGGTTTCACCAATGCTCCTGTGATATTTATGGATTTAATGAACTGAATCTTTCATCAGTTCTTTGAATATTTTGTTCTTGTATTTTTTTATAATAGTTTGGTATACTCAAAGACAGAGGAGGAGCATACAAACCATTTGGATATCATTCTTTGAACTTTGAAGGAACATTGTCTATATGGTAAGCTTTCCAAATTTGAGTTTTGAATCTAGAAAGTGAAATTTTTGGGGCATGTGATATCTGAGAGGGGCATCTCAATGGATGCTGAAAATATACAAGTAGTTATGTCCTAGGAGAAGCCCAGAAATATGTTTGAGATTCAGAACATCTTGGGTTTAGTTGGTTACTATAGATGGTTTGTTCAGGATTTCTCTAAACTCACATCTTCGATGAAAGATTTACCCCCTAAGGGTGTAATGTTTGAATTAAATGACAAATTTTGGAGATCTTTTGAGTAGTTGAAGTGAGGTTGACTTCAGCACCAGTTTTGATTCTTCTAGAACTGAGTTCAGGTTATGATGTTTTATGTGATGTTTCTGCTATGGCTCTTTCCAGTTACACCCTCATGATAAGAACTACGCTACCCGTGATATTAAGTTGGTAGTAGTTTACATGAACTCAAAATGTGGTGCCACTATCTCTTTAGGGAGTGGTTTACAGTGTATTCTGATCATAAGATCCTGAAATATATTTTTACTTAGAGGTATATGAATTTGTGACAGAGACGTTGGGTGGAGTATCTTCATACTTTTGATTTTGAAATTGCATACACTCCAGGGAAAGGGAATCTGGTTGCCAATGCATTGAGCAGAAAATTACTGACACAATATGTGAAGGAATTAGTAGAAGAGTGGTCATTGATGAATTTGTTTGTTAATATGAGTTTGGGAGTGGGATAGGTTGGTAGACAAGTGTTCTTGGGTTTGATGAAAGAATAATAATCTTTTGATGAGTGATTTCGGATCATGCAGGTAAAACACTGAGTGCCAACACTTAGATAAAAACCTCTATAGTGGGGATACCTCAGGTGAGTGGTCTTAGTCACTCAGTGGATATTTGTGCTTCCATAACTAGTTGGTTGTTCCAATTTATCTAAGACAGGATCTAATGGACAGTGGACACCGATCTTATTGATATTTTCACCTTGGGGCTACCAATATGTATCACAACTTGATACATTGGTATTGGTGGCCAGGGATGAGGTGATCAATTTCAGATTTTGTTTCACAGTGTCTCACATGTCAGAAAATTAAGGCAGAACACCAAAGACCGGATGGTTATTGCAACCTTTTCCTATTCTGATATGGAAATGGGATTAGATTTCCATGATTTCATCATTGGTTTACTACAGACTCCTAGTGGGAAGGATTTTATTTTGATGATCATCGATCAACTCAATAAATCAGTGTTTTTCATACCTATCAAGGATACGTTGAAGGTGGAACAACTTGGGGAATTGTATGTCCGATAGATTTTGAGACTTCATAAGGTTCCCTCTGTGGTTGTTTCTGACAGGGAATCAAGGTTTAGATCTAGGTTTTTTTTTTTAAATCAAGAGGCAATGGGTTTCTAGTTGAAATTTAGCATGGTTTATTATCTACAGACTGATGGACAAATAGATAGAGTTATCCAGGTTCTTGAGGATATTCTTTGGGCTTGCGTGCTTGATTTTGGTGGATCTTGGGAAAATCATTTTACTCTGGTTGAATTTTACTATACCAATAGTTATCAAGCTTCAATAAAGATAATTCCATTTTAAGCGTTGTATGGGCGACCATGTAGATCCCCCTTGTGTTGGGAAAATTTGGGAGAGCGATCCTTGTTTGGGGTGAGTCTCATTTAAGAGGTGATGAAAAAGGTGTAGTTGATCTGAAAGAGGTTGCTCATAGAATAGATCCATCAAAAATATTAGGCGGATTGCTGGAGGCGGCCACTATAGTTTGAGGTTGGTGATTAGGTTTTTCTCAGAGTTTCACCTCACTTGGGACATCGTCTGTTGGGTAAGCGGGGTAAGTTGGCATCAAGGTTTGTTGTCCCCTTTAAGATCATGGAGTGACTCAAAAAGGTGGAATATCATTTGGACTTACCATCTCGTTTGACTTCGATCCACATCATGTTTCATATTTCCAAACTAAGGAGGTATCATCCAGATCCTTCCCATGTGATTGAATGAGAGGATGATGATCTTGAGCTCGATACCACCATTGTTGAGCTACTAGTTCAAATTATGGATTGTCAGGAAAAGGTACTACATTGTAATACAATTCCCTTGGTTCGGATACTATGGTGGTTCAGATGCGATGACCACAAGAATTGGGAGTGGGAATTATTGATGAGGTAACAATGGCCTTATCTTTTTGTGGGTCTAGAATCTTGAAGGCTTTCTAGGGACAAAAATCACTTATGGTGGGGAGAATTGTGATGCCCTCTTGGTCACAGGTATGCCTTAGTTGAGCCTTGGTTTTTCTATTTTGGGTTCCAAGAAGATTTAGGGGATCATAGGTTAAACATAAGGTATTTTTTGAGAAACTAGAAAGGCACACAATTAGTTTAACTATGTGATAACCATGTGGTATATCTCAATGAGGTTCTAGTGGTGTTTTTTATGGTTAGACAAACCAAACGACATGCCCAGTGAATTGTACAGGGTTTCTGGTTGTTATCCATGGGTTTTGCATGGTTGGAACATGTTTTTAACAAACCATGCACCCCCCCCCCCCCCCAGTGTAAATCATGCACCCCTGAATGAATGGATAGTAGGGGTGCACGGTTAAGGCGCACGATCACTTTAATCGTGTGACCTACCCTAGGAAATCATCCAATTTCCCTTTTTTCTTTGTAGATGTATGTTAGATATCTTCTTCTCACATCTTTTTTGAACCCAATTGGGATGTGATACTGAATCTAAAGGAGTTCGATGGAGGATTGATTTTGTTTATTATGATATAGGATCATGAGGACCATATATACTCTTCATCGGTCTTCGCTTTCAAATGCGATTTATTCTACCACCATTTTGAGGTAGGTGTTTCTATAAGAAGGGTTAATTCTATGAACATTTTACTATTCTTGTAAAATTACTTTGGATTATTTATTGATTTGAATTGATTTTTGGTTTCAAGGGACTTCTTGGAAATATTCATGTTTTTAAAGGGGTTTTTCGTTAAAAACAGGGGTTTTCACACCAAGTGTTTGGTTAAATGCTTGAATGGTGGCTATGATTTGGAAATGGGTTTTCAAACATCAAAGTGAATTGGATCATCTTTGAAAATGTTTTATAAATTGTGAGCATAGTTTTGAAATGGATTTTGACAAACTTGGAACATTGGGAACCCTGGGTGCATCGGGAAAGGGACATAGGTGACCCTAGTATGTGTGGCACCACTAGGGGTTACTTCTGAGATATCGATGGACTATGGAAGGAATCAATATTGGTTGGTACCAATATATTCCTAGTTTATGGTCTTTTATGTCTAATACATATTCTAATAGTCTAGGGCCCAATACGGAACGCTTTGTCATTCATGGTTATTTATCACATGTTGGATTTTTTTCATGGATTGTTGCTCACATGTTTTTTCACATGAGGTGATATCACATGGCTTTTCATGTTGGATTATGTCATGGATATGTGTTTACTTGGTTACCTTATGGTGTATGGATGTTATTTATTGCTTTATCACTTCTACTTTTCATATTCCTGGTTTTATGAAAATAAAAGGGTTTTATGAAAAATTAAAGGAAAATGATTTACAAATGGGTTTAGATTTATGAAAAATTCTTAGTGAAATTTTTTATGTTTTAAAATCTAGAATTGTTGCATTCTTGTTATTAGACCTTGTATAGAATCTATGGTGGTGTCCTACTGAACTTTTTTCTCACACCCTACTTTTTTCCTTTGATCGGTTGTAGAAGTTGTTTTGAAGGACTCAGGTAAAGGGAAGGGAATTATGTAGGATGTCAGCTTCTCTTTTTCTCGTTGCCTTCGTAGTAGGATGGTTTGGAGGTGACGGTTGGTCACATGGAGACTTGTTGGTCTTATATTTTCATACTTTCTAGTTTATCTAGTTTGGATTGGTTTATGTGGATCTTGGATTTATCTCTTTCTTCCACTTTGTACTCTAGTTTTATGTCTTGTTTTTCTTTATACGAGAATTGTTTCTTTTATCTTATTTCACCTCACCATTGTGATGGGCCAGCTCAGGTGGCTTGTCTAGTTAACTTGGGTTGGTTCGTTACATTTTTTATGTTAGACGTTTTCTCATTCTTTCTAAGGTTTTGTGTACCACTCTTTTGGTGGGAATAACACCAATTACTAGCGGATTCCACAATTAAAGGTAAGTGTCCCTTTGACAAACCCTTTACTCCATAAACCTCATATGCTTGGTTGATTTTAAATTTGTTTTTAATATTAATTGATTCTCACTGAAGTTCTTTGATTTTTTATGTCAAATATGATCTTATTCCTCTAGATTCTCAAAATATTTGGAAGAGAGTATGTCTAAATGTTTTATAAAATATTCTTTTACTTTTATACTTATAATGTAATTGATAAAATATCCAACTAAAATTCGAATGGATTAAGAGGGAATTGTTTTCATGAAAGGTTGACTTTGGAATTCATGGTTAATCTAAAGTTTTTCTTAATAAAAAACCTTGTGTTTTGAGTGAATTTGATACCTAATGTTTATCATTTGAAAATATCACTTTCTAGTATTATTGAACACTCGGGTTTTGGGAAAAAAATTACTTGATGATGCCTTTTATTATGTTTTGAATAATGATTAAATAAAGTGAATTCATAGATAACTTAAATTAACATGGAACTTTGGAACACTAGAAAACTTCAAGAGGAATTTCCTTTGGGACTAGGAGGGCTCCTAGGACTAATGTCAAGCTAGGTTATGGTGAAACCCTCCCTAGCTTGTTCCCTCCTAGTTATTATGGGACTCTGACTATGGTGGATAATCATGATGAGGATTTGGCTATTCCATTATGGGCTTTCCATGAGTTCAAGATGTGGTTTTGGAAAGCAGTATGTACAAAGATGATTATTGATGATGGTATCACTATAGACATCATTTATGGATTTAATATAGCATGAGGGTCTTAGGTGTTCCCTATCGTATTTTCCCTTGCCCATGATGCATTGCTTATAAACTGTTTTGCTAAATGATTTCATTTTATAAAGTTTCTCTTTACTCGTTTACTCATGCACATTTACATCATTACTAACCTTGTGTTTGGTTTCCTTTTCCTTAAAATAAAAAATGTATTATTTTATTATTTATAGTTCAAATTTATGTATGGTGGTTTGTATATGTCACGACACGTCCTCGGGGCCCGTGCCGTGACTACCCCAAACCCGTCTTCCATAGGCCAGGGGCTGGCGACTAGCACCAAGGCGTAAATCCTGGTAAACAGGGAAGACATTGCCTTTGTAAAGTAAACATACACCACATAGTACAAGCGGAAGTAAAAGTAAATACTAAGTAAAAACTGAAACAAGTTGTGCTGAAAGTAAAGGGGGCCGAAAATACAAGCCCAACTCTAAAGTACAACTAAAAGGGAAAAACAGCAACTGAAAGAAAAGCCACAGTGTCGAGCCGTCCTCTGGAAGTCCCACCTGAAGGGTGAGTACAGATAGCCTCCACAGCTCCTCGGTCCAGCCATCCGCTCCGAGTACACCCCGCCCAGTGGTCCACCTCCAGGTACCGTCCTACTCCGCCAACCTCGACCACGATCAACATTGTCCGTCGTCTGCAACCAACACAACGAAGTGCGGGCATAGCCCGTGCAGGGGTGAGTATAAGCTACTTAGTAGGGACCCCGAGACCCCCAAAGGTCTCCCAGAATCCACAAAGGATAACCACAAAGGAAAGATACAATCACGAAGTAACATCCGACACTGCTTAGGTATATGCCCATACATATACCTAAGTCATCAATTCTCGTTCGGCTCCAACATCCGAGCCCAAGCACAACCCAGTCCACACAAGAAAGCAAAACGTAAATCCACACAGGATAGCACAACACAATCCACAAAGGAAAGCCAAACTTAATCCACATAGGATAGCACAACACAATCCACAAAGGAGAGTAAATATGATTCAGCTCACACAGGTATACTTCTTCGAATGACGATAGAGATGATCACTGATCCATCTAAGTCGTCGGACCCACAAAGGATTGATAGGTATTAACCCCCGCAATGACCCACAAAGGATCTGACCCACAAAGGATCGATAGGTAACTAACCCCCGCAAAGACCCACACAGGATCGGGCCCACACGGGACCTGTAGGCGCTGGCCCACACAGGACCGCTGAGCGTTGACCCACACAGAATCGGACCCACACAGGATCGGTAGCACTAACCCACAAAGGATCGCTGAGTGCTATAGTCGTCGCTGTCGAATCCACTGAGGATCTCTGCACAGTCGTCGTCGTCACAGTAGCAGTCGCAGCCAGCTCTAGGGTTCCCGCACACAGCAAGCTCGTTCGTGAGGGTCCGCTCCACGAGCCGAGAGGCTGATACATCAACTGACACATAGTCCAGAGTTGATGTATCCAAAAGTTCTGTATCGTCAACAGGAACTCAACGTCGCAGACGGCGCGTCAATCGGACGCCCGGTCTGAGAGTTATTGGCTTTTTCGTCCCAGGGGCCTGGTAGGTTTTTAAGGCAAAACCAACCCGACGGTACTCCACCAGCGTCCAAACCTCGGGCGAAGTATGCCAAAAGATCTGTCTCACCAAGAGGAATTCAACAAAGCTGACGGTACGTCAATCGGACGTCCGAAGCTCAAGATATGAGCGTTTCCGCTCCGAGGGCCCGGTTGGTTTCGTGTACGAACCAACCCGGCCGAACCCAAAGTACTCTGAAACCTTGAGTGTGATATACCGAAACGACCGTCTCGATCCAAGGATCGCATCGCCGCTGACGGCGCGTCGTTCGGAGGCCCGTAGCTCAAGATACGGGCAAAAGACCAAAAACGGTCCGAAGACGGGGGGTCTGGGCCCGGACCGACCCGGCCCGACCCCCCCTGGGTCGGCCCGAACCGGGTCGACCCGACCCGGTTGGGCGCGACCCGGTCGGCGGGTCGGCTCGGCTCGGCCGGGCGAGCGGAGTCCGAGGGCGGGGGCGCGCTGCCCCCGCGTGTGAACACCCCCCCCCCCCCGCGGGGGCCGCCCTGGATCAGCGGACGTGGCATTACCGCGTCCCATGTGCGCCGGACCCACGCGGACGCGGGTCCGATGGTGCCGCCGCCGCCGCCGCGGCTCTGTCCGGCGGCGCGTCGCCGGTGGTTTCCGCGGGCCACCGGAGTTGCTCCGGTGGTCCGATTCCACTCTCGTCTGCGCCGTAGCTCCTCCTGGGTCCCGTTCTTCATTGCGGAATCAACGAATCACCCCTGCGGCATGTTTTGTCGTCGCCCGCCGATCTGCGCATCAACGAAGAACTGCGGAGGGTTGTCGGGCCGTGTTTGTTTGGTATGCACCCTCCGCGTTAGGTGATAACAATCGGGAAGAAATAATCCACACATGGAAAACAAAACAATATACAATTTTAATAAATTAAAATTGCACTTGATTCAGGTTCTTTGTTTTTAGGAGGAAACAACCACGGAAATAAATTCATTTCACAAACAAAACCTCTACCTCGTCAAGTCGTCGCACAATCGTTCTTCACGGAATTGATCGCTGCGGAAGGAGGGGACTGTCGCGTCGCGGAAGGGCGCCGCGTCGTCGAACTCCGAGGTTCAAGAACATGCAAATTTAATTACATTAATTAAATCCATGATGTTGTTATAAACCACAAAGAAGATTTAAAAGAAGAAACCCAAAATCTCCTACCTCAAGCAGTTGGTGATCGGAGATCGTTGCGGGCAAGAACGTCTCAGAAGAAGCGTCGTCAATCTCCGAGGGTGACGGCGTTCTTCGCGTTCTTCGCATTCTTCGCGTTCTTCACGAAGGAGGATGAAGGCACAATAATTGTCAAAAACCTCTCAACAAGCAATCCTCAAGAATTCGTGTGTTGGTCTTATTTTATTATTACGCCAACGGATTGTAAACAGGTTAAGAAACGATTAAATTAATTCATAGAATTAATTTAACGAAGTTAACCACCCAATTAATTGGTGCGTTAAGAATTTAAGAAAACGCGTCAGTTGACTTTCGTAATGACGGGTTTTCGCGGGTGCGTTACTTAGCGGAAAAGAAACGGTGGGGCTCATGCGGGCCCCACCTCACAAATATCCTACCAGGAGGGTAGGATATTTCGGGTTCCACCCTATCCGCTTCAACTCAGCTTAAGCAGCTTAAAGTGGCTTTTAAGTGACTTTAAGTGAAATAAAATAAAGTTTTTCGTACCAATTATTTTATTTTTTAACCTTAAGCCCAAAAAATTAAAAACCACACCCGAGCAAATGCAACTCTGGAAGAGGCGTTTCTAAGCAAACACTAGTGTTGCGATTCCATCGGTGCCCTCAGAATTCGATTCCGAGCACCGGTTTAAAAGTTAGAAAAACCCGCTCGTCCGTTCACTAAACGTACCCGAGCCAAACTTCGGAAAATGATTCCGGGCACACCGGGCCTCGGAATCAGGTGCCGTCAGAAACTGCGTCCTTGTAAAATTCCAAAGAAAATTAAGAAAAAAAATTTCCTTAAAATTTACGGGTCTTTACAGTATAGTAAGGGCCTTGTTTAGATCATGTGTTGGAATTCTATTAGGCTCTTACTCTCACACCCTACATACACCCATTGGGTGTATATAGACCATTTTTTGACTGATATAGTAAAAATCAAGGCTATGCTTGGAAGGGGTGGATATTCATGCTAGCTTGAAGCATGTTTTGGAAGAGGTGACTTGGGAGGACTTAGCCTTCTTGTCACACAGATATGGGTAACAGCTGTTTTTTTTTGATTATTTTGGTTTCAGTTTTGTATCTTACTCCTCACTTGTATCTCATCTCATCAGGTTCCCATCCCAACTCTCCCCTTTATTTGTTTTTGGAGATCATGTTTTGTATATGTATAAATTTGATTCCATGGCTATGTTCAAAGTTTGGTATATTATTTCAGATATTTTCTAGTGTCGTGATTTTTATGAGTTTATTGTTTGTTTATGCCATGTTTGGCTGATGATTATATTTATAAAGTGTTTATTTGGACACGGGACTTACCAACATATGGTAAGGTCGGGTCAGGTTCATGAGACAAACCCCTTGTCTTGGTTTAGTTCTTTATTGGGAAAAATCATTCCCAAAGGATCTTTCACAATGGTCATTAAATAGTTGTCAACCCATGTGGATCGAGAACACCTTTCATGCCTTGTGACGGGCTGGCTTGGGTGTCAGAAAGGGGTATCTCAAGTTGGTTTATTACATATATGGTTTAAATAATTTCTTAAAATAAGGCCTTTTAATTTAAACATTTCAAATTAATAATTATGAACAATTCATAACTTAAATATAAACTCTTATATTTTTCCTTATTTTTTAATTTATAAACATTTTATAAAGTGACTTATAGTTTCTATATAAACACTTAATATCAAAATTATAATTCATTCCATATAAATCAAAAGTACTTTAATGTTAATAATCAATAATATGAATATTTATTTATAAAATATTTTATAAACATTTTATAATTAATTATAAACATTTTATAATTAATTAATTAATAAAAACTTTATAAATTAAATAAATATCCCAACATACATTTTTTAATAATTTGTAAATATTATAAAAATTATATAATTCAATTCATAATTGAAAAATAGAAAAATAAAAAATTCCTACATATCGTATTTAACTATATGGTCATGTCAGAAGTTGTGACTCATTTCATACTTAACGATTTGTGTATCGCGGCATGTGATAGATAATGCATGTGCTATCTATCAAATTTGAAGATATCTACATATAATTGGTCTTGACATAATACAAAAAACAAGTGGTGTTTTATGATAGGCTTACGAGATAACCTTTGGTGCCTAGGAAGTCGTATTTCATGATATATAGTATATAATAGTGATGACATGATGCTTTTTTTACGACCACCTGAATGATTTTAAACGGTGTTATCATAGGATGTGACTCCCCATATCATACATTATGATATATTAAAACCAAAAGATTTATACTATATCGCCAGTTACGATATCATAAATCATATAAGACAAACCTATCACAACATACGCTATCATATATCATAAATCAAGAAAAAATTCAAAATCTATACCATTTCTTACAATGAGTAATATGATATCCATATTTTCTTTATTTTCGAAAAGATTTTTTAAATCGCACATAAAAATCTCTAAAACCACTAATAGGTTTCTAAGGATTGAATAATCAGTAGAATACATTAATAAAACCTTAAACCAAGATCTTCATGCTATAAAATTGAAACCATATATAAAGAAAATGAAGAATAAGTGTCACGACCCGTCCCACGGGGCCTGGAAGTGACTACCCCAAGCCCACCTTCCATAGGTCAGGGGTTGGTGACTAGCACCAGAAGGCTTTTCCCAAACAGGGAAGGCATTGCCTTAGAGATTTGTACACACTCAAAAGGGAAAATTGAAGTAAACAACCAACAAAAGTAAGGTATAACCACGAGAGTAAATTGCAACCATAAGTACATCTGTAAACTGAAAACAGTGGGCCGGAATACAAGCCCTAGAAACTAAAAAGGAAGTAAACAGTTGTTGCATCTTCCCTAGAGCTCTACCTAGAGGGTAGTAGTTGTAAGTCAGAAGTCGAAGATGAGGATCTCGACTGCTCCTGTCGCACCAAGCTCCACCAAGTCCCGAACCACCAAAGTCTGCCTCAGAATGTCAGTAGTCTGCACCAGACACACACGTGCGGGCGGAGCCCATGTAGGGGTGAGTATGACAACTCGGTAGGGGACCTCAAGACCCACGAAGGTCTCTCAGTAATTCACAAAGGAAAATGTTACAAGAAATACCACAAAGGTAATATCATAGGCATGATCCAAATCATGAAGCACAAAGAAAAAGAGACAGGTCACTCTAACGGTATAACTTCAAGGTTATTGGGATAGACATGACTAGTCGTAAAGCCAAATCATCCTATCCGTAGTAACTCTATTGTTGACCCGTATAGGTCATTGTATGCTGACCAGTATTGGTCGTTAGATACTGACCCGTATTGGTTGCTAGTGCTGACCCGTATTGGTCGTCGGTGCGGACCTGTATTGGTCGTTGGTGATGACCCGTATTGGTCACTCTTGCTGACCTGTATTGGTCACTAGTACAGAGGTAGGGATGATTAGTCATACAGCTAGATCATCCTACTCTGGAGTTTCTAATGTTGACTCGTATTGGTTGCTCTTCTTCTTCATGTCACAACCAGCCACTGGATTCCCGCACAAAGCACGCTTGATCTCCAGAAGATTCTGCTCCTCAAGCCATCGGTCATTTTTCAACTGGTATGAAGTCCCGTAAAAAGCATACCCAAGGGACCGTCACGTCATAGGGGTCCCAAAGAGACAAACAACACATCGATCGGACGCCCGGTCTGTGAGACATGGGCACTTTTGTAAAAAGGACCCAGTTGGATTCAAGTCTGATCCAACCCAGGTCGCACGTCAAACTCCGTCAAAACTCACTTAGAGTATCTCCAAAGGACCTCCTTGTCACAATTGTCCTTATGCCACAGACAGCGCGTCGATCGGATACTTGGTCTGTTAGTTACACTTCTTTCTATGAAACGGGGGTGATCTCACCTCGGTCCGGCCCGGCTTGGTCGGACCCACCGAAATATGCCAAATGGACCACTTCTCAAAAGGGGTCCCAACGCCACTGACGACATGTTAAACAGACACGCAGTTCATCAGTTACAGGCGTTTCTTTATTCGGGAGGCAGTTGGGTCTGGGCCCGGTCGGACTCGGTCAGGCCGGCCTAATGCAATGGGTCCCAGGTTCTACCTAACCCAGCCCCGGTACGACCCATTAAGGGTCGGCCCGGATGGTTTGTGGGCCTAGGCCATGGTTGGCCCGACCCGCTGGGTGGGGCTCAGCCCACCCGCGCTGGCCCCGCGGACGCGGGGCTGTTTTGTCCAGCCAGTGGGCAATGCCTCCACCGCGTGCAACGATCGGCCCCAGTTGGTCGACCGGTCTCCAGAGGATGCGGCGCCGCGTCACGCCACACCGCCCCCTCCTGTCGGGGCCCGCTGGTCGCGGCTGTTATGCCGGCGGCGCCTTCGGGAGCCGCCCTTCTCCCGCGCGGCCGACTCGGGCCAGCCACCTCTGACCCCCGCGGCATGCGACGACGCGCCGCCTTCCCACCGCCCACGACCGATTGTTGCAGGTCTCTTCCAGCCACCGTTGTCTGTCACCATCTGCCGTCGACATGGCGTGCCATGGGTTCTTTCTGCGGGCTACCGGATGTCCTCTGGTGGTCCATTCTTGGTGTCGTCTGCGCCTACGTGCCTCTCGGGTTACCGTCGCCACTGTGTGACCTGTTGTTTCGTGTTTCCATCAAATTGAGGAAACCCTTCCCGAAGAACGCAACATAAATGAAGCGGCGGAGGGTCTGGGCCTTGTTCGTTTGGCTCGCGCCCTCTGTGTTAACATGATAACAGGCAAGAGAAGAATTCATCAAAGATAAGATTTATTAAAAAAAATAAACCCCCTACCTGGATGATACGTCTGCTGACGACGATCGACAGAGCCTCCTTCGACGTTGTTGTCGGTTCGTGATTCAGTGGCGCTCGTCACCGCTCGGTGAATCTGGTCTCATCCTCCAGGTGGTTCTTCACTGGCATCTGTCATTCTTCATTGAGGAAGAAATCTGTCGGCATTTCATCAGTCCCGAATCGCTACTTCCCAAGCTTCCTTCTCCGTCGGTGGAAGGTGTCACGTCACTCTGCCAGAGGTTCCTCTCTTGAAGAAGTCGTTTCAAGACTCTACCCGAGCCTCACTTAAATAGAGGGGAGAAAGGGTTAGTAACGTGTCGGGGAATTAATGAGGTTCATTAATGAATGAACTTCTTAATTCCCCAACGATGCGGTTACAAACGAGGGAGAGGGAAGCCATTAATTGGATTGAAAAGTCACTAGTCCCCCCACCGCCACTCATCCGTTGGAGAAAAATAAAATAAAATAACAATAAAATGTTATTTTATTATTCTTTAAAAAGTCCAAAAACTATCTTTTTCTCCCGACCAACTATGGTCGAAGTGAAGCTTCCATTAAGAAAATCCTGATGATGTGGATTCAACGGTGCTCTCAGATTTCAATTCCGAGCACCGGTTCAAAAGATAGAAAACACCACTCGTGCGTTTACTAAACTTACCTAAAAAATGTTCAAAATTTCATTCTGGGCACACCGGGCCTCGGAATCACGTGTCATCAATTTTCAAAGACACATAATAATCCCAAATAATTAAAAAATATACATGGAATTTTTAGGGTCTTTAAATCCTCCCCACCTTGGGGCTTTACATCCCCAAAATCCAAACAAGGCTACACAATCAAAGAGGGGTACAAGGCATGCATATGAGCCTCTCGCTCTCATTTGCTCTCCTGGAGATTCTCGTACTGCCAAAGAACGTGCACTAGAGTTATCGGCCACTCACAAAGGATCCACTCATGTCGATCCTCTATCTCCACTAGGTACTCCGCAAAAGTCGTACTGTCGTCAATCTCCAGCTCACCATGGTCGATGATGTGAGATGGTTCATGCACGTATCTCCTCTGTTGGGATACGTGGAAGACGTCGTGCACCCTCTCCAATTGTGGTGGTAATGCCAAGCAGTATGCCACATTACCATTCCTCCGAAGTATCAGGAATGGTCTGATAAATCTCAGTGAGAGTTTTTTGCCTCGGCCAAATCTTCGTAGTCCCCGTCAAGGGGAGACTCACAAGAATACGTTGTCTCCCTCCTAGAACTCCAATGGTCTTCGTCGCCTATCAACATAGGACTTATGTCGGCTCTGTGCAGTCCTCATCCACTCTCAGATGACCTGCACCTTTTCAATGGTAGCATGTACCATCTCTGGGCCCATGAGTGTTGGCTCTCCTGGATCTGTCCAGCATAAGGGCGATCTACATGATCCTCCGTGCAATGCCTAAAAAGGGGTCATACCAATTGTGGAGTGATAGCTGTTGTTGTACGCGAACTCCACCAAAGGTAAGTGGTCCTCCCAACTGCGACCAAAATCTAGGATACATGCACGAAGCATGTCCTCCATGGTCTGGATGGTCTACTCATTCTGAACATCTGTCTGCGGGTGAAAAGATGTGCTCAAGCGAAGCTGAGTTCCGAAAACCTCCTGTAATCCTTTCCACAACCGGGATGTGAAGCGTGTGTCACGGTCTGAGACTATCGTTGAAGGCACCCCGTGAAGTCACACGATCTCCTAAACGTAGAGACGTCTCAAGCTCTCTATCGAACCCTTCTCTCGAATAGTAAGGAAGTGGTCCGACTTGGTGAATTGGTCAACGATCACCCAGATGGTACCGTGCCCTCTAGACGTACGTGGTAACCCCGTCATAAAGTCCATCGATATCCTTTCCCACTTCCACTCTGGTATCTCGAGGGGTTGGGTCAAGCCTGCTGGTACCTAGTGCTCGGTCTTCACTTGCTAGCAAGTGAGGCATCTAGAAACAAATGTCGCCACAACTTTCTTCATCCCTGGCCACCAGTACTGATGTCAGAGGTCTTGATACATCTTCATCACGTCTAGATGTACTTCTAAGGGGGGTGTATGGAACTACCTCAGCACCTCCTCTCGTAGCGCCGCTAGTACAACTATACGTCCTCTGAAAAGGATAACATACTCCCCACCTTTAGAATATCTGTCAGGTGCATGGCCTGAGGATATCTGAGCATGTATAGTCTCACAGATGCTATCTCCGAGTTGCGCCTCCCTAACTCACTGAAGGAGTGGAGGGGAAAATACCATTGACTGGAGGTAGACTGTCTCATCTCTATCCACATAAAATATCTGAAGCGAGTCTAACTACTCTGAAGCCTAGTTCAGTAGCTGCGAACTCGATCTCCAGCTAAGTGCATCTACCGCTACGTTCCCCTTCCTAGGAGTATAGACTATCTCAAAGTAATAGTCCTGGAAGAACTCTATCCAACATCGATGTCTCAGATTCAGATCTTTCTTTGTGAAGATATATCTGAGACTCTTCTGTTCTAAGTAAATAATGAACTGCTCTCCCATCAAGTAGTGTCGCCACATCTTCAGTGCGAAGACTATTGCTTCCAACTCCAAGTCATGAGTTGCATAATTCTGCTCATGAGGCCTTAGATGTCGTGATACATAAGCAATCATTGTATCATCCTACATCAAGACACAACTGAGTCTGATCCCTGATGCATTATAGTAAACCACGTAGTCAGTGCCCTCCTCTAGCAACCTCAGGATGGGAGCACTGGTCAAGTTCTGCCTCAGCTGTTGAAAGCTCTGTTGGCATGCCTCTGACCACAGGAAGGGTTTCCCCTTCTTTGTCAAGGCAGTCATAGGTGCTGCTACTTTGGATAAATCAAGTACGAATCTTTGATGGTAGCCTACTAATCCAAGTAAGCTCTGCACCTCAGTAACACTCCTGGGTGGCTCTCAAGCAAGTATTGTCTTGATCTTCACTGGATCCACTGCAACTCCATCCTCGGAGATGACGTGTCCCAAGAAGTGGACCTTTCATATCCATAACTCACACTTCGAGAGCTTCCCATATAACTGGTGCTCCCAGAGTGTGTCCAGAACTATCCTTAAGTGTACAACGTGCTCTTCCCCGAACACTGATTACGCTAATATGTCGTCGATGAAGACCACCACAAAGCGATCGAGGTATGGCTGAAATATCATGTTCATGAGCCCCATGAACACTGTTGGAGCGTTGGTCACGCCAAAAGGCATCACCAAGAATTCTTAATGGCCATACCGACATCTGAAGGTTGTCTTTGGTACGTCCTCATTCCATACCCTGAGCTGATGATAGCATGATCTGATATCTATCTTTGAGAACCACTTCGCTCCTTTCAACTGATCAAACAGATTATCAATCCTCAACAGAGGATACTTGTTCTTCACGATCACCTGTTTTAGGTGCTGGAAGTCCACGCATAGACTCAAACTTCTGTCTACCTTCTTGGAAAACAACATCAGGGATGCCCAAGGAGAAACATTGGGCCTTACGAATCCCTTCCTCTGTAAGTTCTCCAACTGCACCCTCAGCTCCCAGAGCTCCACAGGGGCCATCTGATATGCTGGTGTAGATATCGGTGTTGTTCTTGGGTACAAGTCAATGTGGAAGTCTACCTCTCTACAATGAGGTAGTCCTGGGACATCTTCTGTAAAGACGCCCTCATACTCATCCACCACCGCTAGGAACTGTGGACTCACCTCATCCACCATGTCGAAGGTCATGCAAGCCAGCTGATATGTAATCGTCTGCACCCTCCTGAGTGCAAGTTCATCTCGTGCTACTCTGTTTTCCTTCTCACCAACAAAGGAAAACTAACCTCCATCTCTGCGCATACATCGCATTGTACGTCTCAAGCAGTCAATCGGTGCGTGAACTACTGATAGCCAGTCCATGACTAGAATGACGTCGTAGGGATTTAACGTTGCTACTAGAAGATCTCATCTGAAACTCTCTCCTTTGAGAGTAAGATCACACTGTCAGCACCAGTGTGTGACCGTTGAATCTCCTCCTATAGGAGTATCCAAACGTAAAAGTTGATCTAAAATCTCAATCAGAATTTCAGAGTCCTGAACTAAGTCCACAACAAGAAAAGAATGGCTATCACCTGTGTCGATAAGCATTGTTGTTAAAGTAGAGAAGATACAGATCATACCTCGTATCATCTCAGGGACGTCAGGATCGTGAGCCTCTATTGCCTATAGTTGGGCATGTTCCCGTCCACCTGCTCTCTGAGCTCTTGGTGGACCGCCGTAGTGCCTCGTGACCCCGACCACCTCCCGCTGTATGTCCTACTCTCCTGCCTCGTCCGCCGCCTGGTTAACGCTCATGATCCTGTCGTTGTCGCTACCTTGGTGTCCCCTCCACCGTTTTTTGATCATCTGTGCGGGGAGTTGGACAGTCACGAGCTCTGTGACCCTGTACCCCATAGGAAAAAATAGATCATGCCTTGTTGGTGGCTCCCTCGGCCTCTCGAGCCTCACACCTCTGACCCTGCGTCCCTAGGTCGCCCTCCAAAAGGTCTAACCCGCTTGGGCTTATGTGTCGTCTGTCTACTGTCAACTGCAGATGACTCTGCTGCCTATCGTCTGGTAGGGGCTCTCACTGTCAGTGTCTACTTGGTAAGGAAGTTCTCCATCAGCAAAGATCACTCTAGCACCCCATCCTACGTCGGGATGCTGAGAGAAACTGTTGCAGCTCGGATCTCTCATCGGAGCCCCTACTCAAAGGTCCAGGCCCTGAAGTAAGGGCCTCATACCATGTCGGTGGAGTATCGGGAGAGGTCAGTAAATCTCATCGAGTACTGAGCCACAGTCTAGCTGTCCTGCTTCAGATGCAGCAGCTCCTGAATACACACAGAGCGTAGTGTTGCTGGAACGAACTCCGCCCTAAAAAGGCTCTCAAAGTCCGTCCAGGAGAGGGTCGTCTCCACATGCACCTGGAGCGTCGAGCTCCACCATCGTCCTGTCAAGCCTTGAAGAAGGCTAGCGGCCAAGATCGCCATCTGCTCGGTAGGTGTCTCTACTAAGAGAAAGACCCGTGAACCTTCCTCAAGCTAGTCCTCTACTTCTTGGGGGTCCGTCTCACCTCAAAACCTCATATTCCTCTATCTCTGGAACTCATGCAACGTGCTCAACCGACGTACATGATCCACTAGTAGCATCTACTGCTCAACAGGGTGGTGGTGTTGCTGGTACACCACCCAAAGGTGCCATCAATGTGAGTGGTCCCTATACCGACGCCTCGTTGCTCAAGGGGACACTATCACGATCTCTAACTGGAATCCTGGATGGCTGTCTTCGTGGAGGCATCCTGTAAGAAACAAATGTGCCATGATCAATAAGTTATACCTGGTGAGATAACTCAAAAAAGATCAAGAAAACTTTTCAAAACACTAGCAACCGGTGTTTTCATGTACCGAGTCAGAAAACCGAATTCAAGATCCTGGTGTATGGATACATCGGTCGCCACACCAACACTAAACTCCCTATACTGAAAACCGAATTCAAGACACTTTACACCCTTGCCTCATTAAAAGTATACTCTTAGTTCTTCCGGTAGAACCGACCGCCCTCTGATACCACTTTTTCATGACCCGTCCCATGGGACCCGGACGTGACTACCCCAAGCCTACCTTCCATAGGTCAGGGGTTGGGACTAGCACCTGAAAGCTTTTCCCGAACAGGGAAGGCATTGCCTTAGAGATCTGTACACACTCAAAAGGAGAAACTGAAGTAAAAAACCAACAAAAGTAAGGTATAACCATGAGAGTAAAGTGCAACCACAAGTACATATGTAAATTGAAAACAGTGGGCCAGAATACAAGCCCTAGAAACTGAAAAAGAAGTAAACAGTTGTCACATCTACCCTGGAGCACTTCCTGGAAGGTAGTAGCTGTAAGTCTGAAGTAGAAGAAGAGGATCTCGATTGCACCCATCGCACCAAACTCCACCAAGTCCCGAACCACCAAATTTTGCATCGGAGCGTCAGTAGTCTGCACCAGACACACACGTGCGGGCGGGGAACCCATGCAGGGGTGAGTATAACAACTCAGTAGGGGACCCCGAGACCCCTGAAGGTCTCTTAGTAATCCACAAAGGAAAACATTACAAGAAATACCACAAAGATAATATCACAAGCAGCATCCAAATCATGAAGCACAAAGAAAAAGAGACAGCCCACTCTAATGGTATAACTTCAAGGTTACTGGGATATGGATGACTAGTAGTAAAGCCAGATCATCCTATTCATAGTAACTCTACTACTGAACCATATAGGTCACTGTATGCTGACCCATATTGGTCGCTAGATGCTGACCCGTATTGGTCGATGGTGCTTCGTATTGGTCATTGGTACTGGCCTGTATTGGTCGCTGGTGTTAACCCGTATTGGTCGCTAGTGCTGACCTGTATTGGTCGCTGGTATAGAGTTAGGGATGATTAGCCATACAGCTATATCATCTCACTCTGGAGTTTCTGATGCTTACCCGTATTGGTCGCTCTTCTTGTTCACGTCACAGTCAGCCACTGGATTCCTACATGAAGCATGTCTGATCTCTAGAAGATTCTGCTCCTCAAGTCATCGGTCATATTTCAACCGGTACGAAGTCCCGTAAAAAGAATACACAAGGGACCGCCCCGTCATAGGGGTCCCAACGTGATAGACGGCGCGTCGACGGATGTCCGGTCTGTGAGACATGGGCACTTTTGTAAAAAGGACCCAGTTGGATTTAAGTCTGATCCAACCTAGGTCACACGTCAAACTCCGTCAAAACTCACTTAGAGTATCTCCAAAGGACTGTCTTGTCACAAGGGTCATTATGCCACAGACGACGTGTCGATTGGACGCTCGGTCTGTTAGTTACACCTCTTTCTGTGAAACGGGGGTCATCGCATCTCAGTTTGGCCCAGCTCGGTCGGGCTCGCCGAAATATACCAAAGGGACTACTTTCTAAAAGGGGTCTCAATGCCACTGAAGGTATGTCAAACGGACACCCAATTCGTCAGTTACGGTCGTTTCTTTATTCGGGGGCCGGTTAGGTCTAGGGCTGGTCCGACTCGGTCAGGCCAGCCCGACACAACGGGTCCTGGGGTCTGCTAAACCCCACCCGGGTCCGGCCCATTAAGGGTTGGCCCGGCTAGTTCGCAAGCTTGGGTCGTGGTTGGCCCGGCCCGTCAGGTGGGTCTCGGCCCACCCGTGCTGGCCCGCTGGGCCGCGCATCGGGCCCGACCCGCGGGGCAGGTCCGGCCGACCCGCGTCCGGCCCGGTCCACCTGAAGGCAAACTGTTTCCTCCAGCTGGCCCCGTGGAAGCAGGGCCATTTCGTCTGGTCGGAGGGGCATTGCCCCCACCACGTGCAACGGTCGACCCTGGCTGGCAAACAGGTCTCCAGCCGACGGCGCGTCGTGCGTCGCCGCGCCAACCCCTCCTGTCATGGCCCACTGGCCACAGCTGCTACCGTCGGCAATGCCTTCGGGCGCCGCCCTTCTCTCGCGCAACCACCTCTAGCCACTACAGCGCACGACGGCGCGCCACCTTCCCACCGCCTGCGGCCAATTGCAGCGGGTCTCATCCGGCCACCACCGACCGTCGCCGCATGGTGCGCCGATGGTTCTTTCCGCAGGCCACTGAATGTCCTTCGGTGGTCCGTTCTTAGTGTCGTCTACACCTACGAGCCTCTCTGGTCACCGCAGCCACTGCGTGACCCACTGTTTCGCATTACCGTCAAATTGAGAAAACTCGTCCCGAAGAACGCAACATGAACGAAGCGGCAGATGGTTCGGGCCTTGTTCGTTTGGTCTCCGCCCTCTGTGTTAACATGATAACAGGTGGGGGACGAATTCATCAAAGATAATCTTTATTAAAAAATAAACCCCCTACCTGGATGAGACATCCACTGACGAAGATCGACGGAAAAAAAACTTATTAATATGTATTTTAACTTAAAAATTACATCACACAAAATTTATCAATTTATTAATATTTATATTATCTTTTAGGGGGGAAACATATTGATAATTTGATCAAACATTTCAACTCATCATTATAAGAAGTCAAGCTCCAAAAAAATATTGACAAACCTTCTCAATCTTGCCTACCACCTACACCCTATGATATTTTTTATATTGTATGTTCTGATATACTGAAAATCATCATTTTGAATTATGTTTCACCCTAAGTTTATACTGCAACGTCAATGTGGTGCTTTTTTCTACACTACCCATGACTTTAGGCATATCATACCCTATGATATGACATATCGTAACATGTGATATGTATCATATCATACAACATAACTAATATTACTATATGATTGATTGGTTCAATGATTTCAATTTGACCATGACATGTCAAAGCCTGTGATATTTACCTATCATAGGCTACAATAGCATGTCATATAATACGAGAGTGTTGCCCAAGTGGTATGGAAACCCCGTCAGACTGCATCAGGTCCAGGACTCAATCTCAAACGACTCAATTTGAAGGATCTTCTTGGTTCTCTCTGCTAAGCATCGGGCCAGTTGCGTCATGCAAAAACAAGAAGATGCAGCATTAGAGATCGGCAACCTCGGATGAGGTGAAAACGGAGCATGGTGGGGGTTTCATTCTTTGATGGCGTTGGCGCAGGCAGTGCACAATGGGGTTTCATATTACCTTTGATGGTGACTATGTGGCGATGAAGCACAGAGCGACGACCTCCCTCCGATGGAGTGCGTGTTATATTTTTATTCAAAAAAAATATTAATTAAAAGGAGTGTTTTGATTGGTCAAAACACTATTATCTTGGATTGATGAGGTGGCTTTTAAAACGGAGGGAATTCCACATTGAAAAGTGTGGATAGAATCCCATAGCTCATCTTCTATATAAAGAGCTTTGGGATTTGGTCCATCAATAAAATATATATTTTTCAAAATGATTTTAAAGTGTTTTTAAGAAAATATATATTTTAATAAAATGTTTTGTTATATATATATATATATATATATATATATAACAAAAAAACAAAAAAAATATTTTATTAAATGGCTAATGAATTGATTAGTCGTAACCATAGGGATTCGTTTATTCAAAACTCGAACGGGTGCCTCACTTCCAAAACGGTTAGACTGAACCGATGTAACTTCCACTGTTTCGGGTTTATAAATAAGTGATGCCAATATCACTTAGAGTTACCATTTTTCAATCCAAGTAATTTCTCCAGAATCCTCCCAACATCGGTGCAGTGTTGGTATCGAAAATTGGTGTCTGATATTCCCTAAACCTTGGTGAAATCCTCGAGGGATACTTCCACTGAGAACCCTACACCATAAACGTGTGGGTGGATCAAACCCTTTTGAATAGTGAATCCAATTCACGCATCAAGGTTCAATCTGTCGTCTCCTTTTGCTGATTTATTTTCAAACAATCAAAAGGGTTTGACCCCAAAGGCAAAACCTAGAAGATGGATTCCAAATCTATCAAACTCAAAAACCAAGACATGGTCAAACTTGATCGTTTCGATGACAACATCTTCTCCCGGTGGCACGACAAGATGAAGTTTTTTCTCACAATATTGAATATTTCTTACATTTTGGAACTGAATCTTCCTCCTATTCCCAAGGAGCCCACTTCAAATCTTGACGACACACCCGTTGACGTGATTCAAGTCAAGTACATTCAGGCAATAAGAAAGAAACGAGAAGACGATGAATTATTGTGTCAAGGAAATATTCTCAACACATTATAAAATCATCTTTATGACTATTTCCACCAAATGAAGACCGCTCAAGAGATTTGGGATGCACTCGAGTTCAAATACAAAGTAAAGGAAGAAGGTACCAATAAGTTTCTAATTGCAAAGTATCTTAATTATAATATGATTGATAACAAGCCAGTATTGGAGCAAGTGCATGAGCTTCAAGTTTCATCAAACAAATTTTGTTCCCTTAAGATTAATATACCAGAAATATTTCAAGTTAGTGAAATTATTGCTAAATTACCACCAATGTGGAAAGATTTTGGTAAATAACTCATCAAAAAGAGTGATGATATTTTCTTGGAGCAATTGAAAAAGCTTCTTCGTATTGAAGAAGAACTCATATTGAGAGACATGGGTATGACTTCACAATTTGATACCAAGGTTAATATCATTGAGGGAAAGACGCAACCAAACTCCTCCTTACATGTCAAGAAGAAAAGTCAATAATTCAAGAAGAAAGGAGAATGCTTTGTCTGTGGAAAAAACTAGATCATTTTTCAAGGGAATGTTGCTATCGAAAGAAAGTTGATAAACCCACTACAAATATGTTGACTGAAGAAAATCTAGTCGCAATGATATCCAAAGTCAATATGACTTTGATGAAGATAGGATGATTTCTAGATTCCGGAGCAACACTGCATGTGTAGAAGGATCATTTGATGTCCAAAACATTTGATGATTGTACTATCGTGAAGGAAGTACATCTTGGAAACAATGCATGTATAAATATTAGCAGACAAGGAAGCATGGAGATGGGCTTTACTTCAGGGAAGAAGTTGACACTTCTAAGTGTGTCGAATGATCCCAAAATTTGAAAGAACTTAGTTTCTATCGATCTTCTATGTAAGAAGGTATTTTGGGTTTCATTCGAATCTGATAAGGTTATCTTGAAAAAAAAGAGGCATGTTTGTGGGGAAAGGGTAATCTAATGATGGAATGTATCAACTTTATATTAATAATATGATTGAATCTTTTGCTTACTTGATTGAATCTTCTAATTTGTGGTATTATCGTTTAGCACATGTTAATTATAATTCACTAAAAGTAATGAAAAATTTAAACTTGATTAATTTTGGAAATGATTTTGATAAATGAGAAACATGTGTAGAATCTAAAATAGTTAAGAAGCCTTTTATAGTGTTGAAATAAATACTGATATATTAGATTTAGTGCATACTGATATTTGTGAATTAAATTGCTTATTAACTCATGGAGGGAAAATATACTTTATTACTTTTGTTGATGACTGCAGTAGATATTTACAAGTTTATATTCTTAAAACAAAGGATGAATCCTTTAATACAATTAAAAAATATAAAGCAGAAGTTGAAAACCAATTAAACAAAAAAAAATAAAGTATTACACTAAGATAGAGGAAGTGAATACTTTATGAACGAATTTAATGAGTTCTGCAAAGAAAATGGTATAATCCACCAAAGAACCGCTCCTTAAACACCTCAACAAAATGGATTAGCTAAAAGGAAAAATCACTCTTTTGTAGAAATGGTAAATTGCATGATTAATAAATCTAAATTACCATTAAATTTATGGGGCAAAGCTTTATTGTCTGTATGTCATATTCATAATAGCATTATCTCTAGGAAAACTAAGTTATCCCCTTATGAAATTTGGAGAGGTAGAAAACCTAATCTTTCTTATTTCAAAGTGTGGGGTGTTTAGATTACTATAGAGTTCCTAATTCTAAAAGAACTAAAATTGGTCCTAGAGAAATTAAAGGTGTTTTTGTTGGATATGCAGAAAATAGCAAAGCTTATAGAATTATGGATTTGGGAGCCAATATAATTGTTGAATCAAGGGATGTAGAGTTTTTTGAAAATAAGTTTTATAAAGATGATGTGGAGGAAGTTATTCCATTTTGGGGAATAACACTTGTGTCATTATGGATTTACCAAGAGGTTCAAAACCTATTGGTAGTAAATTGGTTTTCAGAAAGAAATATGATTCCAATGGTAATATTAAAGCTTTTAAAGCTAAATTGGTTGACAAAGGTTTCAGGAAAAAAAATAAGGGATTGATTATTTTGATACTTATGCCCATGTAGCTCGAATTACTTCAATAAAGATATTATTTGCTTTAGATTCAATTAATCATTTGTATGGTCATCAAATGGATGTGAAAACTGCTTTCTTCAATGAAAAATTAAATGAAGAGATTTACGTGGAAAAACCAGAAGTGTTTTTTTACTAGGTAATGAAAACAAAGTATGTAAACTAGTTAAATCTCTTTATGGTCTTAAACAAGATCTGAAGCAATGGAATGAGAAATTTGATTCTATTATTTTAACTAATGGATTTTCTCATAATAATGCGGATAAATGTGTTTATTCAAATTTTATAAAAGAATATGGAGTTATTGTGTGTCTATATGTGGATGATATGTTAATTTTTAGAACCAATATGATTGGTGTAATTGATACAAAGAATTACTTATCTTCTATGTTTAAAATGAAGGATCTTGGAATAGTTGATACTATTCTAGGTATTGGGAGGAGAGAAGGTTGAGACCTCAACCTTCAGATGCTCCTTCCCTGCCGGTGATGATGGCGGCTCTTGCGCCGAACCCTCCCCCCTTGGTGGGGGAGGGGGAATCATCATCTCATGGGAGAGTGAGATCCTTCAAGACTTTCTACAACCCGGATTTCCTTCCTTCTTTCCCGAAAATTTCTCTTATCCCTAAAGTGCATGATACAGTCGATGGTTTACCGAATCTTCCTCTTTCGTTATCTGAGTTTACGGAATCTTCGGCTTTGCTGAATCTCACCTTGGTGGCGCGGTTCAAGTATAGAAGGTCTTCAGTCGGCGATTTCGACTGATTTGTCTTCGGCGCTTGGGACCTTCAAGAATGTGCGGTGGTGGGGTTGCTGGACAGTAAGCAATTCCTGATTAGGTTTGAATCGGAGGCTGGTTTTATTCAAGCCTGGGAAAGGGCACCGCGCAACTTCAACGGATCTCGCTTCATGCTTCTGTGTTGGTCCTTCGATCTACATATGAACCGGGATCCGCCTTCCATGGCGGTTTGGGTAAGCTTCCCTAAACTCCCCTTAACCTTTCAGAATCCGTCGATTATACGCATGTTGGGTAATATGGTCGGTAGATACCTTTGTTCTGATAGTCGTACCGAGGCTGTTTGTCATCCTGTTAATCCTCGGGTGTGTGTCGAACTGGATGCATCCCGCATTCCCTTTGAGTTCATTTGGATCACGGTTGGCGAGGAGTACGGTTGCAAACAGCGGGTTGTGTATGAGAACTGGACCGACTTCTGTGGTTCTTGCAAGAGGTTGGGTCACACCGATGAGTCCTGTCAAGGCGGATTTCGTTTCCAATCGAGGATGGTTCGTAGTAGTGGGAAGGACACTATGGTGAGCGCTGTGGAGGGTTCAGAGAGCAAGGCGCTGGACAAGTGTGTGAAGGGGGATCTAGCTCAGACTTCTGAAGGACCTTTTGTTGGAGGGAGAGGCTCTCGGATGGCTGTATCAGATGGGGAGGCCTATGCACCTGGACCTCGGAAGGTCTCCTTTGATGAGGGTGTAATTGCTGGATCTTCTTGCACTGGTAGGTCTCGGGAGAAGGAGAAGAATGTTGGGCCCGCTGTTTCTTTGGAATCAGAACAGGTGGGTGTTGTTCTAGGATCTAAATTTGTGGAGGTGTCTAACAGGGACAGGGCTAAGGCTGTTAATCATCTTGATTCTCTGGCCAGACCTTTTGTTCCCATAAGTAATAGGTTTGAAGGGATTATTGTGGACCGGCTAATTGAGGGCCGAGAGGAGGAGAACTATGTAGGAGATGATGGGGAGGCAGAGACCTTGGAAGACCTGCAGACCATTTTCCTGGAGCAGGATCCTGTTTCAGGCCATGGGGAAGTCACAAATAATGTTGCAAGGCCTCTTCTATTATTGGAAGGTATTGACCAGAGGCTGGGAGATGGAAGCAGTAAGAATGTCTATATGCCTTTGGTTCAAGTCGGTCAAGAGCAGAAAGGCATTGGTAGCGGTATTGACTTGGAGGGTTATGTAGTTGCGGGTAAGGGGATGGATCTAGATTCTATGGATGGGGAAGATGATATCTCTACTGATCAGGGGCCGAGGCATATTTCGGAGGGCACCGGGTCTCCTTTGAGAGAGCAGGCCAGGGAAGGAAGGGAGCTGTTTGGGGGAGGAAAGGAAAACTTGAGTCCTTTCAATCGTTCATTCAGTGAAATTGTTCAAAGTGGGACTCAGAAGATGTCTATTGGCGGAAAATCATTATCTGAAACGCTGGGAAGGAGGCCAAGGAAGGATTATTCCTATCTTCCACGGCCGATGCAGACAAGGTCTGCCTCCAAACAGAATGGTGGAGTGGTTCTTGCAGTCAAGAAGGTCAGCGAAGTTAAGAAGGCACCCCCAGATATGCGTGTTCTTGATAATCTTAGGAATCGAGTACAAAGTGCAGGTTTTTTGAGACACCCAGAGTGGGAATCCGCTACTGGGGAAGAAGAATCCTGCTTGGGATGCGGGGAAGACTATGGGTACTATGATATGTAACTCTTTGTTTTCATCTTGTTGTTTCTGCTTGATTGTCTTTGTTTTGCGTTGGATGTGGGGCACCGGGCACCTTAAACCGGCTTTATGAAATGAAAAAAAATGATTTGCCGGATACTATTCTAGTTATTAAAGTTAGAAAACATAGTGGGGGTTATTCTTTAAGTTAGTATCATTACATAGAAAAAATGTTAAATAAATTTGATTATCTTAGTTTCAAATATGTCAATACTCCTTTTGATTCTAGTGTTAAATTTTTTAAAAATACGGTAGAGCTATAGCACAACTTGAGTATGCTAGTGTAATTGGTTCTTTAATGTATGTGATGCATTGCACTAGACCTGATATTGTTTTTGCAATATGTAAAATGAGTAGATATACTAGTAATCCTAGTGTAGATCATTAGAGTTGTGTAATAAGAATTTTTGGATACTTAAGAAAGACCAAAGATTTAAGTTTATACTATAATGATTATCCGGATATATTAGAAGGATACACTGATGCAAGATGGATTGCCAGTATTGGTGATAACTAATCCACTTCTGGATGGTTTTTTACTCTTGGGGGTTGTTTTTTTTCTTAAGTGAGTAAGAAACAAACATGTATTTCACATTCGACCATGGAGTCAGAGTTTATCGCCCTAGCGGTATGTGGTAAGGAAGCTGAATGGGTTAGGAATCTATTATTGGATATTAGATTATGGCCTAGTCCAATGCCTCTAATCTCTATCAGTTGTGATAGTGAAACAACATTATCAAGGGAATATAATTGCATGTACAATGGAAATTCTAGACATATAAGTTTGAGACACGATTATGTGAGACAATTGTTACAAGATGGTACCATAACAATTGTTTATGTGAGATCATGTAAAAACCTTATGGATCCGTTTACAAAATCTCTTCCAAGAGAGATTATTCATGCAACTAATAAAGAGATGGGGTTAAAAACCAAAGAATAAATCTTTTTAGTAATGCAAACTCAACAATTCCTTTAGGAAGATCTTAATCAAAATGTTTAATGGGTAAAAACAAGTTACGAAGATGATTGTTGATATTGACAATTATAGCCCCGACCTTTGGTGTCAATATCGCCCATTATGTCTAGAGGTTGAGTTATAAAATCTTAACAAAATATTAAGACTCAATGAGTTATGTGCTCTAATAACAAAAGCACATTGTAATATTTTTCCTATGTTAACTTAGAAGTGGTGTCGCTTCTTACAGGAGTTAATGGGTTTACTCCTTAGAGAGTTCATGAAAAGGATATAAGCACACGGCCATAAAAGTGCTACAAAATGAGATGTTGGATGAAATTTCTTTATATGTATGATATCTCTGGTTTATCTTATAGGTTAACAAGTTTAATGTTTCAACAACTTATAAATCTGATAAACTTTGAGATATTGATACTAAGTAAAGGTTTAAATCGAAAGATACCTTTATTATGTATAGTGGAACACTTTTGGTCAGGAGAATTAATATTTTTGAATAAAAATGGGGGATTGTTATATTTTTATTCAACAAAAATATTAATTAAAAGGATTTTTTTTATTGGTCAAAACACTCTTCTCTTGGATTGATGAGGTGGCTTTAAAAAGGGAGGGAATCCCACATTAGAAAGTGTTGATAGAATCCCATATCTCATCTTCTATATAAAGATCTTTGGGATTTGGTCTATCAATAAAATATATATTTGTCAAAATAATTTTAAAGTGTTTTTAAAAATATATATATTTTAGTAAAATGTTTTGTTGTATATATATATATATATATATATAGAACAAAACAAAAAAATATTTTATTAAATGACTAATGACTTGATTAGTCGTAACTATAGGGATTCGTTTATTCGAAACCCGAACGGGCGCCTCACTTCCGAAATAGTTAGACAGAACCGGTGTAACTTCCATCATTTCAGGTTTATAAATAAGTGATGCTGATATTTCTTAGAGTTACCATTTTTCAATCCAAGTAATTTCTCCAGAATCCTCCCAACATCGGTGCAACGGTGGTATCGGAAATTAGTGTTTGATATTCCCCAAACCTTGGTGAAATCCTTGAGGGATACTTCCACTAAAAACCATATACCATCAATGTGGGGGTGGATCAAACCCTTTTGGACAGTGAATCCAATTGACGCATCAAGGTTCAATCTGTCTTCTCCTTTTGCCAATTTATTTTCTAATAGTGTGGTGGCGGTGTAGGCCTGGAAATGGAATAAGTCGAGCGTAGGCAGAGCATGGTGGAGCACAGTGGGGCTTCGCCCTGCCTTTGATGGTGATAGTGCGACGCTAAGGCACAGAGCGGCAACCTCCCTCTGACGGAGTGCGTTGGTGGTTCCGATCTGGCGACGGAACAAGTCGGGCACAAGCATCATGATCTAAGTGGGCCAGGTCCTTCAGATACATTTAAATGGGCCTGTTAAAGCTAGTTGAGGTCTTTGGGAAAGTTTCTTGATCATCTATGCCAATGGGCCTATTAAGGCCATGTAACGGGATACCTCTGCCCAATAAACTAAAAGGAGTTTATTATCTTTAATAAAAAGGAGGTTCTCCCCTACTTGTTTAAAAAATGCATGTTATATAATATGATAATAATATATTATACAATAATGTTATTCATTATTTATAAAATTTACTTAAAAACACAAAACCATATCCAAAATCTATAGATATAGGATCTTGGAAAATTCATACAAATAAAGAGGATATGTACCTACAAATAATAAAATTTCACCTACAATATATTTTATGATGATCATTTAACAACATCCAAATGACTCTTGACTTTGAAAGTAATTTTCTGGCTACTGGAATCATGAATATAATCTGTAAGAAACTTATTTTACCCATGACTTTCAAAAACCTATGAAATAAAGAAGAAGAAATCAACAAATTTTTGAATAGGTAGGTATAGTTCAACTCATTCAGGATGATGATGAAGTGAGTCTAAAGTCCACTATTAAAGGTTCCCAATAATAAATGAACAAGGCTATGTGGAAAAAGTGTTTCATGAACTCAGTGTGTTACAACTGAGTTTTTTAAATTAGGTTTTATTTCCCTAAAAAACGGGATAAGGTTTTACAAATTTTGAAAAAAGGGTCTAGGGAAGCATGAACCCCGTTCAAGCTTCCCTCATTCACCAAGAAGCATGAACGATGTTCACACTTCCATACGAGGTGGCAGGAAGCATGAACCCCATTCACGCTTCCATGGGGGCACAACAGGAAGTGTGTGTAAGATCTTGATTTTTTATCGAGTATGGATCCTTTTTAATTCTTTCAAACATCACTTTTTTCTTCAAATGGAAGTACCCAAGGGGATGGTGGAGGTTTCAAGAGTGTTTAGAAGGGCTCAGGGGGGCGAAGTTGAGGTTTTTGGAGAAGCAGGATGAGGCGCACAGTTTGGATAACTATGCCCCTCAATTGTGTAACCTAGAAAGCCAACATAGATAGTTTAATAGTGTGAATGGTCTTGGGAAACCATGAAACCTTTATAGTTTATTGTAGGTTCACCACGCATGGTTTTCACACGCTTTGTCTAACTCTATGCCTAAATCATGCAAGGTGTGGTGCACTTGGACGGTAGGTGTGCATGTTTGGCGCACGGTTTGTCTAATCATGCAGCCAAACCATGCACCCCATTAAAAAGACTGGAAATTTCAATGTTTCCCTATTTCCTTTAAAACTAAAACTCATCTTCCTCCTCCCTCATTTGCACAGTAGGCCACCTGTAGCTCTCCCCTCTCCCTCATCTTGGTTTTGGTGGATCTCCCTCATCCAACATTTGAATCCTTCACTGTCAGTTGTGTTGGAACACCCTCAGTAAGTCTAACACTCATTTGTCTTCTTTCTTGGGTTTTCTGTGCTATCTTTAAGGTTATCTCCATGTGAGCTAATATACCATGTTTTCAAGCGTTTGTCTAGTTTTTTGTTTTCTCTCAGTCCAACCCAAATCTGAGGCCAATACTGGATGATGAGTCTTCTATAGGGATAATGTAGGTGGTCTATTACTTTTCCCTAAAATTCTAGATGTTTATGACATGCGTTGTTGATCCGCATGTCGGAATTTCCATGTGTTGGTCCTAAGACATGAAACTCCTTTAATTAATCACCTGGACTTGATCTTGATGTTTCATGAGACCTTTTGACACCATTGGAGGTTGATGATATCAACTTGAACTACCCCTTAAGGTGTGTCTGATTAAATGTCCTTGAAAACCTTTCCTTGCTTGTAACCAAAACACACCTAAGGTACATTTGGATTTTTACTTATAAATGGAATGACTATAATGAATTAATTAAATTTTTATATCGCACGGATACTTCACTTGGCCCTTGATCACTTATTATATTATGCTTGATTAATGTTATGGACATGGATCACTATAAAGGTGTGATCTACCTTGAGTAAGACTTGGATTCCTGGCCTGGAATTCTTTGGCCAAACTCATAGGACGTCAACTGATTCATTGATGTGTCTGCCAAAGTGACATACCGCACTTGGATTTGGTCAATGTCTTAGATTCATTAATTCCTTGGCTAAACACCAATGATTCACTTACATACTCTGAAAAATATGAATGTCTGGGATGAGCTCCTAGGATTTGGCTTGATGTCCCCGGACATGGACCGCCATAGATGATCTCATTTGACTCCAATCAGGTATATCCTGATATTACCTTGGACTTGTCCTTAGGCTCGATTAGAAACTTTTAGGGTGGAATGCCAAGGGTTCATCCCTTGGATTACATCATACCCCATATCCCAACATCTCAGTTGATCACTACAAGTGGGCTTGACTTTCTAAAGTCATGAATACCATGGGTTTCTTGTAGATCCCTTGTGATTATTATACTTGGATGCCTTGGCTATGTTCCTTAGGTCCCTAGCTGAATAATGGTCATATGCTCAAAGACATCTGGCTTAGGTCGAAGCAGATAGGGTCGGTCAGGTATCCCATGAGGAGCCTAAGCTCGACATAGTTTATATTTACTTTGCTTCTTTACATTAACTATACCAATGCACTATACATTTTATATTCACAAACTGAATTTGCATTAGGCACCATTGGTGGTGGCCTACTGAGTTTTACTCACACCATGTTCAGGCCACCATTTTGTACCTAGGAAGACTTCATGGATGAGGGTAAGGATAAAGTGAAGCTTCGAACAATAAATTATTGATTTCTTTTCAGGATGGGAGCTTAGAGCAGATGGTTGAGCCAGTGCTCAGGATACTCATAGAGATATTTGTTTTCGGTCTATTTGTTTTGTTTTTGTATATAGTGGTATTGTTTCTGGTCTGTTGTCATTTATGCCTATTTCATATTTTTTATACCCATGGCATCATTTATATATAGTGTTTATTGCTTCATGAGTTTCTATTATTATTTGGATGCTTTACTCCCACTACCTTGTTATTTCCACTGTGTTTATATACTGTTTCCACTGTTTATTTACCAATGTGTCACTCTGATAAAGAGGGTATATTCTCCCCACTATATCACCATACACCATCATTGCTAATCGATAGCCTCTGGCATATGAGGAGGAACTTTTGAGTCCATATGGCCCTCAAGTTCAGTTACTTATGAGTGAACTGCGCTCGGGACGTCATAAAGTGGTATTAGAGGTTTTCTTTTTCTTTTGTCTTACTATTTGGGGTTGGTAGACAGGAGACTAAGAAGTGTTGGGACTTAGTAATTAGTCATGTCTCGGAGTATTTAACCCAAGTGTGGGGAAAATACCATGTTACCAAGAATGAGACTTGTTGTTTTGGATTTTTCTTATCACAGTTGTACTAATTTCACCATTGGGTGACGCACATGCTTTAGGATGTTGTGTTTTATATATTTTCACCCTTTGGTCGGTACAGAAAGGGATCATTAGTTCATGTATCATCATAGGCACATAGAGATTTATATGTCATGCATATTCCATGTTATGCATATTTTATTATTTGTATTTCATGATGCCTATTGTGTGTGCATTGGTTGTTATACATGTAATCCCTAATATTCCTTACAGGAAAGAAAGAGAAAAAAATTGGTTAATTAAAGTTTTGGCATCAACATAAACAGTTTTTTACTACATAGCTTGATGATAAAATCTTAACTAACCAATTTTTATAAAGTTTAAGTTGTGGAACATTGGTTACATAACTGAAAATTTTAGTTGGTTGCAGTTAAATGGACTGCTGGGTGCAATTTATATTGTTATGTCTATATAAATTGGGAATGACAATCCATATAATTGAACCATCATATATGGACTTGTTACACTCTGAGATTGGATGTAAAATGTTGGTTACAGTTAAATAGAATGTTAATTATAACTTATAAATTTTATGTCTTCAGAACTTGGGAATGGTCATCCGTATAACTGAACCTTTATATACAGGCTTGTAAAAAAATTAAATTTCAAATGTTGAAAAAAAAATGGATATCATTAAATGGGGATGTTAATTGAAACTTAAAGAGTGTTTTCTTGACACCCCATATAATAGAACCCTTATGGTTAAGACTTGGAATCTTACTTTTAGGTATGACTTTAGAAGTGGACAGTGGGTTAGTATGTCTCTTGTAGTGAGGCCTTGTACTTGTCTTATTTCCTATATGAAATCTTTTCTGCCTTGTATCTTATTTTGAGGCGTGTGATTTGAATTATAGATATATGTCTCCACAGCGGTCTCGGGTCGAATTCTAGGAAGGTGGTGATGACCATGCTCCTGAAGTGGTGGGACCTGAACCACCTATAGTGCCACATGTGGCACCTCCCATAGTACCACTTTTTATTCTTGGACTGGGCATTGATTCTCAACTCAGAAAAGGTTTTCCTCATCTAGTACAGTCAATGGAGGGATCTCCATGACCTACACTAACTATGTCAGAATTAACCAGAGAATTACAGCAACAGCATCCACCCACCTTCTCATGGGAAGACGGACCTCAGGCTATGGAATCTTGGTTATAGGTTATGATTATGATCTTTGAGCATCTAGAGACACCTTTGGAAAGGAGGGTAAATCTCATAACTTATATGCTTCATGGATCTTCCAAACGATGGTGTGACATTCTTAATCAGTCATATCAGCATCAGGGCATGGTCTGGAGGGGCTTCCAAGCTACTTTCTATGACTACTTTTTTCCAAAAACACTGAGCAGATCGAACAAGGGATTTCATGCACCTGGAACAAGGAAATATGTTCATCATGGATTACTCTATTAGTTTCACTAAGATCCAGTGATTTGTCCCCAATTTTTCTGGTGATGAGCTGTCCAGGGCAAGACATTTTAAGGACAGTCTCAGGTATACCATTTGATCTCAGTTGAACGCCTTCCGACTGACTGACATCTTTGAAATGGTGGATCAGGCCCTTATCTTCAAGCATAATCTAAGGGAAACTAAAAGTATGGGGCATGGTAGTTTAGCACCTACATAGGGAAGTAGTTCGTCCAGTGGCATGAAGTTTCGCTTTAAGACTTCTCGTGAGAGCAATGGCAGTCAGAGTATACACATGGGCAGTTATATGGTATGTCATCAATGTGGAAGGTTGGGTCACATGAAACCCCAATGTAACAGAGACCCAGTAGAGTGTCGATCCTACAATAGAATGGTCCATCTACAAAGATTTTAAAGGAACTTTCCACCTGTTCCTAGTGAGAGAGAATTTGTGTCAGCTCCAGGTTTTGGAGTGGGGTATATAGCACCATGTCAAGCAGGAAGATGGAGTACCACAAGCTATTCAGGCCGAGGAAGTAGTTGTGGTCGAGGAAGCCAGATACAGGTTGTAGAGCGCCATCAGATCGGACCTTCTCAGGGAGGTCGGGTTGTAGTTTAGGGTTGTTGATCTTTCTAGTTGTATGCAGTGAAGCCTACACCTGAGGAGCAGTGTTTCGGACCATCTACAGTATGAGGTACGATATTAGTAGCCTCGACTTTGGTGTCTTATTTATTTGACACAGATGTTTCACAGGCCGAGGAAGTAGTTGTGGTCGAGGAAGCCAGATACAGGTTGTAGAGCGCCATCAGATCGGACCTTCTCAGGGAGGTCGGGTTGTAGTTTAGGGTTGCTGATCTTTCTAGTTGTATGCAGTGAAGCCTACACCTGAGGAGCAGTGTTTCGGACCATCTACATTATGAGGTACGATATTAGTAGCCTCGACTTTAGTGTCTTATTTATTTGACACAGATGTTTCACACTCATTCATATATGTGTCTTTGTTGGCACCTCCTTGTTTTAATGCTCATAAATAAGGATTATTATGTTTCTAATAATCTTAATGTTTTATGATAATATATTATTTTATAAATCATATTGGAAGGAAATTGGATAAGTATAGAAAAGAGCTACTGTTAGTTCAAATGTGTTACCTTTAGTTGAGTCATGTGTCACCGCCATAGTTCTGCTACCATCAGTCTTGTGCTACTGTCAAGCTTGTGTCACTGTTAGTTCATATGTGTCATCACCAATTATGCTACCACCAGAGTGGTGCTACTGTTAATTCAATTCTACTATCGCTAGATTCATGATACCATTAGTTCAATTATGTTATCGCCAGATTCATGCTGCCATTAAATTTTTTCTACTGTTAGCTCAACCTTTCCACCGCCAGGTGTGCTACCATTGGATCATGCTACCGTAGAATGTGTTACATTGGACCATGTCTCCATCAATTTTCGACCATTTTTGTTTTGCTTTATTTGAATTTAATTCTTCCTAAAACTATTTTATGGGAGTTAATGCAAAAAGCCTCACATGGATTTCTTTAATAATTATTCCTAAACTACTCCATGGATGCATTCAAGACAAAGTCAGAGGTTTCCTAATTTGATTCTCAATAGGAGGATCCATGAAATATTTAATATTATTCTTGAATGGATATTTGAAGATGCAGAGCTATATATTTTTGAGATCTTCCTCATACGTGTATGACTGGTGAATGAATAAACACAGATACCTTTATACGAGTGTGAAAGATTGATATACATAGAAGATCAAGAACCTTTCATACACGAATTCAAGAGATATGTGTAGAATATTCTCAGAGCATCTACAGAAAGGAAAAACAAACTCCACGACACTGTTTTCTTGTAAATTTCAGAGAAACTTTTTCGAGCTCCTCACCAAGACAAATTCAAGGACCCTCGAGCTTTTGAAGCATGACATACCAATCAACGCTACATATTCTATCTCTTCTTATTTTCTCTCTCTATTTTTTATTACATTTGAGTATTGTGTTGTTTTGTTTTCTATATTTTCACACACTAACTCCTATGATTAAACTGGAAAATAATCTATATTCTCTCAAACCCTTTTTATCGGTTTACCCACAAAAACTGTGGAAGAGGTCATGTGTGTCTTGTGTTGTATTTCTTCCCACGTATAACTGTGGAAGAGGCTTTGAGCCTAGACAGCCTATAAGATGTTGTCTATATACTTGATCCGGATTGTGGATCATATTATTATTATTATAATACTCTTAGAGGTGAGTGATTTCCAAGTGGAAGGGATTAAGTCTCATCTTGAGACTGAACCCCTTTTTTATTCCTCTGTGTTTTAGTTTTGTTTTTCTTTATTTTGAAGCTAAAAATGCATTTTTTTTTAATCTGTCAACAAAACTTATACTTTGATAGTTAATCTTAAACTGAGTTTATATAAAGGATTTGATTAAGTAAATTGGTTTCAAATGTTAAAGTGATTTCAAATATTATTTTAACTGAGTCATCATCCCACTTTGAGAAATCTTTTAAAAGATCAAGCTTATATTATTCTACTGTTTTGATTAACAAGACATTTTTAAATAACTTAGGTGATTTTGTTTTAAATTTTTTTTAATATAAATTTTATTGGGTACTCAATTCACCCCCTATTGAGATACTCACTCTGACAAATATTTGGTATTAAAGACTTTTTAAATATATTTCAACTGTGATTTAGTTGTATTTTAAAGATCTTAAATTTCAATTATTTCTAAATTTAGTTCTTTATGGATAATAGAAAAAAAAGGGATAAACTACCAAAAGACCTCATTATTTTAACGAAACAAACTATACTCAGTGGAAAATTAAAATGAAAAATGAATCTTGAAATCGGGGGTTTTGAAATCTAGACTGTCATTGAAGACAAATATGAATTACCCAAAAATGCTAAAGATACTTGGAGTGATCCTACTAAAGCAGTTTATAATAATAACTATAAATCCATGAACACTTTATATTGTGCTTTGGGTTATGATGAATTTAATAGAATATCTACATGTGCAACTACTTTTGAAATTTGGGATACTTTAACTATTTCTCACGAAGGAACATCTAATGTCAAAAAAATGTGTTGAAATACTTCTACTATTAAATATGATACTTTTAAGATGAAACTTGATGAAACTATTTATGACATGTGTCTCGGATTCAATGAGATCGCGAATACAATGCATTCATTGGGGAAACTTATCCCTAACAAAGATCAAGTGATGCAATTGTTGAGTTGTTTTCCAGATAGATGGAGAGGAACCACAGTTTCAATCTTAGAATCGTGTGATGTTATCAAGTTACCTATTACAGAGATGATAGGAAAAAATGATGATGTATGAGGAAGAACTCAAAGTGAACAGAGGGGGAGGATGAACCAAAAAGAAAATTTGTATCCTTTAAATCTACTATTCAAAACAAAAGAAGAAAATCCAAGTTGGCAAATCAATTGAGGGGGAATCACCTGCAGACAGTTATGAAAAATGAACCACTTGGCTAGAAGATTCAAATGATTCTACAAGAGGAAGAATAAGTTGATTTTCCTAATCTAAAATAAAAAAATAAGTATGATGATAAGGATAAGAGGTCTAAGAAATCCATGAAAGCAACCTAGAGTGCTTCTGAAGATAGCTCGAGTGATTCAGACTCAACCCAAGAGGATAAGCATGAAAAAACCAACATGTGTTTTATGAAAAACACATCTAAGGTATCTAATGTTTTTCCTTCTTCTCCTATGAATATTTCTAATCACTTTGGAGATGAAAACAATTATGAGAACATGTACAAGGAAGAGATGTTTGAGTACTATAATATGCTGGAAGATACTTTCAATGAACTTGAGGATAAATATAATATTTTAAAGAAGCATCATGCCTTGACTGCTAGTTTTAAAACTGATCTTAGTATTCAGAAAGATAAAAATGATCAGTTATTGAAAGAGAACAATGAGTTAAAATTTTCTAATGATAAACTGAATAATGATCTAAAAAGATTCAAAAATGGGAGAAATACTCTTACACGGATGCTTGGAAAGAAAACTTCTCCCAAATACACTACTAGATTTGACTATCAACCTGGATAAAGAAGAATCATTAAAAATAGTTTTATTCCTAGTTCCAAATCTGTAAAATATTTTTCCAGCTTTTACTCTTCTAGACCTAACAAAGTGTTTATTTCTAAAAGTTTAAAATCTGCTTATAGGAAACCTATTAAGCAATTATGGGTTCATAAAGCTTTGATTACTAACATTATTGGACCTAAGAATATTTGGGTACCAAATTCATTTTTGGTGTAATTTTTTTTTTTGTAGGAGACCTGCTTGAAAAGCTCCGTAAGAACTTATAGTACCTAAACAATGACTATTCTAGACACATGACCAGAGACTATTCAACTTTAAAGAATGTGATAAAAGTGGATAGTGGTCATGTCACTTTTGGTGACAACACCAGAGGGAAAATCATTGGTCTTGTCCAAATCAGTAATTCTAACACTATTTTAAAATCTAAAGTTTTATTTGTAGATGGTTTAAAGTATAATCTGCTTAGCATCTTACGGTTATGTGATGATGGTCTCCATGTTAAGTTTGAAAATAATGCCTATAATTTTTTTTATTCTAAAAATGCTTTAGTGTTTACTACTTTAAGAAATGATAATGTTTTTGCTGTTAATTTAGACTCTTTATTTTCTCAAAATATTTCATGTCTAAGTGTCTTTCACAAAGAATCTTGGCTTTGGCATAGAAGATTAAGTCATTGCAATATTCATTCTTTTAGAAAGATAACTAGGAATGAGTTATTCAAAGATCTACCTAAACTATAATTATCAAATGATAAAGTCTGTAACTCATGTTAAAAAGGAAAACAACACAAGATCGCTTTCAAATCAAATAAAGAAGTTTCAACTTATCAACTCATAGAGTTGGTTCACATGGGCTTGTTTGGACCTTTTAGAGTTTTAGCTTAAATGGGAAGCACTATGTTTATGTTCTTGTAGATGACTTTTCTAGGTATACTTGGATATTCTTTCTAGCTCATAAAAGTGAAGTTTGTTCTTATTTTACCAAGTACGCTAAATCTGTAGAAAATCTTAGTGCACATAGAATTAAGACCTTAAGAAGTGATCATGGTCATGAGTTTGAAAATCAAGACTTTTAATCTGTTTTCTTAAAAAATGGTTATGATCATAACTTTTATACTCCTAGGACCTCACAGGAGAATGGTATTATTGAAAGGATAAATAAAACCCTTTAAGAAATTTCTCAGACTATGCTCAATGAGTATGACTTACCTGTTTATTTTTGGGAAAAGGCTGTGAATACAACTTATTACATAATCAATAGATTTTAATTATATCTCTCTTAAAGAAAACTCCTTATAAATTATGAAATGGTAGAAAGCCAAAGGTTAATTATTTTAGAGTTTTTGGTTGAAAAGTATTCATTCTTAATACTAATTATAATCTTGAAAAAAATTCTTCCAAAAGTGATGAAATAATTTTTCTTGGTTATTCAACTTCTGGTAAATCATATAGGGTGTTTAATAAAAGAACAAAGACTATGGAAGAATATTTTCATGTAAAATTTGATGAAATAGATCCACATGATCCTAAGAACCCTTTATACAACCTTGAGGATGATCTGTAAAATCTAAACATCAATGTCAAATCTTCTGACAATTCTGTGAAACAAATAGAAAAATCATCCAATTCTGAGGAACAACCTGAACCTGGACCTGTAGAAGATAATGAGATTTTCAGCCCTTCTTTTCCTAGAGCTGTTAGGACTCATAGATACCATACTCTAGATGTTGTAGTTGGAGATCTATATAGAGGTACAAAAACTAGAGTTTCTCTTGGAAATTAGGTTGAACATCAAACATTCATGTCACGGCTTGAACCTAAGAACATCACTGATGCAATTAATGATGAATTTTGGATGATGGAAATTCAAGAACTTAACTAGTTTGAAAGAAATAAATTTTGGAAACTATTAGATATTCCTAGACACTCTGACTATTGGCACTAAGTGGGCGTTTAGAAACAAAGTTGATGATTCGGGCACTAGTTAAAAATAAAGCTAGATTGACTGTATAAAGATATAGTCAGGAAGAGGGTATTGACTATGAGGAAACTTTTGCACTAGTGGCTATACTTGAAGTCATTATAATACTTCTTTCCTATGCAGCACATTTGGATTTAAAACTATGTCAAAAGTGAATTTTTAAATGGTTATTTAGTAAATGTTGTTTTTATTGAACAACCCCCTAGATTTCAAAATCCTCATTTTCTAAATCATGTTTTTAAATTAACTAAATATTTATATGGTTTAAAATAGGATCCTTGAGTTTGGTATGATAGGCGCAACTCTTTTCTGATTTCTAAAGGTTTTTCTAAAGGCATAAATAATCTAACTATTTTTATAAAAAGAATTTCAAAAGATGTTTTAGTGGTTCAAATTTATGTTGATAATGTTATTTTTGAATCTTCTAAAAAATCATTGTGTATTGATTTTTCAAAAATGATGCAAAGTGAATTTGAAATGAGTTTAATGGGTGAACTTAAATTCTTTATTGGTTTTCAAATTTTTTCAAAATAAATATGGAATCATTTTAAATCAAAGTAAGTATACTAATGACCTTCTAAAACATTTTGGTTTAGATAACACAAAAAGTAGTGATACTCCCATGAGTACAACTTGTGAGTTGGATCTTGATGAAACTAGAAAGTTAGTAGATCAAACCAGTTTAATGTGTGTGTATGTGCTCGTTTTCAAAAAAATACCAAAGAATCTCATTTACTTTCTGCTAAAATAATTTTTAAATTCCTCAAATATACAACCAATTTAGGATTGTTCTATCCTAGAGGACAAGCATTTGATTTAGTAAGTTATTCATATGCAGATTTTTGTGGTTGTAAGATAGAAACAAAAAAGAACCTCTGGAACATGTCACATTTTGGGCAAGTCACTAGTATCTTGGTGTAGTAAAAAGAAAAATTCAGTTGCATTGTCTACTACTGAGGCTGAATATATAGCTACAAGAAGTTTTTGTGCACAAATTTTGTGAATGAGACATGCATTGCTAGATTATGGATATCAATTTAGACATGTCCCTATAAATTGTGACAACAAAAGTGTGATAAATATTTCTAAGAATCCTATGTCTCATTCTAGTACAAATCATATTGATGTAAAACATCACTTTTTAAGAGATCATTTCCAAAAAGGTAATATAACTCTTGAATTCATATAAGTTAAACATCATCTTTCTGATATTTTTACAAAGCCCTTGAATTGTAAGAGATTAAACTACATCAAATAATAATTAGTAATGATAAATTTCGGTTGATCCATCTTGGAGGAACCACCATTGGATGAGCAACCGTTGGATGAGCAACCGTTGGATGAGCAACCGTTGGATGAGCCACCGTTGGATGATCCACCGTTGGGTGATCCACCGCTGGCGATCCACCGTCGGTGATCCACCGTTCGAATAATCCACTATTGGGTAATCTACCCGTCTTTGTTTCTATTTTTGCTACCAATCCTAAATTTTCTGTGTTAAATTTCTTATTTGATTTATTCGTTTATATTTTATTATATTTTTTATTTCAAATCCCTAAATGATAAAATTCATACTTAAATCTGATTTCAAGCCACTCTCTCTATCGCCTACTCCTTTGAACCATTTTGATTTCCCTGTTAAGCGCCCCTCAGAGTCGTCTTCTAGAGGTTCGTGGCCTGCAATGAAATCTCAGGTAGAATTGAGTTGTGTTGTAGTTGAATCAAGAAACCCTTAGCTTGTGAACCGTGTTGTTTTTGTAGAGAAAGAAGTAGATGCAGAATGATTGTTTTCTCAAAAATCGTTGGTACTCAAGGTGATACAGGACCAGGGATGGATAGATTGGTTCTCCAGAAATGATAGACCATTTTATTCGAGGTTGGTTCATTAGTTCTACCAATACTTAAGAGTACAGCTTCAAAGAAAAGAAAGATTTCATTTGGAGTATGATTGATGGTAAAAAAATAGCTTTTCTTCACGAGAATGGGGTCGTTGCATAAATGTACCACACGGAGGAGTCTCTGATGACTATCAAGGTTCAATACCAAGTGATAGTGAGTTGTTTGTGTATGAGGATGCACTGCTGGAGCTGAATGGGAATGGTTCAGTAAAAAGACCCACTGCTACCGAATTAGATGGTGAGTGTAGACTCATGTTCAAGTTTATTCAGCATATGTTATGTTCCAGGAAAGGGGATTTCAGCATAATGAGATACTAGGACATTTGTCTTTTATTCCTTATGAAAAGTGGGGATAAAATCAATAATTGTACATATCTTCTGGTTCATATGATATATATGTGCAAGTCCTCTTCCAGATCAAATTCTCTCATTTACCTTAAGCTTATTTCAGATATGCTAGAAGACAAGGGCTTGGTTGATGATAAAGAGGAAGTCAAGGTAAATTGTGGTGGTTTCTGTTTAAGTAAACTTACTTGTAAAAGGATGAAAGTCAGTTGGAATCCATGGATAAAGAAATGGTTAGAGGATAATGACAAAGTCTATGCGGATTTTAATCCTATAGAACACCCAACTAGAACCAAGAATACAGTAGATCCTAGCTTAGAGCTGGATAAAATTGTGGTTTATTCAGATAACGAAGTGGAAGATAAGGAAGCTAAAGTGTAAGAGGAAGTGGCTACTTATGTTGAAGAGGGAAGTGATCCAGACATAGCCAAAAGCCCAATCATGTTTTATGGATCTGCTAGTCCACCTGTTTCTCTCCCTGCTAAAGAGAGTCTCTTGAGTGAAGGAGATGAAGAGGAGATTGAAGCCTCTAAACAAGAAGAAATTCAGAGTTCTTCTGAAACCTCTAAAGAAGTTGTGGAAGTTTCAGATGATGAGAATGGAGATAATGCTGATGATGGAAATGGTGATGATGGGAATAATGATGTACCTCATGACTCTGAAGTTCATGATGATGCTGATGATGATGGTGGTGTTGAGAAGAATCAGTCACATCATCTTTCTCCTGTTGTTTCGGTTTTGGCTAGGTCTATGGTGAGACAAGGTTCAACTCAGTCTACTGGTGATGCTACCTCTGTTAGAGGTGAGCTGGGGGAATTTTTTGAGGGGGAGGAATCCCCAGGTTCTGCTAGCCAGAAGTCAGTTCCTAGGGATGATCCTTCTGTTTCAGCTGAAGATGGAGCTGCATTCAAGGGGGAGCCCACACCTGGTTCAAAGCTGCTTGGACTTTCTTATCCTGACTCGGTTGAGGATGCCAATAGTGATGATGATCACAGTAATCCACCAGAGCATGGTGGACCTGACGTCTCGATTGTTGATGGAACAGATCCAAAGGGATCTTTAGTGGAGAAGATTGATGAAGCTGGTGAGCTTCAGGCTTTTCCTTCTGATGCACCTGCTGCTAGATTAGAGCCTGCAAAGGCTATTTTTCCTAGTCCTGAGAGAGTTACTTCATCCCTACCTGCTGCTGCCTTTGTTCCTTCAGAGTTTCTTACCATAGCTGATTTAGAAACTTTCATAGAAAGGTTGATTTCTGATTTCAGTGGAGTTCTAAGATCCCAGGAACCTCCTGTTACTCAACTTAGTGAAGTTGATACCCGTCGCATCTTTGTGTTGGCTATTTTCTATATTTAGCTCAAGATGATTTTTGAAGATTCAAGAAGTTGAAATTGAGAATAGAAGATTGTCCAGTGAGATGGAAGCTATGAAGTTTGTTATGGAAGAGATGAGTGCCACTTTTACTGCTATCCAAGCTACTCTTTTGGAGAGGTTGGAGACCTTGCCACCTGTTGTTGCATCTACATCTTCTGATCCACCTCCTTCCTCAGTTTATGGTGATATGGTCAGATCTATAGTCAGATAGGAGTTGCAAGCCATCATGGGAGAATTCATACATCTCATCCAGAGGATCTTAATCAAATTTGAGAACATGGTGAGTATATATATAAACTGGTAAGAGGGTGTTTGAATGAAGTTAGAAGTGGTGGGGAAACCATCACTAAGGCAATAAAATACTATCTTTCTGGGGTATATACAAAGCATGAGTTGAATTCTCATTTCAATTTTTAAGCTGAGAATTTAAGAATAACACATATCACTAGGGCCTTCAAGGAACAAGTAGACCAACTTAAAACCTTGGAACCTCTACTCAAGTTGTTTATAGAAGATAAGAAGAAATTCTTCGACTGCGAGTGCGTTGGGTGGGTCGTCGTGGTCCCTGAGGCGGTCTTGACGGTGGCGACGGGAAACAAATTTCATTTTCTGTTGTGGCTCCTTCTTGCGAGTTTCGGTTTCAGGAGGTATGAATCTATGATTTGGTTTGCGGCGGGTAAGGATTTTGTCTTTTGGACTTGTTGTCTTCACGTTAGGATGCGATCACAATTCTACTGTGTGAACTGATTTGGCGTTCGTTTGATTTGGGATGGTTTTCTCTGGCGATGCAGCGGCGGCGTGGTTCGATGCGGCGACGATGATTGACCGTGATCCCGAAGGTGATGAGTCTCTTGGGGAAGGTGAAGGTGTCGCTAATGAACTAGAATCCAAATTGAGTAGCATAGATTGTTAAGAGGATGAATGATGATTTTGCCTACTACTGTCATTGCTTCTGTTTTTGTGAATTTGTTGGTTGATATGAGTGTGATCTTGTGAAGGACGGTTGGGGCGTGGGATCTGGCTCCGACACTGTTTTGGCATTGCTTATTTTGTGTGTGTGGAAGGAGGGATCTTGTGCGGGTGGCACTACGGTCTATGGTTCTTGGGGCAAGACAATCAGTTCAGCTACATGACTGCTTCAGAAGAGGTTCAGAGCATAGAGTTTTTGCGGTCCATTGCTATTTAGATTTGGAAGTTCGAGAGGGTATGACATTTGCCATCAGTACCAAGCCCGTGCAATCCTGCACGAGACAGTTTGCTGAGCAGCGATGTGATGGTGAAAGCTGGTCCTATTGTGTTTGATGCTGGGGAGGAGTTCTCACTGTATTGAATTTAGTTGTTTTTGCCTTGGGATCTTGGATTTTAGGGGCTTGTTGTAATGTTTTAAGTTGTTGAAGTCATGTTGGGTTCCCCTCGCCCTTAAAAGAGGGTCTATTCTAATAAAAAATTAATTTTTAGTCATCATAGACTTTGTGAACCTCATGAATCCGTTTTTTGTATGTATCTGGTATAGTTATTGTAGCACCTGAGTCCATTTATATGTTAGCCTTCAATGATGCACCATCTACTGCACCACTACCACCTCAGTATCATCCATTTAGCATGTCACGAGCTGAAGCAATTAGACATCTCATGCTCATGATCATCCGAGAGTTGCCTCATACTACCTCATCCTCCTCAAAAACTACCACAGTGCCTCCTACCTCTGGAAAAGGTAAAGACCTTGTTGATCCTACCTCTCATAGAGTTGAGAGTGACTCAAATTAGGATTAGTCTTTGATGGGTTTTTTTTTGTATTTTCCCTTATTTTTCTTTTGGGGATTTAATATTTTGACTAATTTATTTAATCCAATTTCTCTTTTATTCGTTTATGACTTTATATGGATTTGTTTTTATTGTCTTTTTGATAATCCCAAAAGGGGGATAACTTGTTTATGACATTTAAAGTTAAAGTTTTACAAAGTCTATAAACTTAAGTTTAGATTTGTTCTTTTGTTTCAAGTGCTTCTATTTCAAAGTATCTTACATTAGCGATTTGAAATATTAGGCATATATCAATACTTTTGATGCATCTACTTATGTTTATCTTTGTTTTATACTTGGTTTATAAAATATAATGATTTGTGATCATCAAAAAGAGAGAGATTATTGGCACCTCTTTGTTTTAATGCTCACAAATCATGATTATTATGCTTCTAATAAGCTTAATGTTTTGTAATAGTATATTATTTTGTAAAGCATATTGGAAGAAAATTAGCTAAGTATAGAAAAGAGCTACCGTTAGTTCAAATGTGCTACCATCAGTTCAGCCATGTGTCACTGCCAGAGTTCTACTACCGTTAGGCTTGTGCTACCGTTAGGCTTGTGTCACCATTAGTTCATACATGCCACCACTACTCATGCTACCGCCAGAGCGGTGCTACCATTAGTTCAACTCTTCTACCGCCAGATTCATGCTACCATTAGTTCAATTTTTCTACCGTCAGATTTTTGTTATCGCCATATATGCTACCGCCAGCCATGTGCTACCGTTAGTTCAACCTTGTTACCGCTAGATGTGTTACTATTGGATCGTGCTACCGTTGAATGTGATACCACTGGATTGTGTCACCGTCAGCTTGCTACCATTGTTGTTCTGCTTCATTTGAATTTAATACTTCCAACGACTAGTTTATAGGAGTTAATATAGACAGACTCACATTGATTTCTTTAATGATTATTCCTAAACAACTCCATAGATTCATTGAAGACAAAGTCAGAGGTTTCCTGATTTGTTGCTCAGTATGAGGATCCAGGAAATCATTAATATTATTCTTCAATAGATATTTGAATATGTCAGGCTGTATATTTTTTAGATCTTCCTCATGCACATGCGAGTGGTGAATGCATAAACACAAATACCTTCATGTGAGTGTGAGAGAGTGATATACACAGAATATCAAGAACCTTTCATACACTGATTTGATAGATCTGTGTATAAGATTCTCAGGGAATCTATTGATAGAAAAACCAAACTCCACAACACTCTATTTTACTGTAACTTTTATAGAAGCTTGTTCGAGCTCCTTTCTAGCCAAATACGAGGACCCTCAAGCTTCTGAAGCATCATAGATCGATTAGTGTGTTGTTTTGATCTGTATATTTTCACACACAGACTCTTGCGCTTGAACTAGAGAATACATGATATTCTCTCAAACCATTTTTATCTGTTTACCCACGACAACTGTGGAAGAGGTCATGTGTGGCATGTGTTGTATTTCTTCCCATGTATAAATGTGGAAGAGGCTTTGAGCCTAGATAGTCTGTGTGTTTCTGTTTGTATACCCGATCTAGGTTGTTGATCAGATTATTGTTATAATAATCTGCTTGGCAGCAGGTGATTTCCAAGTGAATGGGATTAAGTCTTAACTTGAGACTGAAGCCCTTGTTTATTCTATTGTGTGTTTCAATTTTGTTTTTCTTTATTTTAAATCTAAAACTACATTTATTTTTAATCTGTAAACAAAACTTATACTTTGATAGTTAATCTTAACCTGTGTTTATATAAAGGATTTGATTAAGTAAATCAATTTCAAAAGTTAAAGTGATTTCAAATATTATTTAACTGAACCCTAATCCTACTTTGAGAAATCATTTGAAAGATAAAACTTATATTATTCTACTATTTTGATTAACATAGTGTTTTTAAATAACTTAGGGGATTTTGTTTTAAATTGTTTTTAACAGAAATATTATTGGGTACTCAATTCACCCCCCCCTCTTAAGTTACTTTGTCCAACAGGCTTGCATGATTAGTCTTGGTCTCGAGATTAAATACTTTTGTAGAGTGATGTCTCTTGACACACCATTGGGAATGTGATCAGAGAGTGATTGTCAATGCAAGGAGTGTCCCCTTGGATACTGTTTCTTCTGGAACCTTTTCATCCTTGAGATAACAGACATCAGCATAACTCTCAAGTGGGACTTGTTAGTACCTTTTCAAGACTATATTGATTATTATCTTTGGTGGGTGTCTTTCTCATCACCTGAGGGTGGTAGCTACATTCACAAGGGACAATGTGATGTCCATGAAACTCGAGTTGGACCTGGGAATCACGGGTTGGGCGGAGTGACGGGCCAGATTGTTGGTCTTTATCTTGATGATCATAAGGTACAACAGACTACTTTTCCTCTAATGGTGGACCGATTCATAGATGTCTTTCCTGATAAATTTTCTAGGATACCTCCTAAGAGAGAGGTAGAGTTCACCATCAAACTTGTTCCAAGAGAAGAACCAGTATTTATTCCTCTGTATAGGATGGCTCCAACTGAGCTTTAGGAACTCAAGAGGCAGTTAGAGGGCCTAGAATCCAAAGGGTTTATATGACCCAGTACTTCTCCTTGGGATTTGCCTATACTTTTTTCCAAGAAGGCGGATGGTACCTTGAGGCTATGCGTAGATTACCAGTGGTTGAATTAGCACATAGCCAAGAACCGGTACGCACTTCTCCGTATAGACGATCACTTCAACCAGCTCCAAGGATCCAAGGTCTTCTTGAAGATTGATTTGAGATTGGGCTATCACCATGTGCAAGTTAGGCCCCCGGATATACCACGTACAACTTTTCGAAGTAGGTATGGCTTGTATGAGTAAATGGTTATGTCGTTCAGTCTAACGAACGCACTTGTTGTTTTCATGGCTTTGATGAATCGGGATTTCTACCCGTATTTGGATGTCATTGTGGTTGTTTTTGTGGATGATATCTTAGTGTGCTCTTAGACTCGACATGATCGTGTAAAACACCTTGAGATCGGTCTGGGTACACTAAGAGAACACCGATTATATGTTCAATTCACAAAGTGCCACTTTTGGATCGACAAAGTTCACTTCTTGAGTCGCGTTATATCGGAATTAGGGGTATATGTGGATCCGAAGAAGGTGAGATCCATGGTTTCTTGGGAGTAGCCTAAGAATATTTTCGATATTCAAAGCTTCTTCGGTCTATTCAGTTACTATCGGTGTTTCATCCAAAAAATTTCACGCCCTGAAGCACCACTTACAGGCTTAACCAAGAAGGGTGTGAAGTTCACATGGTCTGAAGATTGTGAGAAGACCTTTCAAGAGTTGAAAGGAAGGTTGACTTTAACACCGATCTTGATTTTACTAGATCTTGGAAGAGGCTACACTATTGGAGTTGTTGATGTAGAACCAACTTCTATGTACTTCATCATAACCTATATTCATAGTTTTGAATATTAATAAATTCTTTATCACATCATGATTTTTATTCTTCATAACACAGTATGTGATAATGTCCTAAGAGTAGATGTCATACTAAAATGTCATAGCAGTTCCTCGGTATAATAAGAACCCAAAAGTGCTACGACACTATTCTTAAATATATGTTTTATAGCCGGATGATATCATTTGAGAGACACAAATGATACAAGCTATTAGGGGTGGAGACTCATTGAACTTTGAGGCACCTTCTCATGGCATACGCCCTTTGTAATATCAAGTGTAGGATATTATGAGAACGGGACCCACCAGTAGGAAATCCACATTTATATGTGTCATTAGATGTTCCTATCTGTGGACGTGTGTATTGATCCTTAGACTTTAAGATTATTATTAATGAGTATTATGAGTCGCGTACTTTGATGTATTGACGAAAACCATGATGACATATGTTTGCGGCGAGGTAGGATACGTTGGTTGTGTCACGAGTAATATTGCATTAATGAATAATGTGAGAGAGGATTTGCCCCTTCTATTGTTTAACAAAAGTTGATATCTCAGACTATTTGATGGAAATGATATAGCCTAAATAAATCTATAGTCATGGTGTTCTATAGGCAAGTTTGATTTCCAAAAATTCAAAGAAATGGGCATCGAGCACACAGGTTGATGACACCAGCGTGCAACCTACTTGATTATATATATTGCGATAAAGGGATTATATTAGACAGTAAGCGTTTATATGAGGTATTATGTCGTTGCAATAATAAATTCTTTCTCTATGGGTGCCTTGGCATATTACTAGATGTTAACCTTAGACTTTAGTTTGTTTCGCCTAATACCACTAAGAAAGAGATATAAAGGGTTACTCACTAAGTGTATCCAGAATCTCAGTTAAATAATATATTATTATTTATTATTTAACAAGTTGAATAAATATTATTTCCACATGTGGTTTAATAATTATTCATGTTTGCTTGATCACGTATATTTCATCACCAGCTATTCGAGAGAATATAATGTGAGTAGAATATTGAATAAATATTTATTTGCGATTTAGTGAATATAATATTTATTTATTTATTGGTGAATAATGCAATGATATTTATTTATTAAATAAATAGTCATTATTCAAGGTCTGATAAATATTGTGGAGGAATGACAGACCGATTCTTTTAGGTCCGATGAGAAATAATAAATATTGAATATTATTTGATTAAATAATATTTAATTAAATTTGCAAGTTAAGTGCATGTCGAGGAAATAATATTATTATTATTATTTTATACATGGGGTTCCGCAAAGGATTAAATAAATATTAAAGGGCACTTGTGTAAATATTTATTTCTAAACCCTAGTGGAATCTAAACCCAATAATATTATTTTTCCAATATAATCAATTCATTTGTTTTATGCACAACGATAGTCAGAGAGAACCCTCTCAAGCCTTAGAGAGCTCTCTCTCTAAGAACGTTCTCAAGAACAGAGAGCGATCTTCCTCCATAATTCACTCTCAAGTCAAGAGAGATCAAGAAGAACGCTTTGGAAGCAATTCTCGTGGTGATCAAAGGTGAACGACGCAAGCGATGAGATCTATTGTGCTAGCACCCGAAGATTCCTACGACGATGTTTGGAGATTTATGGAACATGGGTGGATCACTGTTAGAGGGAATCTTCTCTTGATTCCTTCAATGCAACGATAATACAACGCAGATCTATTGTCAGATCCATAAATGAAAAAAGAATTACCACAAGGTAATTCTTTTAATTTCTTAAATTAATTGTAAATAATATGTGATGATCATCTCTCTGGTTCTGACATTTTATCCATTTTCTGTTTTCTTTTATTCATTTTCGTCGATCACGATGTTTATCATCGTGTAGATCTCAGATTGATTATCAGTCATGACAAAAAGAAAAATTGGGCATGACTCATCGCACGTTTCTACTGCGCCCGAAAGCTTCAAATGGTATCTAAGCAGTCACATAATTATTTATATTTATTTAAAAATCATTGATTGATTTACGCATTTTTCATTTAGTTTTCAATTCAAGTTTAATCATTCTTTTAATCTGAATTACAAGATATGCTTCTTCCTCTTTCATTTCTCGTAAATCTAATCAAATCAATTAATTTTATGAATGAAATAAAATCAAAGATCTCATCCGGATGTGCTGAGGATTTTGGCCAGATAACACAAGAGTACACACCATGTAACCTGAGTTACTATAACGACCCGAAGTTTAATCAATGGAAATTCTCTTGTTATAATTTTGTTATATAGTATAATCACATAAAATTACAACACAATACCACATCATAATTAAATGAAATATTAAATACTATGTGACCTTTAAACATAATTTTGTCACTTCTGTGATAAGAATTTCGAAAATCTGACATACACGAAATATACTAAATAAATGAATTCATGTATCATGTTTGAGTCATGGATGATATAAATGGTCATTAGTTCGAACTTACATGCACTTATTACTATTTTTGGTCACAAGAATCAACACTATTGCTTGTCTTGAGAAAAATGATAAACTAATGAATTAAATATTGAGAAAACTCTCTCCTCCTCCACTATAAAAACCACATTTCACCACCTCTTATCCTCACACCTCTCAAGCCTTGTGTCTTGTCCAAATTATGCTCAAATATCTCTCTAATCCTATCTCTCACATCCAGGAGCTCTTAGTCTCATCAAAAGACCAAAACCTATTCCCCAAGGAGATTCTCAAGAAGAAGGAATCAAGAGGTAAAACCCTCTTTCGTTTTCTTTCAATTTCTTTTCAAGTTCATTTGTATTCTTTTCTATCCTCACCTCTTCTCATCCAAATGGTATGACAACTCCAGTACCATACACATACTAGAATTCTGTTATGTTAATGGAATAATTCTTCATCATCTCTCATTTCTCCTCATTTTATACTATAAATGAAAACACCATCCGAGATGTGCTAATTTATCACATTTAAGGACGACGAGTTTTCAATTTCTATTACCGTCTTCAATTCTGGTCATGAAACCATTTTTATAATTGAACCGGATTACTATGTATGTAATATATCCTATGTAATGTTATGGAATCATTTCGTACAAATGGTATTATTTTATAAAATAAAATGAGTTTGTTGTGATAAAAAACCATCAATTAACCCAAACAGTTATCATTAAAGTTTTATATAATGATTCATCCTCACTCCAAATAACCAAATGAATTTTTATAACCATTTAATCTTCTGGATGTTCTCTAATAACATATAAATTCAATTTTTTATAATCATCCTCATCTTACATGATTAACAGTACATGTATATAAGTTAACCGATCATGAAAACCAAGGAAACAAACACTCCCAAACAATGAAATTGAACCTCTTAACTCATCAAAAAGGTCATGAATGAAGTTAATAAGGTTATAATAAATCAATTACATGTAAAAGAGGTTCTGGAATTATTAATTAATGAATCTAATTTGATTATTCAGGACATTAAGATCAAGTGAAGAACACCTACGGACTTAAGGCAAGAGATTCTACTTAAACCTTCATTATTCCTTCAGGTTGCTCTATCTTTCTTTTTATCCAAATGAAGTTATCTTTTCTTTTTATGTACATCTTCTAAATGTTATACATATGTTCCAAACTCATGTATCAAGATCCATTCATCATTCTCTTTCGGGGATATACATATTTTAAGTGGTTCTCTTCTCAATTCTTCCCGATAAACAAACTCATTTTAAGGAAACTTCTTGAAATCTTACCCAATCTCAACTACACTCTATCATTTGTTTTAAGCCACCATTGTTTTTATAAAATCAATCTTTTTATTATGAAAACCCTTTTGGTTCACTTTTGGTTTTATATAAAATATTACTCTCTTTTCTATTTTAAATGCTTTAGTATTTTCCTTAAAACTACACTAAAATGTTTTAATGCTAAAATTTTTTAAATACTCTTTTTACATGTTATCACTTCTGTTTGATATCACTTATCATGATATATGCCTACTTTTCCTTATGAATTTCCATGTATGTTCTAATTCCTTTCTTTCGTGGACACTTGTATGATACGCCCATTTATTATGCTTTATGACATGATTATGATACTCATTTCTTTCCATGAGTACTCTTATCTTTATGTATGATTGATTGTGTATGATTCTTTATGTGGCAAACATATTCATGAACTTTTTATGATGGATGCGCCCAGATAGCACTCCAATGCATTGGGTAAAGTTTAGTCTCATGAGATGTTATATGCAACGGTCTTGGCGGTTAGCTTTGACTCAGGTTTCATGTGAAACGGTCTTGGCGGTTAGGCTTGACTCGTGCTCCTCTATGTGCAACGGGCCTTGAATCGTGCTAAAGTCATGGTTTATGTTACTGCCACATTACTATGATTCAATGTTTATATGATATCATGTTTTATATGTTATGATTTCATATAATTAATCTTATTCCATGTCTTTTTTATTATTATGTCGTGTCTTCTAACCCATGTGCTAAAGCTTTATTCTTATGTTTATTTCCTTATTGAGATTTTTAGTTCATCCATTTGTTCATGTTATCCCCATGTTATTTTATACAGATTTATGAGCACAATGGAAGTTAGGAGCTCAATATGGAGATTAAATAAAAATTGCTTTTATGATGTTTAATTATGTACCTAATCGTCCAAGACACTAGACTTTACGATCTTTGGCTTGTAATTTGATGTTAATTTATGCTTAAAATCATGTAATGATATGTGTAAAAGGTTGGGGTCGCTATAGTTGCACATCGTGTACTAGTGTTCAATGCATCGAACATTAATTTGAAAATAATTCAAACTGTGTGCATTAAATACACGCGGTGGATTTAATTTCTTACACCGCGTGTTGACCAGGCCAGTCTGGCACACGATTAGCCGGAGTACATGTCATATAGCTCACGTACACGGCGTGTAGTCCTTTAAGTCACAGACAGGTTGTGTATTTCTATACACGACCTACCTAACTGGTGATTGTGTAACTCAGAGACCACACGTCATGTAGCCCTTTGTACACATCGTGTACTCCAATATTTCTGAGGCACGGTTTACACATCGAGTCCCTAGGAGTGTGCCTCGGATAGATGGTAATAAAAGTACACATTGTGTAGCTCACTTGTGCACACCGTGTACTTATACGAAATTGTGCAAAATTAAAATTAATTTATTATATTGTGTAAACCTAATCAACATGTGCTTGTGTGTGGTCATTAAATTGATAAGACACATCGTGTGATAGGTTTTAATATATATATATATATATATATATATATATATATCTTCAATTAATTTCTGTGAAATGTTCATATCTGCATATCATGTGTAAATCATGACAGATATTACTCTACGTGCATGGAAGCATAACACGTTGCAAAAAAATTCATGTAATTCGTGTAATCATTAAGTTGATAGTACACATCATGAAAGTACGTGATAAGTTGTGTATATCATATGTCACAAGAGTAAATAGTATGAGTATAATACATGTTTGGTAGATTCGGATGGGCATTCATCATGTTGTCTCCAAGGTAAATTTATATACACAATTAATTTTAAATAAATTTATTTAATTTGTTTAAAATTACGATGGATGAGAATCTCAACGAAATTCAGATGAGAATTAAGATAAAAGAGTTGATTAATTAAAGAAGACAATTAATTGATTCAAGCACAATTTATCTTAAATAAGAACGATTAAGAATTGAATGCTAGTGTTATTAAATGTGTAATCTGTTGCATGCATGTGGATGATCATGAGCTGAGACCAGACCTTTATATGTGATTGGTTTCAATTAATTTATTATTAAACAAAATTGTTGGTTTGTGTGTCTTCTCTCATCTTATTATGTAAGGGTCTGTGTGCCCATAGTTTCTTTTATGTAAACTTTTTTCCCATCACCTGCGTGTGAGTAAAAGCATATGTGATAGATGGAGCTCCCAAGCTAGTAGAGGCGATTCAAGTTTGGAGTCGAAACAAAACCAATCCAAGAGAGATACATAAGTGGATAGGTAGAAAGTTGTAACATGAACCTTAATTGGTTCAAGGTCTTTTTCCCCTAGGTCAACGGTTGGTTTATCAACCACTAGATAAACTAACCATTAGTAAAATATCATGATCATACCGCTTTATTATTTTATTTTTGTCAAGTTGTATGGTTATTTCATTATGAATGTTTTCTCGCGTTCAAATGAATTAATGAATTAACAAGCATACAAGATAGAACTAAAATAAATTGGCTTATGCGTAAATATTCTCTGAGACATGGTTAATCACTTAAGTAAATCCACTTAATATTAACAAACATGTGATAAAGATAATAATTGGTAATTTGCCCATAAAATATAAAATCCATCAATTGTATATTAAGTCGATATAGTCTTCCACTACTTCAGTTAAAATCGAACCGTAGTTCAAAGTGTTTGACCAACCAAAGTTGTGGTGTTTTCAATTATTGGGAAATTCTAACATGAAGTTTTAGGTTGACTTAACTTAGTTCATATCAAGGGTTGACTGTCAAAGCAGGACTTTCTGTAACTAAGAGGCAAGGGTTGAGAAAATTCAATTTCAGGATTTCAGGATTGGGGAGTCCACTCAACAGATCAAGGAACTGTGAGTTAATACAGTTGACATTTGGAATGCCTATCTAAAATCATTCAAGTTGCTTGACCAATCAAAGTTTGGGTAATGAGAAGGGGAATATAGATCATTGCCACTAGAATGTCCAAGCAACAAGATATTTCTGAAGCCAATGGTGAGGACTATTAGGTTTCGATAAAATAGTAGGAGATTAATAAATATAATATTTATTTATTTGTCTAAATTTTACCAGATAAAGTACTAAAATCTCTGCTCATCTTACTTGTAGAAACAACAATAAAAATGAAATCAAACATATCACTGCAATCCATACTTGAGAAGAACAACCTTCTCACCAGCACAAATTTCCAAGAGTGGCAAAGGTGCTTACGCATTATCTTTCGCCATGAAAGGAAATTGTATGTGTTGGAAGAACCAATTCCTAAAGTGCCTAGAAATTAGGCAAGTGATGAAGAGTTATCTCTCTATGAGAAACATTTGAACGATGTTATAGATGTTCAATGTTTCATGCTATCATCCATGACCAATGAGCTTTTGAAGCAACTTGAGAACATGAATCCATATAGCATGATGTCTCACCTTCGGGATCTCTATCAAGAGAATGTGAGACAAGAGAGATACGAGATCTTCAATAATTTGTTTACAACTAATCTTGGGGAGTCTGTACCAGTTGGGTCTCATGTAGTCATGCTTATTGGCTACATAGAATGGTTAGACATCTTAGAGATTAAATTCTCATATGAGTTATGCACAGATCTCATACATTCATCACTACCCGAGACCTTCTCTACTTTTATTGTTAATTACAATATGAGCAATAATGAGAAGAGTCTCTCGAAACTTCTTACTTTGATTTGTTAAGTAGATAAGGACATGGGGCGTGATAAACCTGCGATCCTTATGGTGAATAATAAAAGGAAGAACAAGGCGAAGGGTCCCAAGACTCATAACAATTCTAAAACCCCGAAGCACCATCCTTCCAAGAAGAAGAAGATCCAGAGGCAGGAAAAGGAAAACGAGGCAGTATGTTTTGCATGTGGCAAGCAAGGCCACTGGAAGAAGAATTGCACCCAAAAGCAAGGGGAAGCCAAATGTGTGTTCGTTATCGAGTGCAATCTTTCAATATCTACACATTGGGTATTAGATACAGCTTGTGGTGCCTACATTTGTATCCAAATAGAGGAACCAAGTAGATTCTGAAAGATTGCTAGAGGAGAGTTGGATTTGAGAGTTGCTAGTCGTGTGAGGCTGGTAGCTCTGGCCATTGGTGACTACCACCTTTCATTGCCAATGAGAATGATTTTGGTTTTAAAGGATTGTTATTTTGTATCAACGGTTACCAAGAACATAATTTGTGTATCATGCCTAGATACATATGGGTTTATTTTCAAGTTTGGAAATAAAAGTTGTTTCATTTATAGAGACAACATATGTTATGGTATGGCAGATTTAAATAATGGTCTTTATGTATTAAATTATGAAAACCAAGTATTGACAATTGATAACGAATCATGTTCACACGACTCATATAACACCTAACTAGGGAATCACCGTCTTAGTCATGTAGAAGAGAAGCGTTTGACAAAGCTTTGTCAAGATGGTTATTTAGACTCTTCTAAGTTAAAACCATTTTAAAGGTTCCATGTTTGTTTACAAGGAAAAATGATCAAACCGTCATTCGGTGGACAGAGTGAAAGGGCCACATAGCTTTTAGGATTGGTACACACTAGTGTGTGTGGACCATTTCTAGTAGAAGCTAGAGGTGTGTATTCTTACTTCATAACTTTTATTGATGACTTGAGTAGATATGGTTATGTCTACTTGATGAGGTATAAGTCTGAGTCCTTTGAGAAATTCAAGGAATTCAAGAATGAAGTAGAGAATCAACTTGGAAAGAAGATAAAGAAGATTCGATCGGATCAAGGTGATGAATATCTTAACCATGAGTTTATCGACTTTCTACGAGAGTTTGGGATTTTATCTCAACTCACTCCACCTTATACATCATAGTGGAATGGTGTTAGTGAAAGGAGGAATTATACCTTGTTAGAAATGGTAAGGTCAATGATGAGTCATGAAGATCTTTCGTTATCCTTTTGGGGATATGCATTACAAACTGCGGCATACACATTAAACTGAGTACCCACTAAAGCGGTAAATGGAATTCTCTTCAAGTTATAGAGTGAAAAGAAACTCATTTTGTCGCATACACGTGTATGAAGTTGTGAGGCGTTTGTTAAGGCCTTCTAAGGAAAAAAACTAGCACCCTAGGGCACAAAGTGTATCTTTATAGGGTATCTCAATGAAACAAAGGGATACTACCAATACAACCCACAGAGAAGAAAGTGATTGTCGTCATACAAGCCATCTTTCTTAAGATGGAGCACGTCCTCAAAAAGGATAGTGGGAGCAAGATTGATTTTGATGAAATTGATACTCAAGATACACAAAAGTTGGTGCAGGAATAGATTCCACAAGTACCTGTGGAAAAAATAGTTCATGAAACACTAGTACATCGTAGGATCACAAGAGAGGTAATAGAACCAGAGAGATATGGTTTTCTAGTCACCGAAGATAGTGACTCATTGTTGGTTGACAATGGTGAACCGCTCTCCTACAGAGGCAGTAGAGAGCTCAGAAGCTGCATGATGGAAAGAAGCCATGAATTCTAAAATGGATTTCATGTATCAGAACCAAATTTGGGTTCTGATCGATGCGTCAGTTGATGTAAATCCCGTAGGGTGCAAATGGGTATTCAAGAGAAAACTGGACATAGAAGGTAAAGTAAATACCTATAAATCAAGGCTAGTGGCTAAAGGGTTTAAATAGCATCAAGGAATTGACTACGATGAAACTTTTTCACCAATTTCCATGTTTAAGTCCATCAGAACTCTACTTGTTATAGCAGCTTCTCATGACTATGAAATTTGATGGATGGATGTCAAAACTGCATTCCTTAATGAAAACATTTAGGAAGATGTCTACATGACACAACCAAAAGAGTTTGTGACTTCAGGTGATGCCAAAAGAATTTGTAAGTTGCAAAGATCTATTTATGGATTGAAGCAAGCATCTAGGTCATAGAACATTCGATTCAATGAAGCTATAAAAGAATTTTGTTTTATTAAGGATGAATGTGAGTCATGTGTTTACAAGAGGTTTAATGGAAATGCGGTCATTATCCTAGTAGTGTATATTGATAACATATTATTTATTGGAAATGACATATCAGTCTTACAATCTATTAAGGGCTGGTTAAACAAGTGTTTCTTCATGAAGGACTTGGGTGAAGCGGTTTATATTCTAGGGATCAAGATCCCTCATGATAGATCCAAGAGTCTGCTTGGACTAAGTCAAAGTGCATACATTGATCAGATACTAAAGAGATTTAGTATGGAGCAATCAAAGAGGGGATTGGTTCCAGTTTCACGTGGTTTACATCTTTCTAAGAAAATGTGTCCTCAAACGCAATGGGAGAAAGAAAGAATGAGTAAGATCTCATACGCTTCATCGATATGATCAATCATGTATGTCATGTTATGTACTAGACTTGATGTTGTCTGTGCATTGAGCATGGTAAGCAGATATCAAGCTGATCCAGAAGAACAACATTGGTCTACTATTAAGGCTATCCTTGAGTATCTGAGAAGAACGAAGGATATATTCATGGTGTATGGAGGAGACAAGGAGATGGTCATCAGAGGTTATACCGATGCTAGTTTTCAGACAGATCAGAATGATCTAAAGTCGCAATCAGGATATGTTTTATGTCTCAACGGAGCTGTGAGCTGGAAGAGTTCAAAGAAGCCAGTTGTCGCTGATTATACCGCGGAGTCCGAGTATATAGCGGCTTCTGATGCATCTAAGGAATCTATTTGTATATGACACTTTGACCAAGAGCTTGATGTGGTACCTAGCAGTGAAGACTTTATCACATTGTATTGTGATAATACTACAACAGTAGCTCTTGCAAAAGAGTTGAGGTCACACCAACGGACAAAGCATATACTTCGGAAGTATCACCTCTTTAGGGATTTTTATCAAAGGGGTGAAGTTGCAATAAGCAGAGTACCCACAAAAGATAACGTAGCGGACCCCTTGACTATAGTTCTATCACAACAGAAGCATGAGTATCATGTGAGAGCTAGCAGACTGAAGGTTCTTAGCAGTCGGCTCTAGTACAAGTGGGAGTTTGTTGGAGTTGGTGCCCTAGAACCAACTTTTGTGTACTTTATCATAACTTTTATTCATAGTTTTGAATATTAATAAACTCTTTATCACATCATGATTGTTTTTCTACGTAACACAATATGTGATAATGTTCTAAGAGTAGTTGTCGCACTAAAAGGTCATAGCAGTTTCCCGTTATGATAAGAACCTAGAAGTGCTAGGACACTATTCTTAAATATATGTTCTATAGCCGGATGATATCATTTGAGGGACACGGATGATACAGGCTATCAGGGATGCAGACTCATTAGACTTTGAGGCACCTTCTCATGGTGTACGTCCTTGGTAATATCTAGTGTACGATATTATGAGAACGAGACTTTCCAGTAGGAAATCCACATTTATATGAATCATTAGCTGTTCCTATTTGCGGACATGTGTATTGATCCATAGACATTAAGATTATTATTAATGAGTATTATGAGTCACATACTTTAATGTATTGAAGAAAAATGTGACGACATATATTCGCGATGAGGTAGGATACGTTGGATGCATCACGAGTAATAATGCATTAATGAATAATGTGATAAAGGATTTGTCCATTCTATTCTTTAACAATATCTCAGAACCTTTGATGGAAATGATATAGCCTAAATAAATCCATGGTCATGGTGTTCTATAGGCAAATTCGATTTTCGGAAAGTCAAAGAAAGAGACATCAAGCACATAGGTTGATGACACCAACGTGCAACTTGATTGATTAGAGATATCACGATAAAGAGATTATATTACACAGTAAGCATTCGTATGAGCTATTATGTCACTACGACAATAACTTATTTCTTTATGGGTGTCTTGGCGTGTTGTTAGACGCTACCCTTGGACTTTAGGCTGGTTCGTCTAATGCCACTGAAAAAGAGGCCTAGAGGGTCACACATTAAGTGTATCCAGAATCTCGGTTAAATAATATATTATTATTTATTATTTAACAAGTTGAATAAATATTATCCCCGCACGTGATTTAATAATTATTCATGTTTATTTGGTCGTATATATTCTGTCACCAGTTATTCGAGAAAAAATAATGAGAGAAAAATATTTAATAAATATTTATTTCCTATTTAATGAATATAATATCGATTTATTTATTAGCGAATAATGCAGGGATATTTATTTATTAAATAAATAATCATTATTTAAGGCTCGATAAATATTGTGGAGGAATGACAGACTGAGTTTTAGGTCTGTTGAGAAATAATATATATCGAATATTATTTGACTACATAAAATTTAATTTTATTCGCAAGTTAAGCGCATGTCGAGTAAATAATATTATTATTATTATTTTAGACATGGGTTCCATAAGGGATTAAATAAATATTAAAGGGCACTTGTGCAAATATTTATTTCTAAACTCAAGTGATATTTAAACTCAATTATATTATTTTTCCAATAGAGCCAATTCATTTGTGTTGTGCATAATGACGGTCGGAGAAAATCATCTCAAGCCCTAGAGAGCTCTCTCTCCAAAAACGTCCTCAAGAACGGATAGCTGTCTTTCTCCACCATTCACTCTCAAGTCAAGAGAGATCAAGGAGATCACTTTGGAAGCGATTCTCATGGCGATCAAAGGCAAACGACGCAAGCGATAGGATCTGTCGTGCTGGCACCTGAAGATTCCTACAACGACATTTGGACATTTGTGGAACACGTGTAGATCACCACTAGAGGGAATTTGCTCTTGATTCCTTCAATGCAATGACGGTACAACACAAATCTATTTTCAAAACCATCAATGAAGAAAGAATTCATGCAAGGTAATTCTTTTAATAGCTTAAATTAATTATAAATAATATGTGATGATCCTCTCTCTGGTTTCAGCATTTAATTCATTATCTGTTTTCTTCGATTCAATTCTATTGATCGCGGTGTTTATCGTCGTGTAGATCTCGAATTGATCATCAGTCATGACAAAAAAGCAAAGTTGAGCATGACCCATCACATGATTTTATTGCGCACAGAACCTTCATACACAGTGTATTTTAACGCATTAGGCATCAGGCTAGGAGCTGTTATGATGCAAAGGGAATGAGTCTTGGCATACGAGTCTTGTTAGTTAAGGCCTCATGAGCGTAATTACCCAACTCGTGATATCGGGTTAGCAGTTGTTGTACATGCTTTGCATTACTGGAGACAATATCTGTTGGGAGAGCGGTTTGTGGTATACACGGACCATAATATCCTCAAATACATATTCTCTCAACGAGATTTGAACATCCACCAGCGGAGATGGGTTGAATATCTTTAGTATTTTGACTTTGAGCTTGCTTAAATGCTAAGGAAAGGCAATGCATTTGTTGATGCCTTGAGCTGAAAGACTCAAACTCAAGTTATTCAGGAGGCTAGTAGGGAATGGAAGTTGATGGATCTTCTTTCTGAAATGCATCTGGAAGTCCAGGAATGTTATGGATAGCCTATCCTCACAACTTTATCAGTGGATTCATCTCTTCTATGTAGGATAAAGAGGAGACAACATTTAGATCTCAAAGGTTTAGTCCTGGGGGAAAGTGTTTTAAGTGAGGACCTACTGAAGGTCCCGGGCGCAGCGGAAGCTCGTGGGTGGATGTGCCCACTTGGCTTTTTGTCATTAGCAATGATCAATCCGGGATCAAGACGACGATAAACGCCAGACTCCACGGATCGAATCACAGAAATAGACAAAGAAGAAGAAAAGTCCTGAAACCACAAAGCAAAGATCATCACATGTTGATTATAATTAATTTAATTAATTGACAAGAAATACCTTTTGGCGTTCTTTCTTTGTTGATATTTCTGATCACGCTCTGATTTGATTCGTCGTTGTGTCGCATAAGTCAAGTGTAGACTTCCTCTAGCAGTGATCCACATGTGCACCACGTATCTCTGAACGTCGCCAAAGGAATCTCCGAGTGCTAGCGTGGAGAGGCATTTGCTTGCGTTGTCCGCCATAGATCACCTTGATCCGGTGGAGGTGGATCTCTCTCGGTCTTGAGAGCGTTCTTGGAGGATGGAGTTCTTTCGGTCTTGAGAGAATTCTCCAGAATTGTTGTGCAGGACGATTCTTATGGGAAAAGTGTTGGGGTTGTGAGGATATTTATAATCGAGTTTGAGGTTATAGAGTTATGACAATAAATATACGTGTCACGCGTTTTATTTATTTCATTAACTCTTATTGAAAACTCACATGTCAAATAATTAATTCCTTGACATGCGCCCACACTGATTATAATAAATATCATTTAATAAAACAATATTATATCCTCAAAATCCCGACTGAAAAAACTACACGACCTGTAATCATTAATACACGGCATGTACTTGTTTTTCATTTCCTTTCCAAAATGAAAACTACACGGCGTGTAATCATTAATACACGGCGTGTACTTGTTTTCAAAATAAAAACGACACGGTGTGTAATCATTAATACACGACGTGTACTTGTTTTCAAAATAAAAACTACATGGCGTGTAATCATTAATACATGGCGTGTACTTGTTTTCATTTTATTCTTCCTCCAACATTAAAATGATTTAGGCTTCCTTGAATAATTATTAAACCACGTACGGGAATAATCTTTATTCTACTTGAGATACTTGAATACACTTAATGTGTGACCCTCTAGGCCTCTTTCTCGTTGGCATTAGGCGGGCTTGCCTAAAGTCCAAGATTACTGTCTAGCAACGGGTCAAGGCACCCAAGAGAAAGAAGTTGACGTCGTATTAACGTGTCACCTCATATGAACGCTTACCATGTAATTTAATCTCTTTGTCTCAATATCTCATCAAGCAGGTTTCATGGCAGTGTCATAAACCTATATGCTTGATTTGTCATTCTTTGACTTACTGTCTTCGTGACGGTTTTCGTCAGTAAATCTAAGTGCGCGAGTCATGACATAAGTTAATGATAATCTTCCAGTCTAAAGACCATTACACACGCTCGTAGATAGCAATGTCCGATGACACAAAAACATGCGGAATTACTATTGGCGGGTCTGTTCTCATAATCTCTCATCTTGGAGATTATCAAGTGCGAACTCCATGAGAGAAAGTCTCGTCTTCTTACAAGTACTCGCACATGACGGTCTGTATACTATGTGTCCTATCATAGTATGTCATCCAACTGTAGAACTTTATTTAAGAATATTGTTATGGCTTTTTAAGGTCCTCATCATAACGGGGATCTGCTGTGACTTTATCAATGCAACAAATATTCCAAGACATTATTATATTATGGTCATGCAGAACAATGAACAATATATAATAAGTGTATATTCATGTAATCAAAGTACAAACAGTTGGTTCTCAGGACACCAACCCTAACACCTACAACCTGGTTGGGTTGTTGATGAGGATGAGAACCTGCATATCCATGGGTGTGTCTAGATTCCTGCAGACATGCAAGAGGAATTGATGCGGGAATCTCATGCTTCCAAATGGGCGATACATCTCAAAACCACAAAGATGTATCGAGATATGCACTGCCATTATTGATGGCTTGGGATGAAAAGGCAAATTGCAAGCTTTGTTACTCGGTGTTCCGCTTTTCAGTAGGTGAAAGAGGAACATCAACAACATGTTGTCCTTTTATAGTCGTTACTCATTTCGAAATAGAGATGGGATGACGTCACCATAAATTTCGTGACAGGGTTACCAAAAACACTCTGAGGCGGTGACGTTGTATGGGTGATTATAGACATGCTAACAAAGGTCGTCCACTTCTTGCTTATCAGAGAGACCTTCTCAATGGATGAGCTTGAAAGATTCTATATTCGAGAGATTATATGCCTTCATGGGGTTTTGCGTACCATTGTATCAGACAAGGATGCTCTGTTTATTTCTCAGTTCTTGCAAGGGTTGCAGAAATATCTTGGTTCACATGTACTTTTGAGTACAACATATCACCCATAGACCAACGGTTAGTCTAAGCACACTATACAGGTACTAGAGGACATGCTCCTTGCGTGTGTCCTTGATTTTAGAGGCTCTTGAGAGAAGTACTTACCACTTGTTGAGTTTTCTTATAATAACGGTTTCCAAGCGACTATTCAGATGGATCCTTACAAGACACTCTACAGTAGGTCATGTCGTTCACCCCTGTGCTGGTCATAGGCAAGGGAGGCAATGCTATTGGGATGACATCTTGTTCAGGAAACATCGAAGCAGGTACAATTGATCAGGAAACGTATGGATATAGCTCAGTCTAGGAAAAAGTCTTATGTCGATCGTAGTTGTCAGCCTATGGAGTTTGAGGTGGGGGTCGAGTATTTTTGTCAGTCTCACCTAGATTAGGTCATCAATAGATTTGAAGGCGAGGTAAGTTGGAGCCTGGATTCGTCGAGCCTTTCTAGATTTTAGAGAGTCGAGTTGGTAGAATATCGAATAGATCGTCGCCATCAGTACAGAGCTATGCATGATGTCTTCTATGTTTCTCAGCTCTGATGTTATCACTCCAACCCATCTCGTATCCTTATTCGTGAGGAAGTTGAGTTGGAAGCTAGTGCTTCTTTTGAGGAGTGTCCAGTTCGTATCATTGATCATACTATGAAGACTCTCTGAGGTAGGACGGTTCCTCTAGTTCGGGTGCTATGGTAGCACGATCGCATACAGGAAGAGACATGGGAATGGGAGTCTGATATACGTGCTCAGTAGTCAGAGTTGTTCTCAGATTCATTTCAACCACCCTCAGGAAGGCAACTCGGGAACAAGTTGTCTTAAGGAGGGGAGGTTATAAGATCCCGATTTTCCATCGAGGTACAGATCCTTTTAATTCTGCAAAGCTCTCATTTTTCTTCAAATGGAAGTAACCAAGGGGATAATGGAGGTTTCAAGAGCATTCAAAAGGGCTCAGGGGCCCAGATTTGAGGTTTTTGAAGAAGCGGGATGAGGTACACGGTTAGCGCACGGTTTAGCTAACTGTGCACCTCAATCATACGGCCCATAAAGGGAAGATCACGGTTAGTTTAACCATGCGAATGAGCCTGGTAAACCGTGCAACCTCTACGGTTAATTGCAAGTTCACCAAGCACGATTTGCGCGCGGTTTGACTAACTGTGCACCTAAACTGTGCAAGGTATAATGCACTTGGACAGTAGGTGCGCACGATTGGTGCACGGTTTGTCTAACCGTGCGGCCAAACCGTGTGCCATGTTAAAAAGCCTGGAATTTGTCATTCTACCCATGTTGCCTTTAAAACTAAAACTCATCTTCCTCCTCCCTCATTTGCACATCAGGCCGCTTGTAGCTCTCCCCTCTCCCTCTCTTGGTTTTTGGGGATTCCCTCATCCGGCATCTGAATCCTTCTTCGTCAGTTGCGTTGGAACATCCTTGGTAAGTCTAACACCCCTTTGTCTTCTTTCTTTGGTTTTCTTCGCCATCTTTGGGGTTGTCTGCATGCGAGCTAATATACCCTATTTCCAGGCATTTTGTCTGGTTTTTCATTTTTTCTCATTCCATCCCAAATTTGAGACCAATACTGAATAAGGAGTCTTCTACAGGGCTAAGGTAGGTGGTCTATTAATTTTCCCTAGAAGTCTAGATGTTTATGACATGCGTCGTTGTACCACATGACAGACTTTCTGTGTGTTGCTCCTAAAATATGTAACTCCTTTAATTAATCACCAAGACTTGACCTTGATGTTCCATGAGACCTTTTGACGCCATTGGATGTTGATAACCTCAACTTGAACCACCCCTTAAGGTGTTTTCGATTAAAAGGCATTGACAACCTTTCCTTGCTTGTAACCAAAACACCCCTAAGGTGTGTTTGGCGTGTCACTTATAAATGGAATGACTATAATGAATTAATTAAATTCGTAAATGGCATGGATACTTCACTTGGCCCTTGATCACTTATGATATTATGCTTGATTACTATTATGGACCCAGATCACTATAAAGGTGTGGCATGCCTTGAGTAAGACTTGGATTCCTGACATGGAATGCCTTGAGCGAACTCATATGACACTAACTGATTCATTAATGTGTCTGCCAAAGTGACATACCACACTTAGATTCAGTCAATGTATTAGATTTGTGAATGTATTGGCTAAACACCGACGATTCACTTGCAAACTTCAAAAAATATGAATGTTTGGGATGAGCTCTTAGGATTCAGCTTGATGTCCTCAGACACAGATTGCCATTGATGATCTATTTGGACTCCAATCAGGTCTATCCTGAGATTACCTTGGACTTGTCCACAAACTTGGTTAGAAACTTTTAGAGTGGAATGCCAAGGGTTTATCCCTTAGATTATAATCATACCGCATAGCCTAACATCACGGTTGATCACTGCGAGCGGGCTCAACTTTCTAAAGTCATGAATGTCATGGGTCGCCCGTGGATCCCTAGTGATTATTATAATTGGACATCTTGGATATGTTCATTAGGTCCCTGACCGGATAAAGGGACGTGTCCAGCTATGAATGCTTGATTTCTTTTTAGGATGAGATCTTGGGAGCAGATGATTGAGTCAGTGCTCAAGATGTTCATGAAGATAGTTGTTTTTATTCTTTTTTGTTTTCTTTTTGTATATGATGGTATTGTTACATGTCTGCTACCATGTCTTCCAGTTTCATATTTTGTATACTCATTACATCATCTATATATGGTGTTACTGCTTCATGTCTGTCTATTGTTATCCGGATGGTTTACTCCCACTACCATATTACTTTTGATGTGTATATACTGTTTTCATTGTTTATTTATCGTTGTGATGCACTCTGATAAAGAGGGTATAGTCTCCCCACCATACCACCATACACCCTCACTGGTAGTCAGCAGGCTCTAACGTACGGGGAGACACATTTAAGGTCATGTAGCCCTCGAGTTCGGTTACTTATGAGTGAATTAGGCTCAAGACGTCTCAACATTTCAATTTTTGGCTCTCAAGAAGGTAAAATTTCTATTTGAAAATTTTAGTTATCTAATTGATTTATTTATTTTGTTTGTATGATTTATTTATTTAAATTCTATGGTTGTATGAATATATAAATTAACGTTTTTTGTATGATTTAATTTATGCATGAATTATTGTTCTTTGCATGATTTAATTTATATTGAATGATTTAAAAAATTAAATATGGTATTTGCATGATTTAAATTTTATATATATATATATATATATAATATTATTTTATATATTTAAAGTAAAATAAATTTAAAATATAATATTCAATACATTGATAAATAAATTGAATCCACCTAAATATTTTATAAAAAATAGATTATTAATAATTATTTGTAAAAAATATTATTAAATTTATTTGAATATAATCATGTGTTATATTATTTATCATGTTTAAATTTATTTAAATATGCCATATTTTATTCAATATATAGATATAAATAATATTATTTTTGTTAATGAAACTAAAAAAATTATTGTTAATAATAATTTTTAAATTATATTAATTATAAATAATTATTATTCCGAATAATTATGTATAAAATAAAATTATTTAAATTTCAGAAAGTTTGATTACTTTAAAAAAATGTATATATACTTACCTAATTTTATTGGTTATTTACGTGTAAATTACATTACTTTTGTCAATTAAATTTAAAAAAATTTATTATTAATAACATTTTGAGTAGTTATGAATAAAATAACATTTTTATTTAGGAAACTATAGTTACAAAAAATATATATAATTATATTTTAAAATATTAATAAATGCAGTTGAATATATTTAAATGTGTATATATATATAAAATAGTTTGATTACATCCATCACCGCAGAACACAACACAATGAAGAAAATCACAGTGAACTTGTAGGCTCAGCTCAATGTATGATTGAAACTACATGTCGTATTTTTTTGTATGTGGTTATATAATTTGTAATAATTGCATTTTCTTTTCTCCATTGATGACTTGTGTGTCATCCCTCCCTTTAAGAATGTAAGGATCTCTGTGTCCGCATAAAAATGTTATGCATCCCAAACTTCTAGACTCTCTTGCTTGCATGTGAGTAACATTATAATAAAAGAGTGTTCGATGCTGGTTTTTTACACCATTACTAAAAGGAGACCGGTAGTTACTGAAATCTAAGATAGTAGAGGCTCCAGAAGTTCTTCCATGGGTTTTGGTTGGTTTATCAAATAATGATAAACCAAACCATAGAAAAGGTATCAAGATCAAGTCACGATTATTTAATCATCACTAATTAAAACATATTAAACATTTGATGATGTATGATAAATATATAAAATGTTTTATTAAATTTTCTTTCTAGGTAATCATGTCTATGTCAATATAATGCAATGGTGAGGTAATTTATACTGATCAACATTTTAGCTATAATTTTCCACCTACAAAAGTAACAAATCTTCGTGAATGCGTGACATTAGATGAAGTTCGTAGGAAGATTCATAGTTGCTTAAAACCGAGGGATGATCAAGTAATTACTTCAATTACATATTGACATCTTCAACATGATGATCGTTTATGGCACATTGAGTATCCTCTTCTCAATGATGTGGATTCAGTGGAGGCATCATCGTTTTTCAGGCAACAATGCAGTACTGGTTTAATGGAATTATGTGTGGCTATTTCTGTTATTGATGAGGTGGGACCTACTACTACAAAATCATGTTATGGGAGATCTATTGAAGTCGGTCCTTCACAACATTCTCATTCATTGTCTTTTCATATGATTCCGTAACAGAAACGAAATATGAAGAAGATGATCCAAATATGGAAAGAACTGTAGGGGACATCCCCATCGATACTCTTGATTTAATGAATGATACTTTATCTGATGAGAAAGTATCTGATGATGTAATAGGAGACGATGTAGGCGAGAATAATGTGGGGAATGAACCTTCTGAGGTTCCTTTGACGGATAGGCAAGAACAGGTGAGTGGTAATCATCCTACATTATTGACTTCCTTAGTCGATAGAATGTCACATGCACAACATTTTGATCGGTGTCATTACACCAACTACTGAATTCTCTGGCATTATAGGTAATACGTCTGCATGAACTGATAACACCATATATGTTGGAAATGAGTTTGAAACTAAAAGTGCATTGAAAAATGTGCTAAAGCAATACCACATAGAGCGACATTTTTCATTTGTGGTTAATGAGTCCAAGAAGTAAAAATATCTCATTCGGTGTGATAAATATGAGTCAGAATATAAATTTCGAATGTGAACAATATATGAATCTCGAGATCTATTCTTCCTCTTGTTTCTCGTTCACCTTATAGAAATGATTTTTTCTTTTAATTTTGATTAAAAAATAAAACAGTGGATCTCATCTGGAGGTGTCAAAGCTTCCTGGTCGTACAACATCATAACACACGGCGTGTATTCGGCAGTACACGCCGTGTAGTATAGGTTCCATGCACTGGGACGGTCCGCCAAACCAGGCTATGTCATTGGATTCTATCTAAGTCTTTAAGATTTCATGTGTTGACTAGGAACAAGTGACACACGGTTTCCGGATTACACGTCGTGTGCCCCACTGAACACGGTGTGTAGTCCCTTCAGGTTAGGGTTGGACCGTGTACCCCGTACACGGCTTGCCTGGCTGGAAACCGTGTAACGCGGATACTACATGGCGTGTGTCCCACTGAACACATTGTGCACTCCGAAGATTTTTGAAATACATCTACGTCATATCCCCGAGCGTGTACTTCGGATGGACGGTGAACAAAAGTGCACACCGTGTAGTCGGAACTACACGTCGTGTACTCATCCAAATTACGCAGATTTATTAAAATTTATTATTATATTATACAAACTCTTGAGACGTGTATCATAATGCGAGCGTAAAGCTGAAGCACAACACGTTATATGTGTTATATATATATGTGTTTAATTTAACGTCTGCATAATATTTATTTCTACTCATTGGGTAGTTATGAACGAGAATTCACCGAGTTGCCTCCAAGGTACAAGTTACATACAAAGATAATTTTAAATGAATTTATTTGTTTAAAATTATGATGGATGAGAATCTCAAGGAAATTCAGAAAAATGGTTTAAGATAAAAGGATTTATTAATTAAAGATAATCAATTGATTTGAGCATGATTTATCTTAAACAAGAACGATTAAAGAATTGAATGCTAGTTTTATTTATGCGTAAATATCGTTGCATGTATGGATGATAATGAGTTAGACCAAGACCTTTGTATGTGAATGATTTCTTTTAATTTATTTATTTAAATTAAATTTGTTGGTCTGCGAGCCTTCTCCTCATTAACATGTAGGGTCTGCGTGCCCAATGTTTCTTTTACGTAAAACCTCGTTTTACCCCTCCCGCGAGTGAGATAAAAGTATATGTAATGGATGGAGCTCACAAGCTAGTGGATGCGACTCAAGTTAGGAACCAAGGTGAAACCAATCCAAGGAGATATCAAGGTAGATAGGTGGAAAGTTGTAAACACGAACCCAAAAGATTCAAGGTGTTTCGCCCCTATGTCTTGGGTTAGTTTATCAACCGCTAGATAAACTAACCAATAGAACAAGCTCATGATCATACCATTTATTTTATTTCTATCAGTTGCATGGTTTATTTATTGTGGGTATGTTGTCACGATCACACAATTAATGAATTAAACAAGCATGTAAGATGGAATTAAAATAAGATCGGCTTATGCGTAAATATTATCTTAGACATGGTTAATCACTTAAGTATATCCCACTTAATATTAACAAGCATTTAATCAAAGATAACAAAATGAAAATTTACGTATAAGGATAAAATCCCTCAAAGAAATATTAAGTCGGTATAGCCTTTCATAATCTTGGTTAGAATCGAACCATAGTTCAAAGTGCTTGACTAACTCTAATTGGGGTGCTTTCAATTATCGGGGAATTCTAATTCAAGGTTTTGGGTTGACTTGACTTGGTTCACATCAAGGGTTGACTGCCACAATATGAATTGGTGTGACCAAGAGGCAAAGGTTGAGGAAATCCAAAATAAAAGGATTTCAGGATTGGGGAGTCCACTCAGTGGATCAAGAAGTTGCGAGTTAATGCAGTTGGCATTTGGAATGTCTACCTAAAACCCTTCAAGTTGCATGACCAACCCTAGTTGGGGTAATGCGAAGGGCAATATGGATCCTTACCACTAGAATATTCAGACAACAGAATATTCTGAAGTCAATGGTGAGTGTTATTGGATTTCGATAAAATAGTGGGAGACTAATAAGTATTAATTTATTTATTTGTCTCAGTTTTATCATGATAAAGTACTAAACCTTTGCTCATCTTAATTTGTAGAAACGGCAAGAAAAATGACTTCAAACATATCATTGTGAACCATACTCGAGAAGAAAAACCTTCTCACCAGCACCAATTTCCAGGAATAGAAGAGGCATTTACGCGTCATCCTTCGCCACGAGAGTAAATTGTATGTACTGGAAGAGCTTGTTCCAGTTGCGCCTAGAAAAAAGGTCAATGATAAGGAAATATCTCTCTAGATGAAACATATGGATGATGCCATAGATGTCCAATTATCATGCTATCGGTCATGTCTAATGAGCTCTTGAAGCAATATGAAAACATGGACGCGTATAGCATGATGTCTCGCCTTAAGGATCTCTATCAAGAGAAGACGAGACAGGAGAGATATGAGATCTTCAATGCTTTGTTCACAACAAAACTTGGAGTCTGCGCCAGCAGACTCTCATGTAGTCAAGCTTATTGGCTACATTGAATGCCTGGACATCTTAGGGATTAAGTTCCCAGATGAGTTGCGTACAGATCTCATCCTATCATCACTGCCCAAGACATTCTCTAGCTTTATTGTCAACTACAACATGAGCAAAAATGAGAATAGTCTATAGGAACTTCTGACCTTAACTCGCCAGGTAGATAAGGACATGGGGTGTAACAAACCTGCAGTCCTTATGGTGAATAAGAAAAGGAATGTCAAGGCAAAGGGGTCAAGGATTCATAAACGATCTAAAGCCCCTGAGCACCGTCCCTCCAAGAAGGGGAAGATCCAGAGACAGGGCAAAGAACAGGAGGCGGTATGTTTTGCATGTGGCAAGTCAGGCTACTGGAAGAGGAATTGCACCCAGAAGCGTGGGGACGCTAAAGGTGTATTCGTTATCGAGTGTAATCTTTTCATTTCAACACATTGAGTATTAGATACAACTTGTGGGGCTCACATCTGTATTCAAATGCAGGAACCAGGTAGATTTAGAAAGATTACCAGAGGAGAGGTGGATCTTCGAGCTGCCAATGGCGCGAGGCTGGCTGCGTTGGCCATTGGCGATTACCATCTCTCATTGCCAACTGGAATGTTTTTGGTTTTACGCAACTGTTATTATGTGTGTAGTGTTACCAAGAACATAATTTTTGTATCATGTTTGGATATGGATGAATTTATTTTCAAGTTTGGAAATAAGGGTTGTTTCTTTTATAAGAACAACGTATGTTGTGGTATAGCGCATTTAAATAATAGTTTGTATGTATTAAATTACGAAAACCAAGTGTTAGCAATCGATAACGAAACAAACTCACATGACTCATACATCACCCAGTTGTGGCATCACCGTCTCGGTCATGTAAACGAGAAGCGCTTGACAAAGCTTTGTCAATATGGTTATTTAGACTCTACTGAGCTAAAACCACTTTATAGATGTCACGCTTGTTTACAAGGTAAAATGGTCAAGCCGTCTTTCAGTGGACAGGGTGAAAGGGCCACAGAGCTTCTAAGATTGGTGCACAAGGATGTGTGTGAACCATTTCCAGTAGAAGCTAAAGGTGGATATTCTTACTTCATTACTTTTACTGATAATTTGAGTAGATATGGTTATGTCGACTTAATGAGGTATAAGTCAAAGTCCTTAGAGAAATTTAAGGAATTCAAGAATGAAGTAGAGAATCAGCTTGGTAAGAAGATAAAAAAACTTCGATCAGGTCGAGGTGGAGAATATTTGGACCAAGAGTTCATCGATCTTCTACAAGAATCTGGGATTCTATCTCAGCTCACTCCTTGTACACCACAGTGAAATGGTGTTAGTGAAAGAAGAAACCACACCTTGTTGGACATGGTGAGGTCGATGATGAGTCATGTAGATCTTTCATTGTCCTTTTGAGGATATGCATTACAAACTGCAGCATACACATTAAACTGAGTACCAACTAAGGCGGCAAATGGAATTCCCTTCGAGTTATAGAATGGAAAGAAACTCATTTTGTCGCACACACGTGTATGGGGATGCGAGGTGTTTGTTAAGGCCTTCTCAGACAACAAACAAGCACCCCGGGACACGAGGTGTATCTTTATAGGATATCCCAAGGAAACGAAAGAATATTACCTATATAACCCTTCAGACAAGAAAGTGAATGTCGCCAGACAAGTCGTCTTTCTTGAGAGGGAGCACATCCTCAAAAAGGATAGTGGGAGCAAGATTGACTTCGACAAAATTGATGCTCAAGATACACAAGAGTTGGTACAGGAACAAGTTTCACAGATCCTCGTGGAAGAGGTTCCAGAAACACAAGTACTGCGTAGGAGCTCAAGAGAGGTAAGGGAACCAGAGAGATATGGTTTCCTAGTCACCGAGGATGGTGAATCATTATTGTTGGACAGTGATAAACCTCTCTCCTACATGGAAGAAGTAGAAAGCTCAGAAGCTACAAGATGGCTAGAAGTTATAGATTCTGAGATGGATTACATGTATCATAATCAAGTCTGGGTTCTGGTCGATGAGTCAGTTAATGTAAAGCATGTTGGATGCAAATGGGTATTCAAGATAAAGTTGGACATAGAAGGTCAAGTTAGCACCTATAAAGCAAGGCTAGTGACTAAAGGATTCAAACAACATCAAGGAATTGACTACGATGAAACCTTCTCGTCAGTTGTCATGTTTAAATCCATAAGAATCATACTTGTCATAGCAGCTTACCATGACTACGAGATTTGGCAGATAGATGTCAAAACAGCATTCCTTAACGGGAACCTTCAAGAAGATGTCTATATGACACAACCAGAAGGATTTGTGACACCAGGTGAAGCCAAACGGGTTTGCAAGTTGCAGAAGTCCATTTATGGATTAAAGCAAGCATCTAGGTCATGAAACATTCGATTTGATGAAGGCGTAAAGAAATTTGGTTTCATTAAGAACGAATGTGAGTCATATGTTTATAAGCGGTTTAATATGAATGTGGTCGTTATCCTAGTAATATATGTTGACGGCATATTACTTATTGGAAACGATGTAACAGTCTTACAGTCAGTTAAGGACTGGTTGAACAAGTGTTTCTCCATGAAGGACTTAGGTGAATCAGCCTACATTCTAAAGATCAAGATCATTCGTGATAGATCCAAGAGGTTGCTAGGACTAAGTTATGGTACATACATTGACCAGATACTAAAGAGATTTAGTATAGAACAATCCAAAAAGGGGATTGATTCCAGTGTCACATGGCCCACATCTTTCTAAGAGAATGTATCCTCAAACACAACAGGGGAAAGATAGGATAAGTAAGATCTCATATGCTTCAGCTATAGGATCCATCATGTATGGCATGCTATGTATCAGGTTTGATGTTGTCTATGCACTGAGCATAGTAGGCAGATATGAAGCAGATCCAGGAGAACAGCATTGGACGGCTGTTAAGACTATCCTTAAGTATCTGAGAAGAACTAAAGATATTTTTCTGGTGTATGGAGGAGACGAGGAGCTTGTCATCAAAGGGTATGTTGATGCTGGTTTCAGACAGATCAGAACAGTCTGAAGTCGCAATCAGGATATGTTTTATGTCTCAATGGAGAAGTTGTGAGCCGAAAGAGTTCAAAGCAACCAATTGTCGCTGATTCTATAGCGGAGTCCGAATATATAGCGGCTTCTAATGCAGCCAAAGAAGCCATCTGAATTCGGAACTTTGTCTAGGAGCTTAATGTGGTGCCTAGCAGTAAAGATCATATCACATTGTATTGTGATAATACTGCAGTGGTGGCTCTTGCAAAAGAACCAAGGTCACATCAACGAACAAAACACATTCTCCGAAAGTATCACCTCTTGAGGGATTTCTATCAAAGGGGTGAAGTTGCAGTGAGTAGAGTGTCCACGGAAGAGAATGTGGTGAACCCCGTGACTAAAGGCCTATCTCAGCAGAAGCATGAATATCATGTGAGAGCTAACGGGTTAAAGGTTGTTAGCAGTTGGCTCTAGTCCAAGGAGTCTGCTGGAGTTGGTGGCCTAGAATCAACTACTTCGTACTTTATTCATTAATAAATATCTTATCACATCTTGATTGTTCTTCTGCGTGACAATGCATGTGATAATGTCATAAAGATAGCTGTTGCATTAAAGGGTCATAGCGGATCTCTGCTATGATAAGAACCTGAAAGTGTCATAACATTGTTCTTGAATATATATGTTCTATGGCTGGATGATATTATTTGAGGGACATAAATAATACAGACCATTAGGGGTGAGGACTCATAAAACTTTGAGGCATCTTCTCATGGTGTGCGCCCTTGATAATATCCAGGAGGATATTATGAAAACGAGACCCGCCGGCAAGAAATCTACATTTCATAGTGTCATTGGATGTTCCTATCTGAGCACGTGTGTATTGGTCCTTAAGACTTTAAGATTATTATTAATGTGTATTACAACTCGCGCACTTAGATGTATTGACAAAAACTGTGACGACACATTGTTCGCAACGAGGTAGGATATGTTGGGTGCGTCATGAGTAATACTGCATTAATGCATAATGCGAGAAAGGATTTGTCTCTTCTGTTCCATAACGGAAGTAGATATCTCAGGCCCTTTGATGTAATTGATATAGCCTAAATAAATCTATGGTCATGGTAAGGAATGAGCGAGTTCAATTCTGGAAAGTCAAAGAAAGAATAATTGAGCACGTGGGTTGATGGCACTAGCATGCAACCCGCTTGATTCAAGATATCGAGACAAAGAGATTACATTACACGGTAAGCGTTCGTAGGAGGTGACACGTCATTGCGACGTTAACTTCTTTCTCTATGGGTGTCTTGACGTGTTGTTAAATGCTAACCTTGAACTTTAGACAGGCTCTGCCTAATGCCACTGAGAAAGAAGCCTGGAGGGTCACACACTAAGTGTGTCCAAGTATCTCAGTTAAATATTAATTTAACAAGTTGAATATAGATTATTCCCGATTGTGGTTTAATAATTATTCAAGGATGTCTGATCACATTTATTTCGACACTAGTTATTTGAGAGAATATATTGTGGGCGAAATAATATATTTATTAGCGAGTAATGCAATAATATTTATTTAAGAAATAAATAGTCATTATTCAAGGTCTAATAAATGTGGTGGAGGAAATAAAGAGAATGGAAAAACAAAAGCACACGTCGTGTATATTAATATACATGATGTGTAGTTTTTCTGAGGATTTGTGAGAAATAATATTATTTATTTAATTAAATAATATTAGGTGTAATTCGCTGGACGCATGTCAAGTAATAATAATAGTCAACTATTATTATTAGACATGGGGTCTTACTAAGAATTAAATGAAATGAATAAATGCTTTCGGGTAATTAATTCATTTTATTAGTCTAAATAATTAAAATATCAATTATATTATTCTCATTAGCTTAGTCATTCATTGTGGTTGTGCACAGGGGATCTAGAGAAAGCTCTCAAGCCAAAAGAGAATTCTTTTCTTCGAAGAACGCTCTCAAGGTACGAGAGAGATCCTCCTTCACCGGATCAAGGAGAGCGCTTTGCAAGCGTCTCTCAAGGCGATCGAAGGCGGACATTGCAAGCGAAGGCTCTTCCCCACTAGCACCCGGAGATCCCTTCGGCGACGTCCAGAGATACGTGGAGCACGTGTGGATCACCGCTAAAGGAATCCTACACTTGGATTCTACGACGTAACGATGGATCACATCAGATCGTGACCGGAAACATCAACGGAGAGAGAATTTCATCAAGGTAATTCTTGTCTTTTAATTAAATTAATTATAACCAACATATGATGATCTTCTCTATGGTTCTGGGACTCCCTTTCTTTCTTTCGTTCTTCGTTCTATTCTGAAGATCTGGCATTTTATTATCGTGACAGATCTCAGATTGATCGTTGTTAACAGAAAAATTAAAGTTAGGTACACCCACCAACGCGCTTCCACTGCGCCCGGAACCTACATCATCATCGAGTGATTATAGAGGTTGTTAATAATGATGGAGTTTCATAGCAAGAACCAAATGTTTATTATCAAATATTATATCATACATATTGTCAGTAATGTGCATAAGTACTTCAAAGATGATGCAATAAAGAAGACGATCGTCAAGTTGGGTGTGTTTTCTTAAACATATATTTTTTGGAAAAAAATTAATACCCTTTTAAATACATTGTTTTCTTCTGGTTTCAGCATATGAGCCCCAACAAGAAAAGTTCGATCAGTGACATGAAAAAAAAATCAAAGGGCTAATCAAGATGTATATGATTATATGATGTGGATTTTGAAGGAGAAATGATTATTAACATATAATGGTGGAAAGAGATATGGTCGTATGACCACTAATATTGGGGAGTGTATAAATGGGATATTCAAGGGTGTTTGTAAACCACCAATCACGAGGTTAGTACAAGAGACATTGTATATATGTGTGAAGTACTTCGTCGAATGGTCCCAACGGGCTTCTCAAAGGATGCAACAGGTAATGTGTTTTGGTCCAAACTTCCAAAGAGACATTGATAAGATACTGTGGGATACATCATCATTTCATGTTCAAAGCTTTGACCAGGTAAGGAGTCGCTTTGAGGTAACATAGTGCCACGACCCGCTCACAAGCAACAGTGGTCAAGTGTCAGTGGTCTTACTGGAACAAAGGTATTGTGATTGCAGTTCTTTCCATGCATTGAGATATCCTTGTGCACATGTCCTTGCAGCTTGTGCATCAGTGAACTTGTCGTGGGAACTATATGTTGATCTGGTATATCATGTGAGCACTTTGGTTGACTGTTATAGTGCATCTTGGATGTCTGCTAGTGATTTTTATACTTTTACCTTGTATGCTAATTAGCCGACTATGGTCCCTGATATTACCAGGTCGCGCTCTCGGGGGTGACCAAAGTCTACTCATATTAAAAATGAGATAGATTGGCCTCGAGAACGGGGAGTGGGACTACGATACAACATTTGTCACACAGAAGGGCAAGCTCATAAAAAATGTCCTGAAGTGGTAGGAAGAGGCTTTACTCCACAGCATCATTGATCGAGTTTATGTATTTTATCATTAATGTGTAATTTTTTATTCGTATTCAGGCTTTTTCAATTATGGATTCTTTCATTTCTGACTTGTTTCATTTCTAATTTGAATGAGAATGAATTCTGTGATATTCCAACTATAAAGAAATTAAACACACAACAGAAATGAATAACAAGATGTTCAACCTCTAAACAAATTGTCTTTAAATCTGTCCATGAAATCACATGAAGCAGTCTCACGAAGCTTTTCTACAAGGTTGCGATTTGTGAGAAAACAAAGTATCGTGGATTCTTTGAAATAAAGTGTTAGCACAAAGAATATCAACTTCCCTTCTAACACGATCAGTTGAATATATAATATGCGGGATTTTTATCACAGCCGATATATCAATCATACGACTGTTTTAAGACTTATAGCGATTTTCATAATTCTTCATAAACTAACTTCCATATATACACATAATTATTTAGAAATAAATTAAACGTGGTTGGAGATCATTAAAACAAGAAATTACTGGACTAAGCTAACAACATTAATCATATCTATTTGTTTACATCATTTTTCGTCATAATGTTTAATTATGAATGATAATTATCTACCTCATTTTTCTGATCGTAGTTTTTTAAAAAACATTTTACAAACTATATTTAATTAACAATAAAAAGTAACAATGGTATCAAATGTAGAGATGGTGGTTCTTTCATTGCTCGCATTCCATGACAAAAATGTTTCACGTCTAGTCATAAGAGGGACATCAGGTTCATACTCAGAGCGTACGAAGGTCACATCATTTCCATCATGTTGCACCACCTCCTGTCATCGTCCCTCGTCCTCGTTGTGCAGAGTTCTACGGTGGAGCAATTTGTGACTTCATCTTCATTGATCATGAGCTCATTACTGCCCTAAAAGAGATGGGGATCAAAGGCACATATATTTCATTTTCCAGAGCAAGAGATGATTATTACTCTTAAGGATGTGTCCATTATGTTGGGTCTCCCCACCGAGAGTGCGGCTATAATAGGACGAGTTGGTGTAGATTTGGTTGATTTAGTTCACGAACTACTAAGCATTGAGGTCTAGGATGATGGCAGATTCGACATCGGGAGTCGATTACGTATCACATGGATAGACGAGCACTTCACTCATCCAGTCGACGATGTTGACAAGATCACTGTGTTGAGATTTGCACGTGCATACATTTTGAGACTTATTGGCGGCACGATCTTCATTGAACATTCCACTACATTTGTCCACTTGATGTAATTATCGTTACTTGAGGACTTGGGTCAGGCAAGGAGCTGGGGGTCTACATGTCTTGCTTATACATACAAAATGTTATGCAGCGCATATCGTATCGATAAGATGCAGATTACATGATTTGTTATTCTTGTCCAGATGTAAATATGGAAACACATCTCTCGCTTAGCTCCATATGTTTGTACGTCATTGTCTGTCGATATTTTACGAGTCTCCACGTGGACGACGGTATGTTTTTCCTTATGTGAAAATCAAATGTATAAATTTCTATTACGAAATTATAAGTATAAAAATGTTATGTACAAATTGAGTCAAACCCATCGATAGTCAAATATTGTCAAACATGATATCCACGCTTACAGACTTATGCTGGATAGTCTTCGACCAGATGATGTACATGATTATTAATTATATTGTTAAATTATTATTGTGTATTGTACATGAATTCATTTATTAATTGTTTATTCTTTTTTATATATATATTTCAAGTTTCATGGATGACATATATTGAGTCTATCATCCAAAATCTTCAACCTTATTGTACGACAATGTTTGTTGTCAACTCAAGTGTCATGTCTCTGATTCATTTTCATATTATTGAGTAGCATCATGTTGATATAGTTATGAGGCAGTTCAGCTTCTATCAGCTCATTCTTACATTGTTCAGTCAGTTGTCTTCACTTTATTCTCTAAAGATGTTAGGGAAACGAGACTTCGACTAGAGGTGATATCATGTACACTATTGAGATGTGGGACAGACGTCATGAGTCCCGATTACGAGGGGTAGACACAGTACGCATGCATCTATCAGATCAGTTGGATTATGGACTATGGTACCACGACCTCATTGATATATCTTACGCGACACGAATGAGACTATCATTGGTTGGTAATAATTTTTTCTTCCACTTTTGAACAACTTTTTTTATTAACTTTAGTTAACTGCTTAATTTGTTTTTGCAGGATGCCCGTATCGCACACCTCATTTGTTGCGGAATCACCGGGAGACAGAACGACAGAAAACGAGAAAACGAAAGAAAGAAAAGCAACAATGAACACGGCGATTTACGTGGTTCGGAAAAAATCCCTACGTCCACGGGAGAGGCAGAATTTCACTATGATTCGGGAGCACAGAAATTATAGAGGATTTTCAACAACAAACCCTAGCCCGAAATGGGCTATAAAACAAATGGAGAAGATGATCACTATTCGAAAAAGTGGTCCGCGTCGCTACAGTGAACGGCGGTTGGCTTTGTCAAAAGCGCTACAGTAAAGTTGACCCCGAAGTCCGCACCGCTACAGTGCCTGTCGGTGTCGGTCGGTCAGCTCCGCTACAGTGGTCAGCATTGCTACAGTTCCGAAAAAATTTGGACCGGGGGCCTTCGGCCCCCGGACCCCCGGAGCAGGGGCGCGTTGCCCCCTGCAACCCCCAACGAACTCACCGCGAAGCTCGACCCGCGAAAGTTGCGGGCCACAAGCATTCGGCCCAGCCGGATCGGGCAACACCAATCCAACAATCTCCCACTTGTAGCCTGATCCGCTGCACTGCTATTCTTTGATGCAACTGATGAAGACAACTTACTTAATCTAAGTTCTTCCTCTTCTTCACTCGCCAGTGCCATGCTTTCACAGATTCATGAAATACAAACTGTTTTCCTCTTCTGCTCCCATCAAGTCCTCCATCATTCTGCCTCTCATCCTCCGTTCATCAGTGGAGACCAACAGAGGCACAGCAGTGCCTCAGCTTCTGTATCACCATAGGCTTTGTCAACATGTCTGCCGGATTGTTGGTTCCACATATCTTCTGCAAAGTCAGCAACCCATCCTGTATCAAACCTCTGATGAAATGGTACTTCAACTGAATGTGCTTCGTCCAGGCATGAAACACTGGGTTCTTGGCAAGATGTATAGCACTCTGACTATCACAGTGCAATACATTCTCCTCTCGCTTTCTTCCCAATTCATCCAAGAAGTTCTTCAGCCAAACCATCTCTTTCCCAGCTTCTGTTACAGCAATGTATTCTGCCTCTGTGGTGGATAAAGCCACCACCTTCTGCAATTGTGATATCCAACTTACCGCAGTTCCTCCACAGGTAAAAACATAACCCGTGGTACTCCTCCTGCTGTCGATATCGCCTCCAAGGTCAGCATCCACATACCCATGCAATGAAGTTCCTTTCCCAAAGCACAGAGATACCTCCTTGCTGCCCTTCAAATACCTCAGTATCCACTTCACAGCTTCCCAATGTTGTTTTCCAGGGTTAGCCATATACCTGCTCACAACTCCCACTGCATGAGCAATGTCAGGTCGAGTACAGACCATGGCATACATCAGGCTTCCCACAGCTGATGCGTATGGAACTTTTGCCATGTACTCCACCTCTTCTGCCGTCTTCGGTGATTGCTCCTTTGATAGTTTGAAGTGGCTCGCCAGGGGAATAGAGACTGCCTTTGCTTCCAGCATGCTGAATCTTCTCAGAACCTTCCCAATGTAATCAGCCTGTGACAACATTAAAGTTCCAGCCGTGCGGTCTCTCTTGATCTTCATTCCCAGAATCTTGCCAGCTTCTCCAAGATCTTTCATTTCAAACTCCTCAGCCAATTGCCCTTTCAGCTCATTAATCCTCTGCATACATGATCCTGCAATGAGCATGTCATCCACATATAGAAGCAATATAATATATTCATCACCGAAAGACTTGATGTAGCAACACTGATCCATGCCACATCGTTTATATTCATTTTTAGACATAAATGAATCAAACTTCTTGTTCCACTGTCTCGGTGCCTGCTTCAGTCCATATAGGCTCTTCTGGAGTTTGCACACCAGGTCTTCCTTTCCAGACACTACATATCCCTCTGGCTGCTGCATGTAGATGTCCTCCTCTAGATCTCCATGAAGGAAAGCAGTCTTGACATCAAGCTGCTCGAGATGTAAGTCCTCTGACGCCACAATGCTGAGAACCACCCGGATGGTGGTAAGCTTTACTACTGGTGAGAAGATTTCAGTGAAATCTACTCCCTCCTTCTGTTGAAAGCCTTTCACCACCAGCCTTGCCTTGAACCTCCTCTTTCCATCATGTTCTTCCTTGACCCGGTAGACCCACTTATTCTGCAATGCTTTCTTTCCTCTTGGCAGAGGTGTCAGCTCCCAAGTGTTATTCTCATGCAATGAGGAAATCTCCTCCTTCATAGCTAGCTCCCACTTGCTCGACTCCTTCAACTGCATTGCTTCTTCAAAGCATTCTGGTTCTCCACCGTCAGTCAATAAAAGGTAATGCAATGATGGTGAATACCTCTGCACGGGCCTTCTCACCCTTGATGATCTCCTCAACTCCACTGGAGTAGTAGGTTCCACCGGTTCGGATTTCTCAAGCTCAGACACACCTTCAAGCTCCACTTGCTTTTTGCATTCTGATTCAATGTTCCCATTTTCATCTTCAACTGCATGGCGATCTTTGTACATGACACCTTCATTGAATACCACATTTTGGCTCCTGATGACCATCCTGTTGACATCATCCCAAAAGCGATACCCAAACTCCTCACCACCATAGCCAATAAAGAAACATTTTCTGGACTTGGCATCAAGCTTGTCCCTTGCATTAGCATCAACATGAACATATGCTAAACTGCCAAAGACTCGTAGATGTGAGAGTTTTACCTCCTTACCAGACCAGAGTTCCTCGGGTAGACATTCCCCCATTGGCACAGAGGGACTCCTGTTTATGAGATATGCTGCCATATTCACTGCATCAGCCCAAAAGGTCTTGGGTAACCCCGAATGCAGCCTCATGCTCCTGGCACGTTCATTCAGTGTCCTATTCATCCTTTCTGCCACACCGTTCTGTTGTGGTGTTCCTGGGATTGTCTTCTCCCACCGAATTCCATTTTCAGAATAGAATTCTCTGAACTCTTGACTGCCATATTCTCCACCATTGTCAGACCTCAAACATTTCAGCTTTGCTCCTGACTCGTTCTCCACCATGACTTTCCACTTCTGAAATATCTTAAACACATCAGATTTGTTCTTCAGAAAGTAAACCCATACCTTCCTCGTTGAGTCATCGATGAATGTCACATAATATTGTGACCCTCCGAGAGATGGTACTGGTGCAGGCCCCCAAACATCTGTATGCACCAGGTCCAGCTTTCCGGCCTTTAGTGTTCTGCCTCCTTTTGCAAAGGACACCTTCTTCTGTTTTCCAAAGATGCAATCTTCACAAAAGCCTACTTCCACCGACTTCAGCTCTAGTAGCAATCCTTTTGTTGCCAGCACCTTCATCCCCTTTTCACTCATGTGGCCGAGTCTGTAGTGCCACAGTTGAGAACCTCCGACAGCTTCGAGTGATGCAGCCATGTCCATGCATGTTTCTGTCATGTTGTACAGGGTGCCATTCTTTGCTCCCCGAGCTATGACCATAGCTCCTCGGGTGATCTTCCATGCACCACCAGTGAACGTGGTACTCAACCCTGCATCATCAAGCTGTCCCACAGAAATGAGATTTCTTCTTAAACCAGGGATGTACCTCACGTTTTCCAGAACCAGCAAGCTCCCACTGTTGGTCTTGATCCGTGCATCTCCTTTCCCCACAATCTGCAAGGGCTCGTCATCAGCAAGATGCACCTTGCCAAAATTTCCAGAAACAAAATTGTTCAGGAAACCCTTCTCCGATGTAGAATGGAAAGACGCCCCAGAGTCTAAAATCCAAGACTCCATCGGACTGTCCACGCTAAGCAGTAGCACGTCATCAGTTCCTTCAGCTACCGCATTTGCTCCACTGGTTTCAGGTCCCTTCCGGTTATCTCTGCACTCCTTCTTGACATGTCCTTTCTTCCCGCATGTCCAGCAGGTAGGACCAGGCCCCTTTGCCTTGTCTCTGCTCTTTCCTCTCGACTTCGATCGTCCTCTGCGATTGTCCCGCTGTGAGTACCTTCCTCTTCCTTCAACGTTCAAAGCAGAACCAGAGAATCTGCCTGATTCTCTTCTTCGAACATCCTCACTAAGGATTAGGTCCCTTATATCCTTCAGAGCCATCTTCGTATTCCCCGAAGTGCTGCTCACAGCTGTTACAGTTGCTTCCCAACTTTCAGGTAACGAAGATAATAAAACCAGAGCACATACCTCATCACCAAGGTCAATGTCCACCGATGACAACTGACTTATGATGGTATTGAACTCGTTGATATGATCTGCAACAGCTCTCCCTTCAACCATTTTCAGGTTGAACAATCGTCGTATCAAATGCACCTTGTTAGCCGCAGAAGGCTTCTCGTACATATTTGTGAGGGCTTTCATCAGGTCCACCGTCGTCTTCTCCTCTCTGATGTTGAACGCCACGTTTTTGGCCAACGTCAGGCGCACAACACCCAGAACCTGTCGATCCAGTAGCTCCCATTCTGACTTCTCCATTTCCGCTGGCTTCACACCCAGAAGCGGCAAGTGCATCTTTTTCTGATAAAGATAATCCTCGATCTGCATCCTCCAGAAACTGAAATCAGTTCCATCGAAGCGATCGATCTTCACTTTGCCTTCATCCAGAGCCATCGTTGGAGAAATCCGAACTCACCCTCTGATACCAGTTGTTGCGGAATCACCGGGAGACAGAACGACAGAAAACGAGAAAACGAAAGAAAGAAAAGCAACAATGAACACGGCGATTTACGTGGTTCGGGAAAAATCCCTACGTCCACGGGAGAGGCAGAATTTCACTATGATTCGGGAGCACAGAAATTACAGAGGATTTTCAACAACAAACCCTAGCCCGAAATGGGCTATAAAACAAATGGAGAAGATGATCACTATTCGAAAAAGTGGTCCGCGTCGCTACAGTGAACGGCGGTTGGCTTTGTCAAAAGCGCTACAGTAAAGTTGAACCCGAAGTCCGCACCGCTACAGTGCCTGTCGGTGTCGGTCGGTCAGCTCCGCTACAGTGGTCAGCATTGCTACAGTTCCGAAAAAATTTGGGCCGGGGGCCTTCGGCCCCCGGACCCCCAGAGCAGGGGCGCGTTGCCCCCTGCAACCCCCAACGAACTCACCGCGGAGCTCGACCCGCGAAAGTTGCGGGCCACAAGCATTCGGCCCAGCCGGATCGGGCAACACCAATCCAACATCATTCACATCTCAAATCCCGCAGAGAGAGACGCATTTGATCAAGCCTATTTTCACAGAACAGTGACAGAGCTGCTTCTTCCCATGAATGAGATTTATCATGAGATTTTCTTTGATGTGTTAGGCGATGCTAACGGTGATGAACTTGATATATATGTGTCAGAGGGTGGCGAGTTTGTTATGGATGAGCCACATGATGATGTGGCATGCGAGGAGGATGCCCAACATGATTAGTTAGATGCTTCTCCATTTCCTATTGCAGACAAGCCACAACCAAAGGCACACCCACAATCACAACCACAGGCACATGATATTCCTCTAAAAGGGCCCCGACGCATTTGCTACTGATTCAGCTACATAGTCTCTTAGTGTATCAGATTTTGCTACAACAATAGAGACTGACTGGTCTGTGTTGCAATCTATATTTTCCTCTATTCTGCAGATACCCACTACACGGTTGTCATCCTCTTCACATGTTGGAGAAAGTTCCAGTCAGCAACAACTTTCCTTGCAGCTAGGACAAGATACGGATGAAAAGAATGTTGGATTGGTGTAGCCCAATTTTTTTGGATGATGTTGGGTTGAATGCTTACGACCCATACTGTGTACCAGCGCGCAACTCTGTGAGTCAAGCTCCATGGTGGGCTCGTTGGGGGTTGCAGGGTGCAATGCTCTCATGCTCTGGGGGTACGGGGGCCGAAGGTCCCCAACCCAAATTTTGGGGGCATTGTAGCAACTCTGACAGCTTGTAGCAGAGTTGGTCGAGCGACACCAGCAGGGCACTATAGCAGTGCAGACTTTGGCACGACTACTGTAACAGATCGGACTTTGGAGACATCAAAACTCTAGCGTCGCAGACTTCTTGTCATCGACCATTGTAACATGTTGGACTTGGATGGTCGCAACACTGTAACAGTGTAGAATTCCAGCCACCTTTTAGTGTAGCACAACAAACTTTCTATGTAGTTGGTGGAATAATGTTTCATCTTCTTTATTAGCCCATTTCGAGCTAGGGTTTTTGTGTGCTTGAAACTCTAAAATACTCCTTGTAAATTCTACTCCCGGTTATAGTGAAATTTTTGCATCTCCGTGGATGTAGGGATCATTTCCTGAACTACGTAAATCTCTGTGTCTGTGTTCTTCTTCTTCTTTTGTTTCCGACTTTTCTTCATACACAAACTTGTTGTGTCGTTGCAACTATCAGTGTTTCTGTAACAAAGATTGTAGATCTACCACCTGTCACACAGGATGATGTGAAGGTAGGTAGTGAAGATGCTACACAGGAGGTGTATACGCCAAAACATGGGCATCAATAGACACGACGTGGACGCATTATCTATACATCGGGTTATGGGACAGGGCACCCAAAACAGCGACGCAGATTGGACTGATACATGATATATGTTTTTTAAATCATTAGTTGTACATTATTTAAAAATCTATTAATATATTACATTTTGTTTCATAAAACAAAAAAAATGATATAATAAGAAATTAATACAATTGTTGAATTCTATAATTAATATAATATTAATAATTAAAATTATATTCTTGATAATATTAATAATTATATAATTAATAAAACATACCATGATATATTATAAATAATATAATTATTAATTAATAAATATAATATTCAATACAAATTATTTTATTTATATTATTAATCGCTAAATATTAGTTATTATACTATTAATTATATTAATAACATAATAATGGATAGAGGCTCGGGAGCTCTCGGCGACTCCTTTGTGAAATCTAGGGTTTCCTCGCACTGCTTGCTACGCTTGCTTTGATTCGACTTAACTCGTGTTCTCCATGGCGGCTTTTGATCCTGAATGGGAAACTGCATTCGAGGATCATGTTACCCAAGTTCATAATGGAGAAACCCTTCCGGCGGAAAGACGGAGGGATCTCGTTTCTTGAAGCGCTCAAGGGTACTGATATGTGCAAATCTACCGCGATGAAAGCGTCTCTCTGCAAGAAACTCGATGACGGCCGCTTTGCAGTTGAAGTCGACCCCGAGGCTCTTCAACAACATTCGCTATTATGAAAGTTTTCAATCATGGGTCGTATTTCATATATCAAAGGTGATAAACCTTTGACGAACTCTGATCTAAAAGCTAGGATTGCTCATGTATGGGGTTTTGTCGATTGGAAGCTTGTGCCAATAGGAAAGGGCTACTTTCATATGTTGTTGCGATCCCAGGAAGAATTCGATCGTGTCTGGAAATTAGGGAATCTTCAATGGGATTTTACTTTCAACCCGCATACCTCTAGGAACACCATGGCACATATCTGGGTTATACTTCATGGACTCAGCTGGTTCTTCTGGCATCCCAAGATCTTGAACGCATCCTGCATAGGTACCCCTCTCAAAATCGATCAGCGAACACTTAATGCTGAGATTGGTCTCTATGCTAGGGTGATGGTAGAAGTTGATATTGCATCTAAACACTTGAAGGTTATTGTTTTCAATGCAAATGGTTATAAAACAGAAGTTCGGGTTGAATTCGAGCGTATGCCACCATATTGCTGAAATGCAGAGTTGTGAAAAGCCAAGTTGTCCGACCAAGTGATGACGGATGGACTGAAATGAGAATGAACAAGAAGGATAAAAGCTCTGCCCCTGAAAATCCTGAGCCTTCTAGGAAGAAAACTGAAGTTTGGGTAAAGAAATCAACCTTTCTGGGAGAAGGTTCGAGTATCACCTGGGCCGAACAGGTGGAGGAGGAAGAACTTGCCAATATCGACCATGGTATCCTGGAGGATATTGAAAGGCTGGTTATGTATACTTGTAAACAACCCCAGGCTGATAACTCTTTAGAAGATCCAACTTGCCTTACCTCGGTTGAAACTGGGCAGTCTCAGAAGGACACTTCCAGTGGGTTTTTAGTGATAGTGTTGGATGTCATTAAGGACTCCACCCATAAGCCGCAGCTGGAGCTTCTTGCAACTCCAATGAATTCTGTACAGAATGTCAATGGTTATGCAACAGATGGTATCTCACTGTCACACAAGAAGGCCGAACCTAAAGAATTGGCTCACAAAGTCGAAGCTGGACAGACTGATATGAAAACTGCAACTCGGGGCATCCTGGATGGGAATGCAGGTTTGACTACTCAAATTGATTTAAATTTACTTAATGAGAATCCTATGGCAGTGTGCACACACCCTGCACAAGTTCCATGCACTGTCAATGGTAAGACCCCCCTAAATAATCTTCCTGGTAAGCAAAATGAAATGATCTTACCCACTGAGTCTGAAGTTTCAGTAGGCACGCAGCCTGCCCTTGTGTTGCCTACTGTCACTCAAGTTATGTACCACCCCCATGAACATTATCTCACCTGAAATAAATAAAACTATTGAAAATACAGGTGCTAATAACATTTTTTTTTTTTGTTTCTCCTATGAGTAAACAGGACAAGAAGACTAGTCTGACCTCTTCTCAAAATCTTAGGAGATCAAAGAGGAAGAAAGGTTCAGGCGGCACAAAAAAGAAAAAGGGGGGCTCTTGCTCCAAATCCATGTTTTAATGGATGCTTTATTTTGGAACTGTCAGGGCATTGCGAACCCTGCCACGCTTGCTGTTCTTAAAAGACTTCTTTTGACTCATAAACCTAAAATATTTGCTATTGCTGAACCAAAAATTAACTTTTCTCTGAAATTTCAGCATCTTTGTACTTATGGGTATAATTTCCTAGGTGCTTGCAAAAATATTACTGCTATTGACTCTCTTTGAATTTTTTATCATGCCTCTTTACAAAATGTTAATGCTTTCAAATGCACTGAGCAAATGTTTACTTGTAATTTTTTCCTTGATGGACTACATATTTTTTGTACGATGGTCTATGCTAAGAATAGATATCAAGATCGAAGGCCTCTTTGGCATGATCTTTTTGATTTAGCTAACAACATTCATGACCCCTAGTTCGTGATCGGTGATTTTAATGTTATTCTTACTCCCAGTGAGAAAATTGGTCTTTCACGCTCTCACATCTCCTCAAGAGAATTTAGAACAACTCTAGAAGATTGTAACCTTATTAAAATTAACCTTACGGGTGCTAAATTTACTTGGTATAGAAGACACTACAATAGGGTCGTTGCTAGCAAACTGGATAGGGCTTTCACATATCTTCTAGCACTGGACAATTGGAACACCATATCTAGCATTACCTTACCCAAACTAAATTCGGACCACCATCCCATCCTTGTTAGTCTTTTCTCTAAAAGGACTAAACCCATGCTTCCTTTCAGATTCAATAACGCTTGGTCTACTGACTTGGAATGCTCAAATCTTGTAAAAAATTGTTGGGATTCTATGAAACATCACTATGATGCCTTTGCCTATATCACTAAACTAAAACATCTCAAACGGTGTCTCAAAGGTTGGTGCGGGGCTAAATTTAAACAAATGAACAAGGACATTTCCACCCTTGAGAATGAGCTTAACCAAATTCAAAATATCTCCACTAGCTCTGATTTCTCTTTAGATCCCCAAAATGAAATCAACATCTCTCAGAAACTTAATTCTCTTCTGATGCTTAAAGACAACATGCGCAAGCAAGTCTTCAAAACTAAATGGCTCTCAGATGGTGATAGAAACACTAAGTTCTACAATTCTCTTCAAATAATTAAAAAATTTGCAGACCTCTTTCTTTCCTCAGGGACAATGACACCATCTTGGGCTCTGAGGCGGCCATTGCTAGTCATGTGGTCTCCTACTTTGACAATATTTTCAATGGCCCAAGTGTTAACAAGGACCTCCTTCCTGAGATCATCCTGGTTATGGTGAATGAAGCAAACAATGGTTTTCTTTTGAGCATCCCTCTTGATCATGAAATCAAAGGCACTGTCTTTAGCCTCAATTCTGATAGTGCCCCAGGTCCCGATGGATTCAACAATGGTTTCTTTCAACAATTCTGGGAGGTCATCCACATAGATATTTATAAACTTGTCAGATCCTTTTTTTCTAATGGTGTCCTCCCTCATGGCCTTAATGCTCAATTTCTTACCTTAATTCCTAAAGTGGTCAATGCTTCTGAAATACATCTCTTCCATCCTATTTGTCACGGGCTGAGCGTCTCAGAACAGCAGTTCGCCCGTGCGGCACCCCAGCCCCCTCCAAGGCGGGCGGGGTTCAGCCGTCCAGCTCTTCATATGTGAGGTTCACTGGTTTCGTCCTGCCATGGACTCATCAGGGGAGTGGCCCCAACTCCCAACCAGTGGTGTCAAGATTGACACGCACCATCCTCCTCTTTGTCGGGGCGACTCCCATCTCTTATATACCGCAGTTTTGATGTTCTTGCTGGTGTGGGACAGGACCCCCATGATTGGATCGTGACATTCTCCCACCACCATTCCATGCACGCCCTCGTGCATGCAGGATCCTAGCCTTCTGTGTGTCCGCAAAATGGTGCTTCCAACTAACCGGCTACCAAGCATGGCCTCAGGGGACGCTCCTTCCTTGTCGTTGGCATCAATGACTCACCCACTCTCTGGGTCGCAAACCACCGTGGTCCACCCACTATCTGGGTCGCAAACCACCTCCACGAGACCCACCCTTCATAGTGGTGTCTCTGCCACTGACTTCTCTCGAGCGCGACCTTTTCTATCGTGTCACCTCCGCATGACACCCTGAGACTCCGCTCCCACCACCAAGGTCCGTCCGGCAGCATTCTGCAACACCACGAGGCACATTCCCTCTGATACCACTTGTCGAGGACTGAGCGTCTCAGCACAGCAGTTCGCTCGTGCGGCACCCCAGCCCCCTCCAAGGCGGGTGGGGTTCAGCCGTCTAGCTCTTCATATGTGAGGTTCACTGGTTTCGTCCTGCCATGGACTCATCAGGAGAGTGACCCCAACTCCCAACCAGTGGTGTCAAGATTGACACGCACCATCCTCCTCTTTGTCGGGACGACTCCCATCTCTTAGATAGGGACTAACAAGATGAACCGCAGCTTTGATGTTCTTGCTGGTGTGGGACAGGACCCCCATTGATTGGGTCGTGACATATTGCTCTCATTAACTCTCTTTACAAAATTATTACTAAGCTTCTCGCCAACAGACTTTCTTCTATATGTTCTAAAATTATCTCTTGGAATCGGTTTGGTTTTATTAATGAAAGGTCTATTCAAGACTGCATTTGTCTTGCCTCGAAATGCACCAACTCTTTAAATAAAGTAAACAGATGAGGCAATATTGCGATAAAACTTGATATTATGAAAGTTTTTGATACCATTGATTGGAGCTTCATTTTTAAAGTTCTCTAAGATTTTGGTTTTAATGATACTTTCATTAGTAGAATAAATTCCTTTTACCTCGGCCATTATTTCCATTCTTGTTAACGGCTCTCCTAAAGGTTATTTTAAATGCACTAAGGGTGTCAGGCAAGGTGATCCATTATCTGCCATTCTTTTTGCTATTGCAGAAGATTATCTTAACAGATTGTTCACTCGCCTTATGGCTTAAAACAGGCTTAAACTCATTCAGGCGGCAGAAACCTAAATGTACCTACGCATCTTTTATACGCCGATGGTATTATCATGTTCTTACAAGGAGAGAAAAGAAACATTTAAAATCTAAAAAATGTCTTATCCCATTATGAAGAGATCTCTGGTCAACCTATTAGCTGAAACAAATCTTTTGTTTTCTTTGGAAAAAGCTTTTCACCTATTAGAAAAAATAACATCATCAATAATTTAGGCATCAAAGAAGGATCCTTCCCTTTCACCTACCTGGGAGTTCCCATTTTTTGGGGAAGGCCTAAATCCATGTACTTCACCACGGTTGTTGACCAGGTTATCAATCAACTCTCCTCTTGGAAAAGTACATCCCTCTTCATGGCTGGCAGAATCTGTCTTGTGAAATCTACCATTGTCTATAAAATGGTCTACTCACTGATGGTCTATAAATGGTCTGTCGGTCTCCTTAAAAAAATTAATGTTTACATCAAAAATTTTGTTCGGACTAGCAGCATTCTTGAAAGGAAGCTTGTTACCATCCTCTGGTCCACCTGTTGTAAACCTCTTGAAAAGGGTGGTCTTGGCATCAAAAATCTCAAACTCTTTAATGAGGTCTTTCAAGCCAAACTCACCTGGAGATTGATTAATAATAACTCTTGACTCCATTGCTTTTCTTAAAAATAGGTTCCTTGTGAAGTTAAAGAAGGGCAATTTGAACTATGTTAACTCTTTGATCTGGTCATCCATTAGACTTTCCTTCGCTAACATCATGAATAATGCTAGATGGATGGTTAGCGTAGATTCTTCCATGAATTTTTTGCTGGATAATTGGACTGGCACCCCCCTTATATCCATGTTATCTCCTAAATCCCCTCCTGATAACACCACCTGCACTATTAAGGATGTGATGCAATCTAGTTATTTCAATTTTCCAGATAATATCATGCATGTGGTTGATAATTACCCTTATTCTAACTCTGATGATTTCCTTATCTGGGAGTCTGCCCATAATGGTGTTCTTGACTCCAAAAGTTTTTACAACCACAATTTCACAAATTCAGACCCTATCTTCTGTTGGTTGAATTTCTTTGACAAATCTTGAATTAAACCCTCGAGACTCAATCTTGTTTGGTGTATTGCTCACAACCGCATTCCTACTGAGGTTTGTCTTCAGTCTTTTGGTATTCATCTTTGCTCTAAGTGTCACTTCTGTCACCAACATAGAGAGGATACCAATCATCTGTTCTTAACCGTTGTTGCTGAGCTCCTCCACGTGATCTGGTATGATAAAAATGCTATTATCCAAAACAACTGCTCATTTAATCTTAATGCAGGTCGCACGCGGATTCTCATCGCCATTAGGGATGCGGCCTCGATTCAAAAAGCTTATTGTGACAACACTGTTGGAGACTTTGCGATCCTTCACTGACTTAGGATCGAAGGTCTCCACAGGCATCTGAGGCGCACCTTTGAGGTGTTCTGGAAAGCTCTAATCCCAAGTTGGATCAAAGTAAATGTTGATGGAGCTTTCAAAGGCAATCTGGGACCTGCAGGATGCGGTGTTATCTTCAGAGACTTTCTTGGTCATTGTCATGGACGCTTCTTTGGCAGCTGCGGCTCGACCTCCCCTTTGGAAGCGGAAATGTTGGTTGTGATTCATGCAGTTGATTTTGTTAAACAAAAAGGCTGGAACAACATATGGATTGAAAGTGACTCAAACCACTATTGTCCATGCTATTTCAAATGGTGTGGTGCACCTTGTCTGGCCGCATACCATCCGTTGGATGAGCTACCTTACTTCGCTTTTGGAGATCAGATACATTGTCACTCATGTCTTTCGTGAAGCGAACATGGTTGCAGACGGTCTTGCCAATAAGGGAATCAACCAAAGCATTACTTGGCTCGATGGCCTACCTGTTGATCTTCTCCCTCTATATGAAAAAGATTGTAATAAGATCCCCTCCTTCATACTCTTGTAGTTCCTTTCTTTTTAATAAATTGATCTCTTATCTTTGAAAAAAAATAACATAATAATATATTATTAAATAATAATAAATAATACAATTGATGATTAATAAATATATTACCAATTAATAAATTACAAATAATTATATCAACAAAAATTTTACTCTAAGTTCTAACTATATTAATTACTCTAATAAATTAATAAGTGGCAATATATAATATTTTATATAAATTATGACATTTTAATTTAGTAATTATATTATTAATAATTATTTGTATTAAATATATTATTTATATATTATTGATTGCATATTAAAAATTATTAAACTATCAACTAATTATTAATAATCTAATAATATATAGAATAACAAAACAGAAAATAAAAAAATAATAATAATTACAAGGTGTGAACCGTGTTCACGCTTCCTATATCAATTTTTGTGTAGGAGCCTTGAACTCGCTCACACCTCTTTCCGGGCCCTCCGGAAGTGTGAATGCCGTTCACGCTTCCGGTACAAAGAGGGAAGCATGAATGATATGAAGTGGCAGTATGATAGATCACATATTGCAACACTCCAACTATATTGTACAAGTGTCATCAAAACAGAGCTGAGTCATAAGCTAGGGAGGAGCAGACTGACCAAAGAAGGCATAAGGCTCGAAGGATCTCGCAGATTGATCACTGTAAACTCCGGAAATGGCGCTGCCCTGCACTTCATTCGCCATATCCACATCCTTTCGATTGCCTTCCATATTAACAAGGAGAGTACAGGCGATGAGGGAGGCCGCAAGCCCAACTAGCGTAAGTTTCAGCCTCCCCAACAAAGGTTTCACCTGCACCTCACCGGACCATATCAATCAGGTTTGGGTAATAACAGCATTTCTGCTCATCTAACCAATGGATTCTCTCCTACATTGACTGATTTTAAGAAGATAAACATGACTTCAAAAGCGGCAGTTAATTTTGATTCATACAGATTATTTTGAAGTTTTTATGTTCATTTGATTTCCCAGAATCAAGCCAGTTCTTCAGGGATAGGTCGTGAACGTATCGATTTGAAGTTCATAAACAAAACTTCTGTTCGATTATCTTGCATGAACAAAATCGATGATAACAGTTATCAATAGTTGTTGTTCCATAATAAAGATGACTCACCGAGAATGAACCCAGTAATCGGTCACGCGCCAAAACTTCAGGGGTCTTCACCCAAACCTGCAAGGAAAATCAATTCAGACACGGATACTCCTATAGTATCTGCAATATATGATCCCCGTATACAGAAACAACTTAATTCTTCATCTCACGAAGTTCTAATCGAGAGGACAAAACAAACAAGTAAACAAAACACCCAATTTATTTATTTATTTATTTTCAGTGATCCATTGCATCATTATCATTCAATGTGCATGGTTGTGTGCAACATCTTCCGATAAGTTTCCAACGTTCATTTGTTACAAGAAAACAATTACTGTGGGGGGGAAATGAATGAACAAAGGACTCAAATCCTCTGCACATCTCAAAGGAGATGCATGCGGAAAATGATTTAAATTTAAGAAAATACAGTCTGTCACATCAAATTTATATTTTTCTGAAGTTTGAAGTAGATGCACTGTGTGCATCTCCCCTGAGATGTGCAAAGGATTTGGCTTTGATGAATGAATAGTGAGAAAATCTCATAAGGATGGTGGGTGGGTGCATCCCAAAAATAAAACTTCCGGACATAATTGCCTCACCTTTTAAGTGGAAAAACAATCGTATTATATTTTTTTAATATTATATATATACATTACTTTTGAGCCGAATACCTTAGGAGGGCCCAGAGACTTTATATTAGAGGGTGGCCCAGAAACCTTACATTTAAGGATGGCCTGAAGACATGGATATTCGAGGGCTGACATGGAGCTCCTAACTGTGCCTGCTTGGATTGGTTTCACTTGAAGATATATTGGAGGCCCTTGCAGTTGAGGGTGACCCAAACACCTTAAAATTTGAGGGTTGACCCGGAGACCCCAACAGGGTTTGCTTCAGATCAAGCCCATTAAGGATAGCAAGGAGGTCCTTCATAGCCCGGAAACACATTGATATTATGATAAAGATGGTGGAGCCCATGGGCACAGCTGGGTAGCAATCAGGGGCATAAGGGCCATTGCATAAGAAGAATACAGCCTGGGCAAGGCAAGTTATTAGGGAGGTTAGAAAGGGTCCCACGCCAGAAATAAGGGGGAGGCTGCCAGGCTGTTATAAAGAGGGGGAGGGAGGGGGCTGGAGAGAGGGAGGAGAAGAGATGGTATGGAATCAGCCTCTGGCTTGGGAATCGGCCATTGCAGCTTAGGTGAGGAGCAGCAAGCTCTCTCAAAAATACGTTCAGGTCCTCATCCGAGCAGGCGACCTCAGCCAGCAAATCCCATTCTTCCTCTGCCGACTCTCATACGGCACAATTGCGCGCAGCTGTTCTCACCCTGCGGGATCACGAACTTCCGGTTACGTTCGCGGGGAGGAGCACCCTGCTGATCTCACTTGCGCGCACGGAGACAACACCGTCGGAAGGAGGCATGCAGGAAGGAGGCACGCTACCAGAAAAAAAAATGTTGCCCGTGCCCAGAGGAAACGCGCCCGACCGCCCGACCGGTTTCAACTAACAGAGGCGTTGCGACCTGCCGTCGGCTCGCAGTTGAGGAGGTGCGCCCTGCCATTCTTCCTCTGCCGGAACCGTCTCGTTGATCGGAGGCTGACGGTGCACTTTCAGTGGCTCACTCGCGAGAGTGACCTACTGTTCTTACTCTGGATGCTTTCTCGAACAGGGTGCGCACTGTTATCTCCCGACCAACCAAGCTATGCACTGCTGTGATTTCACTCGAACGAGGCGCGCAGAACGATTTTCTTCTCAAAGTCGGCTCCCAGTTGAGGAGGTGCGCCCTGCCATTCTTCCTCTGCCGGAACCGCCTCGTTGTTCGGAGGCTGACGGTGCACTTTCAAAGGCTCACTCGCGACAGTGACCTACTGTTCTTACTCTGGATGCTTTCTCGAACAGGGTGCGCACTGTTATCTCCCGACCAACCAAGCTATGCACTGCTGTGATTTCACTCGAACGAGGCGCGCAGAACGATTTTCTTCTCAAGTGGACTACTGGACGATTTTTTCGGAGGAGAGCGCTACCAGCTCGCGACCAGAGGCAACGCGCCCAGCCGCACGACACGCATGACCAGCTTCGACTCAGAGGTGATCCGCATGACAACCTGCCACCAGCTTCATCTTGATCCCTTAGAGAATTGGCTGCAACACCTTGAAGGAGCAGCATTCCATCTGACGTCCGCAGTACATTCATCTATGAAGGAGCGAGCAGACTTCCAGAATACCCTGTCCAGTATGTTGCGTCGCTTGGATAAGAAGTTTCCGCTGCAGCGGGCACCACTGCTGTCTATGTCGACCAGCCTGCCTGAGGCACACTCAGCGATGACAGGTGGAACACTGATTCCAGGAAAAAATCGGCAAGAGCATGCCAATTTTCCCACGTACCTCACCCATGTCGTCCCACGCCCAGAGCAATTGCCACAGCAGTACCCAGCCCCACCTTCAGTGACGACGGCCTTACCTGCGGCTTCGTCTGCTGCATTGGGCCCCTTCAAGGTACAGGGGCATGACGCACGTATGGCCGCACATCCATCAAGTCTCGCCTAAGACCAGTACGTTGCGGCGCACCGAGTCCAACTACCCGTCTTCGATGGCTCTACCCCAAGTGGCTGCATTGCGCGAGCTATTTTTTTAAAATCGACAATCCTATTGTTCGCACTGATTGGCCTCCTCAGGAGGCAACACCTGTGCGCACTCACCAAAATTTGCAAGTACCATTTGCCCAGTTCAGCTTTGAAGGACCCGCACAGCATTAGCATATGTCTCTGTTCTCAACCCACCAATATTTGTCTTCAGATGGTTGCGAGGACCAGTTGCACGGGACTACTCTGAAGGAGGGGACAGGTTTGGGGTTCCAGCTCCATACAGTCCAAAGGAGCATCTAGAAGATCGTATGGCATGCCTCGGCAGAAAGGGGACATGTTAATAGACCACAACAGTTCGGTTCTATGGCAGCGGTGCTGCTTGCTTCTGCCCAAAGCCCAAACGCAAGGAAGCGTATCTGGAAGATCGTCACGAACCAAGCCGAAGTGTCATTCGACCCAACATCCAACCCGACCCATGACAAGGCCTGAAGAGTGTTCCCGATCCCCACGGGCTGGCAACTAGTGTTTGGGTATCAATAATAAACTTTTGGAAACGATTTCACCCATTTATATAAACATGAACCAACAGAAATAAACACCACCACGATAAATAACTAAAGCCAAACAAGGCATAACAATTTTGAGATTCAAAGTTTTACAATTCAAACCACCACCAAAAGTACACCAATGGAAAGGGAAACTCAAAACAATCCCAAAAACCTATGTGCGACATGAGGGGCATCACCCTCAAGCCACCACCATCGACACCTGCAACAATAAGAACTCTAGCAACCGGGATCCACCATCATCACCACGACACATCTTGCCTTTACCTAGGTCATACATAACAAAGGCTAAATACACCCAAAGGTGTATGCAAAATGTGAGCCAAAGCCCAGTAGGCTGCTACCCAAAAGAAAGGATTTCATGCTACAATATTAGAAGACAATTTAACATGCATATTTATGTAAAACCTTTGAAACATTTTTAAGAAAACATTTTAAGGAAAGACCATTCTCAAGGAAACTCTTTCAAAGAAAACTATTTCTAAAAGAAGCTTTCTCAACATTAAACTTTCTTTAAAAGCCGCAACACACCCAAGGTCCAACGTATACTGATGGATGGCACCACAACATATAAGCATCATGTCACATTAGAGCACTATAGGTAAATCCCTAAGGGTAGCTAGCACAAGTGGAACTCTAGAAACCTCGTACCTCGATGAAACGTGGTATAGCAACCACAACCATCAGTTTTCTCGTGCAAGAGCCACTAGGAGGGAACATCCTATGAGCCTAGTGGTCTTCAATCATCATCATAGTTTAGTTAGTGTTGTAATCCTCAATCATGCTAAGTGAATCTAAGCTTAGTGGAACTCTAGAAACCTCGTACCTCGATGAAACGTGGTATAGCAACCACAACCATCAGTTTTCTCGTGCAAGAGCCACTAGGAGGGAACATCCTATGAGCCTAGTGGTCTCCAATCATCATCATAGTTTAGTTAGTGTTGTAATCCTCAATCATGCTAAGTGAATCTGAGCTTTGCCACTTCCAAATCAACTAGCGTCAATCCACTAGAAGAATATGGGGTTGCCACTTCTGAATCACTAGCGTACTAGTTCTAGTTTGTCCACCTAGGTACCCGGGATTTCCTTTGTGCTCAATTTCTCATTTCACATGTCACGCAATTCATCACTTTCACATATACATGTCAAACATTATAAACACACCGGGAAATCACCACTTTCACAAACCACCGCATGGAAACCACCATTTTCCATAAACAAACCACTTTTCATTTTACACACACCAAAACTATTTGAAAATACGTTTTCAGACCACTTACACGCTTCATGAAACCCATTTGGCAACATTACAAAAAAAACACATGATCCATTCAATCATTTCCCTGGGCCAAGCCCCTTTCAAATCCACACATAAACCCAATTTACTTTAAAACATGCTTCCGTTATTTACACAATTCATATTTCATGTTAAAGGTGTACAAGAAGCCATCATGGCATAAAAATCCATTTCTTTTGAAAACTCACTTTCAAATCCATTCGCACCTCAAATGACTTTGAAAACACATTTTGCACCTTTCAAACAAACCATGAAACACTTCCACAAAGCACCACAATAAGGCACACTCATTATCCTTTGTAAAAATTCATTTCCATCACATAAGCATGTCAAACCTTTCCAAAACACATTTCACACCACAAAAATAAATCATAGAGCACATATAATTAACCAAGCAAGCATATCAAATCATCTAAAAATGTTAGAGCATGGAACCACCTACCTCACACTAGGAAACATCCGGAAATTAGTGCGAAACTGCAACTGCACCACCGCAAGACCCTAACAAGGCAAGATTTAACAACAAACATCAAGATATCACTCAACAACACAAGATCGAACCTTCTCTAGGTCAAACACCCCGCTGAAAATTGAGAACCCAAGAGAGGAGGAAAACCCTAGAAAGAGGGAATAAACCAAGAGAGAAACCACATACTTAAAGTTTCTTATCAGGGTCAAAACCACCCAAAGATTGAAGCCCAAGAGGTCCAAGGAAGCTTGGAGGGGGCTTCGATGTCTGAAAATCGCATATGGGCCGAATGGGAGGGGTTTAGGGTTAAATCCCGAGAGGACACAAAAGGAATTTTCAGATTTTTAATAACCTGAACAAGTCACACGGTTTGCCCGCACAGTTTGTCAAACTGTGTATCAACCGTGTGCCCCTTGCTATCCAAAAGAAACAAGGCGCACGATTAGCCCGCACAGTTTACAAACTTTGCGCTAACCGTGCGGTTAGCCACTGTACAAAAACGTCACCAGGCCGCACGGTTTGACAAACCATGCGCCAACCGTGCGCTTCATGCTGCCAACCCAAAAACTTACATTTTTCACCAAAAGCTAATGAATAACCTTGGGACCAAAGATAAACAAAGAATCATCTCAAAGCTCAAACTCATCACACCCGGAACTCGAGAAACCGAGATCCAAAAATAAACCAGGACAAATGACGAAAACAAAATCTCAGGTGTGACAATTCTCCCCGCCATAACGCTTTTTGCCCTCGGAAAGTCATTCCAAGATTTGATCCGAAAACAAAAACCGATACTCATCCACAACTCAAGAAAATCCCTCACAAACATCAAAATGAGGAGAAAGCAAGAACGCCTCGAACGAAAACAGAGGTTTCATAAGATTTAACTCGGGAGGCCAAAATGGACTCCCAACCATACGCCTTCTTCCCCTAGAAAGCCACAACACCTCCAGTTGATTGATCAAAAGAAAAAGAATTCTCACAACGCATAATCCAACCTCTCGAGCCAATGACACTTTAGAAGTTACCAAACGAAACTCATACCTCTTATCTGAAATGAACAACGAACCCAAACCACTTCTCGATGAACACTTTCACCACCTTACTTCCGCAAAACCGTTGGCCGCACCCCAACCCCCAACGTTTACCCCCAAGGGACTCAAAATTAGATAGCTCTAAACAAGACTACCCACTGCCAAGTCAGCACCAAAAACTAAACAGGGTTATCAGCACGGGGAGGCCCGAACGGACTCCCCACCATAGATTCAAACTAGCACTGATTTACTGCAAAAAAAGTTTCAACAAGACCCGCGGTGGGTCTCCCAATCATAAGAACTAACCAGCTTAACCAACCAGCACAGAGCGACACAGGAAACCCCACATGGGCCACCTTAGGAAATTCTCCGCACAGACCAACAAACCCCTCCACGAGGGTTCCGACGAAAGAAACTCTGAACCAAGCGAACGGGACGTGATCATCCCCAGATGAGCACAAACCAAAACCGGAACCGATTCACAAGGCTGACCACACAAGGACAACCAAACAGAGATTCACATCCAAAGAAGCAGAACCACAAGAACTTCAAAGACGCGAGGCCACCCCACCTCCTCACAACCAAAGAGGAGCCTTCAAACCACATGGGCCGCAACGAGGAAACGAGGCCTCTATGTCTCTTTCCTCCAAACAGGACCATTTAAGACGAAACAGCTACACAATAAGCTTAAATTGTCTTCATTTCCCGTACTGAAGACAAAAGCTAGACCAAGGTCCCTCACACCCCTGGAAATCTTGGTTGGGCGCGAGCTTTACACTGGGGCCTATGGCTGGAGCCCTGATGTTTGAAACATCTCTTACCTCGCAGCCAGAAGGTGACAATCCCCGACCAGAACACTTTCTTTGGTTCCATGAGCAACCACAACATTTCAGGCAGAACCAAAAGAACACAACACCCCTCGAGACTCACCTTGCTCCAACGTGGCACTTTCACCAAGATAGGGACTTAAAAGATGCACACACATCATCCTCTTTCATCCTAACGAAAAGGAGGAGGAACAAAGAATACACGGGAGACACCTTCATTTAGAACGGAGAAATTTGGAATTTCCGAAAGAACACACGCTCCCATTAAAATGGAAGTTCACAAAATATCCCACAACATCCACTCTTGCGTTTTTATAGAAAATACGACACCAAACACGGCCATTACAACTAGAGAAGCATTACGAATAAAGGGACTTCAAACCGAGCCCCAAACAGCACACTACTCCTGCAAACGGGCAAGGGTGTTTTTCGAAGGAGGACCCAACTCAACAACGCCTCCTGGAAACACCCCAACAGAACTGTTGCAAGTGACTTAGGCGTCCATAAGCACGGCAGGTCTTCGGAGCATTCAGACACGACGGTTTCTTATGACCAGACTTGCCACACTGATGGCACAGCATGGTCCTACGCTCGAAAGGAGCTGATGAAAGATCCACATGCCTTTTAAAACCCCGGTCAGCACCAACAGATTCAGACCTCTTTCTATTACGGGAATTCCCCCCACCACTTCCAAACTAGACTTTCAAGCATGAAGGTGGCAAACTTCACCTTCAACGACTCGTACAACTCGAGGAAACTAAAATTTCCTTCAATTTCCCAAATTCACTCTTCCGCTTCGAGAGGATCCCATAACCGAAAAAGAGAGGTGGATTTAAATTCCGAAACTCAAGAAGGTCCTTACGTTGATCAACTGGAGGGTCTGCTACCGGTGGGCTACCAGTGGCCGCACCTTGAATATGCATCGAATCTTATGGGGGCGTACACTTAGCCAACAAGGAAACCGAGAGCCCGATCAAACCAATCCCTCAGCCAAAACTTACCACAAACAAACTCCGAACACACAAGGAAACCAACTCAAAGGCTACCCAAAACGTTTTTCAAAAAAAAAACCACTGACCATTATTTCAAAACCAACCCATCGACAAGGACTCAAACTCAAAACACCAATCAACGAAGAAGAATTCTCAAGCTCAAAACACCTCGCAAGCAACATTCCCAAATTACATGAAGACACACCACACAACCACTGGTTATCAGGACGTCACACATCCCTTTAAAAGCGCTTTTGAAAATAAAACAAGTTTGATGGGTTGCACACTCACCAAAAATATTCCATGGATCCTCACACATGCATATTCTCGTGTCAAACCAGACACTCATCTACTTTTCCACATATATCCATGCATGTGGTGTCACGACCCGTCCCAGAGGGGCCCGTGTCATGACTACCCCAAGCTCGCCTCTCATAGGTCAGGGGCTGACGACTAGCACCGAGTAGGCATATCCCACAAATGGGAGGCATTTGCCTAAGTATCTGTACACACGCACACGTCTCCAAGCAAAAGTGTTGAAACTGAAAACACTAAGAAAACAAACGGGCATACCACTAAGATACTAACACAGAGTACGATAGTAGAAAATTGAAAGTAAACGAGGCCAGAATACAAGCCCAACAAAAGGAAAAGTAAAAAGGTACAAGTCTCTGGAACTCCTCCGCGAAAAACCCTACTTGAAGTGTAGGTCTGTAACAGCTGTCTAAAGCCGCAGAAGCACACCTCGTATGTCGGGTCTCTCTAAGCACCACCTGGCCCTAGTCCACCAAAGATTCCGTCAAAGCGTCGATCGTCTGCACAAGACACGACACGTGTTGGCAAAGCTCGTGCAGGGGTGAGCAAAACAATACTCAGTAGGACACCCCAAAACACGAAGTAAAAGACTGCAAAGGAAACATCACTAAGAGGATACAATCATCTCATCGCAGGTATATGTCTACAACAAATATAACAAGAACATCCAGGTATACTCATAAGGGATTTCAAGACTCAGGGTCTCCTCCACTGTCAGCCATATGGTTCAGTTTGTAGCACGCTCGTTCCGGGAGATCTCACTCCTCAAGCCATCTGATAGTAAGCACGTAAAACAGGTCTACCAAAAGTATCTAAGAGAACACATGGTCTCGATACGTCTCGAAGTTTGCCTGAGACATCCGGTCTCTCTAAGACACGGAGTCTCGATATCACAACCAATCATTAACCACAGGATTCTGCACGAGGCACGCTCGTTCCGGGATAACTCACTCTTCGAGCCTTGATGTCATCGGGGACTCTTACAAAGAAGTCCCGCTAATTTGGGCCCCGCCAAAATTGAAATACACTGGTCAAAGTCATGATATACAGAGAGGAGATTCATCCCAGAGAATACCGACAACCCAATCCATATTAATCAACAACGTAGGGGATTCTTCTCAGAGAATACCGACAACCCTACCGATGCGGCTCGTAACGTAGGGGATTCTCCATCGAGAATACTGAGAACCCTACCGATACGGCCCACTAGATGGAGGATTAACGCCCTGCGCTCGGAGGTCACGTTAATTCCCACAAAACTCCATCAGGGGTGATAGAGCATCGCTCCAGTTCCAAAGAGGGATGCCATAACTCTATTCGGGACTTGGCCTCTAGAGGGGATTGATGTCCAGTGATGTGGACGCAATGTCGCACAGAACCCTCAAGGGAATAACCGAAGGAAACTCCGCACCTACACTGGTTCATACTAAAAACCCACCAAGCCATCTTAAAAGGACCGCTTCGTCGCAAGGGTCCCAACGCCGCAGACGTCTCGTCAAACGGACTTTTCGTTTGAAAGTTACGCTCTTTTTTTATAAAAAGGGCCCAGTTGGGTCCGGGTCCGACACGACCCGGCGGGTCCGAACCGCCCCGTTGGGCCGAGCGGCCCAGTTCCTCCAGCCAGGCCCGCGCGTGCGGGCCGGTTTCTTCCCGCCGGGCGTAGCCCACCCAAGTCGCGCCCCGTCCAACCGACGCAATCGCTGCCTGGGCACCCGGGGTCACGCGATGTCGGTCCGCGTCCACGCGGTCCCGGACTGCGTGCCTCCACCTGGCTGACGCGGCGCTCGCCGCGTCGCCAACTCGCCGCCGTCGCGGCCCGCTTGGTCGCGGCTCCCGATCGCTGCCCGCAGCCAGCCCTACTGCGGGCCGTCCCACCGCCGCGGCCCCGCCTAGACCGCAGGATGCCGCCGTCGTCGGTCGTCCTGCCGGGTCCGCCTGGCCCGGCCACCTCGTCGGGCCGGTGCCGCCTCCGCCGCCAGCCGCCCCGTCGCGGTTTAGGATCACGCCCAAAATGGACGGATCTTGGCCTTGTTCGTGTCGACCTTGATCCGTCCAATTAGATGAAGAACGAAGGGGAAGAATAAACAATTTCTATCATTAATCAACCCGATAACAATTCCCGCAATGGAATAAGCTCAACCCGCAATACGCACGACCTATGGATTAATCTGTTCGTCGATTATTCCACGTTTATTGTAGGGATAATTCACGGGAAGGAGAATCAAACAAAACTCACTCTACCTGGAGTTTGGATCAATCGGTGAAGAACGTTCGTCGTCGACGGCGATCCGTCCACGAGCAATCTCAATCCGTCGTCTCGTCGTCGTTCGTCGTTCGCCAACGAGAGGTTTTGTCAACGCTTTTGTTCTCCAGAGCTTCCAGGGAATTTCTCCAGGATTGTGAATTTAATCCTGCATCTCTGCCTAGCTGTTAAATGAAGAAAACACGTTTCAGCGTTGCTGCGTCGTTGTGTTGCAGTGTCGCCACGCTATTTCATTTATGAAAGAAAATAGGTTGCCCTATTGCGGCGTCGCTGCGACGCTGCAAAACGTCAAAAGAAATAAAATAAACTTTTTAAGTTCATTTTATTTTCCTTTAGAACGTTCAAAAATTATCCTTCGCAGTCGACCTGCGCCGGTCGATGTTAGACATCACCAAAGGAAAACACCCCCTTACGAACTCAACGGTGGTCTCGGATTTCAAATCCGAGTTACCGTTGAGTTAGTAGGATTTTAAAAATAAAATTATTTTATTTTATTATTTTATTTATGGTTGTCATTTTCGGATTTTCCTACATAAAATTTGCGCCGACTAAAGTTAAGTCACGCCTTGGGTAAAGTAACTGTTCTGAGCTCAACGGTGCCCTCGGATTTCGGATTCGAGCACCAGTCTCCTTAAGGCTTTACGTCCCCGAAAGCCAAAACAAAGGCTACTCAAAAAGATTAAGGTACTGAGCACGAATCTGAGTCTCCCGCTCCCAAGTGCTCTCCTGGAGATTCATGTGGTGCCACTGAACACACACCAAAGGAATCAACCGTCCACGAAAGATTCGCCCCTGTCGATCCTCGATGTCCATCGGGTACTCCGCAAAAGTCATCTCAGTCAATGACATGCGATGAATCATGCACGTATCTCCTCAGCTGAGACCCGTGGAATACATCATGTACCCGGTCCAACTGCGGGGGTAGAGTCAAGCGGTACGCCACCTCACCAACTCTACGCAGTATCAGGAAACGACCGATGAACCTCGGAGATAACTTGTCGTCTCGGCCAAATCTTGATATCTCGCATCGAAGAGAGACTCAAAGGAACACATGGTCTCCCTCCTCGAACTCTAAAGGCCTTTGTCGCCTGTCAGCATAAGATTTCTGACAGCTATGTACAGTCTTCATCCGCTCCTGGATAACCAGCACCTTCTCTGTAGTCGTCTGCACCAACTTCGGGCCCATGAGTGCCGACTCTCCTAGGTCAGTCCAACAAAGTGGTGACCTGCAGGGTCGCTCGTACCAAGGCTCGCATAGTGTCATACCGATAGTGGAAAGGTAGCTGTTGTTGTACGCAAACTCCACTAGAGGTAGGCGATCCTCCAAACTACGGCCAAAACTTTAACATGCAAGCCCGTAGAATGCTCTCCAGAACATAAATGGTCCACTCAGTCTAGTCGTCCGTTTGTGGGTGAAACACTGTGCTCAAGTGCAGCCGAATCCCAAACACCTCCTGCAATCCCTTCTACAACCGAGATGTAAGGCGAGCATCACGATCTAAAACTATCGTCGAAGGAACTCTATCAACTATCTCGTGCACGTAGAGGCGTTCCAAACTCTCTATTGAACTCTGCTCCCGAAAAACTCAGAAGTAGACCATCATGGTGAGTCAGTCAACAAATCACCCAGATGGCATCGTGTCCCCTGAACGTACGTGGTAAACCCGTCACGAAGTCCATCGATATCTCATCCCACTTCCACTATGGCACCTCAAGGGGTTGAGTTAAACTCGTTGGAACCTGATGCTCAGTCTTCACTTGTCGGCAAGTAAGGCATCGAGATACAAACTCTGCAACTTCTCTCTTCATCTCTGACCACAAAACTGACGTCGGAGGTCCTGGTACATCATTGTCACTCCTGGATGTACCGTTAAAGGGGATTCATGAACTCCCTCAGAACCTCCTCTCGCAACGCCACTGGTATCATTGTGCGTCCTCTGAAAAGAACGTGCTCCCCACCTTTTGAATATCCATCAGGGGCATGCCCTTGTGGACATTTGAGCACGTAGAGCCTCACAGTCGGCATCCCTAAGTCGCGCCTCCCTGCCTCGCTGTAAAAGTGGAGGGGTGACAACCATCGACTGGAGGTAAGTTGTTCCATCTCCACCCACAAATGATATTTGTAACAAGACCAACTGCTCTGATGCCTTGTTCAATAACTACAAACTGGATCTCCTGCTAAGAGCATCTGATTCCACATTCCCCTTCCCATGAGCATAGACAATCTCTAAGTCATAGTCCTGAAGGAACTCTAGTCATCACCTCTGTCTCGAGTTCGGATCCTTCTGAGAGAAGATATACTTGACTCTTGTGGTCAGAGTAGACGATAAACCGCTCGCCCATCAGGTAGTGTCGCCATATCTTCAATGCAAAGACTACCGTTGTCGTGGGTCGTGTAATTCTGCTCATGTGGTCTCAACTGGCGCGAACCATAGGCAATCATCGCTTGCCTCTGCATCAGGACACAACCAAGTTTGGTCCCTGATGCATTACAGAACACTACGTACTCGACTCCCTCCTCTGACAAACTCAAGATCAGGGCGCTCGTCAAACTCTGTCTCAACTGATCGAAGAGGTCATCGATCCTTGACAGTGGATACTCGTTCTCCATGGTCACATGGTTAAAGCGTCGGTAATCCACACATAACCTCAAACACTGGGTCTTACTAAGCCCATCCTCTGCAAGTCCTCCAACTACACCCTCAATTCGCGAAGCTCTGTGGAAGCCATCCGATATGCTGATGCTGATATCGATGTCATTCCGGGGTGTAAAACAATGCAGAAGTCTATCTCCTTGCAGGGAAGTAATCCGAGAACATCTTCAGGAAAGACGTCCTCGTATTCTACCACTACTGTTGGAAACTTGAAAACTCATAACATCTAGTACTCTGAGGGTAAGGCTAGCTGACTCATGAGTGATCGGTTGCACCCTCCTAGCATGAGTCCATCCCGTGCTGTCTGGGTTTCCTTTTTCGCCGACCAAGGAAAACCTGGTTCCATCTCTGCGGACATACTGCACCATTTGCCTAAAGCAGTCAATCTGAGCATGGACTGTTGATAACCAATTCATACCAAGAATGACGTCAAGGTCTCGACGCTGCCGCCAAGAAGTTCCAACTGAAACTCTCGCCTCAAGGTTTAGATCACACTGTCGGCATAAGTATGATTATCGAGTCTCCTCCCGTAGGTATCTCCAGACATAAGGGTCAAATCAACAGTTTAACCGAAAACTCTAGGTCTTGAACAAGATTTGTGACAAGAAAGAATGATTAGCACATATGTCTATTAATACGGCAGCTAAGAGTAGACACAGACCGTACCTCGAATCATTCCTGGAGCCCTTGGGTCATATGCCTCGACCGCATGCAGTTGTCACCTCCCTTGTCTTCCAGCTCCCTGAGCCTAGTATGGACCACATAGGGGTGGTGGTGGTAACGTGTCGAAATGTATACCACCTTCTGCTGCTTTCCCAGCTCCTCTACCACGTCTGCCGCCCTGCAGATCCATTTGTTCCAGTCAATGTCTCTTCCTCGGTGGCTCATCCACCGTTTCCCTGTCAGCAGTACGACGGGCTGGACAATCTCTAGTGAGATGTCCCCAGCCGTCACATGAAAAGCATTGCCTCTCTCCAAGCCAACTGGACTCACCCTATAAGCCCTGAGCTATAGATCCCCTACCTTGGGACCTCCTCTCGGAACATCTCACATGTCCAGTCTCTGAGACTGACGTCGGTTTCATGCTCTTGATATCTTTGCCCCTGCTTGCCCACTGCTGACATTCACTGGCTGTATCCGCTCAGCCAAAGGACTTTCAACCACAAAGGTTTGATCTAGCACCCAATATAAGTAGGAATGCACAGAGGAATAACACTGGCTCGGATGTCCCTAAACACATCTTGCTCGAAGGTCCGAGCCCTGAAGCACTGGTCGTGCATCGTATTCATCGAGTAGCTGGAAAGATCGGTATGCCTCAATGAATACTCAGATACCGACATGTCGTCCTGCCGGAACTGTAAAAGCTCTTAGGCACGCATAGCCCTTAGCTTCTAAGGTGAGAACTCCTCTAAAAAAGGTTCTCAAACTCTGTCCACGGAAGAGTCACCTCATCGTAAGATCGGGTAATTTAAACCCCACCATCGCCCTGCCGAGCCGCGTAGAAGGCTCGCCGCCAAGACCACCATCTGATCTGTCGGTGCCCTGACTGGACGAAAAACTCAGTCACCACCTCAAGTCAGTCCTCAGCCACCTGAAAGTCGGGCTCACCTCGAAACCTAAGGGGTCTCTGTCGCTAAAACTCGTGAAGTGCGCTCAGCCTGCGCATCTCATCCGCTGGTACTACGGGTACCATGTGCTACTCTACAGGTGGTGGTATAACTGGTACACCACTCGGAGGTGTTGTCTCTGATACAAATCTTTGTACCGATATCTCGTTACCTCGCGGATCATCCTCGTGATCACGTGGTGGAATCATGACTGGCTGTTTACGTGGAAGCATCTTGAAGTAAAACAAGATGTATCACGGTCAATAAAGTATACCTGGTGAGCTGTCTCAAGGACATGGAAAACACAACCCAATCCTATATGAGGCATGAACCATCATTTTTCCCCTGCAACTAGTGTTCTCATGTACCAAGTCGAAAAGCAGAATTCAGGGTCCTAGTGTATGGATACGTCGATCGCCGCACCAACACTGGATTCCCTGACCTAAAAGTCGAACTCGAAACATTTAACACTGTTGCCCCAAACCAAAACACACAGACTCTTGGTCCTTAAGATAGAATCGACCTCCTATGATACCACTCTGTCACGACCCGTCCTAGAGGGGCCCGTGTCGTGACTACCCCAAACCCGCCTCTCATAGGCCAGGGGCAGGCAACTAGCACCGAGTAGACATATCCCGCAAATGGGAAGCATTTGTCTAAGTACCTGTACACACGCACACGTCTCCAAGCAAAAGTGTTGAAACTGAAAACACTAAGTAAACAAACAGACATACCACTAAGATACCAACAGAGAGTACGACGATAGAAAATTGAAAGTAAACGGGGCCAGAATACAATCCCAACAAAAGTAAAAGTAAAAAGGTACAAGTCCCTGGAACTCCGCAGAAAACCCTACCTGAATGGTAGGTACAGAACAGCTGTCTGAAGCCGCAGAAGCACACCTCGTTTGTCGGGTCTCTCTAAGCACCACCTGGCCCCGGTCCACTAAAGACTCCGTCAAAGAATCGATCGTCTGCACAAGACACGACACGTGCTGGCAAAACCCGTGCAGGGGTGAGTAAAACAATACTCAGTAGGACACCCCGAAACACGAAGTAAAAGACCACAAAGAAAACATCACTAAGAGGATACAGTCAGCTCAACGCATGTATATGTCTACAACACATATAACAAGAACATCCAGGTATACTCGTAAAGGATTTCAAGACTCAAGGTCTCCTCCACTGCTAGCTATATGGTTCCGCTCATAGCACGCTCGTTCCAGGAGATCTCACTTCTCGAGCAATCTGATAGTAAGCACGTAGAACAGGTCTACCAAAAGTATCTGAGAGAACACCCGGTCTCGATACGTCCCGAAGTTTCCCTGAGACATCTGATCTCTCTAAGACACGGAGTCTCGATATCACCACCAATCATTAGCCACAAGATTCTGCTTGGGCCACCTCGTTTCGGGAGAACTCACTCCTCGAGCCTTGATGTCATCGAGGACTCTTACAAAGAGGTCCCGCTAATTTGGGCCCTGCTCAAATTGAAATACACCGGTCAAGGTCATGATATACAGAGAGGGGATTCTTCCCAGAGAATACCGACAACTCAATTCGTATTAATCCACAATGTAGGGGATTCTTCTCAGAGAATACCGACAACCCTACCGATGCGGCTCGTAACGTAGGGGATTCTCCACCGAGACTACCGACAACCCTACCGATACGGCTCACTGGATGGAGGATTAATGCCCTGCGCTTGGAGGTCGCGTCAATTCCCACAAAACTCCATCAAGGGTGATAGAGCATCGCTCCAGTCCCAAGGAGGGATGTCATAACTCTATCTGGGACTTGGCCTCTAAAAGGGATTGATGTCCAGTGATGTGGACGCAATGCCGCACAGAACCCTCAAAGGGAAAAACCAAGGAAAACTCCGCACCTACACAGGTTCATACTAAAAACCCACCAAGTCACCCCAAAAAGACCGCCTCACCGCAAGGGTCCCAACGCCGCAGACGGCTCGTCAAACGGTCCTTCCATTTGAAAGTTACGCTTCTTTTTGTAAAAAGGATCCAGTTGGGTTCGGGTCCGACGCGACCCGGACGGGCCAACCTGACCCGGCCGGGCCGAACTAACCTGACCCAGTTCGGCCGACACGACCCGGTTCAGTCTGGGCCGATCTGAACTGGCCCGTCGGGCCGCACGGTCCTGCCCACCCTGGTCGCGCCCCCTTTGGCCGACGCGGTCACCGCCCGTTCGCCCGGGGTCTCGCAGTGCCTGTCCGCGTCCACGTGGTCGGTCAGCCTCCTCGCACGCGGTCCCGGACCGCGTGCCTCCACCTAGCCGAAGTGGCGCCTGCCGCGTCGCCAGCTCGCCGCAGCCCGCCTGGCCGCAGCTCCCGATCGCCGCCTGCAGCTGTAGCCACTGCGGGCTCCCGCCGCCGGCCTTGTCGTCGCCGCTCGCGGCCTGCCCTATCGCGGGTTGTCCCGCCACCGCGACCCCGCCTGGACCGCAGGATATCGCCGCTGTCGGCCGTCGAGCCGACAGCCATCCAGCCGGGCCCGACGGCCTCGCTCCATCGCGCTCCACCTGAAACGGCCGAAGTCGCCGCCTCCGGCCACCGCCCCACGCTTCTGCCGCCATACGCTGTCGCGGTTTAGGATCACCGTCTCGGATTGTAAAACACGAGGAACGAAGAACGAGAGAGAGACAAACACATAAACACCCAAAATGGACAGATCTTGGTCATGTTCGTGTCGACGTTGATTCGTCCATGTTACATGAAGAACGAAGGGGAAGAATAAACAATTTCTATCATGAATCAACCCGATAACAATTCTCGCAATGGAATAAGCCCAACCCGCAATACGCACGACTCGTGGATTAATCCGTTCGTCGATTATTCCACGTTTATTGTAGGGATAATGAACGGGGAAGGAGAATCGAACAAAACTCACACCCTACCTGGAGTTTGGATCGATCGTTGAAGAACGTTCGTCGACGACGGCGATCCGTCAACGAGCGATCTCAATCCGTCGTCTCGTCGTCGTTCGTCGTTCGCCAATGAGAGGTTTTGTCAACGCTTTTCTTCTCCAGAGGATTGTGAATCTAATCTTGCATCCCTGCCGAGCTGTTAAATGAAGAAAACGCGTTTCAGCGTTGATGCGTCATTGTGTTGCAGCGTCGCCACGTTGTTTCATTTATGAAAGAAAACGAGTTGTCCCGTTGTGGCGTCGCAGTGTCGTTGTGATGTTGCGAAACATCAAAAGAAATAAAATAAACTTTTAAAGTTCATTTTATTCTCTTTTAAAACTTCCAAAAATTATCTTTCGTAGTCGACCCGCTCCACTCTGGTCGATGTTAGACCTCACCTAAGAAAAACACCCCCTTGCGAACTCAACGGTAGTCTCGCATTTCAAATCTGAGTTACCGTTTAGGAGTTCTTAGGATTTTAAAAAATTATATATATATATATTTTATTATTTTATTTACGGTTATGTCATTTTCGGGTTTTTCCACAGAAGACTCGCGTCGACTAAAGTTAAGTCGTCTTGGGTAAAGTCTCTCTAAGCTCAATGGTGCCCTCGGATTTCTGATTTGGGCATCCGTTTAGAAGTTATTCCACTTTTTCAGAAAAATCACTCGCTCGCGCTAATAAAAACTTAACATTTTTCGCCGAACCGTTCCGGGCACACTGGGGCTCATGGATTTCATCCAAAAAATTCCAATTCCTCATCCAAAAAAAAAATTGATGACTCAACAAACTCTATTTAAAACGGATTTCCAAAATCTGCCTTGAAATAGTTCATGTTTTCCCGAACAATCAATTTCGATAAACCACAAGTTTAAATTATGGAAATCCAATCTCGATGAGCTCATCCCCATTTATTCAAAAACCATTTTATAAAAATTCACTTTTCTAAAGCTTCCTTCAAAATGATCTCGAAAACCCATTTTTCTTCCCCAAAACCAAACCATTACATTTTGAAATTTAGTTTTCACAATTCCAAAACAAGGGTTTTCAAAACAATTTTTAAAACCCAAGAAAACACAAAACAATTTACAAGGGGAAACTAGTGTCGGTGGGGGTTGACAGTCATACGTCAATCGCACTACCGTCACGGAGAGTATTCTTGGACTATATCCCCGGCTTTACATGGCTTGTCAGCCCCTACGAGCTCACTGAAACCATTGACCCGGCTCTCTTTTTATTTCCCAAACACAAAACACCCTGCAAGAACCAAAGAAACCAGAAGAAACCTGACTTCCCATGGCAACTCGAGTCCAGTCACGAGGTGTGCTGGCCAGACACCCTACTCGCAACCAGGACTTCAAGACTCGACAGTCCTAACTCCAGTCTACCCAGACTCTTTCCCAAATAACTTGACACAAGAGAGCATGACCTGCTCTGATACCATTTTGTCACGAACCAAGTCGGGGTGTCATCCGACCCAACACCCGACCCGGCCCGTGACAAGGCCCAAAGGGCGTTCCCGATCCCCACGGGCTGGCAACTAGTGCTTGGGTATCAATAATAAACTTTTGGAAACGATTTCACCCATTTATATAAACATGAACAACCAACATAAATTAACAACACCACAACAAATAGCCAACGCCAAACAAGGCATAACAATTTTCAGATTCAAAGTTTTATAATTCAAACCAACACCAAAAGTACAACAATGGAAAGGGAAACTCAAAACTATCCCAAAAACCTCTGTGTGACATGAGGGGCATCACCCTCACGTCGCCACCACTGACACCTGCAACAAGAGGAACTCTAGCAACCGAGACCATCATCACCACGACACATCTTGCCTTTACTTGGGTCATACATAACAAAGGCTTAGACACCCAAAGGTGTATGTAGGGTGTGAGCCAAAGCCCAGTAGGATGCCACCCAAAAGAAAGGATTTCATGCTGCAACATTAGAAGACAATTTAACATGCATATTTATGTAAAACCTTTGAAAAGATTTTAAGAAAACATTTCAAGGAAAGACCATTCTCAAGGAAACTCTTTCAAAGAAAACTATTTCTAAAAGAAGCTTTCTCAACATTAAACTTTCTTTAAAAGCCACAACACACCTAAGGTCCACTATATACCGACGGATGGCACCACAACATATAAGCATCATGTCACAGTAGAGCACTATGGGTAAATCCCTAAGGACATCTAGCACAAGTGAAACTCTAGAAACCTCATAGTATAGCAAACACAACCATCAGTTTTCTTGTGCACGAGCCACTGAGAGGGAACATCCCATGGGCTTAGTGGTCTTCAATCATCATCATAGTTTAGTTAGTGTTGTAATCGTCAATCATGCTAAGTGAATTTGGATTTTGCCACTTCTGAGTCAACTAGCGTCAATCCACTAAAAGAATTTGAATCACTAGCATACTAGTTTAGTTTGCCCACCTAGGTACCCGAGATTCCCTTTGTGCTCAATTTCTCATTTCACATGTAACACAATTCATCACTTTCACATATACATGCCAAACATTATAAACACACCGGGAAATCACCGCTTTCACAAACCACCACATGGAAACCATCATTTTCCATAAACAAACCACTTTCCATTTTACACACATCAAAACTATTTGAAAATACGTTTTCACACCACTTACACGTTTCATGAAACCCATTTGGCAACATTACAAGAAAAACACACGATCAATTCAATCATTTCCATGGGCCAAGCCCCTTTCAAATCCACACATAAACTCAATTCGCTTTAAAACATGCTTCCGTCATTTACACAATTCATATTTCATATTAAAGGTGTACAACAAAGAAGTCATCATGGCATAAAAATCCATTTCTTTTGAAAAAATCATTTTCAAATCCATTGGCACCTCAAATGCCTTTGAAAACACATTTTGCACCTTTCAAACAAACCATGAAACACTTCCACAAAGCACCACAATACGGCACACTCAAAACATAACCATTTTCCTTTATAAAAATTCATTTCCATCACATAAGCATGTCAAACCTTTCCAAAACACAATTCGCACCACACAAATAAATCGTAGAGCACATATAATTAACCAAGCAAGCTTATCAAATCAAGAGCATGGAACCACCTACCTCACACTTGGAAACTTCCAGAAATTGGTGCGAAACCACAACCGCACCACCACAAGACCCTAACAAGACAAGATTTAACAACAAACATCAAGATCTCACCCAACAACACAAGATCGAACCCTCCCTAGGTCAAACACCCCGCTGGAAATTGAGGACCCAAGAAAGAGGGAAGTAAACCCAAGAAAGAGGGAAGAAACCACATACTTGAAGTTTCCTTGAAGAGTCGGGGAGCTCCAATGGCTGAAAATCACGTAGGGGGCGGATGGGAGGGGTTTAGGGTTAAATCCCAAGAGGACACAAAGGGAATTTTTAGATTTTTAATGACCTGGACAAGTCGCACGGTTTGCCAAACCGTGCGGCAACCGTGCGCCCCTTACTGCCCAAGAGGAACACGTCGCACAGTTAGCCCGCACGGTTTACAAACCATGGCTGAAAATCACGTAGGGGGCGGATGGGAGGGGTTTAGGGTTAAATCCCAAGAGGACACAAAGGGAATTTTTAGATTTTTAATGACCTGGACAAGTCGCACGGTTTGCCAAACCGTGCGGCAACCGTGCGCCCCTTACTGCCCAAGAGGAACACGTCGCACAGTTAGCCCGCACAGTTTACAAACCATGTGTTAACCGTGCGGTTAGTCACTGTCCAAAAATGTCATCAGCCTGCACGGTTTCCTGGATAAGGGCGCGTGGTTTGACAACCGTGCGCCAACCGCACACCTCATGCTGCCAACCCGAAAACTTACATTTTTTTCATCAAAAGCTCCCGAAGGAAACTAATGAATAACCTCAGGATCAAAGATAAACAGAGGATCATCTCTAAGTTCAAACCCATCACACCCAAAACTCGAGAGAAAAACTGAGATCCAAAAATAAACCAGGACAAATGACGAAAACAAAATCCCGGGTGTGAAAAGGATTGTTTGGCTCGTCTGTGTAGCAAGGCCATCCTTCTTCAGTCTTGAAGACAAGACTGTTTTCAAGGGGTGGTGAAGTGATAGAGATCGTGGAGCACATAGGCACAGCAGGGTAGCAATCATGGGCATAAGGGTCATTGCATAAGGCAAGGCATGTTGTTAGGGAGGTTAGGAAGGGTCCCACGCCAGAAATAAGGGGGAGGATGTCAGGCTATTATAAAGAGGGGAAGGTTGAAGAGAGAGGGAGGAGAAGAGATGGTCTGGAATCAGCCTCTCGCTTGGGAATCGCCCATTGCGGCTTAGGCGGCAAGCAACAGCTCTCTCGAAGTCTCTCTCCTTTCCAAGTGTCCTCTGTTATCTAACATATTGTATATTTTTATTATTTAGCATATTTTATTACATTTTTCATACAAGCCAAAGAAACTGTTGACTCACCCGTATCTTTCTCATTCTCCCATTCTCATACCTAACAAGACCTCAATAAAAAAGATAGACTCGTTAAGCTTCAGCCTCACTAACCAGGTTCAGTACCCATCCGCCACATCCATATTGGTAATACAAAAGAACTTAATGCAAATGACTGGATAGGATTCATCAATTGAGAATTATCGTTCTTTTTACTCGGCGTGAAGATTTTCCCGCTAGTGTCTGAATCATTTATACGTTTTCCCCTTCACAAATGGACTGTACAATCAGGAACAACATATTCATATGTCATAACTCGTTATTTCCATGGCCAGCAAAACATACTACAAAACCTAATCTACCATTAACGCTTGCATATGAACCCCCAAACGAGTGATTTCTATTGACAGAAAATCTAGAAATTTAAACTGCCAACAGTCAAATTTCAGTAGCCAGGAAATTGCGCTGAAAATATAAAGGAATCGGAGAGCACCTGGCCATCATACCACCCAGTTTCTTCGTCTGTCATCGAGAAAAGAAAAACGTAAAAGATAAGATAACAGAAACAAATTGCATAGCAGGAAGAAGAAATAGAAGAATCACATTCGACGGTGGCGCTGAGCAATCGATTCCCCACATAAGCCCAACCCAGATACATCCTCAAGACGAAGAGGGTCGCCACAAAGATCCCACTGGAAACGGCCCCCAGAATCCGTTTCAAGGGCTCCGATTCCGCCCCGACCGTACCGAACCAGGCGACGGGGAGGCCCACCAAAAGAGCGAAGGAAGCGCCGGTGAGCAGCAGGCGAGACGAGTAATCGACCAAGTCCAGAGAAGCCCAAGAGAAGGGGAAGGACGTAGAGAGAGTCTGGTACTCATTGACCGGCTGTTGATCCATGGGAACGGGGCACTCTGTTTCCGGGGGTAGGACGCCGCCGTTTCGGGATGAAGATGATGCCGGCGACGAGGCTGTTCTGCGAATTGGAGGGTTTCGGACGGAGAGAAGCGAGGAATGCAAATTGGGTGCGGAAGGCGGGAAAGGAAATGGGACCGGGGACGGAAGCCTCGGGGAGAGTACCAGCGCAGCAGTGCTGGTGGCCATGAAGGGGGGCTTCTGAGATTCCCCCTCGGTTGCAGCCCAGAGCGGTCGCTCGCACCTGCTTAGGACACCATGAAAGGGTAGTGTCGGGAGGATTGCGGAGGTGATTTGTGAAAATGTGCCTCCTAACTGTCATTCATGAATGAATTTTTTCGAAAGTGTTAGAATTATCGTCCTCATCGCCGAGGATCAGGGACACCGCGGAATGGAATAAGAATTTATTAATAATAAATATAATTGGAAATATAAAACAAAAATAAATATATAATAATAGTAAATAAAACTAAAATTATAACAATAATTAATAATTTGTTATATGTTTGTAAATATATAATAACTACTAATGATTTTTTTAACTATATACATTTTTTATATTTATTCACTCTAAATTTGTCGGTGGAAATTTGCATTGAAATTTTACATTGTTTTTTGTATATTAATATATTATTTATGTATACACTAAAAATTTGTATTAAAAATCCGCACTAAAAAAATTGTGTATATTTATAATAGGAAGTATATTTTGTATAGGAAATAAACTTTGGAAATTTCCAATGAAAGTTTTCACTGGAAATTTCTAGTGGAGATAAATTGTGGAAATTTCCACTGAAATTTTGCATAGTTTATTTGTGCATTGATATACTATCACTTATAATTTAAGTGAAAATCCAGACTAAAAATTTAAGTCGACAATTTTATTTTCAAATTTCCACTGTAATTTTCCAATGCAAATTTGCACTATTTATTTATGTATCAATCTATTTTCACTTGTAATTTAAGCGGAAATTCAAATTGAAAATTTGTGATGAAAATTTTCATCTCGTGATCCCAGGAAATGAGATCAAACTCAAATACATGTAAAATCTATTATCAATAGAATCAACATGCAAGGAATAACTTACACCGAAAACAGATCATACCAGGAATGCAGTTGCTGCAACAAACATAGATTCCAGTGATAGCTTTAAACTTCACCGTCAGTCTTCATTGAGAATTTTCAATGGGATTGTGTGACTTTCCAGTGTAAATTTGTATTTAAAATTATATTGTATATTTATTTTTGTATATATACATGCATTCAAATTTTGTATTGTGAATTTGCACTAAAAATTTTTAGTATCGATTTATATCGGTGGGGATTTACGGTGTAAATGTAACACAAAATTACAATGCAAATTTACATTGATGTTTGTATATATGTACTGGAAATTCCCACTGTAAATCTGCACTTGAGGTTTATAATGGAATGTTACAATGTTTATTTGTATTCATATGTTTGTCTTTGTGTTTTTTTTCATTGGAAATTTCCATCATACATTTAAATTTTATTGGAAAATTTCAAAGTAAATTTGTACTATGAATTTTAAAAGAAATTGTAGTGGAAAATATACATTGAAAATTTCCACTGAAAATTTGAATAGAAATTGGCAATAAAAGTTTCTACTGGAAATCTGCACTAAAGGTTCCTAGTAAAAATTTGCACTGAAAGTTTTTTGTGTAAATTTCCAATGCAAATTTCTAATTAAAATTTATATTTTTTATTTATGTATCAATATATCTTCATTGTGATTTAATGTATAAATTTGAACCGCTAGTTGAGGTTTGCACTGGAAATTTTTAGTGGATGTTTGCACTGGAAATTTTCAGGGAAAGTTTACACTAAAAAATTTCATAGGAAATGTCAAGTTCAAAGTTTATATGCAAAATGACATTGTTTTTTGTGTTAATATTTTTGAACTTCAAATTTAAATATGCATTTACTTTAGATTTTTTATATTCAAATTTTTAGTTTAACTATAATAAAATTTAAGTTGAAATGTGAACTCAAAATTAAATCTCATGTATACATTTACACTAATGATTGGAAATTTTCAATTGGATGATGTGACTTTCCAACGTAAATTTGCACATAAAATTATATTGTATATTTATATATGAATATATACCGATATACATACATACATGTGTGTGGGTGTGCATGCATTCATATTTTGTACTGTAAATTTACATTGAAAATTTTTAGTATAGATTTATTTCAGTGGGGATTTATAGTGTAAATGTAAAACACAAAATTCCAATACAAATTTACATGGATCATTGTATATACGTATTGAAAATTTTGACTGTAACTTTTCACTTGAAAATTATAATTTAATATTACCATACATATTTGTATTTCTATTTGTCTTTGTGTTTTTTTTTGCGTTGAAAATTGCCACCATACAGAGAAATTTTATTGGAAATTTTTAGTGCAAACTTGCACTATGAATTTTAAATGGAAATGTCTAGTGAAAAAAATACATTTTCCACTGGAAATCTGAATGACATTTTACACTGAACGTTTAATGCACTAGAAGTTTTTAATGAAAATTTTCAATGCAAATTTCCAATAAAAAATTGCATTTTTTATTTATGTATTAATATATTTTCATTGTAATTTGAAGTGCAGATTTGAAATGTAAATTTCATATGAAAATTTGTAGTGAAAATTTGCACTGGAAATTTCCAGTGGAAAATTTCATTAGAATCTTTCAGTACAAATTTCCACTGGAAAATTCCCTATGGAATTTGTAGTTTAATTAATAATTGTCATATTACAAATATAAATAATCAATATTATATATAATAAATATCATATTAAATATCATATATGTGTGTGTGTAATAAAAATTATACATATATTTATATAATTATTTTCCATGAATAATAAACAATATATACTAATTGCATTATTATAATACTTTTAATAGTTATATTTATATTATTACATATATTTATATTATTAATAAATATCAGATAATAAATCTATATAATAATAATTATAGTAAATATATGTTTATATATTTTAAATATATATAGTAAATATTAGATTATAGATATATGAAGGATAAGGAGTAGCGACAATGTAAAAATAAAAAAAACAAGAATGCAGCGCGTGGAGAACTGTAGCAGGTAATGTAGCGGGAATTGTAGCAGACACTGTAGCAGTCGGGAATTTGCCCCCGTTTGGGCCTTCGGGCCACTGATTTGGTCCTCGAATCCTTTAAAGCTTTCGGGCCACCCAAGCCTTCGGGCCACCTCAAGGCCTTCGGGTCACCTTTAGTGCAGATGCAAACCAGACAACCTACAAGGAACAAGCTATATAGGAGGATGAGCAAGGAGCTTTCACCACAGCAGAAGCTACACAGATTGTAAGAATGAGAGGGTATGACACCTGCCATCGGGACAAACCTGTGCATGCATGGGATAGCCTAGCCGAACAGTCATGCGAAGGTGGAGAGCTGATTTCACGATGAAGATGCTGGGAGGAGCAGTTCCAAGTAGTTACTCTGGATTGTATGTAATGTTTGAAGCCTACGGGCAATGAATTCCCCTAAAGCCTACAGGGTCATGCAATACTTACACCTAAGAGCATTGTAAGGGTTCCACCTCACCCCTTGAAAGGTGGATTGTCAAAAACCAATAAAAAATGAAGGCTTTTGGGCCATTGGATGGTAAATCCAATGTATCTTTTTCTTTTGGGTTGGTTGAACTCCTTATGACACCATTGATCTTTGCAATCTAGTTTAGTGAAGGTTGTACCTTGAATAGTTTCTCCAGTCTTCAGTGTGTTTTTATGTCATGAATCAACCTGAGTAATCTCTCAGTTGGCACCCAAGCCGACCTATGGAAATACCTGAATGACATTCCTAATCCTCATAGACTGACAACTAATGTCCGAGTATTAATGAAATACTCTTAGAAAGGTTTCACTCAAAGAATCAAATAACGACAAAGGGATTTCCTTCACGAAATTCGACATGACTTGTCAGGATGTCAGAAGTCCATGCACCAGATCAACATATCAAATTAAAAAAGAACATCCAATCAAAGTATAATGTATTAGAAATAATAAACCAACCCACAAAGAAAACAAACACATAATCTGAATAAACATCATCACAAGAAAAGTGAAGCATCCAAAGGAAGATCAAAGTTGATAAAGCTGATACATATACATCCCAAAAATAGAAACCAACAACCAAACCGTTACTACTCATCTCCAAGTGACCCGTGGTCACTCACCGCATCTCATGCTTCCACCAACAAACCAAACTGAACATAAGCCAAGAGAGATAAATAAAGACAAAACAAGGCCTAGTCACTTGAAAAGGAAACATGAGAGTTGCATATACTCATTGGTATATGGAGGGTGTGCGGTGAACATGTCCGGTGGAATCTCACCAAGGAGATTACACAACTCCTTTAGAAAGACATTGCATTTATGCTAGTTTGAATTACAATAATAAAATAGGTTTTCATTTGTAAGAATAATAAAACAAATAACACGTCAGTTCCCTTTTTCATAAAACCCACCCTTACCTTTTATGAAACAAGAGTGGAACTATAAGGCCCCAGCCTTAAACCTTACTTAATCTTGAGTTATTACAAGATTACACATTGAGGATCTTTTCAGGTTTAGAGTTTTAGAGAATTAGATCATGAAACTTGCATTACATTCCACATTTAAACAAAGTGGTTACATAAAAGACAATATTCATTCTTCCCATCAACAGAAACCTATTTAAAATAAAACACGGATTCTTTCTTGACACATCCTTGACACTATCATCACATCATGTACCTTTCCCTTGACCTGTGAAAAACATTTCAAAAACTTGGGATGAGCATAAAAAGCTCAGTAAGGGTTATAAAAATATGGAAAGGAAACATGAGTTCATAAATACATAAGAATGAAATCATACTTTACCCATAAAACATAGGCATATCAAATCATGAATAAATCATAGAAAACATAAGACATAAAGGTAACTTGAGGCATTCATAACATTCTTACGTAGGGAGTAACCCTCTTGGTTACGTTTGGAATACCCATCACAGTATATTCCCTAAATCTCTTCGGAGAAACCTTAACGTTTCACTCCTTCGCGTTACCCAATGCATTGGAGAGCTATATCGGGCTCACCGCCCTTAGTTTATCACGGAACCACCCGTTCTTCATAACAATGCCCAAGAACCATAACATAATCGTATCACATAAACATGAATAAATGAAACATAACATTTCCACATTTCAATCACAATATAACATTTTAGGATATTGAAATAATGAATCCATTCAAAAAGAAACCATTTCCAAAACCATTTAAAACATTTAATAAAGAGATTTTTGAATCAAAGTGTCCCATACCACCTTGAAGCTTTTAACATTTTAAACCATTAATATCCATATAAATAAATCCTTAAAACAATTTTGAAAACATGGATATTAATAAGAACAAATAATTAAAACATTTAAAACGATATTTTGGTTAAAGGGGTTTTACCAAAATTAGAGACACTTGAATACAATAATCGAGGAATAACATTTAGTCAGAACTTTATAATATCATGAGAATAAAAGGATTCATGATATAATACTCCAAAGTACAGTATATACACCATATAAGAGTGAATTGGTGCATAACAACAATGAAACCTCAATAGAAATGTCAAATGTGATGAAATCCCTTATAAAGAAGGTATCCTTAAATTAAGGACAAATAAATCTCAAAAATATGTGTGAAAAATATATATATACACCCAATATAAGTGGATATTAAGTGTAAAACAATAAAAGGTCAATCACACATATTCAATGGATGACATATTCAATGACTACAAGTTGAACCCAAAGAAATCGAAATTGGGTTAAAAAGTTCCCTTGACAGCCTAACAGCATCACATCAAAATGAGTTGATGAGAGATAAAAAGTGTATCTCATCACTTGGACATAAAATTTACATCAATAAGGATGTATGAGAACATATCCCAACATAAAAATATGTAAATTAAAAGACCCAAAAAAAGAAGTCTTTTAAAAAAGAGGAGGGTGAAAGGTTCCCTTACCGACTTGGGTATCTTTCAAAACATACACCCCATGAAAGAAAGACAATAGGTCATTGATGTAAATACTCATAAACGAAAGTATATTACACAAAGAGTAGAATAATGGGCAGTACATACACCACTCAATGGAATTTGTGTCAAATGTAGCATAAATCTCACGGGAATAAAAGTGAGATGAAAAATCCCTCACGAAAACTCGGCAGCCTAACGGCGCCACATAAAACTTCCGAATATGGATTGATGAGATCAAATAGGGTATCTCATCACATTAAAATATAATGTACAGCAAGAGGAATATAAAAGAACATCCCCCAACATTACAAATAGGAGCTTAAAAGCAGTGACATAAAGGAGAGTACTTAAAAAGAAAGAGAGAAGTTAGATTTCTTACGAAAGTTCGGCAGCCTAACGGCGCCAATCAAAACATCCAAAATGGATTGATGAGAGAGAATAGGGTCTCTCATCACATGAACATAAAAATTACAGTAGGATTAATATAAAAGATCATCCCAATAACAAGAAAGATGAGCTTTAAAAGGAATGACATAAAAGAGTGTACTTAAAAAGAAAGAGAGGAGTAAGATCCCTTACGAAAGTTCGGCAGCCTAACGGCGCCACTCAAAACTTCCAAAATGGATTGATGAGAGAGAATAGGGTCTCTCATCACATGAACATAAAAATTACAGTAGGAGTAATATAAAATAACATCCCAATCATAAGAAAGATGAGCTTAAAAGAAATGACATAAAAGAGTGTACTTAAAAAGAAAGAGAGTTGTAGGATCCCTTACCTCGGGTCCGACTTGACTCGATCGTTCTTTAATCTCCTGAATAATAAACTTGAGTTAATTTATAATTCCTTAAGAACCTACTTCAAGTTCATTAGTACTTTTATACCACTTATTACCATGTCATAAACATTATGTAATCATTTAAGTTAATAATATTTGTTTTGCCGATATTTGGTTCTTAAGTCGAAAGTGGACTTCTTACAATTACATGTTGTTCGTGTGGCCAAATGTTTATTATATCCAGAATTGTATTCATTATGTAGATATCATATATATCATATATATCCAGTACATGCATGCATTTATAACATTACATAATCATTTAGAGGTAAGAAATGAAATGCACCGTTCATGGAGACAGTAAGCCGTACGTACGCATGAACGCTACTTTCATTTCTATTTCGTATTTTATAGAATGGAATAATAATTATATAAAGGTATATTATAATACAGTATAATATCATATATAATATCATATTTCCATCCTTTATACATCCCACATATGGTATTTAACGAATCAAATCACTTTGAGGGGGCGGTAGTCCGCACTTCCTTAAATGAAGATATCGCGTATACCCATAATGGAAGCCATAAAGGTAAGACAAAAATGAAAAATAAAGAATCATAAATAAAAAATAAACATATTATATATCATATATAAAAATAGTGACATCATAATGGCCACCTTTGAAGGTGTTAAATGAGTATTGAACAATCATCGTTTCGGGAGGCAGAATTTCACCATCCACGGAAACCGTATGTTCTTTAACCATTTGATGTAGTTGTGTGAGAGTGTAGCTCGAATAAATCTTATAAAAACATCCTAGTATATTGAAGATACTGGTGTTGTTACAAAAGAAGTAAATAAAAAGAGTTTAGGGGGTTGGAGAAGCAAAATAAAACAAATGAACATGAGAGAGTGAATTACCTTTAAAAGTGTAACTCCTTTTGATTTGAGCCTAAAGGATTCCTTTGAAAGGATTCTGCCCAAATGGAATCCTCTAGGATGAGGAGAGGGATGTGGAGAGAGTAAATGGTCAGGTTTTGTCCAAGCCAAAGGCTTGAGGAGTGTGTTAAATGAGGTAGAGGTGGGGGCCTTTTATAAGAGGAGAGGAGGGGCACTTTTGGAAAGTAAAGAAATATTACTTTATTTGAAAATGTGTTTCGGTTTCAAAAGGTCCCACATTGATATAATTCGTGGATAAGGTGATAAGTCTTCGAAATCCACTCATACAATTGGTTTTGGACATGTGTAGTTCATAGATTTTACATTATCTTTCCATTTTATTTAAATCGTCAAATAATGATGTCATCGCTGCATCATTATTGTGTCATAAATAATTTAATTTATTTAATGTCTAAAAATTATAAAAAAAATACTATGATGTAGGAAATCTTTTTATCTTTCCAATTACTATTTATAATCAAAATTTGGACCTGTGTAACCCTACTTAAAAATTGTTTTAGTAAAAAAACTCATGTTTGTGTCAATTTAATTTTAACATTAAATAAAAAGTTATTTATGTCATTTCCCAACCAAAGTGTCTCCATGGGGTCCCCAAGTTGGCCCATGGCTTTTATTGGTCGTCCATGACTCACCCAATAGGTGTAGGACAAGTGTCATGGTGTTTTCACATTCTTATAATATCATTTTTACCTTAAATTACACTAATTACCTCTAATCGCGATTAAGAACTTAATAAGTTACTATTCACCAAAAAATTATTATAATCTCATTGAACCACATTTTACTTCTTAATGACAACCATGTATGTCGGATTTTTGAAAATCAAAACACAATGATGGCAAAATTTCATTTAAACGGAAAATCAGTTTTTATAAGTACCACTTAGTGGTTTCACTATTCATCAAAAATTGAAGTTTTTCAGAAAAATCCCAAAAATTCACCCTAAGCTATATTTGATATTCTAAATTCAAAAATGAAGTCCGTTTTACAAAATTCAGAACATATTAGTCACATTAATTAATTTAATAATTAATTCCCGCTGTCAGAGCAAATAGCGTGTTTTTATAAAACAATAAGTATCAAAAGATTGACACTAGTTTAAGTCTGATTTCAAAGTGAAATTAATTCCAACGACCACTATTGGATTTAATGGTAAAAATATTTTCTAATTTCACTTTAAAACCAATTCAAAATATAATCTAATCATATAAATAAATTATATTAAAAAGAGGTTTTGAATTAAAATACAACATTTTACACTATTCATTAAAAAAATGAACTTTATCGGAAAAATACCAAAAAATTACACAAAGTAAAATTTGATGTCCCGATTCTTAATAAGAGTTTTATTTGGTCCAAAAGAATGTTTAAGAGTGAAAAAAACTATATTTAATGACAGTTCTCCATTAAAAGGCGATAAGTGAACCTTTAGTGAAAACTAGGGCATATACGCCTAAAATTGAATTCTTTCCGTATTTTAAGCCTTTAGCTTTTATTGGATAAATGTAAAAACATTTAAAAAACATATATAATCATATTTTAGTTATTTCTATCCATTTCCGCCAATACAACTGCTACATGTTAACTACCATTTGAATTAATATTATTTTATTATTAGAGTGCAACGTAAGATTCCCAAGAAACTCGTTGTTGCGTGTTGGGTACGCCATCGAGCATAGCGTCCCCTTTAAAGTCATATTAATATTTTATTCAAAAATATGGATAAATATGAAAATTCCATATTCATTATTTACCTGGGGTGTTACATCCTTCCCCCCTTTTGGGAATTGCGTCCTCGCAATTTTAAAATTGCGCTTGGAAACATCCTTGAAAGTCCCACATCGGAACAAAAGTCGGTAAAAAAAATAAATAAATAAAGAAAGATAAGTACAAAGGTCACCCGAGTTAACCCATACTAGGATTCCAAGTATGAAAATATGGACATGGAGGAGAAAACATAGGTTCATGTTCTCATGGAGAGTGATAGAAAACATGTTTAGGAGAAAGTTAACCACGAGAAAATCACAAACTTGTGATGGGTTAAACGGTATTCGATTCCCCAGTAGGAAAAGTTAATAGACAACATTTTTGTTTTAAGTTACTTTTTATTGAGGAATTTATTCATAAGGAAGCATAATCACTTATCATGTTGACTTTCAACTTTTACTAGATTCCTTAGTCAAACTCATATTTTTTCCAAAAGACGAGTATTTAGGGAGACTTGTTCGCATCAAGAGTACTATAATCAACTTCTAGAGAATCACCTAATCCCCAAAAGAGAACTATATACATCCCATGTCTTTAGACTTTAACCAAAACCAAAACCAAAAAGGCTAGTACAAGATCAGATAATCCAGAAAAGGATAACCCTTTATAAAAAGAAAATCTATTCTTAATCTCCAAAATTTGTCCAACAAAACCCAAAGTTCAACGAGGACTATTCTATAATCAATTTTTCCATAAAATTCTTCAATGTAAACCAATATAAGATTGAAACCCAAATATTTGAAGGATTTAGTCACATAGTCTTCCAAGTTAAATCGTAACATTTATCTCCAAACAACATTAGTCGCTCCTAAAGCCTCACATTGAAAAGTAATTATCCTAATCACATATCCTCCAAAATCAACTTACTCTTAATTCATAAAATCATATAACTAAAAAGAATCAGTCAAAATAACCAGGGACTTCACGTAGTCCAGTGGTAGGCGATAAATACCAGTCGCACTTTGGTTGTGGGTTCGATTCCCGTAGCTTTGTCCGACGCGACGGGTTGTCACACGGTCTGCGTGTTGTCCTTTTTTCAAAACTATATAATTCTTAAAACATTCCCCAAAATGAGATAAAATCTTCAAAGATTATCATAACATATTTTAACCTCAAGTTTATCTCATGCCTTTCATTTTCCATTAGAACATATAATAACCCATAATTACCTCAAAAGTAAGGATCATATAAACCCTAATGGTTACCTTAATAATTATTACCTGAATTTCCACATCGAGTTGGCCATCTCGTACATGATGCACTAGAGAACTCACCAAGGTTGAAGTGGTTGATCATGACTCCTTGATATTTGGTTTAGAACAACCACGAGTTTCCTCATTGAATCCTCCATTTTATCTAGTATCTTAATCAGAGAACCACCACAGTTTCCTTCAAACCTGTTGTCACTTTGGTGCCTGTGAGATCCAGCCATTCACTAAAAACAGAAATGTCAGTGTGAGTATATCAACAAAACCATCATGTACTAATGAGTAAGATAAACACTAAGATATACTTACTCATTCACTTTATCTAAAACTAGGACTCTTTCTGAAATCCTAACCATTATGGTAATGTCACTTATGCTTAAAGAATACCCTAACCTCTAAAGTTATCTAAACCTCCCTTTGATACCAACTATAAGGCCCCAGCCTTAAACCTTACTTAATCTTGAGTTATTACAAGATTACACATTGAGGATCTTTTCAGGTTTAGAGTTTTAGAGAATTAGATCATGAAACTTGCATTACATTCCACATTTAAACAAAGTGGTTACATAAAAGACAATATTTATTCTTCCCATCAACGGAAACCTATTTAAAATAAAACACGGATTCTTTCTTGACACATCCTTGACACTATCATCACATCATGTACCTTTCCCTTGACCTGTGAAAAACATTTCAAAAACTTGGGATGAGCATAAAAAGCTCAGTAAGGGTTATAAAAATATGGAAAGGAAACATGAGTTCATAAATACATAAGAATGAAATCATACTTTACCCATAAAACATAGGCATATCAAATCATGAATAAATCATAGAAAACATAAGACATAAAGGTAACTTGAGGCATTCATAACATTCTTACGTAGGGAGTAACCCTCTTGGTTACGTTTGGAATACCCATCACAGTATATTCCCTAAATCTCTTCGGAGAAACCTTAATGTTTCACTCCTTCGCGTTACCCAATGCATTGGAGAGCTATATCGGGCTCACCCGCCCTTAGTTTATCACGAAACCACCCGTTCTTCATAACAATGCCCAAGAACCATAACATAATCGTATCACATAAACATGAATAAATGAAACATAACATTTCCACATTTCAATCACAATATAACATTTTAGGATATTGAAATAATGAATCCATTCAAAAAGAAACCATTTCCAAAACCATTTAAAACATTTAATAAAGAGATTTTTGAATCAAAGTGTCCCATACCACCTTGAAGCTTTTAACATTTTAAACCATTAATATCCATATAAATAAATCCTTAAAACAATTTTGAAAACATGGATATTAATAAGAACAAATAATTAAAACATTTAAAACGATATTTTGGTTAAAGGGGTTTTACCAAAATTAGAGACACTTGAATACAATAATCGAGGAATAACATTTAGTCAGAACTTTATAATATCATGAGAATAAAAGGATTCATGATATAATACTCCAAAGGACAGTATATACACCATATAAGAGTGAATTGGTGCATAACAACAATGAACCCTCAATAGAAATGTCAAATGTGATGAAATCCCTTATAAAGAAGGTATCCTTAAATTAAGGACAAATAAATCTCAAAAATATGTGTGACAAATATATATATACACCCAATATAAGTGGATATTAAGTGTAAAACAATAAAAGGTCAATCACACATATTCAATGGATGACATATTCAATGACTACAAGTTGAACCCAAAGAAATCGAAATTGGGTTAAAAAGTTCCCTTGACAGCCTAACAGCATCACATCAAAATGAGTTGATGAGAGATAAAAAGTGTATCTCATCACTTGGACATAAAATTTACATCAATAAGGATGTATGATAACATATCCCAACATAAAAATATGTAAATTAAAAGACCCAAAAAAAGAAGTCTTTTAAAAAAGAGGAGGGTGAAAGGTTCCCTTACCGACTTGGGTATCTTTCAAAACATACACCCCATGAAAGAAAGACAATAAATCATTGATGTAAATACTCATAAACGAAATTATATTACACAAAGAGTAGAATAATGGGCAGTACATACACCACTCAATGGAATTTGTGGCAAATGTAGCATAAATCTCACGGGAATAAAAGTGAGATGAAAAATCCCTCACGAAAACTCGGCAGCCTAACGGCGCCACATAAAACTTTCGAATATGGATTGATGAGATCAAATAGGGTATCTCATCACATTAAAATATAATGTACAGCAAGAGGAATATAAAAGAACATCCCCCAACATTACAAATAGGAGCTTAAAAGAAGTGACATAAAGGAGAGTACTTAAAAAGAAAGAGAGAAGTTAGATCTCTTACGAAAGTTCGGCAGCCTAACGGCGCCAATAAAAACATCCAAAATGGATTGATGAGAGAGAATAGGGTATCTCATCACATGAACATAAAAATTACAGTAGGATTAATATAAAAGATCATCCCAATAACAAGAAAGATGAGCTTTAAAAGGAATGACATAAAAGAGTGTACTTAAAAAGAAAGAGAGGAGTAAGATCCCTTACGAAAGTTCGGCAGCCTAACGGCGCCACTCAAAACTTCCAAAATGGATTGATGAGAGAGAATAGGGTCTCTCATCACATGAAAATAAAAATTACAGTAGGAGTAATATAAAAGAACATCCCAATCATAAGAAAGATGAGCTTAAAAGAAATGACATAAAAGAGTGTACTTAAAAAGAAAGAGAGTTGTAGGATCCCTTACCTCAGGTCCGACTTGACTCGATCGTTCTTTAATATCCTGAATAATAAACTTGAGTTAATTTCTAATTCCTTAAGAACCTATTTCAAGTTCATTAGTACTTTTATACCACTTATTAACATGTCATAAACATTATGTAATCATTTAAGTTAATAATATTTGTTTTGCCGATATTTGGTTCTTAAGTCGAAAGTGGACTTCTTACAATTACATGTTGTTCGTGTGGCCAAATGTTTATTATATCCAGAATTGTATTCATTATGTAGATATCATATATGTCATATATATCCAGTACATGCATGCATTTATAACATTACATAATCATTTAGAGGTAAGAAATGAAATGCACCGTTCATGGAGACAGTAAGCCGTACGTACGCATGAACGCTACTTTCATTTCTATTTCGTATTTTATAGAATGGAATAATAATTATATAAAGGTATATTATAATTACAGTATAATATCATATATAATATCATATTTCCATCCTTTATACATCCCACATATGGTATTTAACGAATCAAATCACTTTGAGGGGGCGGTAGTCCGCACTTCCTTAAATGAAGATATCGCGTATACCCATAATAGAAGCCATAAAGGTAAGACAAAAATGAAAAATACAGAATCATAAATAAAACATAAACATATTATATATCATATATAAAAATAGTGACATCATAATGGCCACCTTTGAAGGTGTTAAATGAGTATTGAACAATCATCGTTTCGGGAGGCAGAATTTCACCATCCACGGAAACCGTATGTTCTTTAACCATTTGATGTAGTTGTGTGAGAGTTTAGCTTGAATAAATCTTATAAAAACATCCTAGTATATTGAAGATACTGTTGTTGTTACAAAATAAGTAAATAAAAAGAGTTTAGGGGGTTGGAGAAGCAAAATAAAACAAATGAACATGAGAGAGTGAATTACCTTTAAAAGTGTAACTCCTTTTGATTTGAGCCTAAAGGCTTCCTTTGAAAGGATTCTGCCCAAAGGGAATCCTCTAGGATGAGGAGAGGGATGTGGAGAGAGTAAATGGGCAGGGGTTGGCCGAGCCAAAGGCTTTAGGAGTGTGTTAAATGAGGTAGAGGTGGGGGCCTTTTATAAGAGGAGAGGAGGGGCACTTTTGGAAAGTAAAGAAATATTACTTTATTTGAAAATGTGTTTCGGTTTCAAAAGGTCCCACATTGATATAATTCGTGGATAAGGTGATAATTCTTCGAAATACACTCATCCAATTGGTTTTTGACATGTGTAGTTCATAGATTTTACATTATCTTTCCATTTTATTTAAATCGTCAAATAATGATGTCATCGCTGCATCATTATTGTGTCATAAATAATTTAATTTATTTAATGTCTAAAAATTATAAAAAAAATACTATGATGTAGGAAATCTTTTTATCTTTCCAATTACTATTTATAATCAAAATTTGGACCTGTTTAACCCTACTTAAAAATTGTTTTAGTAAAAAAACTCATGTTTGTGTCAATTTAATTTTAACATTAAATAAAAAGTTATTTATGTCATTTCCCAACCAAAGTGTCTCCATGGGGTCCCCAAGTTTTCCCATGGCTTGTCTTGGTCGGCCATGACTCACCCAATAGGTGTAGGACAAGTGTCATGGTGTTTTCACATTCTTATAATATCATTTTTACCTTAAATTACACTAATTACCTCTAATCGCGATTAAGAACTTAATAAGTTACTATTCACCAAAAAATTATTATAATCTCATTGAATCACATTTTACTTCTTAATGACAACCATGTATGTCGGATTTTTGAAAATCAAAACACAATGATGGCAAAATTTCATTTAAACGGAAAATCAGTTTTTATATGTACCACTTAGTGGTTTCACTATTCATCAAAAATTGAAGTTTTTCAGAAAAATCCCAAAAATTCACCCTAAGCTATATTTGATATTCTGAATTCAAAAATGAAGTCCGTTTTACAAAATTCAGAACATATTAGTCACATTAATTAATTTAATAATTAATTCCCGCTGTCAGAGCAAATAGCGTGTTTTTATAAAACAATAAGTATCAAAAGATTGACACTAGTTTAAGTCTGATTTCAAAGTGAAATTAATTCCAACGACCACTATTGGATTTAATGGTAAAAATATTTTCTAATTTCACTTTAAAACCAATTAAAAATATAATCTAATCATATAAATAAATTATATTAAAAAGAGGTTTTGAATTAAAATACAACATTTTACACTATTCATTAAAAAAATGAACTTTATCGAAAAAATACCAAAAAATTACACAAAGTAAAATTTGATGTCCCGATTCTTAATAAGAGTTTTATTTGGTCCAAAAGAATGTTTAAGAGTGAAAAAAACTATATTTAATGACAGTTCTCCATTAAAAGGCGATAAGTGAACCTTTAGTGAAAACTAGGGCATATACGCCTAAAATTGAATTCTTTCCGTATTTTAAGCCTTTAGCTTTTATTGGATAAATGTAAAAACATTTAAAAAACATATATAATCATATTTTAGTTATTTCTATCCATTCCCGCCAATACAACGGCTACATGTTAACTACCATTTGAATTAATATTATTTTATTATTAGAGTGCAACGTAAGATTCCCAAGAAACTCGTTGTTGCGTGTTGGGTACGCCATCGAGCATAGCGTCCCCTTTAAAGTCATATTAATATTTTATTCACAAATATGGATAAATATGAAAATTCCATATTCATTATTTACCTGGGGTGTTACAGGAACAATCCATTTTAAAGTCCACTTTCAAACCTCACTTTGAAATCTTACACACCCTTTATAACTAATTATTTCCTTAGAACACCTTTTAAAACCATTTTCCAAATAATTTTTAGAAAAATGAGTTTAATCACATGATTAAGAACACCATGTAAAAAAACACTCTTCAAGAAGGCATCCTCTCAACAAATAAATAAATGTAAGCAAACAACAGTGATCAATTAATGATTCCATACATGCCAATCGAAACAAGGGATACAAAAAGGAGGAAAAGGAAATACCCTATGGAATGTCATCAACAACACTAGGTATCATGGGAAACACACTAGGTCTTAAAGTGAGTCGGTCCTAGACACTTGATATCACGAGACCAACTGTCGGTATATGTTGTGTCCTAAAATATCACAAGCCACCCGACTAGCCCACACCAACATCGCCAGGGCACACTCCTCATTAACCCTGACATATATCACAACTAGGGAGACAACAATAGCATGTGTAATGATTAGTGTAGCATAAATCCAAACCTCTCTCTTAGCTCAAGGTTTCCCATGAAAACAATAACTAGAGGTGAGCTATCAATCGAATCACGGAAGAATCATATAAAATTAAACATAACAAAAGAACCCTTACTTCATCTATAACTCCCTCACAAGAAAAAACCCCAATCTATATTAGGCACATCACAATAATAAACAATATCCCCCTCGAGGTCACAATCCATATCAAAACTAGGAGTTCAAGAGGGTCTCTCTCTCACACACCACATGAAAACCAATTCAAAGTGTTAAACGAGCCTTCTTGAAAACCGACTCGAAATGTCGAGCCTTTCTTCATTGTTGAAATCCATTTCTAAAAACAACCTTTGAAATAACCCATGTAAAACCATCCTTAAAATCATTTGAAGAATCAACCTCCTCTTTTACTCGAGTCATTTGAAGATTCACCACACCGCCTTATTCTTTAAAAACCACACTTTATCCATTTTAAGACCCAAATGAGGTCAAATGAATTTGGTTATCAAAATTAATTCAAAACAAAAATTATAAACATTTTCAAAAACACACTAATACAAAATAGGATTTCCCGTGTTTTTTTTTGTTTTTAACGTCATTTACCTAGTGACGTTATTGCACGCGACATTGTAAATATGTTTTTTACATTAATTTTAAAAAAACTATCATATAAATCAGTGCAAATCTTCTGAATGGGAAGAGTTTTTCACATCGTTTATTGTATAATAGTTGTGAAAAACCCATTATCACGATGATTATTGTATAATTGATGTGAAATGTAGATTTTTTTTCAATTTTCACATCGATTGCACAATAATAGACGTGATTTTTAAAAAAATAAAATCAAATATAGTAGCCTAGTAGAACAACAACACAATCAAAACCATAAATGTAACAACCTAGGTACTTATAAAATAATTTATTTTCATTCTAGAATTAAATAGTTAAACTCATTATAAATGTATAATGAAATAAGTGGTATTTATCAAAATTAAGAAATATATACTAATAGAATAGTAACCTCACCTACGAGAGCGTAAATAAAATTTATGCACCTTATAAGTGAAAATATGATATATTTATGTCATGAAATAAATATGTAAATGTTTTGAAAATGATAAATTAAATGTTGGTATTTTTTGTGAAACAAAAATGTTTATTTAAAAATTTTATAATTAATATAATGATTTAAAAGAAAATTTATCTTCAAAAAATAGATTCATAAATTAATTTTTGTTTTCTTATGATTATAAAATAATTTTATGAGTTTTTAATTAATTTTTCAAAGTGTTATAAAATTAGTTATAATTTTAAAATCACTATTTTTTTTGAATAAATGATGTTTTTAATTAAAAATTAAATTTCTCATATTTTGAAACTTATTTTCATAAAATAGAGTTCATTTTTTAATTTTAGATGTCGAAAAATGGTTAGGATGAATTTTTGGGATTTTTCAAAAATACTTAATTTTTTGTGAATAGTGAAATACGATAATTTACGATATAAGCTAAATACATGAATTATTGAGTCATAGATGATGTATGGATGATGTAAGCCCATAATATCGAACTATACTTCATTTTTTTAATATATTTAGTGATAATATTAAAACAATTTATAGTCTTGAGCCAAAATAATAAACTAATGAATAAAATAATAAAAAACACCCCTCTCCTCCACTATAAATACCACACCTCCCCACCCCTTCTCATCACACCTCAAAGCCTTGTAGTATAACAACCATGCTATTTATTTCTTATTTAAACATGATTTATTACATAAAATTGAACTTAATAAAACTTAAAAGATTGATAGGTATAGTGTCTTTGGGGTTTAGGAACATTACATAACAACTTAAAACATAAAATACAATATCTTTATTGAAAACTTATTTGACATGACTAAAATATTCCTTCGTACTTAACACTGCATGGGATAACCTGAAGACATACATAAGAAAGGGGTGATCTATAAAGCCCAGTAAGGGAATAAACATGTCATAAAATGAGGATAATAGTACATGTTAGACAAGGCATATCAATGAGGTATGAAGGAACATGAATAATAAAGCATGATATAACATGATAATCATAACATGTGAAATGTGGAAACAACATACAACATGATATTAGCATGAGTAAATGATCATTGAACCTGGAGGATCATGAGTTAAGGATCATTGCACACATAGGAGCATGATTCAAAGCTCATTGCACATGATGTATCATGATACTAAATATTACCCAATGCATTGGAGCGTTATCAGGGCGCACCCTTCATAATCATTTCATTTTCATGCTTAAGTCTGCCACATAGATTATACAATAAGGTTTCATTAATCATCATAATTTATTACACAATAAAGGAAATTTTTAATACATACATATAGATCCACAATAATTAAGTATATGTGTATAAATATGAATACCCTTGATAGAGAAATGATTATGGTATTCACTACACAATGATTTTGACATGGAAAATCACAGTGCAATTTTGGCGGCATAACAATGTCATATAAAAATTAATAAAATGGGTTGATGAGAGAGAAAGATGTATCTAATAATTTATAAATGAAATGGATAGTATGAGAGATATTTAATAATATATCCCAACATAGGCAAAATGAAATTAGAAGAGATAACATAAAAGGGATGCTTGATAAAAGAGGCGGGTGGAAGATCCCTTACGGAATTTCGGCATAGTAATGAGTGTAATTAAAGGATTATAGGGGGGATTAATGAGATTTAAAGGTAGATATCATCATTTATACATCAAATGGATAGTAATGGGGAGGTTCAAAACATACCCATTCATTAGTAATTGAAAATAAAAGGGCATAACAAGATAATGAATTTTGGGTAAAGACGAGGAAGGAAAGAACCTTTACTTGAGTGTGTGACTCCAAAGGCTTGGGAGGGGCTTCTTGAAAGATTGGGGGATCCTTATGATGACTATAGGGAGTATAGGTAAGAGTGTGGTCATACTACAAGGAGTTTTAGTGAATAGTAATTGGGTCTTGGGTGGGTTTATATAGGGGAAAATGGGGGTTTCTTTATTATTCTGGTTTTGGACACTACATAATAAAATATTCAAAACCAAAAACCATCCCATGGTTTTTGACCATGGTTTCTGGTAAAGGGGAGTGACTTAAATTATTTTATAGAGAAAAGTCCCAAACTTATTAAAATATTTCCCTTACTTATGTGGAGCTGTGTCACACTCTTAAAGAAATGAATTTTAAAATCTCAAAATATATTATATGTCTTGGAGGATTCATAATGGATTTAAAAAATAAATCAAATAAACTTAAAACCAAATTATTTTAAATAGAAAAGACATATTTTTTTAAATATACCTTTTATATTATTTATTCCATCATTATTGGTCCATTATGATGTTATAAAACACACCGTATATTTATACAGTATTTAATTTTTACCCAAAAATTCAGCTGCCTCAGAAAATAATGAAAAATTCATTATTGGATAATTTTGACATCTTGATTCCAAAAATAATATTCATTTTATCTAAATAATTTTATAAATATGTAAAATTTCACTTTTAAAATAAAAACCGACATTTATTGAAAATGATGGGTTTTTGACAATAACAGTTTTTGAACCCTGATAAAAATTACATTTGAATTCATAAAAATTATATGATCATTTATATTTAAAAAATAAATTTAATAATAATATTTTATTAAAATATTATTTATTTCAAAAATCCATTAATTCTTCAAAATAGATTTTTTAATTGAATTTGAATATTAACCAAAAAACTATTTGTGATTTAAAAATCATTTAAAAAGTAATAATAATAAGAAGAAATAATATTCATTATTTTATAAAAAAAATAACATATATAATCTTATTGCTAGTGTATTAATACATATCCCTTTATTACACTAGCATATGCCCTAAGAGTAAGGTGCGCGATGGTGGGGCTTTCATGGGGTCATTCGGGGAACATGATTTGGGTCGTGAACATGATGAGCTTAAACTTCTACCATAAACGGTTTTGTTCATGCTTAAGTTGTTGGATATCAGCTTAGTCTTGGTCTAGGGAAAATCCTATAAATTCTATCTCACTCAAAATCTATGATAAATGGGCTTCATAGGGTACGGTCCTACTGGTTGAGGTCATCACTTCCTTTGTCTATTTCAAAAGGATTTGTTAAAACCCTATATTTATACTAGTCATGTGATCACTGTTCAATGACTATATGATCAACAATAATGATACTTAATGATCATTTAAATCCTATTGGATATAATAAAACAAAAATAATTTCATGTGTTTTCTACATCCATAAGACATTTGATTAAATCAAAAGAAAGGGGATTTTATTCATAAATGTTCAGGTCGTTACAACCTTCCCCACTTAAGAAATTTTTCCCTCAAAATTTTCTTTTCCCACACTTAAAATAGATGAGGGTATCTCTACTTCATCACCTCCTCTGATTCTCATGTTGCTTCTTCAAACTTGTGGTTTTGCCACATCACTTTGATGAGGGGAATTATCTTATTTCGTAGAACTTTTTCTCTATGATATAAGATCTTCACTGGTTACTCCTCATAGGAAAGGTCATTCTCCAATGGTATGACCTCTGGATCGAGTACATGTGATGATTTTTATATGTACTTTCTTAAGAGGGATACATGAAATACATCATGCACTTGAGACAGGTTCGGCGGGAGTGCTGGTCGATATGCCACAACTTTGATGCGATCAAGGATCTCAAAAGTGTTGATGTACCTTGGACTAAGCTTTACCTTATTACCAAATCTCATCAATATATTACATGTAGATACGTGGAGGAATACCATGTCTCCAACATCAAACTCTATGTCACATCGATGATTGTTAACATAGATCTTTTTTCAACTTTGAGCAGTTTTGATGTGAAGCTGGATGGACTTAACCTTATCTGCCATTTCTTTGACCATTTCAAGACCTAAAATTTTCATTACCCAACTTCATCCCAACATGCTGGTGTTCTACACCTCTTCCCATAAAGTTCTTCATAAGGGGCCATTTGAATGCTCGAGTGGAAACTGTTGTTGTAAGAAAACTCCACCAAAGGAAGATGTTGGTCCCATCTGTCTTTGAAATCCATTAAGTAAACTCTCAACATGTCCTCAAGTATTTGGATAGTCTACTCATATTGACCATCATTTTGAGGGTGATAATTCATAATTATGTTCATATCAGTGTTTAGAGTATGCTAGATACTTTTCCAAAACTTAAAGGTGAATCTTGAATCTCGATCAGATACAACCAATAGTTGTACTCCATGCAGTCTTACCACTTCTCCAATGTATATCCATGCTAGTTGATCCAGTGAGAAATCATCTCGAATCACAATGAAGTGTGCAGTCTTTGTAAGATGATTCACAATAACCCAGATAACATTGTTTCCTTTGGATGTCTTTGGAAGTCCAGTGACAAAGTCCATGGTGATGTTTTCCCATTTCCATGTTGGTATGGGTAATGGTTGCATCACCCCCTTAGACTTCTGCCTTTCAGCCTTCACTTGATGACATACCTGACACTTTTATATATATTCTGTGATCTACTTCTTCATGTTATCCCACCAATAGTGCTCTCAAAGATCTTGATGCATATTTTTTTTCCTGGGTGAATGGAGAAAGTCGAACTATGTGCATCATCCAAAAGTTCTTTCTCTAACTCAGGATTTGGCGGAACACATATTCTCGACCCAAATCTCACAATTCCTTCTTTATTAACATTGAACTCCAATGATTTCCCTTTTTTGATAGTTTCTACTTTCTTCTGAATTCCCATATCATCTTTATGAGCATCCTTTAACCTTTACAAAAGAGATGGTTGAGCAATCATTTATGAAAGTATTGATGATGTTCCTTTCTTTATGATTCCCATGTTCATCTTCTTTAAGTCTAAGAATATCAGATCCTTATTGATTCTCATCAATGATATAATTACTAGGTCCTTTATACTTAGAGCATCTGCCACCTTGTTTGATTTCCTAGGGTGGTAGTGGATTGAATAATCATAATCCATGATGAGCTCTAACCTTCTTTATTGGCATATATTCATCTCTTTCTATGTGAATATATATTTAAGACTTTTGTGATCTGTATATATTTTACACTTCTCCCCAAAGAGATAATGCCACCATATTTTCAATGAAAAGATCAAAACTACCAACTCTAGATCATGTTTGGGATAGTTTTGCTCATGAATTTTCAACTACCTTGATGTGTAGTCAATGTATTTTTCATTTTTCATCAACAAACATCCCAATCCCTTCTTTGAAGCATCACTAAAAATTACGAAAATCTCCCCACTTGTGGGTAGTGTGAGTACAAGGGTAGTGATGAGACTTCTTTTCAACTCTATGAATCTTTCTTCACATTAATCATTCCAAGAAAATTTTACTCCCTTATAAGTTAGGTTGGTAAGAGGATTTGACAATCATGATAAATTTCTCACAAATCAGCGATAATATCTAACTAATCCAAGGAAACTATAGATATTTGTCCTGAATGTTGGATTTGACCATCCCTCGATTGCTTTTGTCTTGGAAGGATCTATAGATATCCCATTTCTTGTAATTATATTCCCCAAGAATGAGACTTCATTAAACTAAAACACACACTTATTGTACTTTTCATAGATATTCTCCTTTTTCAAGGTCTTAAGCATAGTTATTAGATTCTCCTCATGTTCCTCCTTGGTTTTGGAGTATATTAAAATATTGTCTATAAAGACTAACATATATTTGTCAAGGTAATCTCTAAAAATTCTATTCATCAAGTCCATGAACATTGTTAGAGAATTAGTGAGTCCGAATGACATAATTATGAACTTATAGTGCCTATACCTTATATGAAAAGTAGTCTTGGGGATACACTCCTTCTTCACCATTACTTGGTAATATCCTGACTGAAGATCTACCTTGGAGAAGTATTATGCTCCATGTATCTGGTTGAACAAGTCATAAATTCATTAAAAATGGTACTTGTTCTTTATCATGATTTTTTTGAGCTCACAATAATCAATACAAAGGTGCATTGACCCACCTTCTTCTTGACAAAGAGGACTAGTTCACCCCATGGTGAAGCACTTAGGCATATAAACCCTTTATCCAGATTCTCCTGTAGTTGTTTCTTTAGCTCCTCAAGTTCCACAACAACCATTCTATATGGATTATTGGATATTGGAAACACCCCAGGTATAAGCTTGATCAAAAACTCGACATACCTGCTTGGAGTAATACCGAGAAATTTCTCGAGAAATATATCAATGAATTCCCTCAAAATTCTTCGAGGACGGTTCATTCCTTAAACTCAATCATTTGAGCTAGATATGCTTTCTCATATGGAAAAAATATCCATGCTTAAGATGATGGTGCTAAAGAATATTCCTTCTCCTCCTTTCACTTGTATAGAATTGGGGGTCGATTCTCCATACGGAGAGTGATTTCCCTCTCATAGAAATTTATGTTGGATCTATATAGGGAAATCCAATCCATGACCATAATTGCATAAAATTCCACCAAGGGAAGTATGAAAAGGTTCTCCAGGAATTTCAATCTATAAATTGTGACATGGGAGGAGTTATATACATCGAATGAAATAATTGCCCCATTTTTCGTTTTCAATGACATCTCTACTTCAATGCTTTGTGGTGGTGTTTAAATAGTTATACTAAACTTTTGTGATATAAAGGAATGCGTAGAACCAGAATCAAAAAGTACATTCTCTATTATTGAATGAATAACTAGCATACCTATCACCACTTCATTGTTGGGATTCACTTTAGTGGTAATGATGGAAAAAGCTTTCCCTTTCTTCCTTGGAGGTTGTTGGTTGCCTCCTAAAACCCTTGGCTTAGTGCACTGGTTCACAATGTGCCCTTCTTCCTTGTAGTTGTAGCAATGAACATCACATTGAGGATTGAACAGAGCGTTCCTTTACTCCACTGCAATAACAAGTTTCTCCTATCAGAAATTATTAGTTATGTTCCCATACTTACCACACCTAAAACATTTCCTTGTCCCCTTTAGGCAATTTTTAGGATGCTTATTCCCACAACTTTGGCAAGTGGAATGTTGAAATTTCTTGGCACTGTTAGATCTCTCTATCGTACCGCCAGAATTGATCTCCACTTTCCACTTCCTATCCCCATGATACCCTTGAGATTCACCAATATCCATCTCGAATTTGAGGGAACATTGAACAATTTTCTAGTAGCTATCAAAGTCACAGATTACCAAGGATTTTCGTAGGCTAGGCTTTATCCCACCAAAGAAGCAGTCAACCTTGCATTTGGGGGTAACGAAAAAACCGAAGGTGTATCGTGCAAGTCTTGTGAAGTTTTCCTCATACTCCCTAACAGATTCATCATCCCTTTTATTGAGTGAAAGGAAATATCTTTCCATATTAAGATGGAGGGTGTGGGGAAAATATTTATCGAAAAATATTTTTCAGAATTCCTTCCACTCCAATGCTTTGATCTTTTCCTCAAGCTTCATATTCTTGATCAATGTCCACCACTGACAATGTCCACCACTGATTATATTCACCCTTTATACGATAAAAAAACTATAAGAACCTTCTCTTGTTCAGAACATTGAAGGATATATAAGATCTTTTTAATGGAATTGATCCATTGACCCATTATTAAGGGATCAAATAATCCACTGAAAGTATGAGGCCTTTGTCGCATTAAGCTCTCAACTGTGGGTTTCTCTCTCTTGGGGGGGGGGGGGGGGTGGTTGGTCACTCCTCCTGGTCCAAGATTCTATTTAGAACTTGAGTTAACTGAGAGAGTATCATTAAAAAGTTTGTGATTCCTGCTTCCATCGGGTTGGGCATCTCATTCGGGCAATCCTCACACTGCCCTTCGCATTAGTTGTTAGCATGATTCCTCCTATTTTCGGCCATTGGATAGAATAAAAGGAAAATTTTATATGAGTATCTTAAATAGTTAAACACATAAATGGTAATCCAATTATAATAAAGGGATAACTTATAAATTACATTTATCTTCTTAACTTATGAGTTTTTAGGCTTCAGTCTATGTTATCCACGATCTACTTCCTAATATATATTCTTATGGGAATTTTTTCCCTTAATAATGTTTTGTAATGATCTTATGAATTTACCAAAGCATATACCCCAAGAGTGTCAAACTAGGTGCGCAGTAAGACCCATTTTCGTGTACCAGGTTACCCCAAGTCAGACCCGAAACACCTTATCAGATTTGTTACTCCTGGGTACATCTATTACAGAACCACGTCCACTTGTAGTATCTAGGAAATGATGTATTTTCTTGATAAACCACTTACTCTATACTTACTAAAAATTAGGGATATTTTATTGGACTTAGTCTTATCCCTAATGGTTTTCACTAGGTTTTTTAATCCTAATCCCAAAAATAAGTAAACCTATCCTTTGATACCAACTATAAAGACTCTGCTCTTTATTTCATATTTAAAAATGATTTATTACATAAAATTTCACTTAATAAAACTCAGAAGATTGATAGGTCTAGTGTATTTGGGGTTTAGGAACATTACATAACAAATTAAAACATGAAATATAACATATTTATTGAAAAATTATTTGACATGACCAAAACATTCCTTCGTACTTAACACTGCATGAGATAACCTGAGGAAATACATAAGAAAGGGGTGAGCTATAAATCCTAGTAAGGGAATAAACATGGCATAACATGAGGATAATAGTACATGTTAGACAAGGAATCTCAATGAGGCGTAAAGGAACATGAATAATAAATCATGATATAACATGGGAAATATGGAAACAATATACAACATGATATTAACATGAGTAAAGGCTCATTGCACATTGAGAAGCATGAGTCAAGGATCATTGAACATAGATGAGAATGATTCAAAGCTCATTGCACATGATGTATCATGATACTAAACATTACCTAATGCATTGGAGCGTTATCGGGGTTCACCCTTCATAATCATTTCGTTTTCATGCTTAAGTGTTCCACATAGATCACACAACAAGGATTCATTAATCATTATAATTTATTACACAATCAAAGAAATGTGGGATGCATACATATATATACATAACCATTAAGTACATGTTAATAAAGTTGCATACCCTTTATAAAGAAATGGGTATGGTATTCACTATACAATGATTTTGGCATGGAAAATCGCAGTGTAATTGTGGCAGTATAACAACGTCACATAAAAATTCATAAAATGGGTTGATAAGAGAGAAAGAGGTCTGTCATAATTTAGACATGAAATGTATAGTATGATAGTTATTTAATAACACATCCCAACATATACAAAATGAAATCATAAGACATAACATAAAATGGATGCTTGATAAAAGATGCCGGTGGAAGATCCCTTATAGAATTTCGGCATAGTAACAGGTGTACTTAAAGGTTAATAGGGGGGATTAATGAGAGTGAAAGGTAGATATAATCATTTACACATAAAATTTAAAGTAATGGGGAGGTGAAAAAACATACCCATCATTATTAATTGAAAATAAAAGGGTATAACAAGATAAAGAAACTTGGGTAAAGATGAGGAAGGAAAGAACCCTTACTTGAGTGTGTGACTCCAAAGGCTTGGGAGGGGCTTCTTAAAAGATTAGGGAACCTTGGGAGGACTATAAGAAGTATAGGTAAGAGTGTGTTCATGATCCAAGGAGTTTGAGTGAATAGGAATTGAGTCTTGGGTGGGTTTATATAAGGAAAGAGGGGGGTTTCTTTATTATTTTGGTTTTGAACACTACATAATAAAATACTCAAAACCACAAACCATCCCATATTTTTTTCCCATGGTTTCTAGAAAAGGGGAGTGTATTAAATTATTTTATATTTCAAAGGGTCTAACTTATTAAAATGTTTCCCTCATTTATGTGGAGGTGAGTCACACTCCTAAAGAAATGGATTTTAGAATCTTAAAATATATTCTATGTATTGAAGGATTCATAATGGGTTTAGAAAATAAATTAAATAAACTTAAAACCAAATTATTTTAAATAGAAAACATATATTTGTACAAATATACATTTTATACTATTTATTACATCATTATTGGTCCATTATGATGTCATAAAACACACCATATATTTATACAGTATTTAATTTTTACCCAAAAATTCGACCATCTCATAAAATTATGAAAAATTAACCATTGGATAATTTAGAGGTCCTGATTCCAAAAATAATATTAATTTTATCTAAATAATTTTCTAAATATATAAAATTTCACTTTTAATATAAAAACTGATATTTATTGAAAATGATGGGTTTTTGACAATAACAGTTTTCGAACCCTAATAAAAATTACACTTGACTTCATAAAAATTATATGATAATTTATATTTTAAAAAATTAATGTAATAATAATATTTTATTAAAATATTATTTATTTAAAAAATCCATTAATTCATCAAAATATATTTTTTAATTGAATTTTAATATTAACCAAAAAACTATTTATGCTTTAAAAATCATTTACCATGTAACAATAATAGGAAGAAAATATATTCATTATTCCATAAAAAATAATGTAAATAATATTATTGCTATGTTATTGATACATATCCCTTTATTACACTAACATATTACCTAAGAGTAAGGTGTACAATGGCGGGGCTTTCATGGGGCTGTTCGGTGAACATGGTTTGGGTCGTGATCTCGATGAGCTTGAAATTCTCTCATAAACGATTTCATTCATGCTTAATTTGTTGTATATCAGATTGATATTGGTCTTGGGAAAATACCATAAATTATATCTCCCTCAAAATCTCCAATAAATGGGCTTCATAGGGTACAATCCCACTGGTTGAGGCCATCACTTCCTTTGTCTGTGTCAAAAGGATATGTTAAAACCCTATATTTATAATAGTCAAGTGATCACTTTTAAAATGCTATATTATCAACAATAATGATAATTAATGTCCATTTAAATCCAATTGTATATAATAAAACAAAAATAAGTACATGTGTTTTCTATATCCATAAGACATTTGATTAAATCAAAAGAAAGGGGATCTTATTCATAAATGTTTGGGTCATTACAAGTAGATTATTTAATTCTTACCTAATTACCTTCCTAATCCTATTCCCCAAGTCCAAGACCCACTGGTATCAATAAAAGGCCAAAACCAATTTCCTTAAGGAGGTTCTCAAGGTGAATAATTCAAGAGGTAAAATCCTCTTTTATTTTCTTTTCAATTTCTTTTCTTTTATTATTCTCTCCTAACATACCCTATCCAAAGTGACATGATAACTCCAACATCTTACATAAACTAAAATTTTATCATGTTAATGTAACATCCATCATAAATCCTCTCCTCTTCTCCTCTTATTCTAAAAAATTAAAACATTATCTGTGATGTGTCGATTTACCGTCATCATGGACGATGTGTTTTTATTTTCTTTTACCGCCTTAAAGGTTGGTCATAAAACCATTATTATGGTTAAATAATATTTTATTAAAAATATTATAATTTATATAATGTTTTGAAACCAATATATAAACTTGATATTAAATAAAATGATATAAGTTCGTGATGGTTGTAAAAACCACCAAAATAAATTAAATCATTATCATTAACATTTTATCTAATAAATAATCCTCATATCAGAAAAAATGATATATGGTATAATTTAAAATTCTAGAAGCATATCAACACAATTTAATTCTACTTCTATAGTTTTTCTTCCATTTTATAAGAAAGTCCATAATGAACCAACCATGGAAACCATGGAATAAATGCACCTGAAACAATGAAAATAACAAAATATTATTGATCAGTGGGTGAAAAGATGTTATAAAAAGATCATATAAGGAATTTTAAATATCAATATAGTTCTATAGTACATTAATAAAACTCTTTAAACCATTATATATGAGGTTTTAACACATTTTAATTAAGACGAAACTGAGGTAAGGGACTTTCCTTTAAAAACCCTCTTTTAAATTTCTATTTTTACAAAATTTAAAAGGAATGTTTTTATAATGAAAGTATTCATGTTTTATGACTATGTTCTAGTTCTTGGGAATTTTTTGTAATGAATGGTGGGATCTATATATCCCTTCAATGCATTGGGTATGTTTATGTTGGAAGTTGGCCGTAATGGTTATTACAAGTGTAACTACGATGGTTACATCATAAGGTATCCGTGAGGGTTATATTGTAAGGTAGTAATGAGGGTTATAAATAATATAGTATCTATGAGGGATATACTATTAATTAAGTAATTACCTAAGTTAAATATATGGTTTTATTTATGTGTTTTTATGTTCTATGTAAATCCATTGTTTTCACAAGTTAAGTATATGATACTTAATGGGTGAGAAGTATGCATTTTTGAAAATGATTTCATATATTTATAAGTAATCATGGACCAAAACATTCCTTTCTTTTATTTACCTTACTTATCTTTTTGTGTTGTAGCAGGTACTGTAGCAGAAACTGTGCAGTACTGTAGTGGGAACTGTAGCAGGTACTGTTTGGCACTGTAGCAGCTGGAAATTTGCCCCTATTTTTAGGCCTTCGGGCCACCAATTTGGTCCCTGAGTCCTTTAAGGCCTTCGGGCCACCCATGCCTTCAGGCCAGTAAGGCCTTTAGGCCACCTCAAGGCCTTTAGGGCCACCTTAAAGTTCAGATGCAAACCATAAACCTACAAAGAATAAGCTCCATAGGAGGATGAGCAAGGAGCTTTCACCACAGCGGAAGCTACACAAATTGCAAGAATGAGAGGGTATGACACCTGCCATCGGGACAAGCCTATGCATGCACAGGATATCCTAGCTATACAACCATGCAAAGGTGGAAATATGATTTCACGATGAAGATGATGGGGAGGAGCAGTTCCAAGTAGTTAGTCTGGGTTGTATGTAATGTTTGAAGCCTACGGGCAATGAATTACTCTAAGGCCTATAGGCCATGTAATACTTATGCCTACGGGCCTTATAAGGGTTCCACCTCACCCCTTGAAAGGTGTATTATCAAAAATAAATAAAAAAATGAAGGCCTTCGTGCCATTGGATGGATGGAAGGAAGTGAATTCTAAAAGAATTTACTAGATTATGTAATTTTTAAGTTTGAGTCCTTATAGTTGGTATCAGAGCATGGTTTAGATAACTTTAGGGGTTATGATGATATTAATAGAATACCATAATGATTTTTAACTTATGTTTATGTTGAAATGATATAGCATTTGAATATTACCATGTTTCTTCATCTAAGATATGTCTATTCAAAATGATTTTCCATAGAAGAAATAGGAATATTGAAGTAGGAAGGCACCGAAAGGATGATATATTTCCAAATCTACAACCTGGAATGGTGGGAATTGGAACTAAGTAGTTTTCGAAAGTAATAGATTAGTTTATATAGGCTATAAATGGTTGTTTCATCCATGCAAGAGAATAATCAGAGATACCACAAAAGAACATGATGATAGTGGAACATTTTATAAGGCAATACCCTCCTACTTTCAATGGATCTTCTGACCCGATGGTAGATGAAGGGTGGATTAAATCCCTTGAAAAGATATTTGATGTTATGGGGTATTCAGATAATTGAAATTTTAGTCTTTCCATTTACTGTTTTGATGATGAAGTTGACCAGTGGTGGTCAATGGTCAATAATATCATGAATAACAATGAGATATATGCCTTGGAATGATATGAATTTAAGAATATTTTCCTTGAAAAATATTTTCCTAAGGTGGTTTGAATTATGATGGAAAATAAATTCCTTGAATTGAAACAAAATAAGGAAGATTCAATGGTTGTGTATGAAGAAAACTTCACCCGATTGGAAAGGTATGCTCCAAATATTATTTGAGATCTTGATAGTAAAATAAATCATTTTTACTTAGGATTGAATCCAAGATATAAAATGGAATTAACTTCTTATGAATTCAAAAGTTATGAGAAACTTATTTGATGTGATGAGAAGGTATAAATGATTTTTTTGATGATCACGTGCACTTTGACAACAAGCAGAAGAAAAGGTCTAGATGACAAGAAATGGGTAAGAATCAATCAAATAAATCTAAAGACAATAATTTCCAGTTTTTAGTTTGTGGAAAGTGTGATAAAAAGCACCCTAGGGAATTCCTTAAAAAACCAAGAAGTGTTTTAGACGTATTACGTTTGGACATATGGTCTGAGATTGCAATTAAAATTATCTTAGTGTTGGTATGATTAATTCTGAAAAGAAAACTGTAAATTGTTTCAAATGTGGTGAGATGAGGCATTATGAAAATACCTACCCAAAGAAATACCTGAATGATGGAAAGCAACAAGATTATAAGGAGAAAGTTTGAGTGAAATCCTTTATGGCTATGTGAACATATGTTGGTCCATCCAATTAAGTGGTATCAGGTACATTGTTTGTTTACTCAGATTTTTCTAATGTCTTGTTTGATACAGGGTCTACACATTCCTTTATTTATAAAGATTTTTTTTTGTAATTTATAAATTTAACATCAAAAAATAAAATCATAACTTATATTAAAAACACTAAGTGGAAATATTAAGGAAAAAAGGAATTATAAGAATATTCTTGTTGTTGTTTGTGGAAAGAAATTACCTGCAAACCTTGTTGTTTTTCCCTTAGTGGAGTTAATGTTATTCAAGGTATAGATTGGATTTATTTTTATCATGATAAGATTTAATGTAGAGCTAAATAAGTTTTTTTTTCAGAAATAGTTTCAGTTTATATATAAGAATGAACCCATACCATTGATAACATATCAGGAATCTAAGAAACTGTTAAAAGAAGGAAATGAAAGTTATCTTGCATATATTGTTAAAAACAATGGAACTGATCAAATAAATTATATGTGAGTGGTAAATGAATACTTGGATGTTTTTACTGATGAGTTGTCCAGTGTTATACCTAATCAGGAAGTTGAATCTACTATTTACTTAGTTCCTGATTCTAATCCAATTTCAAACCCCCTTATCAAATGGCTCAAGTGGAACTTCTAGAATTTAAAAAGCAGCTACAAGAGTTGCTGGAAAAGATTTCATTTGTCCTAGAACTTCAACATGGGGTTATACTATTTTATTTATTAAAAATAAAGACGGTTCCATGAGGATTTTCATTGATTATAGAGCTTTGAATAACATTACTTCTAAGAATAAGTTTCCACTGCCTCTTATCGATGAATTGTTTGATCAGCTCTAGGGAGATCAGTATTTTTCCAAGATTGAATTGAGATATAGGTACCATTAGATGAAGGTGAATGAGGATGAAATTCCAAAAGCAGTGTTCCAAACTAAATATGGGCATTATGAGTTTGTTGTTATTCCCTTTGGTTTTAAAAATACCCCTACTGTATTTATGGATCTTATGAATTGAATATTCTGTGAATATTTGGATATGTATGTTGTTTTTTTATTGATAATATTTTGGTCTTTTCAAAAATTTATGAATATCATGAAAAACATTTAAAGATTTTCCTACAAACTCTCAAAGAAAATAAGTTATACGAAAAATTTAGAAAATGTAATTTTTGGTTGCAAAAAATTTCTTTTCATGGGAACATTGTAAATAAGGATGACATAACAGTTGATCTTGCCAAAAAAATAGTGGTTTATGATTGGAAAAGACCTAAAAATGTTACAAATATTCTTAGTTTTCTTGGATTAGTAGGATATTATTGAAAATTTGTTAAAAACTTTGCATGATTATCTTGTCTGCTAACTAAGTTAACATGAAAAGGGGTTAAATTTATTTAGACATAAGAATGTGATGTTTGTTTTCAAGAACTAAAGAAAAGATTGTTGAATGCTCCAGTTTTGGATCTGAATTCCAAAAATTGAGAGTTTTTTATCTATAGTGATGCTTATTTAAAAGAACTTGGTTGTGTTCTGATGTAGAATGATCAGATAATTGCTTAGTCTTCAAGACAACTGAAAGCTCATGAGTTAAATTATCCCAAAAATGATCTAGAATTAGCAGCTATGGTTTTCAATTTAAAAATTTGGCGACATAATTTATATGGATCCAAATGTGAAATATATTTTTACCATAAAAATTTTAAGTATATATTTACTCATAAGGAATTGAACATGAGACAGAGAAGATGGCTGGAACTGATAAAATATTATGATTGCACAATTAATTACCATTTAGGAAAAGCGAACAAAGTGATAGATGATTTTAGTCAAAAACATCATGCTATATTAACCATGTTATATTTGGAACATGAACTCTTGATTAATTATTTGATGAATTTTGGATTGGAAGTTATTGGTGTAGGGAATTCCTTTATTTTTTCAGGTGTCAGTGTAGTCATCTCTCTTAGAAAGAATTAAGCAAGCGCAAAAGGAAGACCATGAGTTGCAGAAAATGGTAGAATTGGTTAAAAATTTTAAGTTTCTAGAATTTTACATTTATAATGATTAAATTTTTAGATTTGGAAAGAGATTATGTGTGCCTTGTAATTCCCGGTTGAAAAAGAATTGTTAAGTGAAGCTCATAGTTCTCCATTTTTAGTTTATCCTAGCAGCACTAAGATGTACGAAGACCTTCAAGAGTATTACTGGTGGGATGGAATGAAAAGAGATATTGCCGATTTTAAAATAAAATGTTTGACTTGTCAATAGGTTAAAGTAGAGCGACAACTACCAAAGGGGATGCTTTAGCCTTTGCTAGTGCAAGAGTGAAAATGAGAAAATATATCCATGGATTTCGTGGCGAGACTACCAAAGAATTCTCGAGGTAATAATGTGATTTGGATTATTGCTGATCGACTAACTAAATATGTACATTTTATTCCTATTCAAGATACTATGTATTTGGATCATCTTTATCGACTATACCTCAAAGAGATAGTCAGGTTACATAGAGTTCCTCTCTCCATTGTATTTGACCGTGATCTCAGATTCACTTCTAACTTTTGGAAAGGTCTTTAGATGTAACGACCCAAATTTTTTTAATAATTTTTGTTTCCTTTTTTTTTGTGTTATTTTATTTTATACTTAATAAAAATGTTTCATTTAATGAAATGAGTATAATTAAAATAATACCGTTAGGTTTCGAATGTTATATGACCGTTGGTCAATATGACCGTTGGAAACTAAATGTTGTGATTTTTGTCTCTAAATACAAGTGATCTTGGTTAATTAATACAGAAAGAAGATTTGATGGCCTCATCCAGTAGTCTTGGGATGATTGAAGCCCATCTGATGAAACTTGGGAAAGAGGTAGCACCACTGGGCTTTGCTCTGGACCAAACCCAAGATGAACTTCATCGTGTAAAGCTGGATCAGAATCGCCTTTGGGAGAAGTTCAAGCTGATAGAAATTACCACTTGGGCAATGTTGGCCGAGCCGCCCCAAGATTCTATCACCTTAGCACACCTTACACTTAGGTCCTATGCTGGTGTTATAAGGGACTATGTGACGAGACCTTAGTTGCTTTATGTAATCCTTTGATATAAATAAAAAATTTTATTTCTTCTTATGGTGAAGTTTGTGAATCTCAAATGTCCGAATAAGTATAGTATGTATATTATTGATGAATTTTGGAAAAATAATATTTTAAAATATTCATGTAAACCTTAAATAATTAATAATGTGTAATGATTTTCAAAAAATGTTCTTCTACAGTTATGTTCAGTAAGAAATTTAGAGTCTAATAAGATCAACTTAATTTTTGATGAATAGTAAATTATGAATAGTGATTTTATGCTTATGATTAGTAATGTGACCAAATGGATTAGTAAACTCACCTAATAAAGTATTAATATAATTTAGGCACCTTGATTAAGTAATGTGATTCAATAAAATAGGTAAATAACTGTTGTAGAAATTATTGGTTAAGTATTAGTTTTTTTGGGGGAATAGTGTTTTTATTTAAAAATTAAATTAAAAATAATTAGAAAATTATTTTTATAAAATGGAGTTCATTTTTGAATTCAGAGCATCAATATTAGGTTAAGGTTATTTTTGGGGATTTTTCTAAAAAAGTTGAATTTTCGGTGAATAGTGAAAATACAGTTTTTAGTTTTGGGTGTTTAATGACATCATTAAGGATGTAATAATTATGTAATAATTCTGGTCAACTTATTAATAGTAAGATAAGGTATTATGTGTCCCAAGTGGCCAATACCATGGTCAAATACCATGGGTAAGCCCATGGTTTTTCCAATACCACCGATGAGGTGTCCCTTGGCCATTAATGACTTGTCCCCTCACTTCTCCTATAAATACCAAGCCATTCCCTCATTAATTTCATTTAAAAATCCTCCCCAACGAAGTTATGGTCTATTTACCTCCCAAGGAGTCCTCCCAAGGTTCCCTCAAGCCTCCCAAGATCCTGACTTTCAAGCTTTCAAAGTTACTCATCAAGGTAAGAGATCCTTTCACCCTCCTCTTTTTAAGTCATGACCTCCTTTATGTTGTGTCTTCTAGTTTCCATATATTTTTGTTGAGGGTATGTTCTTATTTGTTCTCATTATTTTCCATTTCATGTCTAATTATTTAGAGACCCTTTCTTCTCTCATCAATTTGTTTTCTAAATTTTTAAGTGACGCCGTTAGGCTGTTGAATTTCTCGTAAAAGAAATCGCATCTTCTCTTTTCTTTCATGTTTCCTTTTTCATGTGGTATGTAATTAAAATATCCATACCATGATATTATTGTGTATTCATACTATATTATGAATTATTTATGAGTGTTTTACCCTTGTTCCCTCTCTTTTCAATGTTTTCTAAAACCATGTTATATAGCCGTTATGCTGCAAAAATTTCACCTCAAAATTTCTATCTCTTTCTCTCCAGAAATTTTATTATTTTATTTATGTGAATACCTAGACCTATTTAGTTTATTTGGGTGTTTATAAATATATAAAGATGATATATTTTATTCTGGAATTGACATACATATAATCCTCACCCCCTTTCCATGGGTTATAAATGACATAATGATCTTATTTTTTTAAGAACTTTTAAAACGTCACGATCTTGAAATGAAACCCATTTATTTTATTCTAAATGGGTTATTTATGAAATATTTGATTATAATATATGTGTCTCACTTTAAAGTAAATACATATTAAGGTTTCTCCCTGATAGCGCTCCAATGCATTGGGTAAAGAATTAATCTCTAGAGACAACAAGCTTCACGATACCTTGGTGAATAACCTTGGTAATTTTTATGATACCTTGGGGATGGAACTTGGTGATATGTTCATGAATGTCTAAATGAAATGTTGTAGCCACATATTCAAGTAATTTTACAAGTTATTTTCATTATGATATGCCTATACTTCTATTGCTCATATGTTGTTATTCACGTTCTTATTGTTAACACAAGTAAACTGATTCCCTTGTTTACCCTTACTGGGCCTTCTGCTCACCCTTTCCATTGATGTATGTCTCCAGGATATGAGATGTAGTATTTTTATATAGGATTAACCTATGATGAATCCCTAAAAGTGGTTTAGAATAATTTTTTATGTTGTTTTCATGTATTATGTTCCTGATTTCTAAGACACAAGATTTTAAAGATCCTCTATTTGTAAAATGTAATGAAAAGTTATGTAATAAAAAGGCAGGATGCCATAGTTGGTATCAAAGGATAGTTTAGTTATTTATGGAAATTAGGATATGAAAAATTTATGAATAACCCTATAGAAAAGTTTAAATATAGGAAAACTTCCCAGTATTTTGGTGAGTATTGAGTAAGTGGTTTATCAAGCAAATACATCCCTGTCTGGATACAAGCAGGTAGAGGTGGATCTGGCACAAATGTACATAGGGGTAAAACCCAAAAACACTGCTTTGAGATAGACTCAAATGGGAACTGGTACATGACAATGGGCCTTGCTACACTCTTGGTTACGACACTCCTGGGGGATATGTTTGGTTAATCGCAAGCTTTTATGAATCATTATGAAAGAATTATAGAGAAATGTAATTGTTTAAGCATGAAGTTTTAAGACATAAAATTATTTATAGTTAAAAGATTCGTAAATAAAATAAGTTTCTCACTAAGGTTTTACTCTTTTAAAAAAATGGCGGGAAATAGGAGGAAATGTGAAAATGGTGACTGCAATGGACCGTGCACTGACGACCCTCCGATGGAAGCCAGAATGGAAACATTCATGAGAATGATGAACCAACTGACTCAAGTTATGGGAAATAACTTGAATCAAGCTGAGAGAATGATCTCACCATGAAGGGAACAACATTCTTTTGAGTCCTTTATGTTTCAACAACCACCAACCTTCAGTGGATTGACTGACCCATTGATTGCTGAGCAGTGGATCATCTCCATCGAGAAGATCTTTTCTATGCTCCGCTGTTTAGAGAAAGAGAAGGTCACCCTGGTTGTTCATTGCTTAGAAGGTGAAGCTGATCAATGGTGGGAACTGATAAAAAACATGAGGCTAAGATTGGAGGTTGAAGCTATGGTGTGGTAAGAGTTCATAAAGATCTTTTTCAGTAAGTATTTCCCTCGTTCCATGAGAACAAGGATGAAGAATGAGTTTCTTGAACTGAAGCAGAAGGAGAACGAATCTGTTGGAAGCTATGAGATGAAATTCACCCAACTTTCATGATATACCTCTAGCTTTTTCATGGATCCAAATGGTAAGGTTGATAGATTCTTCAGTGGACTAAGACCTCATCTTCGGAAGAATCTATCCAACCAAGACTATGATAGCTATGAGGAGATCATGCGGAGTGCGATGGAAGTTGAAATGGAGTTTGGAGAGACGCAATGGTCTCATAAATCCAATGACAAGAAGAGATAGATGGAGCCCATATTAGGGAGGAATTTTGATCAGGGAAGAAGAGGAAAGCAAGTGCAACTTCCCACGTGTAATAAATGTGGGAAGAAGCATTTGGGAAACTGCCTGCTCGGGAGCAGGAAATGATACAAGTGTGGAAGAGATGGTTATATTGAGAGGAATAGTCGTAGTGAGGTGAAACCTCAACTTACAAACACAAACGACAAGGGGAAGATGGTGTAGGCCCTACCTGATGTCCAAATCTTTAATTGTGGACAACATGGTCACTTTTCCAATCACTGTCTAGATCTGAGGGTAGTGGAGGGGAACCACCATCAGCCTCAGCAAAGGCCAAGGGATCAAGTCTGTGCTTTTGCTATCACGACTGCTGAAGTTGAAGCTCTAAATGATGTGGTAGTAGGTACTATTGTTGTTCTCTCAAATCTAGAAAGTAATTTGTTTGATTATGGTTCTACGCATTCCTTTATTTCCTCCAAGTTTGCAAAGAATTTAGAATCAACCCCCGATTTTCTAAAAGTAGAGTTATCAGTCAAGACTCCTGGTGGGATTATCCAAGCATCGTCAGTGTTTAGAAACTCTAGTATTTACTTTGGTGATCACAATATTATCGAAAATATAGTAGTCATTCCCATGTTGGAATTTGACGTTATACTAGGGATGGACTGGCTCTCAAAGTACAATGCTAAGATCAAATGTAGAAGCAAGGAAATATCAGTAGTCTTGAATGGAAAACCTACAGTTATCTTACAAGTATAGATATCTCAAACTAATCTTTGTCTAGAAGAACCCCCTATATCCTTCTTTATGGAGTTTATCGGTGAAGAAGAAGAAGGAGATGCGAGTTTAAGGATAGAAAGTGTCCCCATCATCCATGAATATGTTAACGTATTTCTTGAGGAGTTACCTGGACCTCCCCCAGAACAAGAGGTAGAGTTCTCCATTAAGCTCCTACCTGGATCTCATCCGATATCAAAGACCCCGTATAGGATGGAAAACATGGAGCTGGAGGAATTAAAGAAACAACTCCAAGATCTTTTAGAGAAGGGATTTATCCGACCGAGTGTGTCTCCTTGGGGAGCACCAGTTCTCTTTGTGAAGAAGAAGGATGGATCAATGCGACTATGTATTGATTATAGAGAACTGAATGGGATCACAGTAAAGAAAAAATAACCTCTTCCAAGAATTGACGACTTATTTGACCAACTTCATGGGGCTTAATTCTTCTCTAAGATTGATCTTTGATCTGGTTATCATAAATTGAGGGAGAAGAAATAAGATATTCCAAAAACTTCTTTCAGATCAGGATATGGGCATTATGAGTTTGTTGTTATGCCCTTCGGACTGACTAATACACCTACTATTTTTATAGATTTGATGAATAGAGTCTTTAAGGACTACCTTGATAACTTTGTGGTAGTTTTTATTAATGATATTCTAATATATTCCAAAAGTTACGAGGAGCATGAGGATCATCTAAGGACTATTTTGAAAAATCTATGGAATGAGAGGCTTTTTGGGAAGTTCAGAAAATGTGAATTTTGGTTACAACAAGTTGCTTTCTTGGGGCACATTGTAACCAATGAAGGAATCAAAGTTGACCCTGCAAAGGCAAAAGTTCTAGAGGAGTGGCCTCAACCTACAAAAATAACTGAGATTCTAAGTTTCCTTGGATTAGCATGATATTATAGGATGTTTGTGAAAAAAATTTCATGAATTTCTAATCCATTAACCAAGTTAACTCGAAAAGGGGTCAAGTTCCTCTGGACAAAGGAGTGTGAGGAAAGTTTCCAACAGCTGAAGAAGATATTGGTTACTGCACCCGTGTTAACTCTGCCCTCAAGTGGAGAAGGATTAATTATTTTTAGTGATGCGTCTCTCAAAGGGCTTGGGTGAGTCCTTATGCAAAATGACAAAGTCATTGTTTATGCATCTCGATAGTTGAAGACTCATGAGCAGAATTATCCCATGCATGATCTGGAGCTGGCTGCGGTCATTTTTGCTCTAAAGATATGGAGACACTATCTCTATAGGGAGAAATGTGATATATACATAGACCATAAAAGTTTGAAGTATATTTTCACACAAAAGGAATTGAACATGAGACAAAGGAGATGGTTGGAAATTCTCAAAGACTATGATTGTTCAATTCATTATCATCTCGAAAGAGAAAACAAAGTTGCTGATGCATTAAGCAGGAAAGACCTTGTTGTTCTTTCCACGATGAGGATTCAAAGAGATCCTTTGATCAATGACCTAGTAAAACTAGACATGGGAATTATAAGGGAAGAGACATCATCAAACCTAACCCAAATGATTTATCAACCATAATTAATAGAGAAGATCAAGAAAGCTCAGAAAGAAGATCCTTTGTTATAGAAGAAGTTTGAGGCTATAAAGGATGGGAAGTTTCTTGAGTTCAATATTGATCAAGAAGGTGTATTGAAATTTCATACAAGACTATGTATTCCATCTATTCTAGAAATAAAGAAGGATCTGATGGATGAATCCCATAATTTTACCTTCTCTATACATCCTGGAAGCACAAAAATGTATAGGAACCTTTGTGATCATTTTTGGTGGGATAATATGAAAAGGGAGATTGCTGACTACACTTCAAGGTGCCTGGTATGTCAGAAAGTGAAGACAGAGTGACAACATCCTAAAGGGTTATTGTAACCACTGCCCATACCATCATGGAAGTGGGACAATATCACTATGGACTTCGTCACAGGTCTTTCGAGAACTTCCAAAGTAAACAATGCGATATGGGTTATTATGGACCGTCTCACCAAGACTTCCCATTTTATCTCCATTCAAGAATATTTCTCTCTTGATCAACTTGCTAGGATTTACGTGAAGGAAGTGTAAAGACTGCATGAAGTTCCACTTTCTATCGTATCTGATCGTGATCCAAGGTTCACATCAAAATTCTGAAGAATTCTTTAACATACTATGAGTAATAAATTGAATTTCAGTACAGCCTATCACCCCCAAAATGATGTCCAATCTGAAAGGACTATTCAAACACTCGAAGACATGTTGAGAACATACTCAATGGAATTTAAAGGTGGATGGGATCAACATATCCCTTTAGTTGAGTTATCTTACAACAACAGCTTCCACTCAAGCATTCAAATGACACCCTATGAAGCTCTATATGGGAAGCGATGTAGAACTCCTACTTGTTGGGATGAAGCTGGTGAGAGAAATCTTCTTGGGCCTGATCTTGTGAAAGAGATGACAGAAAAAGTCCCTGCCATCCAAAAACACATTAAGGTTGCTCAGAGTTGGCAAAAGAGCTATGCTGACAAATGTCGAAGGGACTTGGAGTTTGATGTCAGTGACAAGGTCTTTCTTTGAATATCACCTTGGAAGAGAGTCATGAGGTTTGGGAAGAAAGGGAAGCTCAGCCCTAGGTACATTGGCCCCTATGAAATCCTTGATCGTGTAGAAGAATTGGCCTATCGACTTTCACTTCCTCCAAATATAGCACAAGTTCATGATGTATTCCACGTATCCCTCTTGAGGAAGCACATACCTAACCCTTAACATGTACTAAACTCAGAGGTGGTACAACTGAAACATGACCTCTCTTATGAGGAGCAGCTGGTGGAGATCTTAGATCATAGAGACAAGGTTCTACATAACAAGACTACCCACCTTGTTAAGGTGTTGTGGAGAAACCACAAATATGAAGAAGCCACATGGGAACCTGAGGATTCTATGAGGCATAAGTACCCACACCTTTTCTCCTCTAAGGGTATGAGTTAAAAATTTCAGGGGCAGAATTTATTAAGGGGGGAAGAATGTAACAACCTGAACTTTTTAATAATTTTTGTTTCCTTTTTTTTGGTGTGTTATTTTATTTTATACTCAAAAAAACTATTTCATTTAATGAAATGAGTATAATTAAAATGAGACTGTTGGGTTTCGACTATTATATGATTGTTGGTCAATATGACCGTTGAAAACTAAATGTTGCGTTTTTTGTCTCTAAATACAAGTGATCTTGGTTAATTAATACAGAAAGAAGAAAAGATGGCCTCATCCAGTAGTCTCAGGCCGATCGAAGCCCATCTAACGAAACTTGGGAAGGAGGTAGCACCACTGGGCTTTGCTCTGGACCAAACCCAAGCCGAACTTCATCATGTAAAACTGGAACGGAATCACCTTCGGGAGAAGTTCAAGCTGATAGAAATTACCACTCAGGCAATGTTGGCCGAGCCGCCCCAAGATTATATCACCTTAGCACACCTTACACTTAGGTCCTATGCTAGTGTTATAAGGGGCTATGTAACGAGACCTTAGCTGCTTTATGTAATCCTTTGATATAAATAAAAATTGTTATTTCTTCTTATGGTGAAGTCTGTGAATCTCAAATGTCCGAATGAGTATAGAATGTATATTATTGATGAATTTTGGAAAAATGATATTTTAAAATATTTATGTAAACCTTAAATAATTAATAATGTGTAATGATTTTCAAAAAATGGTCTTCTACAGTTATGTTCAGTAAGAAATTTAGAGTCTAATAAGATCAACTTAATTTTTGATGAATAGTAAATTATGGATAGTGATTTTATGCTTATGATTAGTAATTTGAACAAATGGATTAATAACCTCACCTAAGATAGTATTAATATAATTTAGGCACCTTGATTAAGTAATGTGATTCAATAAAATAGGTAAATAACTGTTTCAGAAATATTGGTTAAGTATTAGTTTTTTTCAGGTGAATAGTGTTTTTATTTAAAAATTAAATTAAAAATAATTAGAAAATTATTTTTATAAAATGGATTTTATTTTTTAATTCAGTGCATCGATATTAGGTTAAGGTGATTTTTGGGGATTTTTTTGAAAAAGTTGAATTTTCAATGAATAGTGAAAATACAGTTTTTAGTTTTGGGTGTTTAATGACATCATTAAGGATGTAATAATTATGTAATCATTCTGATCGACTTATGAATAGTAATATAAGTTTTGAGGTGTCCCAAGTGGCCAATACCATGAGCAAATACCATGGGCAAGCCCATGGTTTTTCCAATACCACCGATGAGGTGTCCCTTGGCCATTAATGACTTGTCCCCTCACTTCTCCTATAAATACCAAGACATTCCCTCATTAATTTAATTTCCAAATCCTCACAAAATAAGTTCTGGTATCTTTACCACCTAATGAGTCCTCCCAAGGTTCCCTCAATCCTCCCAAGGTCCCAACCTTCAAGATTCTGAAGTTACTCTTCAAGGTAAGGAATCCTTTCACCCTCCTCTTTTTAAGTCATGACTTCCTTTATGTTGTGTCTTCTAGTTTCCATCTACTTTTGTTGAGGGTATGTTCTTATATGTTCTCATTACTGTCCATTTCATGTCTAATTGTTTAGATACCCTTAATTCTCTCATCAATTTGTTTTCTAAATTTTTAAGTGACACCGTTAGGCTTCCGAATTTCTCGTAAAAGAAATCGCATCTTCTCTTTTCTTTCATGTTTTCTTTTCATGTGGTATGTAATTAAAATATACATACATTGATCTTATCATGTACCCATACAGTATTATGAATTATTTATGAGTGTGTTACCCTTTTCCCCTCTCTTTTAAATGTTTTCTAAAACCATGTTATATAACCGTTATGCTGCAGAAATTTCACCTCAAAATTTCTATCTCTTTCTCTCCAGAAATTCTCTTGTTTTATTTATGTGAATACCCAGACCTATTTCATTTCTTTGGGTGTTAATAAATATATAAATATGATATATTTGATTCTTTAATTTACATACATATAAACCTCACTCCCTTTCCATGTGTTATAAATGACATAATGATCTTATTTTTTTAAGAAATTTTAAAATGTCACGATCTTGAAATGAAACCCATTTCTTTTACTCTCCATGGGTTATTTATGAAATGTTTTATTATGATATATGTGGATCACATTAAAGTAAATACATATTAAGGGTGCACCTTAATAGCTCTCCAATACCTTGGTGAATAACCTTGGTAATTTTTATGACACCTTGGGGATGGACCTTGGTGATATGTTCATGAATGTCTAAATGAAATTTTGTAGCCACATATTCAAGTTATGTTCCAAGTTCTTTTCATTATGATATGCCTATACTTCCATTTCTCATATGTTGTTATTCAAGTTCTTATTGTTAACACAAGTAAACTGATTCCCTTGTTTACCCTTACTGGGCCTTCTGATCACCCTTTCTTTTGATGTATGTCTCTAGGATATGAGATGAAGTAGTTGTACGTAGGATGAACCTATGATGAATCCCTACAAGTGGTTTAGAATAATGTTTTATGTTGTTTTCATTTATTATGTTCATGATTTACAAGAAACTAGAATTTAAAGATCCTCTGGTTGTAAAATGTAATGAAAAGTTATGTAATAAAAAGGCGAGATGCCATATTAGAAGTCATTGGGAACTTAATTAAATTTCAGCACAACCTTTCATCCTAAATATACTGTATAGAACAAGTGAACAATTCAAACATTGGAAGACATGTTACATGCTAGTTCAATGGATTACCAGGGAAGTTGGGATCAACATATTTCTTTAATTGAGTTTTCTTATAATAACAGTTTTCATTCCAGTATAAAGATGACACCTTTTGAGGTATTATATGAAAAGCAGTGTCAAACTTCATAATTTTGGGATGAATTTGGGGAAAGGAAGTTTATGATACCATAATTAGTAGAGGAAGTGACTAAGAAAGTAAAGATGTTCCAACAACACATGAGGACAACTCAGCGCAGACATAAAATTTATACAGATAACAGAAGAAAAAACATTTCTTTCGAGGTAGGTGATCATGTTTTTCTTAAAATATCTCCTTGTAAAAGTGTTATGCATTTTGGTAATAAAGTAAAGCTCAGTCCATGGTTCATTGGGCCTTATGAAATCCTATAGAAAGTTAGACTAGTTACCTAATGAGTAGATTTTCCTCCGAATTTATCTTAGGCACACAATGTTTTTCATGTTTAGATGTTAGGAAAGTATATTCCAGATTCATCTCATGTTTTGAGCCCAGAAGAAGTTCAGCTAGAAGATAATTTTTCTTATGAAGAGAAATCTGTTCATATTCTTGATCGTAGAGAGTAATTATTGTGGAATAAGGTGATTCACCAGGTTAAGGTTTTGTGGAGAAACCATATGGTTGAAGAAAAAATATGAGAATCTAAAAATTCTATGAGGTAAAGGCATCCTCACTTGTTTAATAAGTATATAAAAATTGCGAGGATGCAATTTCCATAATGTGGGGAGAATGTAACAATCCATATACTTATAAAACAATTTGTTTTCATTCTAGAATTAAATAGTTAAACTCATTATAAATGTATAATGAAATAAGTGGTATTTATCGAAATTAAGAAATCTATACTAATAGAATATTAACCTCACCTATGAGAGTTTAAATAAAATCTATGCATCTTATAATTGAAAATATAATATATTTATATCATGTAATAAGTATATAATTTTTTTGAAAATGATAAATTAAGTGTTGGTATTTTTTGTGAAATATAAATGTTTATTTAAAAATTTTATAATTAATATAATTATTTAAAAGAAAATTTATCTTCATAAAATAGATTCATAAATTAATATTTTGTTGTCTTATGATTATAAGATAATTTTATGAGTCCTTAATTAATTTTTCAAAGTGTTATAAAATGAGTTATAATTTTAAAATTAGTATTTTTGAATAAATGATGATTTTAATTAAAAATTAAATTAATAAAGTTTAGAAAATTATTTTCATAAAATGGAGTTCATTTTTTAATTTTACACATTGAAAAATGATTGGGGTGAATTAAAAGGATTTTTCTAAAATACTTGAATTTTTGGTGAATAGTGAAATATAATAATTTATGACATAAGCTAAATACATGAATTATTGGATCATATATTATGTATGGATGATTTAATTCCATAATATAGAACTATAATTCATTATTTTAATATATTTAGTGATAATTTTTAAACTATTCATATTCTTGAGCCAAAATAATAAACTAATGAATAAAATAATCAAAAAACACTCATCTCTTCCACTATAAATACCACCCTCACCACCTTTTCTCCTCACACCTAAAAGCCTTTTATATTGTTTAATTTATACCCAATTCCATTCCCAAGACTCTTCCTCACATCCAAGACCTGCTGGTCTCACCAAAAGGCCAAAACCAAGTGTCTTAAGGAGGTTATCAAGGAGAAGAATTCAAGAGGTAAAATCCTCTTTTATTTTCTTTTAAATTTCATCTATTTTATTATTATCTCCTCACATACCCTATAAAAAGTGTTATGATAACTAAATTATCTTAAATATACTATAATTTTATTATGTTAATGGAATATCCATCATCAAACCTCTCCTCTTCTCCTCTTATTCTAAAAAATAAAAACATTGTCTGTGATGTGTCGATTTACCTTCATCACGGATGATGTGTTTTTATTTTATTTTACCACTTTCAAGTATGGTAATAAAACCATTATTATGGTTAAATAAAATTTTATTATACATATTATAAGTTATATAATGTTCTGGAACCAATATATAAACATTATATTAAATAAAATGATACGATTTCGTGATGCTCGTAAAAACCGCCAAAATAAATTAAATCATTGTCATTAAAGTTTTCTTTAAGGAATCATCCTCATATCAGAAAAAATGATATATGGTATCATTTAAAATTCTAGAAACATATTAACACCATTTCATTCCACTTATAGATTTTTTCTTCCATTTTAGAAGAAAATCCATAATGAACCAATCATGGAATCCATGAAATAAATGCACCCGAAATAATGAAAATAACAAAAATATTATTGATAAATGGGTGGAAAGATGTTATAAAAAGATCATATAAGGTATCATAAATATTAATATATTTATTTAATATATTAATAACACTATTTAAACCATTATACATGAGGTTTTAAAATGTTTTAAGTAAGATGAACCATAGTTAAGGGACTTTCCTTTAAAAATCCTCTTTTAAATTTCTATTTTTACAAAATTCAAAAGAAATATTTTTATGATGAAAGTATTCATGTTTTATGATTATTATCTGGTTCTTGGGAATTTTTTTATGATGAATGGTGGGATCTATATCTCCCTCTAATGCATTTGGTATGTTTATGTTGGAAGTTTCCCGTAATGGTTATTCCAAGTGTAATTGCAATGATTACATCATAAGGTATCCATGAGGGTTACATTGTAAGGTATCCATGAGGGATACAAATCATATGGTAGCCATGAGGGTTATAATATTAAGTAATTAATGCCCCAATTTACCTATATGGTTTTATTTATTTTTTCTATGTTCTATGTAAATCTCTTGTTTTCACAAGTTAAGTATACAATACTTTATTAGTGAGAATTATGTCTTTGTGAACATGATTTCATATGTTTATAAGTATTCATGGAATAATGCCTTCCTTTATTTCATGTACCTTATTGAGATTTTTATGCTCATCCCAAGTTTTAAAATGTTTTTCATAGGTTTTAAGGATGGTTAATAGAAAAGGAGAAGCCAAGATGAATGTTGTGAATATTTATCATGAAAAGATTTCATGTTTTATTAAAAAAAAATTTATTATGGAATAAATGGATACTATTTTAGTATTACCCACTTTATATTATTGTGGTTTGATATGTATGAGTTATGTCTTAATTTTCTAAAACTCTAAACCAAAAAGATCTTTGGGAATGTAAGGAAGTGAATTCTAAAAGAATTTACTAGATTATGTAATGTTTAAGGCTGAGTCTTTATAAGAAAACAATAGCACAAAACGAACTAGAAAAAAAAACACAAATTCAAAAAAAATCAACTTTTCAATTTTAAATTTAAACTTCAAAATATATATTACAAATAAAATAAAAACCAATCAAAACAGTGAAATAATCTTCTCATGCCCCCTTTAAGTGATTTATCTCATTTTTAGAATATGGGTGGTGGTTATCAAAAAGCTAAAAAATAAAAATGAATCATTTAACATATATTCTCAATATAATTTTAAGATAAATTTATGTAAAGGATATGATAAAATTTAACCTTATATAATTTTGTAACTATCCTGGTTGAAATTATTTCGAACAGAAATCTTAGAACATAATATCCCGATTCCTTTACTACTTGTTAACGATGGCTGTTTTTTTTCAAAATAAGTTTTCATTTCAAAATAAAATTTTAGGTACCTACAACCAAAATGTAGTAATTATAAATGAGAATTCACATTTTTGTACACATATTTGATCTTTGATTTCATCTTTCTTATTGTATCTCTAAAGTAATTCCATGTCCTTTTTGAAAATGACATGTATTAAATAAAAATAAGTCATTATAATATACAAGTATTTAAATAATCATACGTACATGTCCAATAAATTGCAGAAATTTTCTCACACTATACCATGTATAGAGCATAAATTTTGAGTTTTCCTCTCTTTTTTTGAAAAAAACACACAACATAAAATGATCACAAATATATAAAAAAATATAATGTGATTGGTTATTCAGTTAAGAGAAATAACATATTAAGAAATATATGTTTTATACCCTTCAATATAATGAACCATCCAACACCGAATTACAGTATTTTGAAATCTTACAACAATATATATTATTCTTTATGTATCTTTCATTATCATCGTTATTGGTGAAATAAATTGTGGGACAAAAAAATCATATACTGATGTCGTATCATACTAAATACAAAGTGTATAAAGTGACCTAATAAAATACCAACATAAGTATTAAGTTTCATTAAATTAAAATAACTGAAAGAAACATGATAATATACTTATATGGAAATGAATTTCATCATGTCTATTTCCAACAATATCCAGTTACAAGCTCTATGACATCTCTCTTCAAAATCATCACATCCATTTCATGCCCACCAATGTTAGCATCAATTTGAAGCTCATAAACTCCCATAAAAAATATTAATATGTTGATAATCTATCAAGTCTATAAGAAGTAGTATCTGAAGTCATAACAGTTTATACTTGTTATTTTCTATATAATGTGTCTTTACCATTAAAGAATTCCTATAAAAAAAAGACAAATATATAAAATTTAAAATGCTAAAACAGATTTAACACCAATATGAAATAAAGGATATAATCTATACATACCTCAGTGGTTATTTTTCAGACAAGTCTAGATTGAAAAACTAAAAAATTCCTGATACTTTGTCCAACTGTAGTCACCTCATCTGTAAGAAATGGTACTCTGGTTGATCTATCTATAATATCCTGCATTGTGAACCTTAGATGACCAATATCTATATATTGATGATGAACAATATCCCAAATATAATATATAATACCATATGAAAGAATATTATGTCGGGGATCATCAAAATATAAATCATAATAGATGGGAAGTTATGGAGGAGGAGGTGTAGGAGTTTGATACACAAGTGGAGGTGGAGGAGTGAGATATGAAGATGGAGGTGGAGGAGTGAGATTTGAAGCATGAAACTATCTTTTCATGTTTGCAAACATCTACTACACCGAAGATCTAATCCTCTCCTCTATCTCCCGAACTTTAACTTCTAAAGATTCTATTTTTCCTTTATATACATCCTCCTTTGACAAATATCTAGAATGACCAAACATGTTTTTGATCAATACACCCACCTCGTACCCTCATACTCAACTTGGGTAATTGGGCTTTCCCATTGTAGTAGCTAAAACATCCTTCCTATCATCAGGCATAAAGTTTCCCGATGTTCTCTACTCCTTAAGGGATTTATATATTGAATATTTGGAAAAATTATTAGTGAATCACAATATATAAAGTGTTGAAATAACTTAAATAACTCATAACAACCCTCTCAGTTACCACCCTCAACTATTATATAATATATCTTCCTTTTTTTCTAATTCGGGCCCTTTTTCATTTTTCATGTCTAACTAGGTGAGGAGGGTCAACCTCTATGGATCATGAAGACCCAGATCTCAATTTTGAAGTTTTTCATCCATCATTTGTTCATACAGTAACACATACCCTCCATGAGATAAAGTACGTGGGTATACATTTTTGTATTGGATATTATGATGATATCTTCTCATTTTATATAAATTAAGGATAAAAAAATCATTAATATGATCATTAATAATAGAAAAACTTCTAAAAGCTAACATTTCACTCACCAAAAATGATTATTGTCATCTAGTTTCATCAAATCGCTTCCATGTATCATCATATAGAAAATGATATATATATATATATATATATATCACATGGATTTTTATTCTGTCTTGCCCCAAAAATGAAATCTGATGTGTGGGTTGATTTAAAATCCCTCCATTTCCTAGTATCCAAAGATAAACATTTCTTCTTAACTTATATAGTGTTAGATATATCATATGTTATCTGTTAAGAAGGGAAAAAATTTATAATTGTAAAAACATGTCATGATAAGTAAAATAATAATAAACGAGCTTACCAAAACTGTCTCCCATAATTGAGATATTGTCACTTTTTTGACACTTTTCCAATCAAAAATCAAAATGTTAACTTTGGAATGAGATTGCATTGTAATAATAGTCTTAAATTATTTTGAATTTAGACCCCTAGGATTATTATTTTCATAAAACTTAACACATATCCTCTAGTCCTAGATATAAGAAACTGATAATTTTGGAAAATGTGTGCTACCATGTTTACCAACCCTAAAAGCCTTCTCTGCCCCTATAGAAGAAGATGAATCCTGTATAGAGGGATAAAGAGGATCCTCATAAGAAGTATGTGCAAATTACTCCCCAGAAGATTGAGGTGACTTAGCTATTTAATACAACATTATCCTATAAATAAAATTAACAAACAATTAGTACAAAAATATACAAATCCAACTATTACCTATAAAATTAAATAAAAAAATAAAAATGTTCCAATAAAAAGTAAACTAAACTAAACACATTTTTATTCATATTTGTTAAAGTAGTTAACTAAAATTCTAACAATATTAATGAGAGATAAAATGATATAAAAAAGGAAAAAATAAAGTAAAAGATTATATAAGTCCAGTTTTTACATAAAAATTTGAATAATAATTTTTAAATGATATAAACAAAACAAAACAATACAAAAATACTCTCTTTATCAAACTCATTATAGTAGTTAACATCAATGTTAAAGAGAATACTAACAACATTATTTATCTTATTTATTATTAGTTAAGAATGTTAAAATAATACTTACAATAATTATGAAACATAAAATGATATAGACAAAAGAAAAAAATGATTAAGTAAACATTTATACAAATCCAGCAGTTACATATAAAGTTGAATAAATGATAAACGATACAAAAAAACTAAACTAATCAAATGATTTTTTTATTATATTTGTTAAAATATGTTTTTTAAGAAAAAAAATTAAAACTAATATATCTATCATTTTTATGAAATTTAAAAAGGAAAATAATAAATAAATATATGTTACCTATAATATTAGGAAATTACTAAATGATTGTTTTCCCATATTTAGCCCTCATAATCATTCTATATGGAACAAACCATTTCATATACATGGCCATCAATATACTTTGATAATATTTCTATGGAAGAAGGGATCTCACATAAATCAGTATTGTCATAAATTTTATCCTTACTAAAATACAGTTTTTACTTTTAAAATGATAGACCACTGCACATTTGATGGATCAAGAATATATAATTTTTTTTCATGTGTTTCTATGATAAAAGTATCAACTGTGTCTTTCAATCTATTCAGATTAACTAGTGTTAAACCAAATTCATCATTTCTGATACTATTGTTACTGATGAACCATTTGTAGTTAAACATTGAAACTTGAAATTTAATGTAACCAATATTCTATATTTCTTAAATAACTTTGTAATATGCACTTGACATGGGGAAAGGGTTTTTGTCTTTGACACTTGAAAAATTCATCACTTCTATGAACATTAATACAATACTATTTTGAACCACACTTCTATTGTACCGATATTTGGTATAAAATATATAGTTTTTAATGTCATACTCGGACCATTTTATCAAATTTAAACTTGAGTCTCCCATTAACCATCTCAATGTTTCTAATGAATTTGATTTACCATGTATGATATCTTTAAACCATGATAAAAAAGATTTTTTTATGATCATTCAATATCCACATATATTTATTTGTTGGATAAAATTGTTTTAATACTAGAAGAATTGTGGAAGTGGTAGATCTATAGCACTGATAAAACTTCTACGATAGTGGGAACTATAGAAAATACTGTAGTGGTGGGGGTACTATAGTAGCCTAGTTACTATAGTAGTACTATTTATAGGGTGAGCCTTTGGGCCAAAAATTGGCATTCAGGCCCAAAAATTTGTGATTCCAAGCCCCAGAGCCTTCGAGCCATATTCCTTGAGACTTTGTGATCCTGGGCCTTTAGGCCATGTAATGGATCTACCTCTACCCAGTATAAAAGAGGAATTTCCTTTTTTTAATAAAAAGAGGCTTCAAACTAATTTTTTTAAAAAAATGTTATATATGGAAGAGCATAATATTTGGTATTCAAGATATATAAATGTACCTAAATTATCTATTCACCTATCTAAAATTTTAATTTCCAGCCACAAATCCCCTTCCCTACAAATATAACTTATTCATAGAGAGATATAGGTAAACTGATGTACTCCACTAGAGATAAGTAGTTTTTAAAAAACTCTACGACCACCAAGAAAATATCTTCTCGAAAATGGAGCTTCAGGTCGATATAGATTCTTAACAGACCCCTTTAATATCGTTATATAACTTTTAAAAGTATATATCTAACATAGATATACAAGTTCAAAAAGCTTTATTTATCACCCCAAATGAACCATTAAATACACCATAATATAAAAAAAATATGTAGGAAAGTACATTTCCAGTTGACAAAGTATAGAAAATGCATCATTCTTCAAACTATTCAATGAATTAAAATCAATAAATTTGTTACAAATTTAATTGAAAAAATGAAAAACCTTCATGATAGTCATTATTCAAATGGATAAGAAATATTCCATGCAATGAAACTGGTAGTATTTGTTGCATCATGATGTGACTATCATGAGATTTCAAGCTTTCCAACTTCAAATTTTTAGTGACACAATTTTTTTTACATTTGAGGAATAAACTTAAAACACTTTAATACCATGGAGGCACTGGAAAAAACTAATTTTATCACCCTTATATAATGCATGAAAAGCTATAGGTAGGTATGTTTATCTTTCATTAGGAGTGGGAGCTAACTCCAAAGATATTCCTATTGAGAGTAAGTCCAATCTTGTATTCAACCCATCTTTAGTATTTTCTTTAATATCTAACAATTTTCCAATAAAAATTTCACAAATATTCTTCTACACATGCATGAAATAAATTTTAGGTTTGACCCCATGATATCTTCAATATGAAAGATCAAAAAATACTGACCATTTCTTCTAAATATTTCTATCATTATAAGATTTTTTTTTGTTTTTTGAATGTGATATCAATGTTTTTCACCCTCTCAAAATAATAATCAGTAGAAAAATGTTTTGTAGTAATATAAAATTCATGAGAGACATTGAATTCCTTTTTTAATCTTTTATAAGAGTGATCCATATACAAAAACCTTTTATGACCCATGTATACTATTTCTTCCATGTTGTAGTTGATAATATAAGGTCTATTATTCAAAAATCGGAAAAGATTTATTCCCCAAATCCAAAAAAAACTCCATATGCTGGGAAGTCATTTATAGTGAACATAATCACTGCATCCAATTGAAATTGTTCCATTTTATAAGAATTATACACTTGGATACCTTTCTCCTATAAAAGTTTAAAATCACCAATTAATAGTGGCATGAAAACATCAATATCATTTCTAGGCTATTTTTGTCTAGAAATTATCAAACTCAACATGATATATTTTCACTTCATACAAAATTCAGAAGATAAGTTGTAAATTACCAATAAAATAGGTCACAAACTATGTTTTCCACTAAGTATTTGATTTGGATTCAATCCATCTGTGTGCAGTCCAATTATGAGATTTCTAACTTCATTTTTAAATGTAGGAAACTATTGATTAGTTTTCTTCCAATGTGAACAATCAACCCGATGACATAATTTTACATCATATATATGCTCATTTACATGTCATCTTAACATTTTTACATCATTTTAATTTGAAAATAAATATTTTAAATTAGGAATTTTAATAATATACCAAATTTTCTTGGTAGGAGTATTTGTAACTACTAAGTTAGCCTATGATTTTTCTTTCAACTTATACCATGATGTCCATTATTTAGAACACTCTAGGAAACCTTCCTATTCCTTCCTATACAACACATAGTCATTCGAGTTGGCATATATCTTCTTCTACCCCAAACCTATCAGAAATATACATTTTTTTATTATAATGTGATTATGGAAGATCATTTTCTTTAGGAAGTATGTCTTTCTAAAATTGTATAAAATATGTAAAAATCCTGTCACTCCATCCATTTTTGGACTTCAAGTTAATAAATATTAACACCATTGATAAAACTATAAATTTCATACAACTTGGATCCAATGGTTTTTAGAATCACCATATAAACACTCAATTAACGATTCTTTCCTAATTTTCTATGCTTCAATATCATGAATCATTACTTCAATTTGAATAGACTTATCATCTTGAAAATAATCATTATCTATAGATCTTGAATTTTTCCTAATTTCACCACGCTAAATACAAGGACTATAACTGAGATTAAAACCCTGAAAAATTAAATGATCTTCAATTTCTATGCTTTTTAACTTTTTTATATTTAAACATTTCAAGCACAAATAGAAAAATAGGCTAGAAAATTAAAAAAAAGAATCAACACATTCCTCATATTCATCACTTGTTCATAGTGTAGTAATCCAAATTTGACTCATTATTATCTATAAAAAATATCAAGAATTGAAAATAAGTTATTATATTTTGAAATTCAATTTCAAATCTAATTTTATAAATAATAATAAAAAATAAATATAAATTATTTATCAAATAAAATAAATAAAACATATTGGATAAAAAAAGTATCACTTTGAACATATTTAATTATCACCCTTTTAGAAAAAATCAAAAACAGAATGATATAGAAACATTAACATTGATTTTAAAAGGCTGTCCATAAATAAAAAACAATTATTCCTTATTTTTACTATGTAACTTCATAATTATATATTTATTGTTTTCAAAGTAAATAAAGAAATATCATAATATAAAGGGATTATTATTAGAGAGTGAAAAGAATACGATATTACAAAACATGATAAAGAATATAAATACATTCCTATACTTATACCAAAATTGGCATGTAAGGGTGACTACAAAAACATACTCATTGGACTCACCAAAAATAGATTCCATAAAAATAAAATTTAAATGAAAATCTAATCATCATAATTTGATATTATTAAAATTATTCAAATATTTAGAAATATATCATATAATGTAATAAAGAAAATAATTCAAACTATTCAATTTATAAATTTATAGGTATCCATGACATTTTAAATCGACATAGATAACATATTAAAATAAATAAAATGTTCAACATGGGTTAATCCCTATTCAATCTAAGAGGGTTTAATAAATAATGTACTAAAATAAAATTATCTCCTTATTATCAATACAATCATGCAATCTATCTTGCATTAGTAACATGATTAATTAGAAGTTATAAAGTTTGGTCACTATACGATCGTGCAATCAACATGATCATCTAAATATATATTATCAATACTCCATATTCAAACTTGTAACATCCCCAAATGATACAAGGTTAAATGACTAAATGATATGACTCATGTCAACAAGATGCACCTTCCTTTTTGGGAGCCTATCTGATTATAACTTCACAGTTAAGCGTGCTTGGCCTGGAGTAGTGATCAGGATGGGTGACCTTCAGAGAAGTTTCCCAGGGTGTGTGTGAGTGAGGACAAAGCACACTGAAAAGGACATGTGTTGACATGTGGAGACAATCATTAGTCAGATGACCCGTTCGGGCATATGGGTGGGCCCCAAGGTGGGGACCATGTGTTTACAGGGCAATTGGTGGTACCTGGCGGGCCAGGACCCGACGACCATGTTAAAGGCGTGGTGTCTATGTAGTCACCGAGACCCATTTGTCACATTTGGTATCAGAGGAGGAACCCGACCTTAAGTGCGGTGCACTACCTGGGTTGAGATGTAGGGCCCACAATGAGGGCATTGTGCTCTAAAGGGGGGGGGGGGGTGATTGTAACATCCCCAAATGATACAAGGTTAAATGACTAAATGATATGACTTATGTCAATAAGGTTCACCTTCCTTTTCGGGAGCCTATTTGATTATAACTCCACAGTTAAGCGTGCTTGGTTAAGAGTAGTGATCAGGATGGGTGACCTTTTGGGAAGTTTCACAGGGTGTGTATGAGTGATGAAAAAGCACACTAGAAAAGATATGTTTTGGTATGTGGGGACATTCATTAGTCAGATGACCCATTCGGGCATGTGGGTGGGCCTCAGGGTGGGGACCACGTGTCTGCGGGGCAATTGGTGGTACATGGTGGGTCGGGACCCTATGACCATGTTAAAGGCATGGTGTTTGTGCAGTCACTGGGACCTAGTTGTCACATTACGGCTGCCCAATGGGTAGTGGTGCTACTGGTACACCACCTGAAGGTGTTAACGCCGTAAGAGGGCCCTGCACCGAGGCCTCAGCGACAGAGGCCTCCAAGGTTCTGAGGCGAGATAGACCCACATGCAGCTGAGGACTGGCTAGAGGATATGGCTAGAGTTTTTCGCCTAGTTGAGACACCATTAGAGCAGATGGTGATCTTAGACGCTAGTCTTTTCTAGTGCGTGACCATGAGGATGGTCTGCAGGGTAATGAGGCTTCGGTACTTGGACCGTTGCCTGAGATGGTACCTTCGAGTAGTGTTCCAGCTATATCACTGCCCGTTGGACAATCATTAGTCAGATGACCCGTTCGGGCATGTGGGTGGGTCCCAGGGTGGGGACCACGTGTCTACGGAGCAATTGGCGGTACCTGGCGAGCCGGGACCCGACGACCATGTTAAAGGCGTGGTGTCTATGAAGTCACCAGGACCCAGTTGTCACATTATGGATGTCCAACGGGTAGTGGTGCTGCTGGTACACCACCTGAAGGTGTTAACGCCGTAAGAGGGCCCTGCACCGAGGCCTCAGCGATAGAGGCCTCCGAGGTTCTGAGGCGAGATAGACCTGCAGGCTGAGGACTGGCTGGAGGCTATGGTCCGTAGGGTAATGAGGCTTCGGTACTTGGACCATTTCCTGAGATGGTACCTTCAGGTAGTGTGCCAGTTATATCACTACTCGTTGGATAGTCATTAGTCAGATGACCCATTCGGGCATGTGGGCGAGACGGACCCACATCCAGTTGAGGACTAGCTGGAGGCTATGGCTAGAGTTTTCCACCTAGTTGAGACACCAGTAGAGCAGATGGTGATCTTAGTCTCTAGTCTTTTATAGTGCGTGACCATGAGGATGGTCTGCAGGGTAATGAGGCTTTGATACTTGGACCGTTGCCCGAGATGGTACTTTCGAGTAGTGTGCCAGCTATATCACTGCCCATTGGACAGTCATTAGTCAGACGACCCGTTCGGGCATGTGGGTGGGTCCTAGGGTGGGGACCACATCTCTACAAGGCAATTGGTGGTACCTGGCGGGCTGAGACCCGATGACCATGTTAAAGGCATGATGTCTGTGCAGTCACTGGGACCCAGTTGTCACATTACGGCTGCCCAACGGGTAGTGGTGCTACTGGTATACCACTTGAAGGTGTTAACGCCGTAAGAGGGCCCTACACCAAGGTCTCAACAATAGAGGCCTCCGAGGTTCTAAGGCGAGACGGACCCGCAGGCTGAGGACTGGCTGGAGGCTATGGTCTGTAGGGTAATGAGGCTTCGGTACTTGGACCATTGCCCGAGATGGTGCCTTCGGGTAGTGTGCCGGTTATATCACTGCCTGTTGGATAGTCATTAGTCAGATGACCCATTCATGCATGTGGGTGGTCCCCAGGGTGGGGACCACGTGTCTGCAGGGCAATTGGTGGTACCTGGCGGGCCGGGATCCGACATCCATGTTAAATGCGTGGTGTCTGTGTAGTCACTGGGACCCAGTTGTTACATAATGGATAACCAATGGGTAGTGGTGATGCTGGTACACCACCTGAAGGTGTTAACTCTATAAGAGTTCCCTGCATCGAGGCCTCAGCGATAGAGGCCTCTGAGGTTTTGAGGCGAGATGGACCCGCAGGCGGCTTAGGACTGGCTGGAGGCTATGGCCCGAGTTTTCCGCCTAGTTGAGACACCAATAGAGAATATGGTGATCTTAGCCACTAGTCTTTTCTAGTGTGTGACCATGAGGATGGTCCGCAGGGTAATGAGTCTTCGGTACTTGGACCATTTCCCGAGATAGTACCTTCGGGTAGTGTGCCAGCCATATCACTACCCGTTGGTCAGCAGTTACAACCGGCGGTACCAGTAGAGGACACATGTAGGATTAGTGACTTACATGTGTTTCAACACCAGATACTCCTCAGGTTTTGAGGCGATCCTAACTCATAGGCGACTAAGGAATAGCTTGAGGCGGTGGTCAAGTTTCCATCTAGCCAGGACAACATTCGATCAGATAACAATCTTGGTAGAGAGCCTTTTTCGTGGCTTAGTAGGACGATGGCAGTGTTTAGATTACCCTGATCTTGGAAGAGGTGACTTTTTTATGGAAAATCTTGAGAACCTTCCTTAGAGAAGGGGATATTTTGCCATAAATATCCAAGGAATGAGAGTTCCTTAGAGATTCTATAGCTTCAGCAGGATGACATGTCGATAGATGAGTATTCATCGAGGCATACCGACCATCCCAGGTACTCGATGAATACAGTATGGTTAGTGCTTCAGGGATCAGACCTCTGAGTGAGGTGTGTTTAGGGAAATAAGATCCATCACTTTTTTTCTAAGCATTCCTACTTATGTTAAGGTAATAGAGATAACCTTTGTGGCTGAATATTCTTTGGATGAGCGGATGCAGCCAGTGAATGTTAATAGTGGGAAATCAATAAACTGATGACAGTCTTAGAGGCTTGGGCGTGTAAAATGTTTCGGGAAGAGGAAGTGTTAGGTATAGATGAATCTGTGGGGTAACAGACGTAGAAGTGGAGTTAGAAGAGTAGCATGAGGTGGTATACATTTCGACATGTTATAACCACCCCCCTTTGTGGTCTACACCAGGCTTAGGGAGCTAGAGGATAGGGGAAGGGAGTAGATGCATGCATTCAAGGAGTGTGACCCAAGGGCTCTAGGAATTATTCGAGGTATGGTCTATGTCTACTAATAGCTGCCGTATTAATAGACATATACCAATCATTCCTTCCTTCCACGAATATTGTCCAAGACCTAGAGTTTTAGGTTAAACTATTGACTTAACCCTCACGTCTAGAGATACCTATGGGAGGAGACTTTATAATCACACTTATACTGATGATGTGATCTAACCCTTGAGGCGGGAGTTTCGGTTGGAACCTCTTGGTGGCAGCGTCGAGGACTTACGACGTTAGTTTGGGTATAGATCGGACATCCACAGTTCATAATCAAATTGACTATATTAGGAAAAAAGGTTATGGTTTATCTACAACGTTGGAATGAGGTTTTCCTTGGTCGGAAAAAAAGGAAACCCAGGCAGCACAAGATAAACTCATGCATAGGAGGGTGTAACCGATCACTCTTGAGTCGGCCATCCTTACCCTCGTGGCATCAGGAGTTTTGGGTTTTTAGTTTCCAACAAGAGTGGTAGAGTGTGGGGACATCTTTTCAAAAGATGTTTCCAGGGTTATCTCCTAGAAGGTAGAGGTACTTCTGCTTTGGCTGGGTATTGCCGAAGTTTTGAACCAGAATTCTCCAGGGTGGGGGCACCCTTGTTAGCTTTGACGAAGAAGAGGGAGCCTTTCCTATGGATGAAGAAGTTTTAGGAGATATTTCAAGAGATGATACATAGAATGACAAGAAGAACTACGCTACCCATGACCTGGAGTTAGCAGTAGTGGTCTTTGCGCTGAAAATGTGGTGGCACTACCTGATGGGTGAATGGTTTACTGTTTAATCTGATCACAAGAGTATCAGGTGTATCTTCTCATAAAAGGACCTGAACTTGAGACATCGACAATGGCTAGGGTTCATCCAAGACTATGACCTTGAGATAGTCTATACTTCTGGGAAGGGGAACATGGTATTAAACACACTCACCAGGAAGTCTGGTCTACAACTACTGAGTGAGGCATTAGAGCAGCTATCCACGTTGTAGATATACTTCATGGATAGAGATGGAGTAGCATACCTCCAGTCTATGACAGTTACTCCCCCACTCCTTCATCGAGTTAGGGAGGCGCAGCTTGGGGACATTGACTGTGAGGCTCGACGTGCTCAGATATCCTCAGGGCAGACACTTGATGGGTTTTCAGAAGGTGGGGAGCACATTATCCTCTTCAGAGGACATACCATGGTACCAGTGGTTCTATGAGAGGAGTTATTGAGAGAGTTACATACGTCCCCTCTGGCGGTACATCCTGGTGTTGCGAAGATATAAGAGGACCTCCAGCGTCAGCATTGGTGGCCAGGGATGTAGAAGGAAGTAAAAACGTTTGTTTCACGATGCCTCACTTGTCAGTAAGTGAAGGTCGAGCATCAGGTTCCTACAGGCTTAGCTCATCCACTAGAGGTGACAGAGTGGAAGTGGGATGTAATATCCATGGAATTTGTGACAGGGCTTCCACATACGTCCAGGGGACATGATTCCATTTGGGTGATCGTTGAACGACTCACCAAGTCGGCCCACTTTCTACCCATCTGAGAGCAGGGATCAGTAGAGGGCTTGGGACACCTCTATGTACAGGATATTGTGTGACTTCATGGGGTGAAATTGACTATCATCTCTGACCCTAACACATGTTTCACATCCTGATTAAGGAAGGGATTGTAGGAGGTGTTCGAGACTAAACTTCGATTAAACATTGCATTTCATCCTCAGACAGATGGTCAGACAAAGAGGACCATTCAAACCCTTGAGGACATGTTGCGTGCTTGCATCCTTGATTTTGGACACAACTGGGAGGACCACTTTCCCTTAGTGGAGTTCACGTACAACAATAACTATCACTCCACCATCAATATGACACCATTTGAGGCATTGTACGGTCGACCTTGCAGATCACCTCTGTACTGGACTGACCTAGGGGAGTTAGTACTCATGGGACCAGAGATGGTACAGGCTACCACGAAGAAGGTACAAATCATTCAGGAGTGGATGAAGAATACATAGAGTAGGCATAAGTCTTATACTGATAGGAGATGGAGACCTCTGGAGTTTGAGGATGGTGACCATGTCTTTCTACGGGTCTCACCTCGATGAGGTTTGCGGAGATTTGGTTGGGGCGAAAAGTTATCTCTGAGGTTCATAGGACCCTTTTAGGTCCTCAGCGGAGTTGGCGAGATGGCATACCACCTAGCCCTTTCCCATCAATTGCACCTTGTGCATGAAGTTTTCCATGTATCCCAGCTGAGGAGGTACGTGCATGATCCTTCACACATCATTGACTGGGGCGAGCTGGACATCGATGATGAGGAGACATTTTCTGAGGTTCTAGTAGAGATAGAGGATCGATAGGAGAGAGTCTTTCATGGGTGATCGATACCTCTGGTGCGCGTACGTTGGCAGTTTAGGAACCTCCAGGAGAGAACATGGGAGAAGGAGGTTCAGATTCGTGCTCAGTACCCCCACTTGTTTTCCTAGTTTGTATTGTGGATTTCAAGGACGCAAAGCCCTAAGGTGGAGAGAATATAAAGACCTGAAATTTTACATGTAATTTTTTTAAATATATGGAAATATTAAGAGTCTTCGAAAATTAACGGCGCGTGATTCCGAGGCCCGGTGTGCCCGGAATGAAATTCTAATTTTTTTGGGTACATTCAGTAAACACGTGAGCAACATTTTCTAACTTTTTAACCACTTCTCAGATTAAAAATCCGAGGGCGCCGTTGAATCCGCAGTGCCGAGATTCACTTAAGGGAGGCTTCACTTTGGTTGCAGTAGGTCCGGAGAAAAAGTTAGTTTTTGGAACTTTTTAATAGAATAAATAAAATAACTTTATTATTTTATTTTTTATTTTATTCCTCCAACAGACAAGAGGTAAGGTGGGACCGGTGATATGTCAATCCAACAAATGGCTTGACCCTCCAATCTATGTAACAACAATGTTGGAAGAAATTAGGAAGATTCCTATTGATGAGCCCCATTAAAATCCAACGTCGTTACTTACCTTCCCCCTCTCATATATATATGGAGCTTGAGGGGAGGTACTGGAATAGCTTCACCAAGAAATGAAGTGCTTAAGGAGCACCGTGACACAGGACCCTTAGAGGATGGAGCTAAACCCAACGGGAGGTGATAGACGACACCAAACCACGAACTGGAGGACGACGTACAAGTGGCGTCGTTGGAAGCCTGTTGTGGGAAAGAGGAACACCGACCCACCTTCAAGTGCGGGCGTTTCTCCAACGGGTTTTCGAGGTAGGGGGTTTTATTCATTTATTTTTTCTTAAAAGTTTCCCTCTTCCCCATTCTTGAAAATTATATGAAGAATATGGGTCAAATGACTAACGGGTTGATCTGCGAATATTTCATTTTTCAGGATGTTGTTATGGGGTATCCTTGTGGGGTTTTGTTTGTTGTTTAATCCAAGAAATTGTTAAACCCATTTTATCCTCCCTTTGATCACGAGCTAACGCGGAGGGCATGGGCCTAATGAACTCAGCCTGAACCCTCTACAACTTTGTTACTCTTGCGCCTTTTGTGGAAGACTGCCGGTGCAGCGGCACCAACCGACTAAGAAGGTGGCGACGCGCCAATGCACACCATTGGAGGAGGCCACGACATGAAGATGTGGAGGACATCGGAGCGGCTGGCACCGCTAGACCGTGGAGGAGGTGCGGTGCACCGTCATGCGCCACCGGTGTGCAAAGGGGATGCAGCTCGTCATCCATGGAAGTCAGAGAAGGCGTCCGGCTCGTCGACCGACCGTGGAAGGGAAGGGCAGCGCGCCGTCGGTGTGTAGGAGACTACAACCAAATCCGTGGTGGAGGAGGCAGAACCCGCGCCTCCAGCAGGTTCCGCGAATACCGGGCGTCGCCCACATGGCACCACCGCTTCAAAGGCCGAACAACCTTTGGCCGTTTAGGATCTCAAGGGAGCGACTCCCCAGAGCTGCTTGGAGGAAGCACCACGGGTCGTGTCCTTCACGGCTGGACTGCCCTCTAGCAGGCCATCGTTAGTGGGCCGGGCCGCCCCTTTGTGGGCCCCACCCTACATGGGTCGGGCCGCCCTTGCAGGCCACCCCTTTTTGTGGGCCAAGCCGGACCTTAGCCTTGCGGGCCGAGTCCGCCGTGGTGCAGCCCAGATCGGGTCGGGCTGGGTTGGTCCGACTGGGTCGGACCGAACCCGGGCCCAACCGGGACCATAAACACTTAAAGGGACTTATCTCGAGAACCAGACATCCATTTGAAAAACCGTCTATGGAGTTGAAATCCTTGGAGCGAGACAATACTTTTGACTTACTCCATGTGAGTTTTTGAGAAACTTGGAGTACGACCGAGTTGGATCACACCCGAATCCAACCAGGCCCTCGGCACTGAAATGCCAATAACGCACAGACCGAGCATCTGGTTGACGCGCCTTCTGCTGTGTTGGAACCCTTGTGACACGATGCATCATTGGGTTACTTATTTGTGAGACTTCGTGCTTGTTGAAATATGACCGATGGCTTGGGGAACGGTTCTCCCAAGCGCGTTACGTACAGAACCCTGCGACTGGCTGAGACCTCACGACTGCTGACTTTTCGACTCAGAGTGACTCGACGACCACGGTATGCGATGGGGAGGAGTACCTCAGCAGGACATAGTGGGGAGCGACCATAGTACACGATGGGGAAAAGTACCTCTGTAGGCCACGGTGGGGGAGCGGCTCTGTGTGACCCGGTAGACCCACGATACGCGATGGGGAGGAGTACCTTAGCAGTTCAAGGTTAGTGGGAAGTGCCTCTGTATGACGCGGTAGACCTACTGTACTCGATAGAGGAGGAGTTCTCTAGCAGCTGAGGTGTTATACGTTGTGACTGATAATGTTACTTGTTCCTAGGCCTAGAGAATCCATGGCTGGCTATCAGCATTCATAGTGATCCTATGCGGGTCAACATCATATCCTATTTCTCTGAGTTGTATACCTGGTGTGAGATGAGTCTTTAACTTTGTGATACACTTTTGTGTGGTGATACCTTCGTGGTATTCTTCTGTGTGGCGTTACCATTGCGGTACTTACCTTTGTGGCATTACCTTTGTGGTATTCTTTTCTTCATAGAACAGTTGTGCCTTTGGATAAAGAGTTGGGTCTTGTGTTTCCTTATGAACGATATGGATTTACTTGATAACTTAGGTATATGTATGGGCATATACCTAAGTAGGGATGATTGTTGCTTCGTGCTTTGTGATTATGGTATTGCTTTGTGGTTTATCCTTTGTGGATTCTGAGAGACCTTTGGGGGTCTCGGGATCCCTAGTGAGTATTGTTATACTCACCCCTGCACGGGATATGCCCGCACCTTACTGTGTCCTGTGCAGACGAAGAACAACATTGATCGAGGCTGAGGGTTCTAGGACTGGAGGCTGCTTAGAGGTGGACCATTAGACGAGATGTACCTTAGAGACGACTGTTCAAGAGCTGCACCTACCCTTCAGGTAGGATCCTTGGTGGGTGTTCACAGGAGCTGTTTTTAGTTTTACTTGTACTTTCCAGTTGGGATTTTATTCTGGCCCCTTTACTTACTGTACTCACCCTATTTACTATATAGTTTACTTTGTGCTTTTATCTTGCTGTGTGATTGGATTGTGTGAGTTGCAGGTTAAAAAGGCAATGCCTTCCCAATTTTAGGGATATCTCTTTCCAGTGCTAGTCGCTAGCCCCTGGCCTATGGAAGGCGAGCTTGGGGTAGTCACAGCACGGGCCCCAGGGGACAGGTCATGACAAAACTCCATAATCCACTATACCTTCAAAACACCTATTTATAATATAGGCACAAAACATACCTTAGACGCCCATTAATTGGTAAATTGGAATTATATATAACAACAATTAATCAAATAATAATTTAATCAAATTGTAATCTCAAAAATTTCATTCATCAATTTAAAATTACCTTAGACGCATGAATAAAAATAACCAAAAATAAAAAATGAGAAGATATGTCAAATTTAAAAAACAAGACCAAAAAAACATTCATCAAATTAAACATACCTTAGATGGATGAAAAATGAGAACAATAAATACAAACCAAAAATATATATAGGAAAGAAGCCACAATGGAGGATGAAGATGAATGAGAAGGTGATGAAGATAAAAAAAATGACGAGAGAGGCAATGATGATGATGACAATGATATGAATGAGGGTTGGTATGATGAGGAATAATAAGAGAAAATGTCATGACCTAGAGTTTGAGAGAAGAAAATGAGGTTATTAAGAGGGCTAAAATAACGAGAAACACATAATGTGACGGTTTTTAAAAATATTTTTAGGTTGTTCTTTCAAAACTGGCATTATAAGATAGTTTTTTTACATCGGTTAATTTTTTAACGGATATAAAAAATATATCTTTCACATCGGTTTTATAGTAAACTATGTAAAAGATAAATGGAAATTATTTTTTACATCGGTTATAAAATAACTGGTGTAAAAAAATTATAACATCAGTTTTTAATAACTGATGTTATAATCGCATCATAATATATATATTTTTCACTAGTGATAATTAGAACCCAAACATCACTTTAGAATTTTGAAAACAATTTAATCATCTTTTAAGGACTATAAAATCATTAAATACCTTTTATGCCAAGTGATAAATCACTTTAGAACATTTAAAAAAATCATTATTACTATCACATATAAATATAATTTAACAAACAAAGAATTTGAAATCATTAATCACACAATGAAATGCTAATTAATGGAAGTGTACAAAAAAACCTACCTCATTCAAAGTGGTAATTCCTCACAAAAAGTTTTAATGAGTGGCATTCAATGATGGAGACTCAAATGTACAAGATGATGACCCCTAAAAGAACCAAACAATCAAAAACCTAAATTAGAACCATCCCATACCTTAATCTCAGCTCAAAAACCCCTTGGTTTCCGGAGAGGAAGTGAAATTGAAGGGAAATTGAAGAAAAGGTAAGATGAATGGAAGAATTAGAGGAGAGGAGAGGTTTACTTGAATAACTCTGCTTGAAATAAAAAAAGGATAAAGAATGATGAATAGGGGAAGGAAGAACTCCCCATGCATGACATAAGCATGTAAAATAATTGTGTTAATTTTCTTTATACCTTTTATTTTCTTAATATGGACATATTTTTAGAAATATGTAGTAAAGAACAAACTGTGACATGGTGAGGTTGACCACAACGTGGTATGTTTCTTTTTATGGTTTTTGAATCTATGTTGTAGATCTCATGTTTAAATGATATGGGATTTCATTTTTTGACTATCCTATAATGATTATCATATTCATTTGCTTATTGTCACATTATATTTCATTAACCTTCATTTTTAAGCATTTTCAAATTTAGGGGAAGTTTGATTTTTGGTTCTAGAGCGGAGTATGTTTTGAGAACCGGGACTTGAAATGAGATTAGAAGGGTTGTAATATTTTTAAAAGATGTTTTTGGATGTGATTTGAAGTACAAGAGGTGTTAAGGGTGATCAGGTGAGTATAAAGTAGGGTTGAGTGTCTTTACTATGATTTTTTCCAGTAGGATGCAGGCCATGCCGCAACTAGTGGGTATCACGATGTGGCATCTTTTGTGTGAGAGTTTGAAAATATTAAGTCTGTAAAGGCTATTGTTTTTTAGAAAATATTTAAGGTTGTTTAAGATGAAAATTAGTGGTAGGGAATGTTTTTAAACAAGTTCATATGGCTAGAATTAATATTTTGAAGTTATGAAATTCTAGAAAATATTTTTGTTTTTGAGTTGTAGGGTACAACTGGAGTATATCATAGGATAAAACTAATGTATGATATATTTGAGTTTCTATAAAAATGAATAAGGCATGACATATGTAATATAGTTTTGTTTCACTGGGATGAAAGATCGGCTAAGTCTTGAACTTCCCTGTTTATGTAATATTTTGGAGAATATGTAAGTTTTTTATTAAAGAGACTTATGAAAATTAGCTAAGGAAAAAACCTTACATATATGCATAAGATATTTATTAAAAGTATAACAATTTTATAATTATTGAAACTCTTTGTATATGTAATATATTTGTTTGAGTGTATGAAGAAATATGACAAAGGCAATATCTTAAATTGATGTGTAAGATTCCAGAGTGTAAGAAAATCTTATGTAAGGAAATTTTTACTAAGGAAAATATCATACATATGAAAAATTATATTATGTAATAGGAAATTTTATTAGGAATTGAAATTATCTAAGGAAAATATATTATGTATAAAGAATATATATGATATATTATGAAAAATAGGTTACATAATGTTTTTTAGTTATGATAAAAACCCTATGTATGATGAAATATATTACACATTGATTTTTCTGTAAAGTTTTTTTTAAAAGTTTGGGGTTGAAGCCTCATTTTTTATTGAAAAAAAGGACCTCTTTTTTTTTCTGGGTAGAGGAGACCCATTACATGTCCCATAGGCCCAGTGGGCATGAAATCCCATTACATGGCCTTAAAGGCCCATTTTTTTGGCCCAAAGGCCCAACTGTGAATAGTAATGCTATAGTACCCAGGCTACTATAGTATCTGCTATAATACCGCCACCGCTACAGTTCCTGCAATAGTGCCCACCGCCGCTACAATGATGCGTAAGGGGAAAACCATATGTATATATATATACATGTTAGGAATGAGATGAATATATTACATATAGGTTTTTCCCAAGGAAAAAACCTAATGTATAGAATAATATATTACATATGAAGCATATATATTACGTGAGAAGAAAAAATATTATGTATGGGTTTTTTCCTAAGGGAAATAACTTACACATGAGATAAAATATTACATATAAATAATATATATTATGCATGAGGAAACAATGTTATGTATAGAGTGAGAATTTTTACCAAGTCAAAAATCTTATATATGGGTTTTTTATTTTTAGAAAAATTAATGAATTAGAGTGAATTTTGGTACTTAAAGTAATCAGAAGGGGGTTTCCTTCCCCACTTTACAACAATGTTTTTGTTCCCTTATTATCTTCTCTTGAGAATATATCTTCTAAGGTGTAATATCTTCTATTCCTTTCCAGATTCTAGTGCAGTTTATTCCAAGGGACAACTTAAGGTAATTACATCCTTTCATCCTTGGCCATTCTCCTCTTGATAGCCTATGATTTTGGTTTCTTCTAGATAGGGTTCATTACTGATTATGCTAGATCATTATGTAATCAAGTTGATATGATGGGGCTTGGGTGTGTCTTGACTAAAGGGGATCCTTATAGGACACACATTCATGATTTCAAGTGATTTCATTGAGTTATGTCTCAAATTATATTTATTTATGGATTTTTATCAATTTGGGTAAAATTGATGGATGTGTTGAAATGATAAGTTGGGTATTTTATGTGTTAGAGTTCTAGGTGGATACTGGGGTGGTTCCCACCCCATAAACTAAGGTTTAGGCTATGAAAAATATCTAATGAGTAATTATTTAATTATTCCCTAGGTGTTTATTTTGGGAAATATTGTTGGTTTATTGTATTAATTGATTATAATTATTTTGTAATAATTTTTAATTAATTTTGATAAACCTAGAGCCTCATATTGATGGGTGATGACCATTCAATCTTGGAATAGATTAGGTGATGGTGGTTAAGCCTTTTGTTAAGGGTATAACTCTTAATTAGGTAAGTGTTACCTAAACATTTACCTAAGGTTTATATATTTTTTTATGTGGAAAGTTATATGTGGTCTCACCACTTTCACGTGTTTGAACTTGAACTATAAATGAATTATTTTAGTTAAACTCCCATGAGTGGAACAAAAGTGTCTTGGGACATGACAAACCCGTGAAAAATATCCTGATACCTTGGGAACCGATGGCTAAGGGATTGATCATAAACATTTGAATGGTATATAAAGACCATAGAGAGGTAAATGGAATAAGTGAAATGTAGTGGACCAAGTGATATTTTCCCTTAGTTCTCTCTCAACATGGGAGAGTGATGGGTCAAAAATGATCAGATTACATATAGGCCAAGGAATCTTGAGTTACCTCAAAGAATTTTGTTAGATAATGTGTGTGTGTGGGAGGGGGGGGGGGTGTTCCTCCTCTTCTTGTATGTGGGGGTATCCATATGGGGATACTATAGAAAAGATTTATATATATGTTTGGTGTGATAGGATAAACCAAGTTTAACTTGGGAGGTGAGGTAAAACACATTTCACATCCTTGTGTTTCATTTATGGGGAATAGATAGTGTGATAGGATAGACCATAGTGGGTGCATGATTTTTTTGAGGAAAGTGATACCCATGAGTGCCAGTATTTGACCCTAGAGTTGGGAAGAGATTATGATACCTACATGTGGTGTCCAGACCTTGATGTGAATCAGGGGACTATAGTAGGTGCTTTAGTATTGTGTTAACCTTTGAAAGGATTAATATCTTGAGGCTACCACAGTGATAACTTATTGTTTCTATGGTGGTTAAAATAGATTGTGTGCTTGATAGGCCAACCAAGGAAATATATTTGGGGTTCATACGAGTCGATATACCATTTATATTGATCTATTCTATATGAAGGTTCAAGGGTGGGATGCATCACCCCTGGGTAATAATATTCTAGTAAGTTTTTAGGGTGGGATGCGACACATAAGAAATGATGATTCTGAAAAATATCTTGGCATGGGATGCGGTCCCCTAGAAAATGATAAATTAGTAAATGTTTGGGGGTGGGATGATCCCCCTGGGTGTATGATATTTTGGTAAATGTTATGTAGTAGGACTTTTCCCTAGGTGTATACTATCATGGTAAATGATTTGGGGTTGGAAGAGGCCCCCTGGGTGTATGATATTCTGTTATAGCTTTTGGTGTGGGATGCGACCCCTAAGTGGATGATATTATAGTATAATTTTTGGGGTGGGATTCAGTCCCCAAGTGCATGATATTCTGGTATAGGTTTTGGGGTGTGATTTTTCCCCCTTGGGTGGTCGATGTATTTATTATCCCAGAGGAGTTGAACAAATATCTTAAGAGGTGTTGGGGGGTGAATTGATATCTTAAAATCTTTCAAAAAATTAAAAAAAACCTATTAAATACATAATCAAATATGTCCTTTAATATTTATCAAATATGAATCATAAATAAAAAAAATAATGAGTTGGAAACATATGATTTATAGTGGTTTTAGGAACAAAAATCCCCCACTTCACTCCACCAACACTCTGTTGTAATCTTGGTGATTTTCACTAAACCAACCCTTTTTCTAGGGGCTTCCCAGATGAGTCTAAGTTTTTGTCGCTTTTTAAAAAGGTCTAAGAGATTTTAATCATTATCTCCCTTTATAAGACCTATCCATAGACATCACACAACATTTAGTAAAAGAAGTTTTCACTTACACCAATAAATAAATGATGAAGAACATACATCAGGCTCAACACATAGTTGCAGGTGGAAACAAACAGTTAATGAAGAACTATTTTATAGAAATAATATATATTTGATTCATAGTTATAGAATATTATTGGACTATAGTATATGATCTTTCAATATTTATATTAGTATTTTACCTTCACACAATCACATGAAAAAAATGACTGTGAAAACAGAGTATGTTGTTTTTTGTGTTCTTCAATATGCACATTAAATTCTACAACAGTTTTTAGCCACCCTTTTTGAATTTTAACTCTTTTATCTATATCAACAGTTGGGATTGAATATAATATTCTTAAATGATAATATTTTTTTCTTTCATGTTACCTTATTCTCTAAAAAATAAAAAAACTGGAGGTAGATATTGAGAGCAGTTATAGTCTTCCTTGAAACTATGTGATTTCTTAGAAATAAAATCATTAATTAATTCATTCTTTCTTTATTTATACATATCTATTTCTAATAAAACAAAAAAAAACAGAATTTACTCACAATAATTCAACATAAATACAGTCTTTAAAAAAAATAAATATTGAAAATAATATCCATATTTATATGACTTTTACTTCAAACAACTTTATTTATTAAGTCCTTTGATCGAATGACTTTACTAATTTCGATGAAGACTTGTTCTCCTTTAAAAGAATTTTTTCCATGAATATTCTGATCTAGGTACGATATTTTAACTCTTTATATGATAATTTTATCATCATAAGATAATTTTATTTTGAATGACTATTCCTATAAGATAATTCTTCCACCGTAAGATAAATTGAGCACACATAAGACAATTTAAGCCCATGTATGATGATTTCTAACCACATAAGAAAATTGAACTTAACAAATATTAGTGCTTAAACTTTATAATATTTTAGGATAATATACTTACGAATTCCCCTCACAAGGGAATTTTTCTTCCACCATAATAGAATTTATATACACCATAAGATAATTTAGTTATCGAGTCTCTTATAAGAGAAATTACTTTGTCAAATAATTAATTCCAATTTAAGACACTTTGTGCACCTATAAGAAAAATCACTTTAGATAAATTGGATTCTAATGACCATAAGATAATTTACTTAGAGTGATGGCTAAGTTACTTGAGAGAAATTCTATAAACTTGATAGCCGTATAAGATAAATTCCTTAAGAAGGTTTCTTTAAACTTGAATAAAAAAGTTTTAACTAAAAATCTTCAAAATGAAATACCATTTAAGAACATATTAACTATTCACCTAAAATAACTTAAGATAAGTTCATCAATAAAATAAATGAGGATTTTGTGAGCATAAGAAAATGTGGAATATTGGGATATATTGGAACAACATAAGTGTGCCCAATAATATCCCCTTTTTTGTGATCACAAAACCCATAACTATTTAAACAAAAATTCTATAGATTTTAAATATTTAAACTTTTAGAGCATATATAATTTGTAATTTGAGATAAAAGTTTATGTTTACTCAGATATTCTCCCCCTTTTTGTGATATCAAAAATAATTAAAAGAGATTAAGATAAACCTCAATTACTATAAACACTAAATTAGTTGACCACAAGATTATAAAAGTTTGAAATGAATAAATATTTGGAATTTACTTAAGAGAAATAAGAATAAAAAATCATAAATCATGAATATATGAAATAAAACAAGTATACATCCATAATGAAATAGGCAAGATAAGAGAATATACTAATTCTAAAATCAGAGATACTAAGAAATGATAGAATTTTATTAAGAATAAAATAGTGTGTACAACCAAGATAAGTAAACTAAAAAAAGATGTTAAATATTTTAGATCTTATGGTGGTTTGGTGAAATATTTAGGTTCTATAGGATTGAGACCCAAGGAATCCTTTATCTTTTACTAAGCTCCAGTGTACCAATCTGGAGGTAGAGGTCAGAGATATTTTTTACCTCAAATATTAAAAGGGGAATATTCACATATATCAATTATTTTTATGATCAATTATTTATAAAAATATAGGATAAATAAATATCTTTACCACTTCTTCTAACTGAAAACTCTGAGGTACTCCTACAATTCTAACTTATGTGTACTACGTGAAATCGGAATATTCAAAATCTCTATATGAAGAACTAATATTTTAAAAGAAATATCTATCACTGGAGAATGAATAGGATAAATCTAAGATTATTTTTTGATAACCACATCTTTTCATTAAGGGAGTATCCCTTTGAAATTGAGGTTCTTTCTCAGCATCATTCCCATAATATTATTTAGAATCAAAAGTAAAATCATTTTCAACTATTTTCTTAATCTCTTAAGCCTATCAAACAAAATGAAAAAAAATTATTGATGGAATGATACCACTACTTAATCAAGGACATAATTATCATAAATTATCTAAGAGTATTCAATGAAGTATACTTCAAAGAGGCATTAAATTCTTCAAAAAATGTATTGAAATTCAACATGGGTTTCTCAAGGCTTTGAATCTTATACCTATAGTAAGTTTGAATATATTTAATCTCAATAATGATATACCTTTTTAATTTTAAATTATTTCCAAATAAACTTAACCACACTTCAATTCTTTAATACTTACTTATAATATATCTATATTTGAAGATTTTTTTTTCAATTGTTTATAAATAGTATCAGGTGTCTTCTCAATATAAGATGAAACTATTAGAATAGATAAAATCTTCATGATGTACTCAAATTGTGATATCAACACTTTCTTCTAATAATCAATTTATGATTTAAATTCAGCTTTAACAAACTTAGTCTCCTCTTAGACTGAAGTAGAGACATTTGATTGTACATAATCTATATTATGAAACATTTATATTCGATCCCTTAACATTTACTTTATCTCATAAAACCCAAACTTAGAAAATGAGTTTTCTTTCAACTATACCACTTGGTCTTTCAAGATACCCTTTTTTGTTATCATTAATTTGAATTTATAAAATATATTCTTCGTAAAGGTCTAAATTTTACTATATGATTCTGTGATTTTATTTCCTTGAAATATTGGGTATTTTGTTCCCCTTTCTTCTTATTCTTATTATTCTTCTTATTATTCAAGAGAAGGTTCAGTCTACAATTATTTTCTATTGTCCTTCAAAACTACAGGGGTTTCCCCACTACCTTATTCATAAAAACCAACAGTCTTAGTACTTACAAAAAAACTTTTTCTACCCTCAATTTATCACTTATATCAGACTGTATATCCACAATTGTTTAGACTATAGGTATATTAAAAAAATCAAAGGAACTAAGAAAGGTGATAGAACTATTCTCACCACCTTCCATAATAAATAGTTTTTTATAGAAACTCTAAAGTATAATCAAAAGGTGATATTTGAGTGTCAATAGGAGCTACTACATCTTCATGCTATATATCTCCATAAATATTATAACCATGAATCGAGGCTCAACTTGATAAATATAAAATTTCTATTATTGAGAAATCTCTTCCATTTCTATATCTCTAGCTCTAATAGCATGTAAAGGAATATCTATATAGGTAACTTTCCTTTTGTTCTTATTATAAGAGGTTCATTGTTTATTAGATCCTCTATTTCATCTCTAGAAGTATTGGATGTGGGTCCAATAACATCAAAAACTATAGCTGTATGAACTTAGGAATTTTACAACTCAACAACGAAATTGCCTTTATCTACTCCTCCTCCAACAATAGGTTCATTGACAACTTCCATTGGATGCTTCCCCTTAGCATGAGTCAGGTTCTATTTTACTTCTTATTTAGTTACAATGACCATAATATTATTCAAGGAAAGTCTCTAGAAATAACCACTCCTATTAAGGACTAAAATTACTAGATTTTTCAAATTGTATAACTTATAGGCCACAACATTAATTATCTCAATCTCAACTCTTTCAAGCACAAGAGTTAAAATTCATCTAAAAGGATAGAAAAAAATTTCTATTGTTAAAATGGTACATATAACTCAAAATGTACCTAGTTAGATTTAATTTATTCTTAATATGAAATGGATACAACAATAAAATTTTTGGGACAATAAATTTTCAAACTCTTATACACATTGAGAAATGTAATTCTGAATGAACTTTACTAAAAATTTTGTCCCTAGATCAAGGTAATTCACAAACTTCTTCTCAATAACCAGATCTCCAAAAGAGAGGTCATTATTTTAGTAGAGATAACCTCATCAATAATTAAAAGATAGTTATTGAAATCAAAACTCTCTTTATGGTGGAAATAGAGAACTTCAACTATATTTATGGAAGAAATCAAAAAGTCCTTATTGTTTACTCTCGAAACAACTAGATCATTGTTTTCACCAAGGCTGAACTCAACATTTTCATAGAACTCCCTAACCTCTTTTTCATAGAATAAGATAATCCTTTTAACATAAAAGATGAATTAAAATCCTTGGAAAACACTGTCTTCAACAACATATCCATTTGGTCTAGCTAGATGAAATATACATATTTTCCACACAGAACCTTATACAAAACCTTCAGTATCTTTGAGCTTCCTAAAGCAATGACATATGATATTTTTTAATTACCCATGCTTGATGATAGATGTGGTTTTAGGTTTGAAGGATTTGGTTTAGGGAGATAAGGGTCATATTTCATAAAGAAGAGACTATGAGGTTTGATAATATTTGAGGTTCTCGAGCCAATATTGATAAATTCTCTTGAGAATATTGAGAGGAGTCAATGAGTGTGATTATATAAAAATATAATAAATAAAATACTAAAATTTAATAGGGTTTCATGTTACCTTATGAAATGATAAAAAATTTAAGAAAATAAACCACAATTGCAATAGTGAAAACAACACATTATTTATTTCTTATTTGAAAATAACAGAAATTAGAATACTTAGTTAACTAAATATATTTATTAATTAGAATAAAATCATTACAAATCAAAAAATACAAACTCACTTTTAATAAAATAGAATATATAAATAGGAAAATTCTTAGTAAAAATGTATTCCAATTGATTTTTAGTACAAATGAATTCTAAAGAGATATCAACAATTTTTGAGTGTTCTCTTAAGAAATGATTCCTTAGATCAATGTGTTTTGTTCTATAATGGCTTATTGAATTATTAGAAATTATTATAGTAGCAGTTTTATCACATTTAATTGGCACATTATCAAAGTTGAATCCAAAATATATCAAGTGTGTTTCATCCACAACACCTGATCACAACAACTATCGACTGCTCTATATTCAGCTTCAATAGTTGATAAGGAAACATTGTGTTTCTTCTTACTTGACCATAAAACTAAATATTTTATTATAAAGTTTAAGTTTCATGAGGTAAAATTTATATCTAATCTATAACCACTAAAATTAGCATTGGAATATGAAATTAAGTCAAGTTTAATTTTTTTGGATGAATTAAAGAAAGGGAAGTAGTTTCTTTCAAATAACTTAATTTTTTTAATAGTAGTTAAATAAGATTCTTTGGAATTTTCCTGAAATCTAGTACATAGACACATTAAAAACATAATGTCTAGTCTATTAACAGTTAGATATAACAAGCTTCCAATAATTCCTTTATATAACTTGTTTTCAATTGGTTTACTAGATTCAACCAAATCAAGTTTAATGTTGGAACACATGGGAGTTGGATATAATTTACTATTTTAAGTTCAAACCTTTTAAGTAAGCCATGTATGTATTTAATTTTATTCAAGACATTTCCAAAATATTTTTGATAAATATAAAAACCAATAAATTTTTTTAACTCACCCATCATACTCATTAAAATTCATTTTTCACAAGTTTTGAAAATTATATGCACAAATTTTGATTTATGCATCCAGAAATTACATCATTCACATAAATTTGAACTAAAAGGATATTTGAGGATGAAGTTTCCTTAAAATAGTGTAAGGTATGTCAATACTTCAATAAAAACATTTTCTAAAATAAATTAACTCAACCTTCTTACCATGGTCTAGGTGATTATTTCGGACCATAAAATTCTTTGGTAAGTTTGAAAATAGAATTTAGAAAATGAGGGTTTTCAAAACTTAGAGGTTGTTCAACATAAACTTCCTCAATTAGAAATACATTTAAAAAAGAAGATTTTATATCCATATATAAGAATTTAAAATTCATATAAGATGCATATGATAAAATGATCCTAATAGTTTCTCACATAATAACTAGGGAAAAAGTTTCCTCATAATATATTCCTTCCTCTTAGTTATAACCTTCAACAACCAATGTTGCATTATTTTTAGTGATCATGTCATAGTCATCCTGCTTATTTCTAAATACCCATTTAGTTCCAATATTAGTTTAATTAGAGGGAATACCAACTAATTCCTATAAATTGTTCCTCTTGAAATGGTTTAATTCCTCTTGCATATTGAATACTTTAATCTCATTATTTAAGTATTATTTTATAGTTTTATGTTCAATCTAAGATAGGAAAGAATAAAATACAGAAAGGTTACCTGCACTTCTTCTTGTCCTAACTCCCTAATCTAAGCTTTTTATAATAGTCTCTAAAGGATGATTTTCAAGGTCTTAGGCTGTCTAGGCAACACACTTTTAGGTTCACTACTTTCAAAATTTCTAGGATTGGATTCTTCATGATCATTTTCCATATCACCATCATTTTTGTCATCAAAAAGTGGTTCAAGTATCAAGTTATCAAATGAATCACTCAGGTCATAAAATTTAATTTTCTTTTGATCAAAGGGACCATTATCATAAAATTTGAAATGAGTGGATTCCTCAACAATCCTTGACTTCTTTTTGAAAAATTTATAGGCTTTATAAGTGGTAGAATAACCTAGGAAGATTCCCTCATTATTATTTTAATTGAACTTACCAATACTATATTTGGTGTTTAAGATATATACTTTGCATCCAAAAACCTTAAAGTATCCAAAATTTTATTTTTTATTATTCCACAGCTCATAGAGTTTTTTCCTTGTATATAAGCCTTATTATAAATCTATTGATGACATAGAATACTATTAATCCTAAAAATGAGTAGGCATGCTATATTCACACAACATTATTCTATAAATTTCTTGTAAGACCCTATTCCTCCTTTCAACAACACCATCCCATTGAGGTTTCCTATGGACGGGGAAGGTATGTTTAATACCATGTTTTTAGAAAAATAAGTTTAATTCATATTCTCAAACTCTCCCCCATAGCCACTTCTCAAAGACATAGTTTTATAATATTTCTAATTCTATTCCATCTTATAGAAGTTTATAAATGCAACACATACTTCACTCTTAAGTATTAAGAAATAAACCCATGTAAATCTTGAAAAATCATCATCCAAAACATAAACACAAGAACTTACACCTAGGATTTCAGTTTTATAGGGGATAAAAAAATCGATGTGAATGCATTTTATGACCTAGAAGTTGCAAACTATTTTATTGGTTTGAAATATGACTTGTGTTTCTTGACTATTTAAAGTGCATTACGTAGTTTGTTTTTGTATAATTTAAGTTGTGGAAAAGTTAGACAATTTTATCAAGGAATAAACATTATAATGTTCAATACTTATAGGCCAAATCCAAGATTTATTACATAAATACCCCGGACCCAGTAGCCTAGATTTGATGTCTATGATATTATATTGGAAATAGATATAAGGAATCACATTCCAAAGGACCAAATAGTTTATTAGTCTTAGTAAACTAGATACATACTTGAATTTCACATACATTTTAAAACATAAAATACAAAAATGTTTTCTGTGAGAATTACATTATTCCCTTTAGTATATCCATGAATATCAATCATAAAACACTTCTTGGTATCTTGGGGAAAATAAAAAATAGGAAATTGGTGAGCTCAAATGATCAGTAAGGGTAATAATATAATGGAAACTATCGTGAATAAATAAGAATAATGAATATGGAAAGGTGAATAACTAAAACACATGCTATTTAAATAATAATATGATCATAACATGGTAGTAATAAATAATGATCAAATAAAACCATATAAATAATCACATGAGCTTAAAACTTATCCATGTATATTATAACTAATAAAATAATCACATGGACATCAATAAATAATATCATAATGAGGGAATGCATAATGTTGGACATTTGAAATATACTATCAAGACCTTTCAAAAGAAATTTAAAATCTGTGGGTAGAAACCTGTCTAATTTGGCCAACTAATTTATCTCATTAGATATGTAAATGTATTGAGGGGATATCTATAACTAGTCCTCAACCATCACATACTATGTAAAATGCATTCCTCATATGAAAGAGGTGGTGCATAATCAACATAAACATTTTTATCGAAAAACTAACATAAATAATGTTAATACTTACCACAATCAAATAAACATAATCATAAACCATCTAGAGAAATATGGTGAATGGTGATAAAATTATAAATCCTCAGTCAAACTAATAATAAAAAATCTAAATAAATAATAAGGATGATATTAATACAACATATCCCTAGTGGATCATAATTACAATAAAGGGTTGATGCTATTGATTAACAGAAACACCATAAAAATGCCATTAAAATATTTTTGAGGAAAATAACCTTTTAACTTTGAATATATATATATTTTTAAAAAGTTAGAAATATATTTTAAAAATAATTTTCTTTAAAAATAAAATTTTAAAAATTTTAAAATAATATTTGAAATATTGAGCATCCATAATGGTGGAAAATTATATTTATGTTGTACATGTTAAAATAAATATTCCTTTCACATTTTTGGTAAAAGCCAAATAAGCATTGTTTGGAAAATGACATGAAGATTACTTTCAATAAATTTTTTAAAAAGTAAAATATGGTTAATTTTTTTATTAATAAATAATTTTTAAAATGATAAAAAAAATTGAAAATATTTTTAGAAAAAAAAGTTTTAGAATAAACAGGATTTTTGACCAAAGAGAGAAATAAAGTCAGATTTCTTTAAAAAAAATTCGATCATTTTAAGTACCAAAGAGTATAAAAATAGTAATATTACCTGAAAAATTAATGAATAATCATAGGATAAATAAATATATTTATTTTATGATATAAATATCAAATAATTCCCACAAGGGAGACTTAAACATAAAGAATTCTGAATAATGATAAGATTGTGAAATAAACCCTTACCACATTGGTAACTTTTGAATCATAAGCCCCATGAAATAAATAACATCAAATAAAAATTTAAATATTATAAATATAAAGATATTAATGATATAAAATATCAAAATGAGTAGTATATACTCCACATAAAGGAATAAGTGGTGAATATGAAATATGTCTCATGGAAGTAAAAGTGAGACGAGAAACACACACCTTAGGTACAAATTCCTTCATATGTGTTTGAACATACTATATAATAAATATAGGTTCAGTATAAATTTATTTAATTACAATAATCACATATCATATGATATATGATTTACTTATAGTTATTTATCACCCGCTTAATAACAATTATTTGTTAAAATCATTGTTTCAGGTGATAATTGCTTTGTTTTTCATGTATGTTCTGATTTGGTAATTTTGATCATTTTACTTTGATCATGGTTGAATCATATAAATAATTTAAACCATGATATAAATATCATATATATTCATTATATATGTATTTATAGTAATCTATAAAATTTAGAGATAAAAAATAGATTACACCGTTCATGGAGACGATAGGCCGTACATACACATGAGCATTGTTTCCATTTTTCTCGATGAATGGAAAGAAAATAAAATAAATAATAATTAAACTTTAAATAATAATAATTATTTTATATATATCATTTATATTAATACAATCCATCCTTATTACTATATATGTAAAAATAAAATGAAAAACATTTCTCATCGCTATGTGGATCCGGTAGTCCACAAGTACGCATGAACGAAAATATTGTTTTCCAATGGATTGAAAGGTAAGAAGTTTGATGTGATATTATATTTATAGAATTATTTTAATTTTATTAAATATAAAATATATTTCATTAACTCTATGCTTACTAACTTCTTTGTAAAGAATATTCAAAAAACGAATCACATCGCTTCGCGAGGCGGTAGCCCACTGTACATATGAGCGAAGTTATCATATCCCCCCACAGAATGGAAAGTAAGAAGGTATATGTGATATCATAATTCAATAAGTATGATAATTCCATAAGTATAATATAAATATTTTAAATCCATAATTATATCTAGACTTGAAATGTGGTGATAGAAAACAAATTATATCGGTTCGTGAGGCGGTAGTTCACCGTACACACGAAAAACGATTTAATTTTTCATTTGATGAAAGTGGAGATGGATATATCTTATTAAATTAAAATAATACCATCTAAGTATATTTTAGATATATTTTTTATTATATTTTCATTATTTAATAATATTTTAAGGAGGTGAAATAAGAAATAAAATAAATATGCATGTTAAGAATTTTACCCCTTCTTTAAGGAACTCTTTTATATTTATACCTAAAGCCTTTATAAATTGTATTTATTATAAAAAAATTTCTATAATATGTTTATATATTATTAAGGAAGGTATTTGGATAGGTATTGGAAAAATAAAATGGTTTTTAAGTGTGAATAGAATAGGATAAGGGGTGACATTTTATAAGCGGGGGAGATGACACACTTGGTATTTTTGAAAAGAAAAAGCGATACCCACATATTTATCATGAAAAGAGTGAAATAAATGGGTCATTATAGAAAATTATAGGTTATAAGGTCTAAATATGTCTATAAAATTGGTTTTGGACAAGTTTTAGGTCATTTTTAACCCTTGTCTTCTTATTTTAACCCCCTGTGAACTTGTTTTTACCATAACCGTGAAAATTAATATTTACTATTTCCATAATTCATTATGTTAAAAAATTATATTGACATTATTAGATAATATAAATTATTTTTATTCCAAATATTTAATCCATTTTTTTAAAATTCAATTCATAAAAGTGGTGGAATTTAATTTAAAATAAAACCCGTAAGCGCGTCAAAAAAACGGGTTTTCCTTAGAAAAACTTTCAAAAGTTTAAAATGTTTTAATATCTAAATTCAATATTAAATTGATTTTATGAACTAAATTAGTTAATTTTTATTATAATTTAACTAATTTAACTTTAAAATCAATTTAAAATATAATTTAACTTTTTAAATAATTTAAATGAAAAGACAGTTTTTGATAAAAATTAGTATTTTTCACTATCCATCAAAAAATTAATCTTTTCAGAAAATTATAAAAAAATCACCAAAATATAATTTTGAAATTTAGATTTAAAAAATTAATTTTATTTTGTAAAATAAATTTTCTAAATTTTCTAAAAATTAATTTTAAATTATGTGCGAAAAGCACGACTAAACCGCCTTTTTAAAAAATAATGTTTTTCAGAAAACATTTCTTTTTCTTTCAAATGATGATTATTTTATTTTTAATAATTTTATATCCATTGAATTTATTTTATACATGTTTAAACCATATAAATTTCATAATTTATTTATTACTATTCATTACTGGTAAATTAATGGCTAGGTTATATTGGTATTGTTTAAATAATAATATTTTAATAGAGTATCGAGTTTCGTTCAAATCTGGTGTTGCGTGCATTACAAGTTATCAAAGAGATTGAATTTATTTAAAATAAAATATATCATAAATTATCAGGATATTCTATTATCTTATAATATTGGTGTTGTGTGTTATATATTCTATCAAATATGATGTTCCTCTTTTAAAATCTCATGGTGTTATATTCTACCCATTAAATAAATTACATCCTCATAATTTAATCTTGATTTCAATAATAAAGGGTTTGAAATTTTAAAATACCCTTATTGAAACCCCACATCATAAAAATGGTTAATAAAACACCCCCTTTATAAGAGAGGAAGGGAAGTATGAATGTCTTCTGGAATAACACACACTAGGTTTCCAAATTGGAAAACATTGGTGGTAAGTGAAGATATGGACATGAAAGAAAATACTAACACCCAAGGATTAGTAGAGATTGATTGAGATCATTGATCACAATAAATTTATTGATCTAGAAAATTTAACAACCACAAAGCTATAAATCAATGATGAGTTAAAATTCCATTTGAATCATAAAAAATGAAGGCACTAGGATAACATTTTTGTTTCAAGATCATTTTCATAGAGTTGAGGAATTCCATTATCATCTAGACTGAGAGCATAAGAAAATATAGTTACTTGGTTTCTTTATAATTCATAGGCACAATTTCATCCTTTGTATATGATTCAATCAATTCATACTTCATCTTATTACTCCAATAAATGAATATCTAATAGGAATTTTTATGCTTGAAGCACTAAAATTAACATTTAAAAGATCGTTAGATTAGTAAAAGAATGAAAAGTCATTCCTCCCATCTCTATATTTTTTTAAAATCCAAAATGGTTAGCACAAGTTATATAATATAATAAATTAATATATAATACCTCAATAGTAACTCCCAAAATTCAACTTAATCCATTTCATAAATGGTAAAACTTAAGATTAGTCCAAAATATGTCGGACCAAATTCAATGTCCAAAAATTTATAAGGGAGGTCACTAAATCAACATTATATACCCCAGAAAATATAAATTGGTTTTTAATATCACATTCACAATACGTGAATACCATTATCACTATAAAACCTTAATGAAAACATGCATGCTTCCAAAAATAAAATCTCAGACTGTTGAATATATTCCATAAATCCAAACATATAAAAAACTCCAACAATGATGACATAAACCATCAAATCACTTACCAATTTCAAGGTCTCTAATAATATCCCATAAACATAGATTTATTAGTATTATTTCAAAATCAAGCACATATTAAGGGTTATATTCCCCCAATCACGTGTTTTCAAAGAAGTTAAACTTACCACTGAATCACTTTTCTTGGTCATTAGTACCATTTAACATATGCTCTCAAATCCTTAAAGAAAATGTACTATAGTACAATCCTTATAAATTTAATTATTTCTATAACCATGATATCATTTATAAAATACTATTATAACATAATTATTGAATCCAAACACAATCACATTAATCATTCCACTTCTTACATTGTAATTGCATAAGCTTGACCTTGATCATTTAGCTTCTTTTTAGGTATATTCCCTTGACTCCTGGGGAATTCATTTTCATAGTTACCCATCTACTTAGATTTTAATAATTTCACATTGTATGATTATTTCTTTCCATTTATACCATGTGAATTGTGGACTTTATATCCACACTTGTAGAAAAATCCCATTCACTTCAAGCAAGTTCCAAGGTGTTTCTTTCCACAATTATCACATGGTGGAAAATCCTTCTTTTCCTTCTTCCCCTTATCTATTTTTTACTTTTACATCCTATTATTCTCTTGATTCCATTCAAATCCATAATAATTCTATAATTATTTCTCTATCTTTACAATACATGATAAAATGTCCTCGTATGATGAGAATTTTTGGGAGACTAGTTTCCTTCAAAAGATTGGATTAAGCTCATCAAGGATACAATCATTATTTATATTTGGATCATGTGCATTTATAGATTTCCCATTCCTTATGATAGGTGACATTTATAAACAATGGAATATACTATATTATATCATAACATTATGTATCATAGCATATAATCCAAAAAGTAGTGAAATACTTAACATAAATTGAAAAATTTATGCATGGATAATCTCATAATCATAAACATAGTTTTTTTTGGGAAAGTTTCAAAATCATAAAAATATTCTAAAATACTTCACAATGGTTTATAAATAAAATGTGAATTAACCCAAACATATCCCATAATAGTGTCAAACCAGGTGTGCAATAAGGCCTATTGATGTGTAACAGGTAACACTTGAGTCAAGGGTGGCACACCTTTTTCAGAGTTATTACCCCTAGGTACATTTGTTCCAGAACTACGTCCACTTATAGTATCTAGACATAGTGCTAAGAAAACCACATAATCTTGACCTTACTAAAAACTCATGATGTTATCATATAATCATACTTATCCTTAAATTAAGTCATAGAGTTATATTCCCTAATCTATATTTTTCTAAATCTAGTACCTAAGGTTTCTACTAAACTTTCTACGATACCAACTGTAAAGACCCTGACCCTAGTATCCTAGAGCTGGTGTATACTTTATTACATTGGCACTGGATATAAGTAATCTCATCCCAAAAGACCAAATAGTTTAGTAGTATTGGTAAAATAGATACATAATTTAAGTTCACATACATTTTAAAAAACAAAATACACAAAGTGTTTTCTTTGAGAACACCATTATCTCCCTTAGCATATCCCTACATATGAATCACAAAAAACTTCCTGTTATCCTAGGGAAAATAAAAACATAATAAAGGGGTGATATAATATTCTTAATAAGGGTAAGAATACAATATAATCTATCATGAATAAATAAGAATAATCAATATGGTAAGGTGAATAACTAAAATACATGACTTTTAAATAATAATTTGAGCATTATATGGTATGAATAATTAATGATTAAATAAATCCATATAAATAATCACATGATCTTGAAAATTATCCATGTATATTATAACTTAAATAATAATCACATGGAGATAAATAACTGATCTCATAATGAGGTAATTTATAATGTCGGACATCTAAAACATACTATCAAGAATGTTTACAAGAAAATTTAAATCTATGGGTAGAAACTTGTCTGATTTAGCCAATAAATTTGTCTCATGAGACCTATCGATGCATCAAGGGGATATCTATAACTAGGCTCCACACATCACTTATTATTTCTAATGAATTCCTAATATTAAAGGGGTGAAACATAGTCAATATAAAAATTCATATTGAAAAACTAACATATGAAATATTAATACTTACCATAATCAAATAAATGTAATCATAAACCTTCCAGAGTAATATGGTGAATGGTAATACAATTGTACACCCTCATTGAAAATGATCATAAACCATCCAAATAAATAATAATTATAATATCAATACAACATATTCCAAGTGTATGTTAAGTACAATAAAGGTTTTATTTCATTGATGAATAGAAATACAATAAAAATTCCTTTAATTTTTTTAGGGAAATAACCTTTTCACTTTGAAAATATTTTTTAAATAAAAATTCCAAAAAATATTTTTAAAATATTTTTATTTGAAAATAAAATTCTAAAATTTTTAAAATTATCTTTAAAATATTGAGTGATCATGATGCAGGAAAATTACATTCATGCCGTAATGTTAAAACAAAAATTCCTCTCACATTTTTAGTAAAATCCAAATGGGCATTGTTTGGTAAATGAAATGAATATTGCTTTAAAAATATTTTGTAAAAAATTCAAAAAATGGGTAAAAATATCTCTAATAAATAATTTTTATAATGCTAAAAACATTTTTAAAAACATATTTATAAAACATGTTTTTGTAAGAAAAAATATTTTCGATCGAAGACAGAAATGAGGTCGGATTTTATTAAAAACATTTTCTCAATTATTTTAAGAACCAAAGAGTGTAAAAATGGTACTATTACTTGAAAAGTTCATGAATAACCATAGGAAAATGAAATATATTGATTTTATGATAGAAATATCAAATAATTCTTTCAAGGGAGACTTAAACATAAACAATCTCGAATAACGATGAGATAGTTAAATAAACCCTTACCAATTTGGTAACTTTTGAATCATAATCCACATGAAATAAATGAAATAAAATAAAACTTTAAATACCATTAATATAAATATATTCATGATATAACATATCATAAGGGTTCATATATACACCCCACAAAGGAATAATTGGTGAATATGGCATATGTCTCATGGAAGTAAATGTGAGACGAGAAACCCTTACCACATGTTTGAATTCCTTAGTATGTGTATGAAACTCCATTATAATAAATATAGGTTTATTATAAATCCATTAAATAAACAAAATCACATATCTCTTACCATATATTATTTACTTATAGTCTTTTATTACCTATTTAATAATAATTATTTTTTAAAATTAGTGTTTTGGGTGATAATTGTTTCGTTTTTCATGTATGTTTTGGTTCGGTAATTTTGGTAATTTTAAATTGCTCATGGTTAAATCATCTCAAGAATGTTAACCATGATCTAAATATAATATATATTCATTATATATATATATATTGTAATCCATAAAAGTTATATGTAGAAAATGGATTACACCGTTCATGGAGACAGTAGGCTATACGTATGCATGAACGTTGTTTCAATTTTTCTTGAAGAATGGAAAAAAGGAAAATAAATATTAATTAAACTTTAAAAAATAAATATTATTTTATATATATCATTTATATTAATCAAATCCATCCTTATTACTATTCATGTACAAATAAAATAAAAAACTTTTCACATCACTACATGGAGGCGGTGGTCCACATGTATGCACAAGAGACAATATTATTTTCAAAATGATTGGAAGGTAAGAAGTAAGATATGATATTATACTTATAGAAGTATTTTTTTGGTCATAAATATCACATATATTTTATTAAATTTATCCTTAATTACATTTATGTAAATATTAAGTGAAAAACAAATCACATCACTTCGTGAGGCAGTAGTCTGCCGTACACATGAGTGACATTATTGTATCCCCCACGGAATGAAATGTAAGAAGGTAAATGTAAAATAATAATTATATAAGTATAATAATTTCATAATTATCATATAAATATGTCAAATCCATTATTATATAGATCCATGAAATGTGGTGATGGGAAATGAATTACATCTGTTAGTGAGGTGGTAATCCACCATACACACGATGGATGATTTCATTTTCCATTTGATAGAAGTGGAGATATATATATAGGTTATTACATTAACATAATGACATATAAGTATATAGGATATATTGGTGTTATTATATTATCATGATTTAATAAGTTTTAAGGAGGTGGAAGAAGAAATAAAACAAATATGCACACTAAGAATTTTACCTCTTCTTCAAAGAACTCCTTTAGGTTTATATATAGATCCATCCTAAATTAGATTTATGATAAAATAAAGGCCTACATAATGTTTTTAGAGGATTAAGTAATGTATTTTGGTAGGTATTGGGTGAACAAATAGTTTTGTAAGTGTGAATAGAATATGATAAGTGGTGGCCTTTTATAAGCAGGGGAGAGGATGCACGTGGTATTTTTGAAAAGAAAAAGTGATTCCCAAATTTTTATCATATAAAAAGCCTAAAAAATGGGTCATTATAGAACCTTATAGGTTATAAGGGTAAAATATGTCTAGATAATTGGTTTTGGACAAGTTTTAGGTCATTTTAACCCTTATCTTCTTAGTTTAACCCTAGGTAAACCTATTTTTACCTTAATTGTGGTAAATTATATGTACAAAGCATGAATGAACCACCTTTTTGAAAAATAAAGTTTTTTAGGAAATATTTATTTTTCTTTCAAATGATTCTTATTTTATTTCTAATTAATAGATATCTATTGGATTTATTTTATATATGTGTAAACCATATAATTTTTATAATTTATTTTTTATTATCCATACCTTCTAACTTAATGGATAGGTTATAATGGTCATTTTTACATAATAATATTTAAATAGATGATCATGTTTCATTTAAACTCAGTGTTGTGTGCATTGCAAACTATAAAATTGATTGAATTTATTTAAAAATAAATATATCATAAAGTCTCAATGTGTTACATTCACTTCTAATCTTGGTGTTTCATGTCATATATGATATCAAATAAGATTTTCCTCTTTTAAAATATCAGGGTGTTAAATTCTACCCCCTTAAATAAACTATATCCTCATAATTTAATCTTAATTTCAGTAATCAAGGGTTTGAAATTTGACAATACCCTTCTTGAAACCCCATATAATAAAAATGGTTAATAAAAAATCTCATTGATAAAAGGGGAATGAAAGTATTAAGGTCATCTCGAATAACACATACTAGTATTACAAAAAGGAAAACATTGGTGGAAAGTAAAGATATGGACATGGAATAAAATACTAATTCCCAAGGATTAACTGTAATGGCCCGGGATTTTGTGGCCCATTACTTGGTGAAAATCTGTTGTTTGGGGTGTTCTGGGTGGTCTGGAAGGCCATCCCAGCTTCTCGGTGAAGCTCAAGACTCCTAATGGTAGCCTCGGCCTACCGGTAGCTCGGCCTACTGGTGGCCTCATCCTACCGGTCGCTCGGCCTACCGGTGGCCTCGGCCTACCGGTGGCCTCGGCCTACCGGTGCCTCGGCCTACCGGTGGCCTTGGCCTACCAGTGGCTCGGCCTACCGGTGGCCTCGGCCTACCAGTGGCTCGGCCTACCGGTGGCCTCGACCAACCGGTAGCTTGGTCTACCGGTAGACATAGCCTACCAGTGACCTCTCCACGGATTTCTTTTCCAGTAGCGCCTCCTTTTTGCACGAATTGGTTTTTAAACTGTGTTTTGACCCCTTTAAGCCTGTTTTAAAGCCCATTAATGGTGTTCAAACCCTCCTTAATGAAAATCATTTTGGTCATGCCTTTAACCGCATTCTCAGAAATGCCTCTACCACATCCTGTGAGGAGTCTTCCTTGGTTAAGGATGTGTGTGTCGGTTTTAACTGCCCTAAAGGGTGGGGACCTTTTAAGTTAGACGTGTGAGGTGGCCTAGCCATGTGGTCAACCCACGATCCCTCTTCTTCCGCAGTTTTGAGTTTTTTATCCATATCTAAACCATCCCGGGAATGCTATATCTCAACCTTTAAAGCCTAAAGGCTTCTCTTCTCCCTAGGTTTCTTTTTCTCTATCACCTTCCGCTCGGAATACCCTTCCTCTGGATGAGTTGTACCACCGCGAAGTTTTCCTTGATCGTGTTCCGTGGAGTTCCTGCTACTACTGTTTTCTAGTTTCCACGCGAGGACTTAATGTCGATTCTTGATCAATCAGGTAGGGATCTTACCTTTGTCTCTCCTCCTTGTGTATCATGTGGGGTGGGTGTTCTATGGTTCCCATGAGGTAGTAAATCAATTCTGTAATTAAGATAATAACCAGTTAAATAACGGGGAGGAGGAAGTTGTTAATGTTGTTACATGTTTTTACCCATGCTTTCCCTATGATGTTGTTATGAATTGAATGGGCTTAGGCCTACTGAAAATCATGGCCGTTAGAGGCCTTTGTTTGAGAATCTATTCTATGCTCTGTTTTACCCATCGTCTGGTGAATGGGAATCATGTATGAATCAGTTAAACACTTAAACTTGGCTGTTGAATATGAATTCCCATAACCTTGTGTGATCACCCCACGCGAGGACTTAATGTCGATCGTTGATCAATCAGGTAGGGATCTTACCTTTGTCTCTCCTCCTTGTGTATCATGTAGGGTGGGTGTTCTATGGTTCCCACAAGGCAGTAAATCAATTCTGCAATGAAGATAATAACCGGTTAAATAACAGGGATGAGGAAGTTGTTAATGTTGTTACATGTTTTTACCCATGATTTCCCTATGATGTTGTTATGTATTGAATGGGCTTAGAACTACTGAAAATCACGACCATTGGGAGCCTTTGTTTTCGCATCTATGCTATGCTCTGTTTTACCCATCGTCTGGTGAATGGGAATCATATATGAATCGGTTAAACACTTAAACTTGGATGTTGAATATGAATGCCCATAACCTTGTGCGATCACCCCGGTTGAACTAAATAATATTAAATAATGAATTATGAATGCTGGGATGGTTCAGTTGTGAAATGTGTGAAGGGGTGGATGTGTTTTGTTATGAATGGGTGAACATCGGGGTTGTGAATAGTGAGGTTGTAATGGCATGAGTTGTTGTGTGGCTGTGGTGGTGTTTGGCAGCGGGGCTGTAGGTTGGGTTGTGAACATGAATATAAGTGGAAAGTTAATAATGAACCGGGTGTGAATTCTTAAATTACCTGATGGTTTTCCTTCCCGCTTTGTTGTTTTTCATCCGTGATTTTGCCTGTTAGTTGCCCAGTATTGAAGGGATTAACTCATACTGAACTGTTATGAAATGATAACTTGAATCAGGAAATTGGGAACTGTTTGTTGTGTGCCTGTTTTCTGAGGCAGCAGTGCTTGGGAACCTGCTTGTATCTATTTTAGGAGCCATAGGTTGGGTTATGTATTGGTATATATATATATGTGTAACTGTATGTTTTGTGTTTAGTCTCACCCCACCCGTGTTGGGCACTTAGTGTCAGACACCCCATCTCATGGGGAAGGGTGTTTCCCCCTAGTTACTCTTATTCCTGCTCCCTCTTCCCTAGGCTATGATGGCTGGAGGTGACCTTACACCCAAGAATCTTCGGGTAGGTTTCGTTTGGTGTGTTGTTATCCTAGGACTCTTCGGGCAGGTTGTTTTCTCAAGAATCTTCGGGATGAGGCCCAAATGTTTTCAGGCAGGGGTTCTGGTTATGGTTTGTTTTCCCAGGTGTCTTCGGGATGAGGCCCAGGTGTGTGTGGGAAGGGATGTGTGGTTGTGAGTCCCAGGTGTGTGCGGTAAGGGATGCAGATGGTTGTGAGGCCCAGGTGTGTGCGGGAAGGGATGTGGATGGTTGTGAGGCCTAGTTGTGTGAGGGCAGGAAGAGCGTGGTAGCGTCAGGACGTTTGCTGTTAGGGATGAGCAGCTAGCGAGTGGGGGAAATATCGGTGCAGGGTACCCAAATGTTTTGTTCTATACTATTATATTACTGCTTGTGTTATTTGATGAGCATGGACGGTGATGTGGGATGGTTAGATTCTTTGTTAGATGATGTTTCTTCTACTTCTCACGGGACTTTAGGACGTCTCCCAACTTGTGCACAAGAGATTTAGGTTTTCCTACTGAGTATACTTTGTATGCTCACCCTATGTTTACTTTCAGGTTTCCAGGAGGACTTCGGAGGCTGTGCAGGACCTTACTAGTCTGGACGTTGGAGTTGCTGTTGGTCACTGTTGGATTCTATTTAGCCTTTTTCCTTTCCTATTGGTATTTTACTTTGGAGTTCTTGTACTTTGTTCAGTTTTATTATTAAAACATGCATGTAATTGGTTTTTAGTTGAGTTTTCTATACATGGTGGTGTTTGGTGTTGGCTCATTCTTTCTCCCAATCCTGGTTAACTAAAAAGGGTAATGCCTCCCATATCGTGAAAATTTTATACCCTTGGTGCTAGTCGCCACTCCAGGGCCTATTGGAGGCGGGACTCGGGGGTCATTATCTCATCTTTAACTAGAGGAAGGAAGGGCATGGATCTTTTCCGCCCCTTCCATCGTCTTGCCGAAGGTGGGTCGTGTCAGAATGGTATCAGAGGGAGTTTGAGGGATGGGATGAATTCTGGAGTTAGGCACAGTGAGGATTGCATGGGATGGTAGGGCAACAATGTTAGGTGATCTTGGTTCGTGAAATAGACCAGGGAGGACCGGCTAGGACAAGAGATTTTAGGGCCCCCCTTGATCCGATACAAGGACTCTGAGCCTATCAAATGACCAAGTGAGACTACATTCATTTTAGGATAGATACCCTAGGGAAGGTACATTCATCATACTGAATGTGTTTTTATTTGATTTGGGGCACTTTGGGGAGGAAAATTTAATAATAATAATAATATTTTTTCCCTTGCTACTCAGGCTTAGGCATTCTTTGGTTACCTTGCAGCTATGTCACCCAGACGTTATCCATGAGCGACTCAGACGGTTGAGGCCCAGCAGATTGAGGCGATTGACTAGCAGAGGGTTGACCGAGATGAGGAGGATGACTTGTGGCAGAGGACTCTGCGCTCCTTCCAGCGACAAACCCTCGAGAAGTACGAGGGCAGCATTTCTGACATAGTAAGGGAGGGATGGCTCGAAGAGATAGCCATCAAATTATCTTTGATCTGTGCTCCGAGGGATTACTGGGTTCCGTTGGCCATTAGTCATCTGAGAGGAGCAGCGTGTCAGTGGTGGACTCTTTTCTTGGGAGAGAAGACAGAGGCAGAGGTTTCATGGGCCGATTTCGAGAAGGAATTTCACGAGGAGTTCCTCTCCTCTATGAAGAAGGATGATAAGTGACAGGAGTTGCTATCCCTTCAGCAGGGAAGCATGTCAGTGAGGGATCTGGGGATCAAGTTCAAAGATCTCTTGTGCTTTGCCCTGGATCTCTTTCCGGATGAGGAGTCTCGGGCAAGACGGTTAGAGGAGGCACTCCGTCCTTCTCTTCTGTACGCTGTCACTCTCTTTACCCTTCCAACGTACCTAGCATTATTAAAGAAGGCCAAGATATTAGAGAGGATGCAGTTGAAGGGATGCACACCACGAGAGGGGAACCGACTGAGTTCATTAAAGGGGAAGTCGGTTAGCAGTAGGTCTCCAGTGACAGGGCCTTCCAGGTTTCGACAAGCAGGGTTTAGGCCTCATCAGTTCCAGTCCTAAGCTTCTGGACCTCACCCCTTTTCCACAGGGCCAGGACCTAAGTGTTTCTCTTGCGGAGTTTTCGGGAACATCCAGAGTAGGTGTCCGACTCGAGCTCCACATGGTGGAGGTGGGCAGTTTCAGCACTCACCTCAGCAGCATCCGTTGCCGGCGAGGCCTTTCCAGTAGCAGCAGCAGGCCCCTGGCCCTCCGAGGGATGACCTTGCGGGAGGAGACCAACACCATGGTGCTCCTCAGGGACCTCGACCAGGGAATGGTCGGGGAGGTGGTCAAAAGCAGCGAGGAAGAGGAACTGGGCGTGGACAGTTGCACGCCGCAGATTTAGTAGCTCTGGCAGGACCTGAGGCCGTTCGAGTTACGATCAGTTTATTCAGCACTCTTGTTTCTGCCTTGTTTGATTCGGGAGCTTTGCACTCCTTTGTTACGACTGAATTAGCCCATGTCTGGGTCTGGATGATGAGAGAATTTTTTTCCCCTAGTGTTGAGAACACTAGTTGGGGGTCAGACCAGCGTATCATACTTTTTCCGGGGATGTAGACTGATGTTGGGACCGCATCAGTCCAGTGGAGACCTTATTTCATTGCAGATGCAGCAATAGGATGTCATTCTAGGCATAGACTGGTTATTCTCCGTACATGCCATCATCAACTTCTATCGGAGAATGATTGAATTCTCCAATGAGGTTGGATGACGTTTGGCTTTTGTTGGGGAGCGGAGTTATCAGGTGGGGAGTCAACATGTGGAGCCACTCTTTTCTATGCTGGACAGGGTGTTAGTGGAGTCGGCGGACGCAGGAATGATGGATGTCCCAAAGGTCGTAAGAGAATTCCCTGATGTCTTTCCTGATGAGGTTGTGAATCTACCCCCTCGACGTGACGTTGGGTTTGGGATAGACTTACAGCCTAGTGCCCGCCCGATCTCGATGGCTCCTTATCGGATGGAACCTTCTGAGTTGCGGGAGTTGCGGATTCAGATTGACGATCTGATGGAGAAGGGCTTTGTTCGACCCAGCGTGTCACCGTGGGGTGCTCCAGTTTTGTTTGTAAAGAAGGTAGATGGTAGTCTACTACTGTGCATAGACTACCGGAGGTTGAATCAGGTGAAGGTCAAGAATCATTACCCCCTCCCAAGGATAGACAATCTTTTCGAACAGCTGAGGAAAGGAGGTTGGTTCTCTAAGATCGATCTGTGGTCTGGATACCACCAGTTGAGAGTGAAATAAGGTGACATCTCGAAAATGGCTTTTAGGTGCAGATATAAACACTTTGAGTTCGTGGTCATGCCGTTTGGCATTAGGAACGCACCAGCTATGTTCATGAACCTCATGAACTCTTTCTTTTGAGAGTTTCTAGACCAGTTCATTGTGATGTTCATCAACGACATCCTTATCTACTCAAGATCAGAGGAAGAGCACGTTGAGAATCTTAGGGAAGTTTTGGGAGTCATTTGACACCACCATCTTTATGGGAAACTATCTAAGTGAAAGTTATTGACGCGAGAAGTACATTTCCTTGGACATGTGGTGTCTCATAAGGTAATAGTAGTAGACCCATCAAAGGTCGAGGTAGTCGTTTCATGGGAAGCACCCAAGAATGTGGTGTAAGTTCATAGTTTCCTGGGTTTGGCAGGATATTACTGGAGGTTTGTGCTCGACTTATCTCGAGTTGCAGCTCCATTGATAGCTTTGACTAGGAAGGACCAGGCCTTCGTGTGGAGCGACCAGTGCCAGATAGCTTTTGGCTACCTAAAGGAGAAGCTGGTTAGTGCTCCGGTACTCATATTACCAGAGGAAGGGGTGTTGTTTGAAGTGTTCTGTGATGCTTCTGGCCTTGGGTTGGGATGTGTGCTAATGCAGCAGCGAGGAGTGATCTCTTATGGGTCTAGGCAATTACGTCCTCATGAACGTAACTATGCCACCCATGATCTGGAGCTTGCAGCTGTGGTGTTCGCATTGAAGTTGTGGCAGAATTATCTCATCGGAGAGCACTTTGTGGTCTTCTTAGATCATAAGAGCTTGCTTTATGTCTTTTCCCAGCGGTATCTGAACTTACGGCAGTGGAGATGGGTTGAGTTCCTCCAAGACTACAACTTCGAGATCTCTTATACTAAGGGAAAGGGTAATGTTGTGGCTGATGCCCTGAGCAGGAAATCGCAGAAGGAAGTAGTTCGGGAATCTGCAGATGCTTGGAGAGCGATGGAAGAGTTAGCGGACTTGCATTTGGATGTAGGGGTGGAAGGTGGAATAGGCCGTCTATTTCAGATTACTGTAGTTTCCTCTTTAGTGGTGCAGGTGGAAGAGTATTAGTGGGGGGACTCGAAGGTGGAAGTGATGCGAGATCATGTTTATTAGGGAAATGATCCTGAGGGATGGTCGGAGGATGGTCAACATCAGATGTTTTTCCATGGAAGGTTTTTTGTTTCGGAGATGATGCATAAAGGTGTTCTCCGTGAGTTCCATGGCTTGGATTTAGCGGTACATCCTGGGGTCTCAAAGATGTACCAAGGCCTAAGGGGACAATTTTGGTGGCCCGGGGTAAAGTGTGCGGTGGCAGAGTTTGTAGCTAAGTGCCTAGTGTGTCAGCAAGTGAAGTCTAAACACCATTTTTCTGGAGGGTTGTTACAGCCTTTAGATGTTCCTGAGTGGAAGTGGGATGAAATCTCAATGGAATTCATCACATGGATACCTAGGGCTCAGGGAGGCTATGATTCCATCTAGGTAGTGATGGATCAGTTGACAAAATCAGCTCATTTCTTAGCGATTAAGGAGTTGAGCCCAGTGAGTACCTTAACCCAGAGGTACGTGGATGAGGTGGTGCGGTTGCATGGGATTCTGAGATCTATTGTCTTCGATCGAGACACACAGTTTACCTCACAAGTATGGAGGGGATTACAGCATGCCTTTGGCACCCAGCTACGCCCTAGCACTGCTTTCCACCCTCAGACAGATGGGAAAATAGAGCGAACGATCCAGACGTTGGAAGACATGCTGTGGGCATGTGTTCTGGATTTTGGGGGATCATGGGCACGACACTTTCCTCTGGTGGAGTTTTCTTATAATAATATATTCCACTCCACTATTAGCATGACACCTTTTGAGGTGTTGTACGGAAGGCTTTGTCGTTCACCCATTTGCTGGACAGAGATTGGGGAAGCAGCTATTCTTGGGCCAGAAGTGGTGAAGGGCACCACTGAGAAGGTTCAAATTGTGCGTGAGAGGATGAAGGCAGCCCAGGACCAGCAGAAGTCTTATGCCGATCATAAGAGGAGGCCCTTGGAGTTCGAGGTTGGAAATCATGTGTTCTTGAAGGTTTCCCCTTGATGTGGGCAGCGAAGGTTTGGGAAGGGGAGCAAGCTCTCCCCTAGGTTCATCGGACCTTTCGAGGTGCTGGGATGAGTTGGTGAGGTGGCGTATTAGCTAGCGTTGCCACCTCAGTTAGAGAAATTTCACAATGTCTTTCACATCTCCCAGCTTCGTCGATATCTACATGACGACTCCCACGTCATCGATTGGGGAGAGTTACATGTCAAAAACGATGCGACCTTCATATAACGACCGATCAAGATCGAGGATCATAAAGATAAAGTGCTTCGTGGATGAACCATCCCCTTGGATCGTGTGTTGTGGAGGCATGATGGCCTGGAAGAGAGCACTTGGGAGCGGGAGGCCCGGTTACGTGTGCAGTACCCAGAGCTGTTTTGACTTCCTTGTTGTTTTTGTTCTGAGTTTTATTGAGATGTTTCACCTTGTGATTTAATATATGAAATGTTTGTTATGCTTGTTTTGTGTACCCATAGCCTCGGCCTACCCAGAGCTGTTTTGACTTCCTTGTTGTTTTTGTTCTATTGTCTTGCCAAAGGTGGGTCGTGACATTGACAAAGAGTAATATAAATAATTGATCATAAGAAATTGGATGATATATAAAATTTAATGACCAAAAATCATAAATCTATGATGAGTTAAAAGGTCATTTGATTCATATAAAATAAAGGTACTCATATAACATTTTTATTTCAAGATTATTTTCCTAGAGTTGAGAAATTCATTTATCGTCTAGATTGAGAGAATAATAAAATATAGTTACTTGGTATATTTATATTAAATAGGCACAATTTCATCCTTTTTATGTGATTTTATCAATTCTTACTTTTTCTTTTACTCCAAGAAATGAATATCCAATAGGAATTTTATTCCTAAAGCACTAAAATTAACATTTAACAAATCCTTAGATCAATAAAAGAATAACAAGTAATTCCTCCTATATCTAGATATTTTTCAAAACCAAAATAGTTATCACAAGTCATCTAATATAATACATTAATCTCTAATAACCCAATAGTAACTTCCAAAATTAAACTTAATCTATTTCATAAATGGTTAACCTTAAGATTAGTCCAAAACATATCTAACCAAATTCAATATCCAAAAACTTAGAAGGGAGGTCACTAAATCAACATTATACCCCCCCAGACAATATAATTGGATCTTAATGTCACATTCCAAATATTTTAATACCTTGATCACCATAAAACCTTAATTAAAACATGCATGATTCCAAAAATAAAATCTCAGGTTGTTGAATATATTCTATAAATCCAAAAATGCCGTAAACTCTAGTAATATTGACATAAATCATAAAATCACTAACCAATTTCAAGGTCACCAATAATTTCCCATAAACATATCTTTATGTTATTATCTCAACATCAATAAAATATTAAGGGTTATATTCCCCCAATCACTTATTTTATAAGAAGCTCAACTTACCACTGAATCAATTTTCTTGGTTATCAGTACCATTTAACATTTTCTCTCAAATATTTAAAGAAAAAGTATTATAGTACAATAGTTATACATTTTATAATTATTAAAACCATAATATCATTGATAAAATAATCCTATAACCTAATTATTGAATCCAAACACAAGAAAATTAATCATTCCAATTCTTATATAGTAATAGATTAAGATTGACCTTGACCCCTTAGCTTATTTTGAGGTATATTCCCTTGGATCTTGGGGAATTCATTTGCATAGTACCCCATCTCCTCACAATTGAAGCATTAAACATTATAAGATTCTTCTTTCCCTTTAAATTATGATCATAGTGACCTTTCTATCCATAATTATAGCAAACTCCCATTCCCTTAACGTAAGTACCAGGGTGTTTCTTTCCACAATTATCACATGGGGGAAAATATTTATTTCCCTTCTTATAATAATACATTTTTTTTGATTTTTCATCCTTTTCTTATCTTGATTCCATTAAAATCTATAATACATAGATAATTTTTTATATAACTTGATAGCAGATGATACTATGTCCTTGTATGATTAGAATGTTTGGGAGACTAGTTTCCTTCAAAATATTAGCTTAATATCATTAAGAAAATGACCATTCTTACTCTTTGGATTATATAAATTGATACAATTATCATTCCTTATACTAGGTTCCATTTCTAAAAAATTAAATACTCTAGATTATATCATAACATTATGTATTATATTTTATAATCCCCAAACTAGCAAGAAAATTAACATAAATTGAACAATTTATGCATAGATAATCTCATAATAATAAACATAGTTTCTTTGGGAAAGTTTCAAAATCATAAAATTATTTTCAAATCATTTATAATGGTTTGTAAATAAAATGTAAATTAAACCAACCATACCCCTTGATAGTGTCAAAATAGGTGCATAATAAGGACCATTTTTGTATACCAGGCATTGCTCGAGTCAAGGCCAACATGCCTTTTTCAGAGTTATTACCCCTAGGTATATTATTTCCAGAACCATGTCCAATTGTATTATCTAGAAAGAGATATATTTCTAGGAAAACCACATAATATCTACCTTACTAAAACTTTAGGATGTTATCATACATTTATACTTATCATTAAATTAATTCATAAGGTTATATTTCCAAATCTATGTTTTCCTAAATCTAGTTCCCAAGGTTTCTACTAAACTTCCTCTGATATCAACTGTAAAGATCTTGAACCCAATATCCAAGAGCTAATGTATACTTTATTACATTAGAACTAGATGCAATGAATCACATCCTAATGTACTAAATAGTTTAGTAGTATTATTAAACTAGATACATACTTGAATTTCACAAACATTTGAAAACATAAAATACACAAAGTGTTTTCTATGAGTACACCATTATTCCCCTTAGCATATCCCTGCATATTAATCAAAAAACACTTCCTGGTATCCTGAGGAAAATAAAAAATAAGAAAGGGGTGATATCATATGCTCCATAAGGGTAAGATATCATGAACAAATTATCATAATAAATATAGAAAGGTGAATAAGTGAAACACATTCCATTCAAACAATAACTTGATCATAATATGATAGGAATAAATGATGACCAAATAAAGTTATATAAATAATCACATGATCTTGAAAATTATACATGGATATTATAACTAATTGAATAATCACATGGACATAAATAAATGATCTCATAATAAGTAAATATATAATTCCATACATCTGAAAAATTCTGTCAATACCTTTCAAAATACAATTTAAATCTGTGGGTAAAAACCCATCAAATTTGGCCAACCAATTTTCCTCATGATACCCATCAATGCAATGGGGGGCTATCTATAACAGGGCCCCACCCATTACTTACTATGTCTAATTCATTCCTCATATTAAAGGGATGAAACATAATCAACATAAACATTTATATTGAAAAACTAACATATGAAATGTCAATACTTACCCTAATAAAATAAGCATAATCATAAACCATTCGGAGTAATATAGTGAATGGTAATAAAATTGTACATCCTCAATCAAACTGATCATAAAACATCTGAAGAAATAATAATGATGATATCAATATAACATATCCCTAGAGGATAATAAGTATAATAAATGGTTGATGTCACTGATGAATAGAAATACCATAAAAATTTCATTAAAACATTTTTTATGAAAACAACCTTTTCACTTTGAAAATATTTTTAAAACAAAGAATTTCAAAAAATATTTTGATAATAATTTTATTTTAAAATAAACTTTGAAAACTTTTAAAATAATATTTAAAATATTCAGTGATTATGATGGAGGAAAATTTTGTTCATGTCGTACACGTTAAAAAAATATTCCTTTCAAATTTTTAGTAAAATCAAAATGAGAACTATTTAGAAAATGAAATGAAGATTAATTTCAAAAAAAATTGTAAAAAATTAAAACATGCGTAAAAATATATTTAAAAAATTATTTGTATAATGTTAAAAATATTTTCGAAAATAGTTTTAGAAAACATGGTTTTGGAAGAAAAAGCATTTTCAATCAAAGAGATAAATGAATTTGGATTTTCTTATAAACATTTTCACAATCATTTTAAGTACCAAATAGTGGAAAAATGATACTATTACTTTAAAATTTCCTTAATATATAAATTATAATTAAATATAATGATTTTATGATAGAAATATCACACAATTATCCCAAAGGAGACTTAAACATAAACAATCACAAATAATGAAGAGATCGTGAATTAAACCCCTACCACTTTGGTAACTTTTGAATCATAAGCCACATTAAATAAATAACTTCAATTGAAACTTTAAATACCATTAAGATAAATATATTCATGATATAAAATATGAAAATGGGTAATATATACACCACATAAAAGAATAAGTAGCGAATATGGCATATGTCTCATGGAAGTAAAAGTGAGACGAGAAACCCTTAGCTCAGGTTCGACTTCCTTCATATATATAAAACTATTTATAATAAATAAAGGTTTATTATAAATATAATAAATAACCATGATCAAATATATCATACCATATATGATTTAATTATAGTTCTTTATCACACATTTAATAACAATTCTTTGTTAAAACCACTATTTCGGGTAATAATTGCTTCATTTTTCTTGTATGTTTTTGTTTGGTAATTTTGGTCCTCTTACATAGATCATGGTTACATCATATAAAAAATTTTAAATATGATATAAATATCATATAAAATCATTATATATTTATTTATATTAATCTATGAAAGTTATATATAGAAAATGGATTACGCCATTCATGGAGATGATAGGCTGTACGTACGCATGAACGTTGTTTCCATTTTTATCGAAGGATAAAATAAAAGTAAAATAAATATTAATTAACCTTTAAAAAATCATTATTATTATATATATAACTTATATTAATCAAATCAATCCTTATTACCATTATTTTAAAAATAAAATAAAAAATATTTCACATCGCTATGTGGAGGCGGTAGTCCACAGGTATGCACGGGCGAAATTATTATTTTCCAGTGGATTGGAAGGTAAGAAGTTAGACGTGATATTATTTTTTCATAATTACAGTCAGGTAATAAATATCACATATATTTCATTAACTTTTTCCTTACTAACTTCCATTAAAGAATAAGCGAAAAACGAATCACATAGCTTTGTGAGGCGGTAGTCCAATGTAAACACGAGCGACATTATTGTATCCCTCCATGGAATGGAAAGTAAAAAAGGTATATATTATATAATAAAAAAATTATAATAATTTCATAGGTATCATATAAATATGTTAAATACATCATTATATCTAACCTTTAAAGGTGGTGATGGAAAATGAATTACATCGGTTCGCGAGATGATAGTTCTTCGTACACATGATCATTGATTTCATTTTCTATTTTATGGAAGTGGAGATAGAAACATATTATTCCATTAACATAATTAAATATCAGTATATAATATATAATTTTTTTATTATATTATTATTATTTAATAATATTTGAATTAGGTGGAAGAAGAAATAAAATGGATATGCACGTTAATAATTTTACCTCTTCTTTACATAACTCTTTTAAGTTTATACCTAAATCCTTTCTAGATTTTATTTTTAATAAAACCAAGGACTCTAATATGTTTTTATAGGAGTAAGGAAGGTTTTTTGGTAGGTAATTTCTGAACCAAATGGGTTTTCAAGTGTTAATAGAAGATAAGAGGGGGTGGCCTTTTATAAGTGGGGGGAGGACACACTTGGTATTTTTAAATATAAAAAGTTATACCCATATTTTATTCATGAAAAATTATAAAAAATGGGTCATTATCAACAATTATAGGTTATAAGGTCTAAATATGGACATACAATGGGTTTTGAACAAGTTTTTGGTCATTTTTAATCCTTATCTTCTTAGTTTAACCCCCGGTAAACCCATTTTTACCATAACCACGATAACTATTTTTACTATTTTCATTGTTTATTTTGGTAAAAAATTAATTTTACCTTATTAGATAATATAAATTATTCTTATTAAAAATATGAAATCCATTTTTTCAAATTAAATTCATATAATTGGAAGAACTTAATTTATAATTAAACCCGTAGGCACGTCGAAAAAACTAATTTTCTAAAGAAAACATTTCAAGAGTTTAAAATGTTTTAATATTATAATTCAATATTAAATTGATTAAAATGAACTAAATTAGTTAATTTTTAATATAATTGAACTAATTTCACTTTAAAACCAATTTAAAATAAAATTTAACATTGTAAATTATTTAAACAAAAAGATAGTTTTCGATAAAAATTAGTATTTTCACTATTCATCAAAAGATTAATCTTTTCAGAAAATTATTAAAAATTAACTCAAATATAATTTTGAAATTAATATTTCAAAAATTAAGTTTATTTTTTCAATTTTTTTTAAAAAATTGGTAAAAATTAATTTTAAATTATGTGTACAAAGCACGACTAAACCGCCTTTTTGAAAACTACAGATTTTTTAGAAAATATTTAATTTTATTTCAAATGATTCTTATTTTATTTTTAATCAATAGATATATATTGAATTTATTTTATACATATGTAAACCATAAAATTTTTATATTTTAGTTATTACTATTAATACCCACTAACTTAACAACTAGTTTATAATGGTCATATTTAAATAATAATATTTTAATAGAGTATCACATTTCGTTCAAACCTGATGTTGCATACATTGCAAGATATTAAGGAGATTGAATTTATTTAAAAATAAATATGGGTCTTACATTATCTTTTAATTTTGTTGTTGCATTTCATATGCTTTATCAAATATGATGTCCCTCTTTTAAAATCTCAGGGTGTTACATTTTAATTTTAGCATTCAAACAATTTACATTTTGTTTACACAAAGAATAAAGATCTAGCATGTAAACATTTTAAGTTATAGGTTCTCTGACCCTAATAAATTTATCTTTAAAAATATAATAATAATCATTTTAAAAATCAAGAGATAATCAATCATCACAAAGTTGAGAAATAATTATATGGTTGTTCTTTAAGACTTAAATATAATGATTATTTATGAGGATTGAATGTGGATCTTTAAAATATCCAACTTTAATAATATTTCCTTTGAAATTATCACCAAATGTGACATATCCTCCATCAATCTTAGGTAGTGAGTAAAAGTTAGAAAAATCACTACTCATATGTCTGAATAGACACTATCCTTAAAATATTTTTCATTTCTATTCCTATAGATTTCCCCTACAAGAACAAATGAGACAAAAATAAATTTTAGTGCCTAAATGAATTTAGGTCCAATAGTGTTATCTATTAAAGATTGGGGAATGTGAATCAATTTTCACTTTCTATAATTTCTAGTACTAAATTTAGATAATTTTCTATAAATAAAATCCTTATTTACACAAAAAAATAAAATATATATTAAAAAAATAATTAGCATAATGACCATTTATGCCACATTTAAATTAAGAAATATTATACATGCTTCAGTTTTTAGAATAGGGCACAAAATAATTTCTATATAACATAAGTTCTTCTCCATTATTATCTATTTCTTGTTTATATTTATTAGATTTGTTTTTACAAAGTATTTGGTTGAGGTAATCCTCCCCTTAGTAAAGACACTTACAAAATATTTTAGATAGTTTACTTCTGTTATTAATTCCTTTATTTTTCTTCCATGGTAACACAACTAGAATAATTTTTTTATAATTTAAATTTAAATTCTGAAATTTGTTTGAACAGTTCACCTATTTTATTTAACACAACATCATAAGAGTTTTTAATTGAATTGTGTTTATTTTTCAATGATTCAAACTTTTCATCTAACATAGAATAATATTCATTTAATTCTTGAAAATAATAATTTTCAGAATAATTTTCGGAATCATGTCTAGAAGAACAAAAATATTACACCTCATTAGTTTATGATATAATACATATATTAACCTTAGTATTTGATATATAATCTTCTGAGTCAGATCTTGAATCACTAATGCAGTTTTTAGAATAAATCCATGTTGTATTCATATCATTTTTCTATTTATTTTTGAATTTTATTTTTGTTTGAAGTTCTTTTCATATTTCTTCTTCTCATTCAACTAAGGGAAATTAGGCTTTATATGCCCAAGATTATTTCATTCATAACATCTCAATTATGTTGAATTTACATCAAAATTTTCATATTTTTAAAGGATTTATTTATTCCTATTCTCTTATTATAAAATTTTTTGAACTTCCTTTAAAATCGAGTATAGATACCTAAGACTTTTATACATATTATTACATGGTTTTTAACATAAATATCCAATAATTACAACCCAAAGATCATAAGGCCTGGTGTCTTTGAAAAAATAGGTTCATAATAATTCTAGATGAAACTAAAATAAATAAATTTTATTTTAGTCTCCATAATGAGTTTATATATCACATTATACTCCTAAAATTGCATAGGATAACCTGGGGAATACATAAAATAAAGGGGTGAGCTATAAAACCCATTAAAGGAATAAACATAATATTGAAGCATAACACATGAGTCAAAAGTCATAACATGATATAATAAAAGATAATTATCATGAATAATCACATGGTAGTATATAATAAAGAATATAGTATCATAAGATAATGGAAACCTAAGAATGTGGAAGTAATATATAAGATGACATAAACATGAGTCAAGACTAACAGCCAAGATAATATCACAGGGTGTACAAAGTCCCATATTGGGTTATGGTTTCTCCCAAATCACATACATAACATCTCATGTGATAAAAAATTACCAAATTTAGTGTACTACTATCTGGTTTCACCCATCATAACATGTACATGCTTATGTATGCCACTAAAGGAAATCAATATTAAGGCATAAACATAGAAATTACCCATGAAAAAAATGTGTTTCATTTGAGAAAATAACTTATGGAATTTATTACCCCATAAAATGAATAGATATTATGATAGGTATATATTTAAGAGACATATATATAGAATTTATAAGTAATTAATAAAATCAAAGAGAGAGATAAATCGAGTTTGAGAGAGAAATTTCATAACCTAAAGAATAAGGGTGGTTCAGAGAGATCCCTTACCTTATGTCTAAATCCATTCTACACATGTACTTAATATCCTAGATAATCAAATTAGATTCATTATTTACTTAATTAAGAACCTTTTAAATCTATATTTTATTTATTATAATTTCATTAAGTTCATTAATAATCATTTCAATGATATATAACATTTAATTTTGTTGTCTTGGGAGCATTCGTTTCACAGGTTGAATCACTTTTGGATAATTATTGATGTTCTTGTAAAATGGGACTAAAACTATAGAAGTAAAATGAAATGGTATTCATGTACTTCCAAAAACTGAAATGGTACCAAATACCTATATATGTTCCGATAGAGGGATTATTTTTTTAGTAAAAATGTTAGCGTTACACAGTTAGTTCATTTAGGTGGTTTTAACAACCATCATGAACTGGTTCCATTTTATTTAATATTATGGATATATATTCATTATAAAATGTGAAAAAATATTAGTTCATTTTAAACCATTATAAGTGAATTTAAAACATCCATAAAGGAATCAATGGAAAACAAAAACTCATCGTTGTTGACGCTCTTTTTTGTCACATTGTTTAAAGGAATGGAAAGGGAAATGACTTAGCACAAATTGATTCATCCTTTGAAGAAAACATCAAAAATCGACAAAGGAATGAAAAAGGAGACAAAGGAACTTGGGTCACGCAAGTTCCCTCTCTGTCGCGCAAGTATACTTTCACGCCACCTAATGGTTGCGCAAGTGACTTGCGCGCCCTCTTTGAAAACTACTCGGGGTCTTCTCCAGCCTATAAATACCCCTGGTGGGCCCCCCATTTCGAGAGGAATTTTTTCAGAATTCAGATACAGAGCTCTGAACGCCCAAGTCTCTTCTTCAAGTCTTCCAAACACTTATAAGGTAATTCTTTACCTATAATGGAAGGTCTAAAAATGAGGAATAAGGTTTAGGTGTTAGAATTCACTAACACTTGCACGCCTAAGTGTTTTACCCTTAAGGGAAATGGACACACTTGCGCGCCTCCTTACCTACTCATTAAAACTTGCACGCCACTCTTCTGGAAGTACCTCAGGATAATTCTAAAGGCTTTGGTCAAGAATCGCCTAAGTATTACTCTACTGGTCAAGGATTGCACAAGTACCCATGTGCCGCGCAGGTGTACCTGCGCGACCAGGACTTGCACGCCTACGCAATACCTGTGCGACCCCTCAGGACTTGCGCGCCCTTATACTTTTGGGTGTCCTTCCTACCCATTTAACCCCTCTTATGCCATTCCACCTCTCCTATTCAAGATTCAGTCTTCAAGACACTCTTCAAAGCCATATATGACATGTTTTCTTGATTCACATCCTTATCTGAAAGGAATTCCATGGAACATATCTCAAAACCTAGTGATTTACACATCTTTATGTCAATAAAGTTATAGAGTTAATTCATTCAACCTCATCCTTTATGATGAGAGAATCCTTAACCTGGGCATCCTTTTCAGGAGTAATCCCCAGTCCAAATTCTTATTAATATGGGCATCCTCCTTATGAGTAAGTCCCAAGTCCTCATTAATATGGGCATCCTTTTTAGGAGTAAGCCCCAAGTCCCCTAATCTAGGCATCCTCCTCAGGAGTAAGCCCCAGTCTTAAAGTTCCCTAATCTGGGCATCCTCCTCAGGAGTAAGCCCCAATCTCTTAAAGTTCCCAAATATGGGCATCCTCCTCAGGAGTAAGCCCCAACCATAATTCTCTTAACCTAGGCCTCCTTTTCAGGAGTAAGACCCAGTCCAAATTCACATTAATATGGGCATCCTACTTAGGAGTAAGCCCCAAGTCCTCATTAATTTGGGCATCCATTTTAGGAGTAAGCCCCAAGTCCCCTAATCTAGGCATACTCCTTAGGAGTAAGCCCTAACCATAATTATCTTAACCTGGTCTTCCTTTTCAGGAGTAAGCCCCAGTATCAAATATGGGCATCCTTTTCAGGAGTAAGCCCCAAGTCCCTTAATTCTAAAGTTCCTTAATTTTCAAATCCCTTTAATTTGGGTCTCCTTCTCAGGAGTAAAACCTAATCATAAGTCCCTTCCTAACTTAGTCATCTTCCTTAGGAATAATCCCCAAGATTAGAGTATCCAAATCTCCATAAAGCACATATACCTTTATGGACCCCATTCCTGAATTTCTTCCCTGAATTAAATCTTAACCTTCATCTATTTGGGCAGTCATACATACATAAGCCCCACATCATCTCTTATGATTGCATCTTTCATGGCACAATTGTCTGGTTTTACCAATACCTCTTGTTTCTCACACCGAGCATGACTCACGTGAGCTTAGAGTGTAAAAGTAATTATGACATCTTTCTTTGAGCCATCAATCATAAACATCATACTCCCTTATTCAAACTACATGTGTTCTGATTCCTTTTCCAAACAAAGGATACATAGGTAGCCCATCTGCAGGTACGATCCCAACACTGAAATAATCCTTGTCCTCCTGAATGACAATAAACTTCAAGTGCCCCACTGAGTGGCTTTAAAACCAGTATGGTCATCATAATGACCAATAGACTTTTATGTATTTAATGATACAATCAAATAAGAATATCTAACAAATACAGATGATTCTCTATCGATGAAGAACCTCGAATACATATAAAAGATTCTCTAAATTTCTTTCATATTCAATCATTAATCGTCAAATCTAAAGGAAAGCTAATTTTATAATTGGTAATATAATAAGGATTCACGAACATAACTTAAATCTATAAAGAGAGTCCTGGAGTAGACAATAATTCCCCTCAAAAAGGTGTGATGAGTCCGACCTCCCATCCTCTTGACCTATGCAAATTCCTAAGCCTCATCAGTCCATAACTAATGAGCGCCTACCTTTGGAAAGTAGGTTCAAATGGATATGAAATCATTGGATGATTCCGATTCTACAAACAAACCCGTTGGAAAACTACTTGTAATGTTTGAATCTTAAGTCAACGAGATCATCCCCAATTCCAGAGGAAACAAAAAATGGTGAACCCGACGTGAATCCTTAACCAAGTTAAAATGATGCTTTGCTTATTTGTTAGGCCCCTATTTAAACTCAACGAGAGGGCCAACAAAGCAATCAATGACATATTTTCTCATCCAAAAGATGAAGTGGCCGAACTTATCTTGATTATGTCTGTTATATCAAACATGCACTCTTTTCCAAGATCTTATGCATTTCCAGAATGGCTTCTCTTAAGTTCACATCTGTGAATACCTCTACTGTGAAAACTTCTGCTACAAATGCCACTACTGCTACTCCTGCTGGATCGTCGTCCACTCTGAGGACGACATCACCTACTCAGCGTCTTCAACGCTGGGTATCAAATGTGATGGTTAAGGAGTACCATCAAAACGGTACTATTCCGACTCTGGAGGCCACTCAACAATCCCTCCAAGTCAATAATTCAACCTGGTCATCCGGAAAGTGGCGACCAGTGATCAAGAAGCAGGCGGTGCTAACCACCGTCTCCAACCGTTTTGGGTCGTTATCCCTGGAACGCAATCACCATTCACTCCCATATTTCAAGGAGGTGAATGAGCAGGTCCCTCAAGGCCTTAATTCAAGGAGTCAAGAGTCCTTCCCGAGGGATCCCATCAACAATCGCCGTCAGACTCGTGTGTCAGTACACCCTCAACATGATGAGGGTATCAACTCCAGGCGTTCGGCTCAGGTTCCTCGAACCCAAGTAGGAAAGAGGAATCGCCAGAGGAAAAATCCGGTCAAAAGTGAGCAGGTTCTCATCTCTACCATCTCTGGAGAAGTACACCAACCTAACTTGGTGGCAAGAAATGAGCGGGCACACACACCCGTCCGTTTTAATTCCGCTGTCCAGCAGACTCTTCTGGCAGCATCACGCCAATCCTGCCAGGCAATTCTAGCATAGTACTATAGGCAGGAACATACGCCTGTTTATATATCATCATCTAGTCAGTAGGCTCATCTGACTACATATTATGGAGCTTGTCAACCACGTTCGGTGAAGTACAATCAGTAGGCACATACACCTGCTAATATTGATCAATCCTACCAACAGTCTCACTTGGTAGCACTCGGAGAAGTCAGTCAGAAAGCTTTGGCAACAAATAGGAGGCAGACTCAACTCTATGCCCCCACACTTGAGTACTGTCAGGATTCACTGACAGGAAAAGTAGGACAAGAGCAGGCACACACACCTACTCCAAGCACAGAATGGATGTATATCCCCGTTCCGGCAGCTGAAGTCACCAAGCATATTCTATCAATGGTGAAAGAGAAGAATAAAATCCCTACTCATATTCTGGATGCTTTCCAGGATATTATAATAGCTTCAGCAGCATCTCAGGGAAAGTCACATAAATCTATCCCTACTAGTGGAGTGACACATCAACAGTTCACTCCAGAATAGACACATACATCTGTTCCAGTCCAAGAGGGTTGTGGGGCATACTCCCTCATATCATACGGACAGCCAGGTCAGGCACATACACCTGATTTGAGTGGAGATCGTCAGCCTAACCTATCCATATCTCATGATCAGGCATATACACCTGCTCAGAGTAGCCACTTTTGTCAACAAGTGGTTTCCAAGGCGAGTAAGAAGGCGTCTAAGAAGAAGACCTTCCCAACACAGTCAAGAGATCAAGAGCCAATCTGTAACAAGGCCTTGATTGATGCTGGAGTTCTTGAAGCCCTCAAACAGTTATCTGTTGGAATCCAAGATTATACTCCCTTATTTCCCAATAGTGGTAACATTAATTCCGAAGGTCTTCAACAGAAACTTCCTCATGAAGTCTTGCTTCATGAAAGTTCGGTCGATCTTGAAGTTTCATCTTCAGATGAGAGCCACATGAACCCTCTGTGTGGTCAGAATACCAAGGAGAGAGAGATCTCATCTTTTGCTGTAACCCACCATGGTGGTCCTCCCCATGATGATGAATTTCACTGCAAAAGTCTTCTCCACAGTAGTGATGCACATTGCTCGAAAAATGCTCTAGTGGACAATGTAATGCCGAGAAATCCCTCTTATCTTGAGGCACTTGCAAATGAGAAACCAGTCATGTATGACGCTTCATTGCTAGCAGGTGAAATACTTTCTCAATCAGAAGATAGACCAGTGTGTAGGTCATTCTCCAAACCACCCTTAAGTCATGCATCTTCTAGTTTAATCAGTGATTTCTCTACCAATCTTGTTGAATCTGATGAAGCAATAAGGAAGAACCAGATCTGGTCAAATCAGGTAGAAGAATCTTCTTTGAATGATAAAGAGGAAATGCTGAACATGAGAAAACAACTGGCGAAAGGTGAAGTTCCAGTCATGTTTTGGCCTCTGGATGACCCTCAGTATGACATTTCAGAGATGTTTATGGAAGATGGAATTCATGATATTCGTCTCAACATATGGAAAACTCTTTGTCAGTTGAAAAAGAAATTATTATCTTATGATGAATATGAAAATCATGTTAAGATAATAGAAGGGTTACAATGTTAGATTGATTTGGCATCTCTATTAGTCTCTCGATATCCGAAGGCTGAAAAGCAGCAGAGATCCCTTCAGCGTTCATGCCTTGGCGCACTATGAAGATTGCGCCGGTTAATTGCCAATGTCCCATCTGGTATTCATGTCAGGGGATGGGGTGTTCATGGATCACTAAATTTCACTATGCTCTCCAGTTATCAAAGCCCACCGAAAATGGTCTCAGGCAATGTTATTGCCCGTGGCCAGCCACATTCAATGGGTTTTGTTTGTAATCAAAATCTTTCCCAAGAACAGGCCTCAACTAGTTCTTCTCAAAATCAAGAATACAGAGAACAAGTTGTTTAATTACTCCTGCATCAAGCAAATGAGAATATTGAATAGGCCTCTCATATGGATCAAGCACATCATCAAGTGACAGAAGTTTTAGAAATCATCCAATGGTATTTTGAGCTGGGTGATAAAAGTGGATGTCAATTGATGCATCCATCTAATTTCCGGACTAAGGTCCGCAAGATCAGGAGAGATTTTAAGAAAGTCTCAGACATAGAATGTCAAGAGCCACCCCAACTTACTAGACTGGGGACTCTTTTAACTCAACCCTCAGAATCAACAAATAGGATTCGAGGAATTGAGCAAAGACAGCAGGAACAACCCCAGTCCACTGGACTAGGGACTTTTTCAAATCCTCAATCCCTCCCTCAGAGAAAGTTAGTCTTCTCTCGATTGGGGAAAAATACTCAAGAGGAATGAAGAGCCAAATTATCATGAGATTCTCTCCAAATTACAGTTCTCCAAGAAGTTCCCGAGGGATCAAATCAACAGAAGGCAATGTCTCGTCAGGGGTATGACAGTAGAAAATATCACAGAAATGCTGATAGAAGGTATGCGATGCGTTATGCATCAATTAATGTCATTAATTCCGTTGTTTCTAATCCTCCAGAACATGAGGCTTACTCAGGGGACTCAGATGAAGAGGTTCCTGCTCAAGAAGTTGTACACATAGACACAAATGAAGAAGGTGTGCGTACACGAAATCAAAGGCTTACCTAAAATCTAGGTGTTCCTTCAAATAACTCACTTCCCCCTCTTCGAAAAGGATTCAACAAGGGGAAAGGAAAGAATCAAGTTACATACCCTTCCTATGGAGAAGGCCAATCTCTCTCACTAGAGCAAAGATTTGCGCAACAAGAAGAAGAAATGAAGGAGTTGAGGAGGATGAATGCAGAACTACTTCAGGGTAGTCTTCCTCCTAAGCATGATGGAGTCATTCAGTCAAAGAAATTCGTTGTGGCTACTAAAATGGATCAAGAATATCCTCCTTTATCAGTACTCCCTTAAAAGTCTAATCCTATGGGTCAAGTGCAACAACAATTGGCAGTTCTACCATCAGTTGTAGTACCAGCCACCACATCTGTACCAGCTCTAGTCATTGCACCTGCCCAAGTCCAAGTTCAACCAGATGTTTCTAAAAAGTTAATAACTACCATTGAGTCATTAATAGATCGGTTAGAGACTATGGAAGGGAAGCGTGCACAGGTTCAACCAGAAAATAGAGCTTACCCTGAATGGGTAGATTCAATCCTTCCCTCATCAAGTTTTGGGAACCCTGTATTCTCTATTTTCAATGGATCAGGTGATCCTGAATAGCATTTGATGCATTACGTGTCTTGTTGCGATCCTATGATGGGAACTCCAGAACAACAAGAAGTAGTGAAACTCAGATGCTTCGTGCGAACCTTGCAAGGACCAGCTTTTGTCTGGTACACAATCTTGCAATCCCGGTCAATTACCGGATGAGAGGATCTTTGTCAAAAATTACTTCTCTAATTCGGCTCAACATTGCCAAAGACAAAAGTTTTTGATCTTAAAAATTGTAAGGGAGAATGAAAGGGTCTCAGATTTCATTGCTTGCTGGAAGGGATTAACATATTCCCTAATCTTAGCACTCCCTCAAGAAGAACTATTTCCAATCTATGTGGAAAATATGCATGACGAATTATGCATGCCGTTGATCCCTGTGAAATACACAGGAGGGTTTCGAGACCTTACTTAAATCGCTCAACAGATTGAATATTCTCTTATAAAGACTAAGGATAAGGCTCTAATAATTCCATCAACTCTAGGAAGGAGAATGAGTAAAGCAGAAACTGCTATAGTTATGCTTAAAAAAGCACCTGTACCTGCTTCTACTTCAAAACCTTCAACTTCTCGAAGGGCTCCACCCCATGAGCATCAACAACAGAGGCTGTTTCGTCAAGACAATCAAATATATAAAATACGAAAACAATTTGATGATTTGAAGAGCAAAACATACTCTTCCCGAAATGAACAAGTTCCTGGTTACTTCATTTCGGCTCTGGAAAATAATTTGGTTCAATTGCCAAGGCCCAAGAGGCCAAATAAGGAAGGAGATGAAGACCATCCCAACTATTTTCCCTTTCATCAAATGTTGGGGCATCCCATCCATGAGTATTTTGTCTTCAAAGAACTCTTGCAAAAAATGGTTGATTTGGGAAAAGTTAAACTAAAAGGTTCTTCAGCTCGGGTAGCATTTGTTACTACTACAGTTCCAGAGGAGGAAGGTGAGTGGAAAGAAGTTAAGAACAAAAATGCGTAGAAATATGATGATTGGATGGTCAGGAAAACGATCAAACGAACTCATGCCATTTTGTGAACGCAATTGAAGAAACCAATTGTGCCTTCTACCATAAATGCTGCAGCAAAACCCTCTTCATCAGAGGGAAAATCCTCAAAGAAACGGCACAGTTCCAAGAAAGAGGAACATTCAGAAGAAGATGAGTATGTGTCAAAGCCTAATCTGTCTTTGACTCTGGCAGATTTCATGCCATCTACTTTGAATCCATGGGCACCGCCCCACCAAACAGCACAGCCTAAATTGACTAGTCAGGCAGAGTCTTCATCAGATGAAGAGTTGATTTTCGGTTCTATTAATATGATTCAATTAACAGATCCATATGCCAGTCGCAGTTTCGATTTTGATGAGCCCGAATTCCCTGTGTCAAATAGAGGAATCGGAGGAAGTTCTAGAGGCTCAGGATACAGGGGAAGATATAGATCTTTCAGAGGTATCTATTCCAATTCTACCCCTGCTAGAACTGTGTATGCAGCAAAAAATCATGGTAGAGCCCTTCAACGAGCTCAACAAGAATAAGAAAGTTCTTCCACACAAGGTAGACTCAGTCCTGGCACAATTATTCTGGAAGATTGATTGAAGGTTCCATCTTCTTCCTCTCAGCAAGTAAATAGACCTAATCGGTCTAATCTTCCAACGCCAGGAGTATTACCAACTCCTATTCCGGTACAAGATGCATCAAATTCCAAAGCATCAAATTCCAAGGCACCTGCTAAACCACATGTTCCTGTTGGGAAACGCAGACCTTTGGATCAAAAGTATGATATATTGAAACACCTGGCCCAAGTACTGGCCAAGTTATTAATTCCGGATGCCTTGAATTTATCAAAGGATCTTCGGGAGGCACTCATTAAGGCTTTGTCAAGTCCTCAGGAGTTTGAGACTGAAATTGCTGCAGCTGAAGTCTACCATGTAGAGAATAATCCTATAGAATGCCATACAATAATATCTTTTACTGATGAAGATGAAGATGATGTCATGCATGGACATATTAGACCTTTTTACATATCTAAAAAGGTCAATGGAGTAGACATCCAAAGAGATTTCATTGATAATGGTTCAAGAGTCAACCTCATGCCCATTCATACACTTCGTCGATTGGGCCTCATGGGATCTAATTTATCTCCTTCAACTATGATGTTACAAGGATATGATAAAAATGAACAAGAACCACTGGGCAAGATTACACTCAGAACTCAGTTTGGAGATCTTGTATCCAATTCAGATTTCATGGTTGTTGATCAAGATTCAGCCTTCAACATCTTTCTTGGTAGACCCTAGCTACATCGGCATGTGGCTATCCCTTCGTCATACCATCAATGTCTCAAATATTGTTTCGATGGTCAAATTGGGACATTGTATGGTGATAAATACCCATTCAATACATGTGAATCTCAATACATTGAGGCGGAATTATACCACATGAAGGGAAAGGAGGAATCCACAATAAAGGAGATTACCAAAGTTAATGCTCCGTATGGTTTGGAAAAGATTCCAGTAAACCCATTAGCACATGTGAGTACAGATTATGTGTTGCCTATCAGTCAAATTGAAAAGATAGACCCAAATCAAAATACTCTTATGGAAAGATCCATAATGTAAATCACGACAATCAAGCCAGACAACATGGGATAATTTGGTGATTCATCAAGAAATGATTAAAGATCAAATGGAGATGTCTTCATTTCATCTGCCAAAATCCAAAAAGTCTATACTTCGCCAATCAGGCCAGGGAAAGTTATAGCAATGTCAGAGGTAAACAATGATGTTGATTCTCAATCCATCATCTCCTCTTTGTTACCCAATGAATACCCTTCATCATCAATTGGGTCAGAAATGGAAGCTTCTTCTTCAAGATGTGGAAATTTTGACATCTCTTCTGATTATGGAAATTCTACTTCATTATCTACTATGAAAGTAGAAGCGAAAGAAATAACACATGCTGAAAAGGAATAGGAAGATCTCAGAGATGCTCCTCCAGCATTTGAAGAGGGTATCTCTACTACCGTGGATGAACTCAGAGAAATAAATCTGGGTATAAAAGAAGATCCATGCCCCACTTTAATTAGTGTGGCTATGACTCTTGAAGAGAAAGAGATGTATATTTCCTTTTTAATGAAAAATCGAGACATATTTGCTTGGAACTATACAGAGATGCCAGGGCTTGATCCTAATGTTTCCACTTATCTTTTGGGTTTGCCAGAAGAACATTGAGGATTCAAACAAGATGCTATAAGAACACAACCAACCTATGATTCCAAAATTTAGGCTGAAGTGGATAAGCTTATCAAAGCTAACTTCATCAGAGAAGTTCAATATCCCAAGTGGTTGGCTAATATTATCCCAGTGAAAAAGAAGAATGGTCAAATTATAGTTTGCATTTATTTCATAGATCTTAATCGGCATTATCCTAAGGATGATTTTCCAGTTCCGATTACAGAATTATTAATTGATGAAACAACTAGCTATGAAGAACTTTCCTTCATGGATGGATATTCTGGGTATAATAAAATCTGAATGGCTCTAGAAGATGAGGAATCTACAGATTTCAGGGCCCCTCAGGGTGTGTTTTGCTATTGGGTAATACCCTTTGGCCTAAGGAATACAGGTGCAACATATCAGCGTGCTATGCATCGTATCTTCAAACCCTTTTTTAGGGAAGTTTGTTGAATGTTATGTGGAAGATTTGGTGGTCAAATCCAAACAACGTTCTAATCACTTGGATGATTTGGAAGTCATATTCCGCAAGCTTTAACAACATAATTTGAAGATGAATCCCTTAAAATGTGCTTTTGGGGTAACCTTAGCAAAATTTCTCGGCTTTGTTTTACGCCATCGTGGTATCGAAGTCGATCCTGAGAAGACCAATTCGATCTTTGGTATGTCACCTCCTAGAAATTTGAAATAATTGAGAGGACTTCAAGGACACTTAGCCTATATTCGGCGTTTCATCGCCAATTTGGTAGGAAAAAGCTTACCCTTCACCAAATTGATGAAGAAGGGAGTCACTTACCAGTGGACTGAAGAATGTCAAGAAGCATTCGATATTCTCAAGAAATACCTCTTGATTCCACCAACACTCATGCCACTTGTTGAAGGAAGACCACTTATCCTCTATATGACAGCTTTAGAGAAATCATTGGGTGCCTTTATTGCTCAGAAGAATAATGCTGGGAATGAGAACAACCTCTACTATCTTAGTCGGACTATGCTTGAAGCAGAAACCCGATATTCAAGTATTGAGAAGTGCTGCCTGGCATTAATCTTTACAGTTCAGAAGTTGAGACACTACCTGCAACATCACGAGGTCCAATTGGTATCTCGCAATAACCCGTTAAAATTCATCCTTAGTCATCCAATGCTTACAGGACATCTGGCAAGGTGGGAAGTTATTTTGTAGTAGTTTCGACATTCAGTATGTGTCTCAAATGGCAATAAAGGGCCAAACTCTGGCTGATTTCCTGGCTGAACACCCTTCAGTGGAAGATACATCTTCAAATATTGAACTCCCTGATGAGGAAGTCTTCTCTATTCAAGAAAGTCCTCAGGCATGGGAAATGTACTTTGATGGTGCTTCCAGAAGTCCAATAGGGAGGAAAATGGAAAATCCTAAATTCAACAATGTTGGATTAGGAATTGTACTCATTTATCTAGAAAAGGAAGTGTTACCTTATTCCTTCTTATTGTGGGAATGTGGTACCAATAATGAAGCAGAATACCAAGCTCTCATCGCAGGCTTAGAGTTGGCGCTTCAAGCACAAGTGAATCACTTAAAGGTGAAAGGTGATTCAGACCTGGTAATCAAACAAGTCAATGGGGATTATGCCATCAGAAAAGAAGAACTAATCCCTTTGTATGATTACGTCATAGAATTAATGGCAGAGTTTCCTTCAGAACCGACATTTTCTTATGTCCCAAGATCACAAAATTCCCAAGCTGATGCACTGGCTAATATAGCCACAACTCTGGCAGATCCAAATCGGGACGAGACAACCATCAGTATTTCCCACCGTCATACAATTTCACCTTATGTTCGAACCAGAATAGAGGAAATCAATGAAATTAGTCCCATCTCTGAACCATATGGTCACACTACGGGATGGATGACACCTATCAGGGAATACCTTCAAAATGGAACACTTCCACCTGATAGAGCCGGGAAAGAACAAATCCGGCGACGTGTGGTCAATTTTACTCTTTATGATAGCCCAGATCACCTAGAGAAAATTTTCTACAAGCATGGTTTTTATAGAGTTCTCTTCAGATGCATTGATGGTGAAGAGACAATGGCTGTCATGAAAGAAGTGCATGTAGGAGTCTGTGGTGCCCACCAGTCTGGACATAGACTGTCTGATCATATTTGAAGGCTTGGATACTTTTGGCCTTCAATGATACAAGATTGTGTTGATTTCATAAAGAATTTTAATTCATTCCAAGTACATGCCAACTTCATTCATCAACCTATAGAGTTGATTCATACAGCTAAATACTCATGGCCATTTTCCACATGGGGAATGGATGTGGTGTGACCTTACCCTTCAGCTACGACCAAGCAGCTTAAGTATATTCTTACTGCTATTTACTTCTTTTACAAATGGGCAGAGGCAATAACTCTCAAAGAAGTTAGTTCTAAAAGTATTGTTAGCTTCATCAAGTCTAACATCATTACCAGATTTGGTGTCCCTCATACCATATTGACGGACAATGGCACCAACTTCTATTCATCCGAGGTGAAGAAGTTGTATCAAGAATACAACATCAAATCCAATCATTCTTCTTGGTATCATGCAGCAGCCAATGGCCAGATAGAAGCTTTCAACAAGACTCTGTCAAATGTACTGCAAAATATGGTGGATAAAGATAAGAAGTCATGACCTGATAAACTTTTTCATGCTTTATGGGCTTATCGAACTACCACCCGCACTACAACACGATCAACTCCATATTCATTGATATATGGAATGGAAGCAGTCTTTCCAATTTAAGTTCAGTTTCCTTTGCTCAGAGTAGCCATTTTTGATCAGTCATCTATAGATGAACAATCTCAAAAGCGATTGAATGAATTGGAATGGTTAGATGAGAAAATATTGTGCACTCTGCACCACTTTAAAGTCTATCAGAATCGAATAGCACGAGCTTTCAACAAAAAAGTTCGTCTTCGTTCATTCGTTCAGGGAGAATTGGTATTAGTTCTCAGAACTCCAATGATACTAGGAAAGAAACCTCCCAATCTTGAACCAAAATGGGAAGGACCTTATTCAATACACAAGGTCTACTCTAATGGAGCTTATTCTTTAATCTCAATGGATGGATAACTCATCACTACTCCAACCAATTCTAGATTTATGAAGAAGTATTTTGTATAAACACAAAATACACCACCACAGTCCATGCATACGACCTTAAACTATTTGAATTTCTTTCGTCCAACATGACATTAAACTGTGTCCCCTTCATCGTCCTATACGACGTTAAACTATACACCCACGATCCATGCATATGACCCTAAACTATTTTCAAGTCCCTTACGTCCAAAAAGACGTTAAACTACATCATCCAAAGTCCATGCATATGACTCTAAACTATTTACATTTCCTTACGTCCCGCAAGACGTTAAACTACATAACTAACGGTCCATGCATATGACCTTAAACTATTCGCACTTTCGTACAACATGACGCTAAACTGTATCATCTTTTTTTCATCCAACATGATGTTAAACTATGAAAAAGTCCCTAATACGTCCAACATGACGTTAAAATGTGTTCTTTTTTGTCCTTACTGCATGACATTAAACTGCACAGTTCTCTTTTTTCCAACGTGACATTAAAACTGTATTGTCCCCATCGTCCTAACTACATGACCCTAAACTGTGCAGCACCAATAGCCATAACTGCAAGACTTTAAAACTCTATAGTCCCTTTATATGTCCTACATGACATTAAACTGTGCATCGTTAGGGTTGTTGCTACCTCTTGTTTCTCACACCGAGTATGACTCATGTGATCTTAGAGCAAACTTCAACCATAACACTCTCTTTGGGCTACTAACCATGTGTAAGTCCCAACACTATTTTTTAGGTCGTTGTCCCCAAGAACAACTTGATCACTAATTAATTCTTTAATTGAACTACGCAGACTTTGATCCTTGCCTTCTAGGCTGGGTACGTAGGCAACCTCCTGAGGTTTAAGCCCAAAACCAATCTATTCACATTGGTTCACCTCCATATCGTACGATGTTGATTCGTGAAACCACCTCCAGAATCAATATCTTTACATTGGTTCACCTTCATCCTTGCTATACGACGTTAAACTATACAACATTTCCATCTTGTATGAAAATAAACTACAATATTCTTTGATACCCTCACCTGAGAGGGAATCACTATTTACATTGATTTTCAATCATGTTTCAAACACAAAAATTTATGTGCATACATGGAAATACCTGAACCTTTTATCTTGGGTTAAACCATCATTGCACTAAAGTCCCCCTTCACCCTTCACATGTACGAACCAAATTTGTACAAAGGGTATTTTTTTAGAACTATGTGGGCTTGATTCCCATACTTATGGGATACGTAGGAACGTTCGAGTGTCCCTCGAATCCAGCCCCAAGTCTTTTGGGCCTAACCCTAAATTCAACTTTCAGTCCCTTGGCTGAAAAGTCCCCATGAAAACACACACGGTGTATTTCTTATAATGGTCCAAGATCTATGACCCTAAACTAAGATCTCCCATACTCTCATCCCACATGACGTTAAACTGAATTTCAAGAACTATGTATGGATTGATTCCCATCCTTGTGGGATATGTAGTGAAGTCCAATATTTTAATTTAGGATCCAGCCACAACAAGATTATGATTATAATTGATCCGTGTATCTCTGCATACATTGGAAAATACTCATCTTTATGTGCCATAATCCTAATCTTGAATACTTCCAGATCTTCATAACCCCTTTCTTGACTTCTGTTCACAAAAAAATCCAATTTCTGAGAATTCTTTTGCCTGACCATGCAACACGTGCCCTTATGCAGCCTTGCGTAAACAGTCTACATAACGGACTTGTCAGTCAAAAGATTCTATTATTTGACTATGCAACCAATTCCCTTAGGCGGCCCTATATAATTCAACCCCCTAACGGGTTTGTCAAATAGTGGTAACTTCATTCTTGGGAGGAAAATATATTTTGTTCTTAGTTGTCTTAATGACAATATGTAGGGATACGTAAAAAAAATGTCTATCCTTAACATATCTATCCCATACTCTTTTTTATGATCAGAAATTATCCAAGTCTATGGTTTATATTTTCCTTCCCTATGTTTGGGTTAGACCTTCGTAGGAGTAACATTCATCTAATTCTTAGACAATCATGTTTGTAAATATCTTCTCCATATTCAAGTACCTCTCTCCATACAAAAAACTCTATGCTTTGGAAAATTTGAATCCTCATAAACTTCCATTATCTTTTTAGCAGTAGAAAAGTAAATTTCTGAGAGTTCTTTTGCCTGACCATGCAGCACGTGCCCTTATGCGGCCTTGCATAAACAGTCTACATAATAGTCCTGTCAGCCAAAAGATGTCATTATTTGACTATGCATCCAATTCCCTTAGGTGGCCCTGCATAATTCAACCCCCTAACGGGTTTGTTAAATATTGGTAACTTCATTCTTGGGAACTACTTCTTCTAATGCCTTTTATCTCTTTTTCATATCATTCCTCAGATTTAAATTTTCTTAAGTCATAGTTTACATATTTTCCATCATACTTGAGTGTGGTAATATGTTTTTAGATAAATTTTCAAGGAATTGAGTTAGTTTTAATCCATTTTGGTCAAAGCTATTTTGACCTTAAACATTATCCATTTTATGTCCGATATGCATGACTTTAAACTGCCCACAAAAGACAAGGTAAATCTGAACAAAAGTCAAGTTCCAGCTCACTAAACATACATTTTGTATGATTTAGGTAATATTGAGCAATTAAAAGATTCAAAGTTTGTAGGGTTATTCATTTTATAATAATCCTAGTAAAAATCAAACTATGCTTACTAGGACCATTGGCTTAGGTAAAAATCTAAAGCAGGTAGCAAATAAAAATTCATGCTCAGATGATTGAAAATGAAAGCGTTCTTTCCATTTGATGCACAAGAAGTAGAAGGACATCCACAGATTGGAGTCTCTTCTCTTTTCCAAGAAATTACAAAAGACTGTCAACATAAGTCTTCACTTGATGTACAACATCCCGAGCTTTATCAGTAACCACCTGGAATTCATTCATTCAACTGTATACAATAAGAGATGCAGTGATACCAGCTCTTCTTGGAAAAATTGTAAAATGATGTTCTTGAGTGTGGTTTGAGAAAATTTTTTGCTGATCAAACAATGACTCTGTTTCTGCCCAAGAGACTTGGAAGATGGATATATGGATTTGAGAATGGAGCATTGGAAGTAAAGATCCATTTGGAGAGAGTAATCTTTTCAGATATTGCTCTAATGCCATGTTTGTCTTCTCTCCACCAATCGGCAGTGGAAAACATTTCAGCCCACAAGTTTTCCATTTTTATATCTGCAAGGAAATGACATGGAGGAAAAATTTGAAAGTTCACACCATTGTTGTTTCTATTAATGCACAACATAACCGAAATAAAGGAGTAGCAGTGCAGCTGCATCTCTGGTGTATAGTTCTTTGCATCTAAAACATTGACTCCTTGTAGATAACCATGACTATACAGAGGCAGGTAGTTTCTCTGTGAAAAATTAAGATGATATTTCTTTAAGTACTTAGCCAAATATGGGAGAGTGCTATTGAAGATATCATAGTAATCATGGAAAAAATGTTCATCATGTCATCAATACGTTTGCTTGCCAATTCATCAGCCGTTCCAATTCTTATTGGAGCCATTGAATCTGCACAAAAGTTGAATAATTAACTCTTAAAAAAGTTGATTTTTCATAAAATTTGTGAAAGAATTCGAAAAAATGGCAAAAGGCATTAAGGCGCGCAAGTCTAAAATTGGCGCGCAAGTGTGGATATGTCGCGCAAGTATAATGTGACGCGCAAGTATTTGGTGCGCAAGTATCACCGCGTAGGTCCAGATACCTTGACAACAACGCCACAGCAAAGGAAAAGCGAAAAAGAGAGCAATATGTGCAGCGGAGATGACCTGCACAGCGAGAGCTCAAAAATCAGAAGTTCGGTGCAATGTGCGGAAAATGAGCACATATATATAGGCCAAGCCAGCCACCTGCACACCTATAGACAGCACGCTCCATCCCTACGCGACTCGCACCTGCGCGATGACAGTTGCGCGGTGAACACCTGCGCGCCTCTTCCCCTTTGGTTTTCTTCTTTTCCTCAGAGTCACATCCTTATTCTTTCGGATCCAACTCTGAGGGGGGACTTTTGTTGACGCTCCTTTTCATCACATTGTTTAAAGGAATGGAAAGAGAAATGACTTAGCACAAATTGATTCATCCTTTGAAGAAAACATCAAAAATCGACAAAGGAATGAAAAAGGAGTCAAAGGACATTGGGTCGCGCAAGTTCCCTCTCTGTCGCGCAAGTATACTTGAGCGCCACCTAATGGTCGTGCAAGTGACTTGCGAGCCCTCTTTGAAAACTTCCCAGGGTCTTCTCCAGCCTATAAATACCCCCGGTGGACCCCCCATTTTGAGAGGAATTTTTCCAGAATTCAGATACATATCTCTAAACACCCAAGTCTCTTCTTCAAGTCTTCCGAACACTTCTAAGGTAATTCTTTACCAAGAATGGAAGGTATAAACAAGAGGAATAAGGTTTAAGGGTTAGAATTCACTAACAATTGCGCGCCTAAGTGTTTTACCCTTAAGGGAAATGGACACACTTGAGCGCCTCCTTAACTACTCATTAAAACTTGCGCGCCACTCTTCTGGAAGTACCTCAGGATGATTCTAAAGGCTTTGGTCAAGAATCACCCAAGTATTACTCTACTGGTCAAGGATCACGCAAGTACCCATGTGCCGCATAGGTGTACCTTCGCGACCAGGACTTGAGTGCCTACGCAATACCTGCGCGACCCCTTAGGACTTGCGTGCCCTTCTACTTTTGGGTGGCCTTCCTACCCATTTAACCCCTCTTATGCCATTCCACATCTCCTATTCAAGATTCAGTCTTCAAGACACTCTTAAAAGCCATTTATGGCATGTTTTCTTGATTGAAATCCTTATCTGAAAGGAATTACATGGAACATCTCTCAAAACCTAGTGATTTACACATCTTTATGTCACTAAAGTTAGAGAGTTCATTCATTCAACCTCATCCTTTAAGATGAGAGAATCCTTAACCTGGGACTCCTTTTCAGGAGTAAGCCCTAGTCCAAATTATCATTAATATGGGAATCCTCCTTAGGAGTAAGTCCCAAGTCCTCATTAATATGGGCATCCTTTTCAGGAGTAAGCCCCAAGTCCCCTAATCTGGGCATCCTCCTCAGGAGTAATCCCCAATCTCTTAAAGTTCCCAAATATGGGAATCCTCCTCAGGAGTAAGCCCCAACCATAATTCTCTTAACCTAGGCCTCCTTTTCAAGAGTAAGCCCTAGTCCAAATTCTCATTAATATGGGAATCCTCCTTATGAGTAAGCCCCATGTCCTCATTAATTTGGGCATCCTTTTCAGGAGTAAGCCCCAAGTCCCCTAATCTGGGCATCCTCATTAGGAGTAAGCCCCAACCATAATTCTCTTAACCTGGGATTCCTTTTCAGGAGTAAGCCCCAGTCTCAAATATGGGCATCCTTTTCAGGAGTAAGCCCCAAGTCCTTTAATTCTAAAGTTCCTTAATTTTCAAATCCCTTTAATCTGGGCCTCCTTCTCAGGAGTAAAACCCAATCATAAGTCCCTTCCTAACTTGGGCATCTTCCTTAGGAATAAGCCCCAAGATTAGAGTATCCAAATCTCCATGAAGCATATATACCTTTATGGACCCTGTTCCTGAATTTCTTCCCTGAATTAAATCTTAACCTTCATCTATTTGGGCAGTCATACATACATAAGCCCCACATCATTTCTTATGATTTTATCTTTCATGGCACAATTTTCTGGTTTTACCAATACATCTTTTTTCTCACACCGAGCATGACTCACGTGAGCTTAGAGTGTAAAAGTAATTATGACATCTTTCTTTGAGCCATCAATCATAAATATCATACTCCCTTATTTGAACTACGTGGGTTCTGATTCCTTTTCCAAACAAAGGATACGTAGGTAGCCCATCTGCGGGTATGATCCCAACACTGAAATAATCCTTGTCCTCCTGAATGATAATAAACTTCAAGTGCCCCAATGAGTGGCTTTAAAACCATTATGGTCATCATAATGACCAAGAGACTTTTATGTATTTAAGGATACCATCAACTAAGAATCTCTAACAAATAAAGATGATTCTCTATCGATGAAGAACCTCAAATACATATAAAATATTCTCTAAATTTCCTTCATATTCAACCATTGATCGTCAAATCTAAAGGAAAGATCATTTTATACTTGGTAATGTAATAAGGATTCACGAACATAACTTAAATCTATAAAGAGAGTCCTGGAGTAGACAACAATTCCCCTAAAAAAGGTGTGATGAGTCCGACCTCCCATCCTCTCGACCAATGCAAATTCCTAAGCCTCATCAGTCTATAACTAATGAGAGCCTACCTTTGGAAAGTAGGTTCAAATGGATATGGAATCATTGAATGTTTCCGGTTCTACGAACAAACCCGTTAGAAACCGCTTGGAATGTTTGAATCTTAAGTCAATGAGATCATCCCCAATTCCAGAGGAAACAATCGTCTATGAAGGCGGTGAATCGACGTAATATGGACTATGGTTTTTTTTAGAATAAAAGGATATAAGAAAGGGGTTGATGGAATATATTCCATTATTAATATAAAATTAAATTATATAAATTATACTAGAGATATTATTACTTATTGGATGAGGGATTCTAGGATAACTTAGAAGAAGAAACGAATTTAGAAGAGGTAAATTGAGAATACTACCTCTTACATGTCACCTCCTTGAAATACTCCTTAGGGCAATTGTAATTGGTCTTTTGGGGAGAAAAAACACTAGGATGTAGGGGAAAAGTTTTATAAAGGTAATTGGGTATAAATTTGTCAAGGCCCAAGGCTTATAAGGTGTGAGGAGAAGAGGTAGTGAGGGTGGTATTTATAAGGGGAGGAGAGGGGTGTTTTTAAATATTATATTCATTAGTTTATTATTTTGGATCAAGACTATCAATATTATTGATTCTTGTGACTATATATAGTAAATGGTGCATGTTTTTTTAACTAATGGGTTATTAAATCATTCATGACTCAAAAATTCATGTATTTATCTTATAATGTCAAATACTGTATTTTACTGTATTTCACTATTCTCAAAAAATTCAACTATTATAAAAAAATATAAAAAATTCATCCTAAACATTTTTGATGTGTATATTATTTAAATGGAATTTATTTTATGGATATAATTTTATAAATATGAAAAAATTAATTTTTAAATAAAATCCTCATTTATTTGAAAAATAACAATTTTAATATTATGATCAATTTTCTAACCCTTTAAAAAATAAATTAAGGTCTACTAAAATTATATCATCATTATAATAAAACTTAATATTAATTTATAAATCCATTTTATGAAATTATTTTTTTAAATAATTATATTTATTATCAAAGTGAAATTTAAAAATTTATGTTCTACAAAAATACAAATACTTAATTTACCATTTTTAAAACATTTATTTACTTATACCATGATATAAATATATCATATTTTCATTTTATAAGATACCTAAATATGATTTTAAACTTCCATAGGCATGGATACTATTCTAACAACCATGTTACTATTCTTAATGGTTATATTAATATTCCAATGGCCAAGATTTTATTCCAACAATCATATTACTATTCCAATGGTCAAATTTGTTATGGTTGTATGGGTTCCTTAAATCCTATAAGTAACTCATATTTCATTAATTTTCATCAATTCTATTTCTATCAGGGTTATTTATTTTCATTTTCAAAATGAATATTGTATTTTTAACATTCTGCTTCATTTTTATAGTGTTTTCCAAGGGTGTGATTATTCTGGTGGATCGATTAGATCCAAATTTTAAAATTTTAGTTGTATTGTTTAATAGTTTTTGTCACATTGTAATTATTTAAAATATTATGACCATTTTTAGTATCTTAATATAATGTTCAAATTACTATAATAAAATTTTATCAGTTCTATCATGTAGTGCTTGTGCATTCTATAACATTATATTACTAAATATGACACAATTTTATATTCAGAAGGGAAGTTACATTGATAAAATCCCGGGCCATTACATTCTTCCCCCTTAAAAAAATTCACCCTTGAAATTTTGTTTTACATACTACGGTGAAAAAAATTAAGGGTAATTCTACTCCAGTTCTTCCTCCAGTCCCCATGTTACCTCTTCATACTTATGGTTTCACCATAATACTTTGACTAGGTGAGTTGTTTTATTTCATAGAACTTTATCTCTATGGTCCAATATATTCACCTACTGCTCCTCATAAGAGAGATCATTTTCCCACTGTACCACCTTTGAATTCAGTATATGTGATGGATCTGTTATGTACTTCCTTAAGAGGGATATGAGGAATACATTGTGTACTTGAGAGAGGCTTGGTGTGAGTGCTAGTCAATAATCCACATCTCTAATGTGATCAAGGATCTCAAATGGGTCAATGTACATGGGACTCAGTTTTCCCTTCTTATGAAATCTCATGACTCTCTTCCATGGATATTTGTATGAAATTTTTTTATCTCCAACTTAAAACTCCAGGTCTTATAGAATATTATTAACATAAATCTTTTGTCGAATTTTAGAAACCCTAATGTGCTACTAAATGGCCTTAAACTTTTGTACCATTTCCTCAACTATTTTAGGTCCCAATAACTTTTGTTCACCAACTTTATCCCAATATGAAGGTTTTATACATAAATTCCCATAAAGGGATTCATATGGACCCATTTGGATGCTTTAGTGAAAGCTATTATTATATGTGAACTCATCCATAGGAAGATGTTGATCCCATCCTCCTTTGGAGTCTATCAGGCATGATCTCAACATGTCTTCCAACATCTAGATAGTATTCTTAGATTGACCATTATTTTGGGAGTGATAATCTATACTAAAGTTCAATTTAGTGTTTAGAGAATGTTGGATACATTTCAAGAACTTAGAGGTAAATCTAGGATCTAATTCAAATACAATTGATAGTGGTTTTCCATGCAACCTCACCACTTCTCTAATGTATATACTTTCTAGTTGATTGAGTGAGAATTCCTCTCGAATTTCAATGAAATTAGCAGTATTTATAAGGTGATATACCACAACCCATATAGAATTATTTACTCTTGATGTATTCAGAAGAACGGTGAAAAATTCCATGGTGATTTATTCCTATTTCCATGTAGGTATGGGTAATGGTTACATCATCCACCTAGAATTTTTCCTTTTAGCCTTCACTTGCTGACATACCAGGAATTTTGATGTATATTTCACAATATCATTCTTTATATAGTCCCACCAATAATGATCTTAGAGATATCATTACATCTTCATGCTTCCTGGGTACGCGGAGAAGGTCGAGCTATGTGCATCATCCAATAAATCCTTCTTTATCTCAAGATTTAATGGTTCACATAGTCATGAAAAATATCTTATAACTCCTTATTCAACAATTTTTAACTCTTAGGATTTCCACTTTCTTATAGCTTTCACTTTTTTCTAAATTTTCACATAATCTCTTTAAAAATCCTTTATATTCTCTAGAAAGGATGGTTGAGAAATTATTTGAGAAAGTAATGACTTTGTTCCTTACTTTATGACTCCCATATCCATACTTTACAAGTATAAAAATATTGGATCCTTCTCAATTCTCACCATTGATAAGGTTTTTGGATCCTTTTTAGTTAGAACATCTGCCACTTTATTTTATTTCTTAGGATGGTAGTGGATTGAGAAATCATATTCCTTGATCTGATATAACTATCTTCATTTGAACATATTAGGTTCCTTCCATGTGAATATATATTTGAGGATCTTATGATCTTTCTATATCTCACACTTCTCCCAATAAATATAATGATGCTAGATTTTCAATGCAAAAATCATTTCAACCAACTCTAGATCATGTGTTGGATAGTTTTTCTCATGAATTTTTAACTACCTTGAGGTATAGACTATCACTTTATCATTCTGAATTAGTACACAACCCAATAACTTCTTTGAAGCATCACTATATATCACAAAAAGTTCCCCACTTGAGGGAAGTGTGAGGACTGGTGTAGTGAGAATCTACCTTTTCAATTCCTTGAAGTTTTTTTTCATAGTTATCATTCCTAGAAAACTTTACCCCCTTTAAATAAAATTTGGTTAGCGGGTTTGAAAATCATAATACATTTCTCATAAATCATCAGAAATACCCAGCTAGTCCAAGAAAACTATGGATCTCTATTATAGATATTGGTTTGAGACACTCCTAAATTGCCTTTGTCTTAGAAGGGTCCATAGATATTTCTTTACTGGTGATAACATTCCCCAAGAATGATACTTTCTCCACCCAGAACTCAAATTTACCGTACTTTGCATATAGATTCTCCTTTTTCAAAGTCTTTTGTATACTATTCAAATATTCCTCATGATCTTCCTTGCTTTTATAGTATATCAAAATATCAATCTATAAAGACTACCAAACATTTATCGAGGTAATTTATAAATATTTTATTCATTTAGTCCATAAATATTTTTATATAGTTAGTGATTTCTAAGGGCATCACTATGAACTCATAGTGTCCATACCTTTTTCAAAAGGCATTCTTGGGAATATATTCCTTATTCACCTTTAATTGGTGATATCCTGACTAAAGGTGCACCTTATAGAAATACCAGGCTTCACATAGTAGATCGAACAAGTAATCTATCCATGGTAAGGGATAATTTATCTTTATTTTGATTTTTTGAGCCCACTATAATCAATGCAGAAGTTCATTGACCCATCCTTATTCATGATGAAGAGGACCAGCACACCCCATGGTAAAGCACTCAGGTATATAAAACTCTTTTCTAGATTATCTTATAACCACTTATTCAATTCCTCTAACTCAATGGTGGATATTCTATAAGGAGTATTTGATATGGGTAGAGATCTAGGTATAAGTTCAATTGAGAACTCTAACTCTTGATCAGGAGGAAGACTAGGTAATTCTTTAGGGAATAAATAGGTATAACCCCACACAATAGGTATTTATTTGAGAATAATTTTCTCTTTTGTCTCAATCATTCGGGATAGAAAAGATTTATCATAAGGATATAACACCCACAATTAAATATAAGATTCCAAAGGATATTCATCCTCCTCCTTACACTTATAAAAAATCAGAGGATGACTTGGGATGTGAAGAGTGATCTCCATCTACCAAAAATTTATGTCAACTTATATAAGGACATCTAATCTATTCCCAATATAGCATCAAAATCTACTAATAAAAATAATACAAGATTTGAAATAATTACATTCCTATAAACATAGACTTGTGATACAATAATCATATAAGTTTTTCCCTAATTAAATAAAATCATTTATGATGGTGACTTGATGTTCTTAGAAATAATACTATATATACTACACTAGTATGAATTGAAATAAAACAAGACATACACAACTCTAGAGTGGTGAACAGGTGTGCCTTTATTATCATGATTCATATCAGTAATCATTATAGATACCCAAAGCTTGATGTACATGGATATTACATTACTTTTGCGAAATACTTAATACATAACAAAAACAAACACACAAGGACCGTAATAGTTTAGTGACTTTGGAAACTTGGAAAAATAATCTTCTAATCACGATGAAAGATCTTCAACATCTCCCATAAAGATTATACCCTTTTGTTTTCTTACTTAAAACCTTTCTTTATATCCTGGGGAAAATAAAACATTAAAAGGGTGAGATCAAATTCTCAGTAAGGGTAAACATAGAGAACATAAAACAATCCATAATCATTTGAATGTAAAAACATGAACATAAAATCTAAACATCAAAATATTGAACAAAGACATAAATCTTGGAAGTACGTAAGGCATATATCATAAAGGAACATCCATCATGATAAAATAACATGGAGATAAAACATGTAATTGTGGAAAACCATTAAGCACATGATATGATTTCCATAGTAGCCAAGGCATTACTGCCAAGACCATCTTAGTGGAAAAAGTCCCTTTCTGAATTGAGTTCACTCCTCGTTCCAGTCCTATAAAACTAAACCAGATTAACTTACCGTTCCAACCATGTCTATCACATGAGATATAAATCTTTACCCAATGCATTGGGGGAGATATAGGTCCCACCCATCTCATAATGAAATCATTATTACTTGTGTCACAACATGAACATAAATCATTAATCACAACCCAAAGAATAAAATGGGTTTCATAAACATCATCCCATCATCACATAATCCATATAAAACAAATGGATATCATTTCATCATAAGAAAAGTGAAACCATGTAAATCATAGAGACATTATACTTGAAAAATACACATATAAAATAATTTCATATTAGATGAAAATCGGTTTTGATAAAACACTTGAAATGAATCCTTGAGGAAAATATCATTTCTTTTCAAAATCATTATCTTTTCACAAAATTCCATGTAATTTTAAAAGAAAAAGATTTTGTTGAAAATAATAATGAAATATTGTAGAAGAATATTTATGAAAATTAGGCATTATGAAACCATAAAAATCCGTTTATGCTGTATAAGTTAAAAAGAAACATTTTTCTCGTACTTTTTCCGGAAAATTCAAAAATTTCTTCGTATGGTAAATAAAAGAAAGATTCTTTCCATAAAACAATGTAAAAGTCAAATAGGAGTAAACATGACTTTCAAAATACTTGGAAGAATATTAAACACTTTATGAAAAACATTTTTATGGACATGGATGAAAAATATAACCCCAGTAAATACTTACGTATAAGCAATCTTGGATAAAAATGATATTGCAAAATTATCCCTTACCTTAGGTCCAATATGCTTCGTACGTATCCGAACCTCCTCTTCTTCGACACACCTCCTTTAAGCCTTCTCTTAAGGAAGTAGAGTTAGTCTTTTGAGAAGAACAGAACCTCCAGAATGTTTCTAGGGAAGTGGAGAAGATAAATGGGCAGGGGTTGGCTGAGCTTCAAGGCTCAAAAGGGTGTTAAGATAAGAGGTAAGGGGTGCCCTTTTTATAAGGGAGGAGAGGGGCACCCTTGGAAAAACTTAAAATATTATTTTATAATAAAGTCATATTCGGTTTATAATAGCTCAAAATTGATTTATTTAGAAGATAAAGTGGGGATGGGTCTAAATCCTCTCATCCAATATGTTTTAGACAAGTTTAGGTTACTATTTTATCCTTATCATTTATATTTAACTCTAAGTTAAATAATTTAACTTTTACCGTATCTTTTTGTTTTCTTACACTATATGGTTAATAAACTTACTATAACAAGCCAAACGAACCCCAAGTGGTTAATTATTAATATATATATCCTTATCTAAGTAATTTGGCCGAACCTTAGATTTTTAGGAATATTATAACAATTAATAATATAATATTTTTTTTAAAAAACTATTTTATGTCAATTTTGACACTATTTGGTAATTGATTTTTTTGAAAATAATAACAGTATGATTATTTCAAAAAAAGTAAATTAAATCAATACTAACATGTACTATTAACCTAGAAAATTATCATAATTCATAAAAAGTCTCAAATTACATTTATTTGGGTATTTATAATATCAATTATTTTAATATTTCATTATTTAGGTAATTACTGCATCACCATTGTGTCATAAATAAATTAAATTATTTAATGTCTAAAAATTATAAATAAAATACCATTAGGTAGGAAATATTTTTATCTTTCTAATGAATATTTATAGTTGAATTTATATTATATATAACCATATATTAGAAATGTTTTAGTTATTAAACTTTGATTTTAACCATTTTAACTCTTTTTTAAATAAAATAATAATAAATGTCCTAATCTAATCCAAGTGGACCTAAATGATAATATTATATTCCTAAGGTTGTTTTTGGTCTAATTATACATATCCAATAGAATTAGTACATGTTTTAGGGTAATAATATTATCATTTTTACCCTTAATTACCCTATTTACTTTTAATTGTGGTAAATAAAAGTAAAAAGTTACTATTCACCAAAAAATATTTTTATCTTATTGAACCACATTTTACTCCTTGATATTAACCGTGTCTCTTAGATTTTCGAAATTCCACTCAAAGAAGTGGTAAAATTAAGTTTTATGTAAGTTTGTAAAAAGCTCCTAGGAGATAGGTAAAAGACGGTGAAAAGTTCAATACAATTTTTATATATGTAAAATTATTATAAAATGACTCCAATGAATTAAATTGAACTTATATAGGTATTATGTATCAATTTTTACCTAAAATAAATTTAAATAAAATAAATAATTATAAAAAGTCGGTTTTTAAATAGTAACCCAGTGTTTTCACTATTCATCAAAAATTGAAAGTTTTCAGAAAAAATACCGAAAATTCACTCTAGGATAATTTTGATATTCCAAATCCAAAAATGAAGTCCATTTTGAAAGATAAAATTTATAAAATTTCAAAAAGTGGGTATTACTATTCATAATGGCTAGTTCATAATAATATTATAATAATATCTTATTTAGTGAAACTTGGTATTGCGTACTACACACACTATCAAAGAAGGTCTTGATTGCGTGTAATGAAAGCCAAGTCAGGGATGCGTGTAGTGAAATATCCATTTGGTGTTGCGTATAACATAATCAAAACTTATTTCATTTATACATTAAACAAAATCTATACTTAATGTTGTGTAGAATAATTTCCACAAAACAAACTTGAAATTGTGTGTAACACAAGCTAAGAATAGTGTTGCATATACTGCAAGCTAATACAGTGTTGTGTATAGTACAAGCTAATCTTGGTGTAGTGTATAATAGAAGACATCAAAGAAATTAAAAATAATATATCTCATAAAATCTCGGGGTGTTACATTCTACCTCCCTTAAAATGAATTTCTCCCTCGAAATTCGTCGGGGTTATAAATGGTTTACTACATGAAAGTTTATTTCATAGAAACCCACTTCATAAAAAGGAATACTAAAACATCATTTTAAAAAGGAAAGTTAGAAATGTAACAGTTACCCAGATTAACTCATCACTGGGTTTCCACATAGGAAAACATAGGTGGAAATATGGATATAGAAGAAAAATCTAACAATCAAGTTCTGATGGAGAGTGGTAGAGGACATGGCTATAAAAAAGCCAACAATCACAAAGCCATAAATTTGTGATGATCTAAGGTACCATCTGATTCATCAGATATAAGGGCAGTAGGATAAAATTTTGGTTTTCAAGATCATTTCCCTAAAGTTGAAGAATTTTTGAATTAAAAGATATACTTACTTGATTTTGGTACAATCTCAACGTTTCTCGTGCCTCAAACAATTTCCACTCCATCTCTTAAAGAAATGAAGTTGAATTTGTCTTTCACGAAGTGTTAGCAGATCATGTGATAGAATGTTGGGTCATTCCATATGTATCAAACAAAAGGTTAGAAAAAATTATCAAATATACATAAGTCTATCTATGGTGAGGTTAATCATATATCATTCCAAAAAATGGACTTATACTTCATCTATCATACCGCTTAATAAAACTAGTTTCTACTAACCAGGGACTTCCTGTAGGCTAGTGGTAGGTGATAAAGGCCTGTTGCACTTCGGTTGTGGGTTTGATTCCCACAGCCTTGTCCGACGCGATGGGTTGTTGCCCATCCTACGAGTTGTCCTTTTTCTAAAACTATACTATTATAACATAACAAAAGTTCTATCCTTAAACAATAATATCTGATATCTAACTTAATCTATTCCAATCTTTAGGTTTATCTAAAATACTTCTGTCCAATCTCATAGTATAAAGATAATGATTACTTGAAATGTCATCTACCGAGCATGTGAATACCATCATTTATCATACGATATATCTTGTTGGTCACATTACAAACATTTGAATACCCTAATCATGTATTCTCGTGAAACATGAATTACCATAGAACCTTAGTGAAAACATGAGTGCTGTCAAAAGTTAACTCTTTCCACATACCAAAATCCCAAAAATTATATATACTCAAACCATGATATCACTTAGTCCTTATATCAATCATGAGTTCATGAATACTATCAAACATCTCATTATCTCCTTATCCCTTCATTATGCACATATCATCTACTTTCCAAAAATATCTGAATAACCTTTCATGGTTACCAGTACCATTCAACATATACTTTCAAATACTCTAGGAAAAACAATAGTGTAACAATCCTTAGATGTGTCTTTATTCCATATTACCATTACCTATACAACATAACTCTTGATAAACACAAATCATTCCACTACCTTCTTAAACCATTGAAGGAGATTCAACAATTATTTCATCTCACATATCATTTATAGTCTCTTCATCATCATCAACATAAATACTACCCATACGACCATGCTGATTCTCTTCATGAGACTTTCCCTTAGGGCATTGGTTTGCATAATGACCATACATCCCACATTGAGAACATTTAATCATTGTTGATGTCGTAGAAATACCATTATCCTCACCCATGGTGTTAACTGAACCTTTTCATTTACACTTACTGACTTTGTGTCCTTCTTTTCCACACCCAAAGAATCTTCCAGTTCCTTTGAAACAATCTCCCTGATGCCTCTTCCCATATGATTTACATGAGGGAAATTGAACTTTATTTCCTCTATAATCATCATGAAACTCCATCTTTCTCTTATTATCTGAGTCGGGAAACTTACCAAAGTTGAGATTATTGATCATATTATGAGATTGCTGATTAGGGATAATAATTATATGTGGACTTCCAGATCCAATTTCATTTGGTTTCCCATGAATAATATCATTCCATTGTCCATCATATCCTCCATTATTGTGAATCTTCCTGTTTCCAGCAATTTTCTAAAACCCAAAAAGAATAGTGTGAGAGGAAAAAATCATGCTAGGAAAACAACATAATAAAGGGGGAGTACCTTTAATATATAACATCTTAGGTTTAATTCTAATATCATTACCGTAATTCTAGGACTATAACCTATACGTATACTTAACCTTAGAGACATCCCTAGATATACCTTAGAAATATATCTAGGGATTTCACTAAAGTTTTCGCATCCTAGTTTCCAAAGGTTAACTAAACCTTTCCTCTGATACCAACTGTAGAGACCCAAAGATTGACGTACATAGACATTAAATTACTTTTTCAGAATACTTAATACATAACAAAAACAAACACACAAGGACCGTAATAGTTTAGTGTCTTTGGAAACTCGGAAAAATAATCTTCTAATCACGATGAAAGATCTTCAACATCTCCCATAAAGATCATCCCCTTTTGTTTTCTTACCTAAAACCTTTCTTTATATCCTGGGGAAAAGAAAACATTAAAAGGGCGAGATTAAATTCTTAGTAAGGGTAAACATAGAGAACATAAAACAATCCATAATCATTTGAATGTAAAAACATGAACATAAAATCTAAACATAAAAATCTTGAGCAAAGACATAAATCTTGGAAGTAAGTAAGGCATATATCATAAAGGAACATCCATCATGATAAAATAGCATGGAGATAAAACATGTAATTGTGTAAAACCATTAAGCACATGATATGATTTCCATAGTATCCAAGGCATTGCTGGCAAGACCATCTTAGTGGACAAAGTCCCTTTCTGAATCGAGTTCACTCCTCGTTCCAGTCCTGTAACACTGAACCAGATTAACTTACCGTTCTAGCCATGTCTATCTCATGAGATATAAATCTTTACCCAATGCATTGGGGGAAGATATAGGTCCCAACCATCTCATAATAAAATCATTCTTACTTGTGCCACAACATGAACATAAATCATTCATCATAACCCAAATAATAAAATGGATTTCATAAACATCATCCCATCATCACATAATCCATATAAAACAAATGGATATCATATCATCATAAGAAAAGTGAAACCATGTAAATCATAGAGACATTATAATTGAAACATACACATATGAAATAATGTCATCTTAGATGAAAATTGGTTTTGATAAGACACTTGAAATGAATCCTTGAGGAAAATATCCTTTCTTTTCAAAATCATTGTCTTTTCACAAAATGCCATGTAATTTTAAAAGAAAAGGATTTTGTTGAAAATAATAATGAAATCTTGTAGAGGAATTTTATGAAAATTAGGCGTTATGAAACCGTAAAAATCCATTCATGCCATATAAGTTAAAAAAAACATTTTTCTCGTACTTTTTCTAGAAAATTCAAAAATTTCTTTATATGGTAAATAAAATAAAGATTCCTTCCATAAAACAATGTAAAAGTCAAATAGGAGTAAACATGACTTTAAAAATACTTGGAAGAATATTAAACACTTTATGAAAAACATTTTTATGGACATGGATGAAAAATATAACCCCAGTAAATACTTATGTATAAGAAATCTTGGAAAAAATGAGATTGTAAAATTATCCCTTACCTTAGGTCCGATATGCTTCGTACGTATCCGAACCTCCTCTTCTTCGACACACCTCCTTTAAGACTTCTCTTAAGGAAGTAGAGTTGGTCTTTTGAGAAGACCAGAACCTACAGAATGTTTCTAGGTAAGTGGAGAAGATAAATGGGCAGGGTTTGGCTGATCTTCAAGGCTCAAAAGGGTGTGAAGAGAAGAGGGAAGGTTTTCCCTTTTTATAGGGGAGGAGAGGGGCACCCTTGGAAAATCTTAAAATATTATTTTATAATATAGTCATATTCGGTTTATAATAGCTCAAAATTGATTTATTTTGAATCTAAAGTGGGGATGGGTCTAAATCCTCTCAACCAATAGGTTTTAGACAAGTTTAGGTTACTATTTTATCCTTATCATTTAGATTTAACTCTAAGTTAAATAATTTAACTTTTACTGTGTCTTTTCGTTTTCTTACACTATATGGTTAATAAACTTACTATAACAAGCCAAAAGAACCCCAAGTGGTTAATTATTAATATATATATCCTTATCTAAGTCATTTGGCCGAATCTTAAATTTTTAGGAATATTATAACAATTAATAATATAATATTTGTTTTAAAAACTTTTTTATGTCAATTTTGACACTATTTGGTAATTGATTTTTTTGAAAATCATAACAGCATTATTAGTTCAAAAAAAGCAAATTAAATCTATACTAACATGTCATATTAACCTAGAAAATTATCATAATTCATAAAAAGTCTCAAATTACATTTATTTGGGTATTTATAATATCAATTATTTTAATATTCATTATTTAGGTAATTACTGCATCACCATTGTGTCATAAATAAATTAAATTATTTAATGTCTAAAAATTATAAATAAAATACCATTAGGTAAGAAATATTTTTATCTTTCTAATGAATATTTATAGTTGAATTTATCTTATTTATAACACTATATTAAAAATGTTTTAGTTATTAAACATTGATTTTAACTATTTTAACTATTTTTTAAATAAAATAATAATAAATGTCCTAATCTAATCCAAGTGGACCTAAATGATAATATTACATTCATAAGGTTTTTTTGGGTCGAATTATAAATATCCAATAGAATTAGGACATGTGTTAGGGTAATAATAATATCATTTTTACCCTTAATTATCCTATTTACTTTTAACCGTGGTAAATAAAAGTAAAAAGTTACTATTCACCGAAAATTATTTTTATCTTATTGAACCACATTTTACTCCTTGATATTAACCATGTCTCTCTGATTTTTGAAATTCCACTCACAGAAGTGGTAAAATTAAGTTTTATGTAAGTTTACAAAAAGCTCATAGGAGATAGGTAAAAGGCGGTGAAAAGTTCAATAAAATTTTTATATATCTAAAATTATTATAAAATGAATCCAATGAATTACATTGAACTTATATAAGTATTATGTATCAATTTTTACCTAAAATAAATTTAAATAAAATAAATAATTATAAAAAGTTGGTTTTTAAATAGTAACCCAGTGTTTTCACTATTATTACCAAAAATTGGAAGTTTTCAGAAAAAATACCAAAAATTCACCCTAGGATAATTTCGATATTACGAATCCAAAAATGAAGTCCATTTTGAAATATAAAATTTATAAAATTTCAAAAATTGGGTAGTACTATTCATAATGGCTAGTTCATAATAATATTATAATAATATCTCGTTTAGTGAAACTTGGTATTGCGTACTACACATGCTATCGAAGAAGGTCTTGATTGCGTGTAATGCAAGCCAAGTCAGGGATGTGTGTAGTGAAAGCTCCGTTTGGTGTTGCGTATAACATAATCAAAACTTATGTCATTTATACATTAAACAAAATCTATACTTAATGTTGCGTAGAATAATTTCCACAAAACGAACTTGAAATTGTGTGTAACACGAGTCAAGAATAGTGTTCCGTATACTGCAAGCTAATACGGTGTTGCGTATAGTATAAGCTAATCTTGGTGTAGTGTATAATAGAAGACATCAAAGAAATTAAAAATAATATATCTCATAAAATCTCGGGGTGTTACAATCATCATAGTATTAAACCTTACTAGTTCCCTTAGCTTGGATATTACTGGTGTTTATCATCCTTATTATCCCTTATATTAGGGAATTGACTTGGATTATTACCAAGATCCCCAAATCCACATCACTGAACTATTAGTGGTACCTTAGGTTTAACTTTATTTCCCTGGGACTCTTCATTTTTATTCAAAAATTGGTTATTATATTCCCTCATTTTCTATATAAAGCATCTTCCAGTTCCTTAAAGACATTTCCCGTAGTGAATATTCTGAAAATTTTTACACACAAGTAATCAAATCTTCTTTTATTTATCATCTTTATCACTTTGACTTCTATGAGATGTCATCCTTCTTCTCTTTGATGTGTTTGGAAACTAAAATATATTCTAGTTATTAGTAATAATTTGTGATAATTGGTTTAGAATAATTATAACATTCCTTGCTTCAACTCCCATAATATTAGGCATCTATTTAGGTAAATCATCACATTACCCATCACATTGATTATTGGAACAGTTCCACCAATTTCCAACCATTAACTAGAATAAAGGAAAAATGAGATGCGAATAATTTAACTAATAAACTTATAAAAGGGAAAAATGAACTTAGAAGTAATAACTTATAAATGAAATGTAAATCCTAAATTATGATTCTCTAAGTTTTCAATCTTGGTTATCCATGGTAATTTCCCTATTAGGTTTTCTAACCTAACAACTTGTTCAAATCCTTTATAATTGTTCATAAAGAGTTTTTGAATTTTCAATGAATATGACCCAAGAGTATCAAAATAGGTGTGCAGTATAGACTATCGGTCGTTCACTAGGTGATGATCAAGTAAAATACCAATGCACCCTTTTCAGAGTTATTATCCATAGGTACAACAGTGCTAGAGCCACATCTACTTGTATTATCCAGACAGGGATGTAATTTCTTGGAAACTACTGACTCTATACTTTACCAAAATTTTATGATATTCTCATATAATTAGTGTCACGACCCGTCCCCTGGGGCTCGTGTCGTGACTACCCCAATCCCACCTTCCATAGGCTAGGGGCTAGATACTAGCACTGAAAGACGTATTCCCCAAAACTGGGAAGGCATTGCATTTATAACCTGTAAACACATGCAACCAAGCACACAATAAGATACAAACACAAGTCAACTGTATAGCGAAAAGAGTGCTGAAAGTAAAAAGGGGACGGAATACAAGACCAACTATAAAGATACGAGTACAATTGAAATACAAAACAACTGAATAAAGAGAAAAGACAACTACTGGATCGTCCTCTGAGGTTCTTACCTGAAGGGTAGGTACAAATTGCCTCCTTAGCACTCCACGTCCACCCGTCTCCTCTGCGTACCGATACGCTGTATGGTCCACCTCCGGGCACCGTCCAGTCCTGGTACTCTCAGCATTAGTTAGTGCTATCTGTCATCTGCATCCAACACAACAAGGTGTAGGCATATCCCGTGCAGGGGTGAGTATAACGATACTCAGTAGGGACCCTAAGACCCTCAAGGTATCACAAATCCACCAAGGATAAACCACAAAGTATGAAATCAACAGATAACCCTACTTAGGTATATACCCATACATATACCTAAGTTATCAAGTAATACATCTCAAGCATGAGAAAAAACACAGAGATACTGGCAACTCACACTAGGATTTATTCTAGGGGTAGTAACAAGTAACATCTCCAATCACATCATCAAACACCTCGGCTGCTGGAGATCCCCTCCTCTATCGAGTATAGTGGGCCTGTCGTGTCACACAGAGGTGCTTCCCACAAACCTTGGACTACTGAGGTACTCCTCCTATTAAGTATCGTGGGTCTGCCGTGTCACACATAGGCGCTCCCACTCATGAATTGCTGAGGTACTCCTCCTGTCAAGTACCGTTGGTCTACTACATCACACATAGGCACTCCCCACTATGGCTTACTGAGGTACTCCTCCTGTCATGTACCATGGGTCTGTCACATCACAAAGAGGCGCTCCCCACCGTGGGTCTACTGCGTCACACAGAGGTGCTCCCCACTGGGCCTGTCAAGTCACTCCACGTCGAAAAGGTCAGCAGTTGTCAAGTCTCAGCCAGCTACTGGGTTCCCGCACTAAGCTCGCTCATCTCCGAGAGGACCCGCTCCATGATCTATTTGTAGATACTCCAACTGCCACGAAGTCCCACGAAGAAGCATCTCAAAGGTCTTCCATGTCATAGGGGTCTCAAAAAAATAGACGACGGGTTAATCGGACACCCGATCTGTGAATTATTAGCCTTTTAGTCCCGGGGGCCTAGTTGGATTCATGCTCGATCCAACCTGACTATTCCCCATCATAACCCAAAACTCTAGTGGGGTATACTCAAAGAGACCGTCTCACTCCAAGACTTCCAACACCGCTAACGGTTCGTCAAACATATATCTGGTGCCAAAGCTATGGCCAAAAGAAAGTATATGGGTCATATCAGGTCCGGGTCCAGTCTGACCTGGTCAGACTAACCCGACCCGACCTGGCCTGGGTCGACCCGGTTTAGGTCGACCCGGCCCAACTTGCTGGGTCAATCCCGGTTCGTGGTGCGACTCTGCTTGCTGGGCGGCCCGACCTACTGAGCAGTCTAGCAGGCCGCGAGGGCCGCGAGAGCCACAAGTACCATGGGGCAGTGAAGGTCGTGGGTCGGCTCAGCTGTGGATGGAGGCTCGACCGCGGGGGTGACGCGAGGGTGTGGGGAGGTTCGTCTCGGCCTGAGGCGGCTTGGAGAGGCCGCGGGAGGTATGGATGAGGCGGTTCGGAGGGCCGCGGGCGACACGACTGTGGTGGCTCAGAGGGCCGCGGGTGGCGCAGTTGGGGCGGCTCGGCCGGCGGCTTGGCGGGACGACGACGACTCAACGGACGACGGTGGCAGTTCGACGAACGATGGTGGTGGCTCGGCGGATGGCGACGACGGCTCGATGGATGACAGCGGTGGCTCCACGAACGACGACGACGGGTCTGCGGAAGGTGGCGGCGGCTCGGCCCGGTCGGTGATGGCGGCTGTGGGCGGCGTGGTGGGGCCATGGGTGGCGGAGCCGCGGGGCGCGGTGGCTGTGGGTGCCACAGAGTGGGTCGGCTGCGGGGGTTCCACGAGGGCACGGAGGCCGCGAGGCAGCGGTGGCCGCTGGGCGGTGTCGTTGCATCATCTCCTTCGTCGCGTTCAACACCACAAATCATCACAAGATTTGCGGAGGGGTCAGGCCAAGTTTGTTTGGCCCATACCCTCTGCGTTAGAGTGGTATCATATGGCTCAACAAGAACTTGAAGAATAAATTCAAGCTTTATAACCTCCCTCAACAATTTATTCCCAATCCCAAAAAAGAATTCGAGGGAAGAACATGGGAAAAGTATTCATACACAAATAAACCCATACCTCATTCATTTGATTTGTTGAAGATTGTCCATGGGAAAAGAGACGATGTCATTGGGAAAAGACGGACATTAGTGATGTCGGTGTTTCCTCGATCATCGATTCATTGACGTTGAAGACGTTCTTCGTCAACAAATGTCCTGTGGAAGAAGGAGTCGAAGTCGTCATTCTTCATTGGAGAGCTTTTCTCCAAGAGCTCTCCCCTTTGCCAATCCTTTCCCTCAATCCCACAAAAATGAAAATAGCCAACTTAATAATTTAAGTTTATCAAATTAAATTATGTGGGCACATTTCAAGTTGGCACAAAATTAATTGTCTTAATTAAAGTATGGCGTTGGCACAATTAATGTGGAGGAAGCTCAAGAGGCTCCTCCACCTTAAAGAGGGAGTTGAGAGGTTTCTCCCTCATTAAGAGGGGAGTTCAAGAGGTTTAAGCCTCGAGTGGTCCCCACCACCATAACCTCTCATGGGAGTTAGTTCGGGTGGTCCCCACTATCATAACCTCTTATGGGAGGTTTAGGTCTGGTGGCCCCCACTTCTCAACATCCACATGGAATAAAAATAAAAATAAAAGTTACACAATTTTATTTTTATTTTATTCTTTCACGAATAAGTGAAAATATAATTTCCACCCTCAACTTACTACGGTCGAGGTGAAGGTCTTATTAAGTGAATACCGGCGCTTCAAGTTCAACAGTGCCCTCAGATTTCAATTCCGAGCACTGGTTCAAAAGTTATAAAAACCTGCTCACACGTTTACTAAACGTACCTGAAATAAAGTTCAGAAATTAATTCCAGGCACTTAGGGCCTCGGAATCATGCACCGTCAATTTTTACAAACTCATAAAATTCACATATATTTTAAAAAAATTACTTGGAAATTCTGGGTCTTTACATTCTCCCCACCTCAGGGATTTACGTCCCCATAAGCCACAACTCAAATTGGGTAAACAAGTGGGGATACTGAGCATGCATCTGAGCCTCCCACTCCCATGTGCTCTCTTGGAAGTTTCTGTGCTGCTATAGAATGTGTACCAGAGGTATCGACCGCCCACGTAGGACCTGATCCTGTCGATCCTCAATCTCAATTGGAACCTCCGAAAATGTCACCCCACCATCGATGTCCAGCTCACCATGGTCAATGACATGGGAAGGGTCGTGCACGTATCCCCTCAACTGGGATACGTGGAAGATGTCATGCACTCGGTGCAACTGAGGTGGAAGAGTTAAGTGGTAAGCCACCTCACCAACTCTACTGATGTCCTAGAAGGGTCTGATGAATCTCAGAGATAACTTTCCTCCTCGACCAAATATCCACAAACCTCGTCAAGGTGAGACATGTAGGAAGACGTGGTCACCATCCTCAAACTCCATAGGTCTCTGTATCATGTCATCATATGACTTATTTATGCTCTGTGTAGTCTTCATCTGCTCCTGGATGATCTGCACTTTCTCTATGGTAGCCCATACCATCTCTGGTCCCACGAGTGCTAACTCCCTTGGGCCAGTCCAACACAAAGTTGATCTGCAAGGTTGCTCATACAATGCCTCAAAAGGTGCCATCCCAATGGTGGAGTGATAAATGTTGTTGTATGCAAACTCCACCAAAGGCAAGTGATAATCCTAGCTATGACCGAAGTCGAGGATGCATGCATGTAGCATGTCCTTGAGGGTCTAAATGGTCCGCTCAGTCTGGCCATCCGTCTGAGGATGGAAGGCGGTGCTCAAACAAAGCTGCGTCCCGAAAGCCTCCTACAACCCCTTCCATAGCTGGTAAGTAAAACGTACATCATGATCGGAGACAATCATCAAGGGTAGTCCATGTATCCGCACAATCTCCTGCATATAGAGGCATACCAAGCTCTCTAATGAACCCTGATCTCTGATCGGTAGAAAGTGGGCCGACTTGGTAAGTCGGTCGACGATCACCCAAATCGAGTCATGACCCCTGGATGTATGTGGAAGTCCTGTCAGGAAGTCCATGGATATCCCATCCCAGTTCCACTATGGGACCTATAAAGGCTGAACCAAGCCTACTGGTACCTGATGCTCTGCCTTCACTTGCTGACAAGTGAGGCACCAAGAGACAAACTTTGCTACTACTTTCTTCATTCCCAGACACCAGTGCTATCTTCAGAGATCCTAGTACATCTTCACCACTCCTAGATTTACCGCTAGAGGGGATGTGTGGAACTTCGTCAACACTTCCTCCTAAAGTGACACTGGTACCATGGTATGTCCTCTAAAGAGGATGAAGTGCTCCCCACCTTCAGAAAATCCATTAGGTGCCTGTACTGTGGATATCTAAGCACATCATGTCTCGCAGTCAACATCCCCAATCTATGCCTCCCTGACTCACTAAATGAGTGGGGGAGTGACTGTAAGAGACTGAAGAAATTTTTCTCCATCTCTATCTACAAAGGATATTTGAAAATCATCCAGCAGCTTCGTTGCCTCACCTAGCAGCTGTATACCAGATCTCCTGCTAAGTGCATCTGCAACAAAGTTCCCCTTACTAAGAGTATAGAATATCTCGAAGTCATAGTCTTGGAGGAACTCAAGCCAACGCCATTGTCTCAGGTTTAGGTCCTTATGAGAGAAGATATACCTGAGACTCTTGTGATCATAGAACACTGTAAAGTGGTCGCCCATCAGATAGTGTCGTCATATCTTCAAGGTGAAGACCACTACTAATAACTCCAGGTCATGGGTAGTGTAGTTCTTCTCATGCTGTCTCAGCTGTCAAGAACTATATGAGATCACTACTCGATCCTGTATCAGGACACATCCAAGTCTGGTTCCTGATGCGTTGTAGTAAACTACGTACCCTATGCCCTCCTCTGGAAGCCTCAAGATGGGGGCACTAGTCAGCCTGTGCCTCAGCTCCTGAAAACTCCACTAGAATTTCTCTGACCAAATGAAGGGTTTCCCCTTCTTCATCAACACTGATAGTGGTGCTGAAACTCTGGAGAAGTCTGGCACAAACCTCCGGTAATATCCAGCCAAACCCAAGAAACTCCGTACCTCCGTCACACTCCTGGGTTGCTCCCAAGAAAGTACCACCTCAATCTTTGCTGGATTCACTAAAAATCTAGTGTCTAATATTACATATCCCATAAAGTGAACCTCTCAGATCCAAAACTGGAACTTCAAGAGCTTACTGTAAAGATGGTTCTCTTAGAGTGTGTCCAGTACTACCTGAAAATGATAGGAATGCTCCTCCTTAGTAGTCGAGTAGATCAGAATGTCATCGATGAAGAATACTACAAAGTGATCAAAGTATGGCTGAAAGATCCTATTCATGAGTCTCAAGAATACTGCTGGAGTGCTGGTCACGCCGAATGGCATAAAAAAGAACCCTTAATGGCCGTACCAACACCTGAAGGCCGTCTTCTACACATCCTCATATCGTACTCTGAGCTGGTGATAGCCTGATCTGAGGTCTATCTTAGAGAACCACCGTTCTCCCTTCAGCTGATCAAAGAGGTCATCAATCCTCGGAAGTGGGTACTTGTTCTTCATGGTCACCTGGTTCAGGAGCTGATAGTCAACACAAAGTCTCAAGCTCCCATCCACCTTCTTGGCAAACAAAATCGGGGTTTCCCAAGGAGAAGAACTGGGACGAATGAATCCCTTCCCCTGAAAGTCCTCTAACTGTACCCACAGATCACGAAGCTCCACGAGAGCCATCCAATATGCTGGTGTAGATATCGGTGCCGTCACGGGGTACAAGTCAATGTAAAAGTCCACCTCTCTGCAAGGAGGTAAACCTGGAACATCAGTAGGGAAAACATCCGCGTACTGTTCCACCACTATAGGATAGCTCAGACTCTCCACATCAATAGCTCTAAGGGTAAGGCTATCCAACTATTGTGTGATCGGCTACACTCTCCTCCGGGTAAGTCCATCCTATGCTGCAAAGGATACCTTCTCACCGGTGAAGATAAACCTGGTCCCATCCATGCAGAAACACCACACTTTGTTCCTAATACAGTCTATCTAATCATGGACTATAGATAACCAGTCCATACCCAATATGAAGTCATAAGGCCTTGAAACTGCTACTAAGAGATCCCAGCTGAATCTCTCGCCTCCTAGAGTAATCTTACACTGCTGGCACCAGTATGTAATCATCAAATCCTTTCCCATAGGAGTTTCTAGCCGTAAAGATCAAGCCAACGACTCCATTGGAATCTCTGAGCTCTGAACGAGGGCAGTGGAAATAAAATAATGACTGGCACCTGTGTCTATAAGTACTGCAACTAAGGTGGAGTAGACATAGATCGTACCTCGTATCATCTCTAGAGCTCCGTGATCATAGGCCTCAGCTTCCTAGAGTTGAGCTCTCTCCTGTCCGCCTGCTCCTTGCGGTTGGGGTGGACCTCCTGGTGGTGGTGGCGGTAACATCTCGAATCGTCTCCTACTGCCAGCTGCATGGGAATCTCCTCTACCACGTCCTCCTGCTCCCTACGGACCTCCTTGGTCGAACCTCTATCTCTATTTGGGTGGTCCCTCGACCGTCTGCTGATCATCCATACGATGGGTCGGACAGTCACGAGCCATGTGACCCTACCCGCCATATGAGTAACACTGCATGATCCTTGCCTGACTAGTTCTACCTTGGGTGCCCCGCACAACTGATCTTGAGTCATGCGGTCGTCCACCTGTAGGTCTAGTCCTCTTGGACATCTATGACGTCTGTCTTCTTCCAGCTGCAGAAGACTCCGCTACCTGAAGAATGGTGGTGGGTCTTGCTTCTGGTGACTACTCAGCAAGGAAACTCTCCACTAAGAGGGATCTCTCTAACACCCCCGCCTATGTCGGGATGCTGAGTGAGATCATTGAAGCCCTGATCTCCCGCCTGAGTCCCTAATCAAAGGTCTGGGCCCTGAAGAATGAGTCTCGTACCATATCTTTGGAGTAACGTGAGAGGTCAGTGAACCTCGCTGTGTACTGAGCTACAATCATGATGTCCTGCTGGAGATGAAGAAGCTCCTGTATGCGCACTACGCGAATAGTCACTGGGAAAAAATCTGCCCGAAACAGGCTCTCGAAGTTTTCCCAGAGAAGCGTCACCTCGTCGTGAACCTGTAGCATCAAGCTCCACCATCTGCCTGCTGTTTCCTATAGAACGCTGGCAGTAAGGATCACCATGAGATCAGCTGATGTCCCTACGAGTCGGAAGACTCTCACCACAGCCTCTAGCCAATCCTCAGCCGCCTGTGGGTCCGTCTCTCCCCTGAACCTGGGTGGCCTCTGGCATTGTAACTCGTGCAATGTGCTCAAGCGGCGTGCACTCTTTACTACTGGGGCTGGTGGCATCGGTGGCCCAACGGGTAATGGTACCACTGGTGCCTCAACTGGTGCCTCTACTAGAAAAGGGCCCTACAGCGAGGCCTCATTGCTTAGTGGGCTATTAGTGCGTGCTACTCTCAGAACCTTAGCTGGCTATCTATGTGGAGACATCCAGAAAAGAAATAGGTGCACCATGGTTAATAAGTTATACCTGGTGAGCTGACTCAAGAGATATCAAAGAAAACTCTTGGAAACACACACACAATCAGTGTTTTCATGCACTGAGTCAGAAATCCGAAGTCAGGCTTCTGGTGTATGGATACGTCGGCCACCGCACCAACACTAGACTCCCTGAACTGAAAACCATACTCATTACCCTTAACAATATTGCTTCATATAAAAGATCAGAGTCCTAGTTCTTTGGTAGAACTAACTCCTCTGATACTAATTTTTCATGACCCGTCCCCCGGGGTCCGTGTCGTGAATACCCCAAGCTCACCTTCTATAGGCCAGGGGCTGTCGACTAGCACTAAAAGGCGTATTCCTCAAAACTGGGAAGGAATTTTCTTTATAACCTGTAAGCACATGCAACCAAGAACACAACAAGATATGAACAAAAGTCAACTGTATATCAAAAAGAGTGATAAAAGTAAAAAAGGTCCAAAATACAAGTCCAAATATAAAGATACAAGTACAAATGAAATACAAAAAAACTGAAGAAAGAGAAAAGATAGATATTGGATCATCCTCTGAGGTTCCTACCTAGAGGGTAGGTACATATAGCCTCCTCAACACTCCACGTCCACCCGTCTCCTCTGCGTACCGATACGCCGTATGGTCCCCCTCTAGGCACCGTCCAGTCTTGGTACTCTCAGCCTCAGTCAACACTGTCTGTCATATGAATTCAACACAATAAGGTGTGGGCATATCTTGTGAAGGGGTGAGTATAACAATACTCAATAAGGACCCCGAGACCCTCAAGGTCTCATAAATCCACCAAGGATAAACCACAAAGTATGAAATCAATAGATAACCCTACTTAGGTATATGACCATACATATACCTATGTTATCAAGTAATCCATCTCAAACATAAGGAAAAATACAGAGATAATGACAGCTCAAACCAGGATTTATTCTAAGGGTTGTAACAAGTAACATCTCCAGTCACATTGTCAAACACCTCGGCTGCTGGAGATCCCCTCCTCTATTGATTATAGTGGGCCTGCCGCATCACACAGAGGCGCTTCCCACAAACCTTGAACTGCTGAGGTACTCCTCCTGTCAAGTACCATGGGTTTTCTGTGTCACACAGAGGTGCTCCCCACCATGGTTCTGCCGCATCACACCGAGGTTCTCCCCCTCATGACTTGCTGAGTTACTCCTCCTGTCAAGTACTGTGGGTCTGCCGCATCACATAGAGGCGCTCCCCACCGTGGCCTGCTGAGGTAATCCTCCTGTCATGTACCATGGGTCTGCCGCATCACATAGAGGCACTCCCCACCGTGGTTCTGTCGCGTCACACAGAGGCACTTCCCACTGGGTCTGTCAAGTCACTCCAAGTCAAAAAGGTCAACAATCATCAAGTCTCAGCCAGATACTGGGTTCCTGCACTAAGCTTGCTAGTCTCCAGAAGGATCCACTACACGAGCTACTGGTTGATACTACAACTTCCATGAAGTCCCATGAAGAAGCCTCTCAAAGGTTCACCACCTCACAGGGGTCTCAACGCAATAGATGTCGTGTCAATCAGACTCTTGGTCTGTGAGTTATTATCCTTTTAGTCCCAGGGCCCCGGTTGGATTCGTGATCGATCCAACCTGACTGTTCCCCATCTTAATCCAAAACTCTAGTGGGGTATACTAAAAGGGGCCGTCTCGCTCCAAGATTTCCAGCGCCGCTGACGGTTCGTCAAACGGACATCCAGTGCCAAAGCTATGGACAAAAGAAAGTATATGGGTCATATTAGGTCCGGGTCCGGTCCGATCTAACCTAGCCTGGGTCGACTCAGTTCGGGTCGACCCAGCCCAACCCGCTGGGTCAGGAACGGCTCGTGGTGCGGCTTGGCCCACTGGGCGGCCTGGCCCGCTGAGCGGTCTGGCAGGCCGCGGGGGCCGTGGGTACCGTGGGGTGGTGGAGGTCATGGGTCAGCTCGACCAGGATGGCAGTTTGGCCACGGGGGTGCCGTAAGGGTGCGAGTCGGTTCGGCTCGGCCCAAGGTATCTTGGAGAGGTCGCGGGTAGCGCGACTGGGGTAGCTCAGAGGGCTGCGGGCGCCGCAGCCGGGGCGGCTCGGAAGGCCGCGGGCGGCACGGCCGGGGCAGCTCGGAGGGACGCGGGCGGCGCGGCTGGGGCGGCTTGGCCGATGGCTTGGCGGGACGATGACGACTCGGCTAATGGCGGCGGCAGCTCAGTGGACGGTGGTGACGGCTCAGCGGACGACGACGACGACTCAGCCCGGTCGGTGGCAGCGGCTCGATCCGATCGGCAGCATTGGCCGTGGGAGGCACGGTGGGGCCGCGGGTGGCGGAGCCGCGGGGCGCGGTGGCCATGGGTGCCGTAGAGCGGCTCGGCCGCGGGGGTGCCGCAGGGGCGTGGAGGTCGCGAGGCGGCAGCGGCCACGGGGCGGTGTCGTTGCACCGTCGCCTTCGTCGCATTCAACACCAAAAATCATCACAAGGTTTGTGGAGGGGTCGAGCCATTTTGTTTAGCCCATACCCTCTACGTTAGGGTGGTAGCATATGGCTCAACAAGAACTTGAAGAAGAACATTAAGCTTTACAACCTCCTGCAACGATTTATTCCCAATCCCAAAAAAGAATTCGAGGGAAGAACTTGGGAAAAGTATTCATACACAGATAAACCCCTACCTCGTTCGTTTGATTCGTTGAAGATTGTTCGCGGGAAAGGAGACGATGTTGTTGGGAAAAGACAGACGTCAATGATGTCGGTGTTTCCTCGATTTTTGGTTCGTTGATGTTGAAGACGTTCTTCATCAACGAATGTCCCGTGGAAGAAGAAGGAGTCGAAGACGGCGTTCCTCATTGGCATTCTTCGTTGGATAGATTTTCTCCAAGAGCTCTCCCCTTTGTTAATCCTTTCCCTCAATCCCACCAAAATGAAAATAGCCAACTTAATAATTTAAGTCTGTCAAATTAAATTATGTGGGCACATTTCAAGTTTGGCACAAAATTAATTGGCTTAATTAAAGTATGGTGTTAGCAAAATTAATGTGGAGGAAGCTCAAGAGGCTCCTCCACCTTAAAGAGGGAGTTGAGAGGTTTCTCCCTCAATAAGAGGGGACTTCAAGAGGTTTAAGACTCGGGTGGTCCCCACCACTATAACCTCTCATGGGAGGTTAGTTTCGGTGGTCCCCACCATCATAACCTCTTATGGGAGGTTTAGGTCTGGTGGTCCCCACTTCTCAATATCCTCATGAAATAAAAATAAAAATAAAAGTTACACAATTTTATTTTTATTTTATTCTTTCACAAATATGTGAAAAGATAACTTCCACCCTCGACCTACTGCGGTCGAGGTGAATGTCTCCTTAAGCGAATACCAGCGCTGCGAGTTCAATGGTGCCCTTAGATTTCAATTCCAAGCACCAGTTCAAAAGTTAGAAAAATCCGCTCGCACGTTTACTGAATGTACCAGAAATAAAGTTCAGAAATTCATTCTGGGCACTCCGGGCCTCGGAATCACACACCGTCAATTTTTGCAGACTCGTAAAATTTCCATATATTAAAAAAAAATTACACAAAAATTCTGGGTCTTTACACTTAGAAGTATCTCTAGGGTAATCACTAAAGTATTCTAGTATTAATAACCAAAAATAACTATCCCTTACCACTACAACAGAATCTTCGTTTAGCGGCGGTTTAAACCACCGCTATACTGTTTGGCGGCGGTCTACAGAAACCGCCACCTAATAGGGCGTCAGCAATCTATTAGCAGCGGTTTTTAACGTTTAGCGGCGGTTTCAGGAAAGCATTGTAGGTGCCTCATTTCGCGGCGGTTTTCCTGAATTTAGCGACTTTTTTACGAGCCCTGGATATCGCTTTATTCGCAGTGGTTATAACCGCCACGAATAAACTCAATTTCCAGCGGCGGTAAAACCGCTGCTAAATTCAGTTAAACCGCCGCGGAATGAGGCAACCATGAAGCTTCTATTTAGTGGTGGTTATAACTACCGCTAGAAGTAATTTTTTTTACGTTTAGCGGCGGTTTAAACCGCCGCCAGTATACATTTCGCGGCGGTTAAAACTGCCGCAAAAATCTTCCCAGAATAAAAAAAATAATTCTTGGATTCTGCTGCACCACTGCCCTGAAAAACAAATAAAACCAGAAAAAACAATCAAAGGTTCCAACACATTCCTCATAATCATGTATACAATATCCTAAATATTAAATACTAGGAAGATAAAAGTCCATTGATACAACATTGTAACATCCCAAACTGGATTCCACTAAATCTTATAACTTCACTTTCTTAGGATAGATCATCCATAGCGATTCCACTCTACTTATAAAAATTGATAATTGATGAATTAGTAGTTATATTAGTACCAACCCATTTATATAATGATTTTTTTTGGTTTTGTGGCCTAGAAAGCATCCTTAATACTTATAATAAATTTGAACTGATGAAATAGCTTAAATAACACATTAGAAATATATTGTTATAAAAAATACTATTGTGGGAATAGTTTTAGAGTTACATTGGGATATAGCTTTCATAGGAATGTGGATATTTCCAGTGAGTCTTAATTGACATCTTTTTATGTTGGAATATAGGTTAGGTATTAACTACATTGTGGTGAGTGATGTAGACCAGAGTTTTTAGTAGAAAAGAATAGTTATCCTAGTTCTATGGATGACTATGTAAGAGGATCGAGTTTTATAACATCATCAATCTGGGTTAAAGTTCAAGATGTAGTTATTGATGTTGATTGAATGTGTGTGCATGGAATGATGATTGCATAATACATGTGATTATGAATAGACCATTTCTATTTGTTATTAAGTGGATGATGTAAATCTATGTGATAGGAAGTGAACCACAGGTTGTTCAAGGATGGAATATTAGTTCTAGATTAGGCTTCAGCGTATGCCAAGGATGGATTGTCGTGATGGAACATGGTATAATTATGTTGACTCACATCCAGAAACCATGTTTAGTGGTGGATAGAGTGTTTTTCATGGGAATTAGATTCCTATTTTTATTAAAATGATGAATATTAAAATCATATGGTGGGGAGAATCACACAGGTCATGGAAAATGTAACCTTTGGGAGAGTGGTTGTAGAAAGAATAGTCATGAATGGTAAAGAAGAAAGTTCTGGAATTCCAGTAATTAAATTTTCATGACCGGATAGCTTGTAATGAATCAAAAAATGGAATTAAGAATCATAATATAAATAATTTAGGGATATAATGATAGGTAATAATTACCAGACAAACCATGATTAAGTGGAAATTGTGTTGGGAATGCAGTTTAAGTGATGCAGTAACAGTTCAGTGATCAAAACAGTTATGGTTGGAAATGGTCCATTGTAACCATCCTAATATTGAAGTATTTGGTAGAAGTTCTTTTCTTAAAATTCATGTTTTTATAAGACATACCAATTGTGCGTCAAGTCGACATCCATCTTCGAGATTATATTTTAATTTATAAAGTATTCTTGCATATATTCATGGACTTATGCTAATTTATCACCCCTCAGTCACACCTATATCTTAGTGAACCACCCTTGATTTAGAACATTCTCATGACATTTTTGAAGATCTAGAGCATGTTTAGACACTTTTGACGCTTAAATCAGACATTTTCAATAATGGGCCTCACCAAAGTGTCCACAACACTATCCCCTTGATCACTATGAAATGAACCAATTTGTTCAACACATCAACAATGGGTTTAACTCCTAGTCATCCAAAATCTCGACTACCAATTCAAACACAGACCTAAATGGAATGATGTATACCACACTAGAGAAATGAAGACATAAAAACAAACATAAAAAATCAATAAAATGCATAAAAAGAAACGTGAGAAATCAAGGAAATTTTAGGACATGAAAATGTGTGGTGGAAACTATGTGCCACAAATGTTACATATACAAACCAACTGTTTTCATTTTTGTTCAACACATCAACAGTACAACTACTCAGGGTCCGATGATGCATCGTCACCCTCCCCACCTTCATTTCCACTTTCTGCTGTCACCTGTAAGAACATTATATTGAAAATCAAATACGGTTACATATTTATATTAAAACTTAAAACAAATGAAAGTTAGCAAACTAAATGATTCTGATTTTATGTGATTTACCTGCATACCACCAATCAATGCACTCCCACCGGGGGCATATCTACTCATTTGCTGACGTAGTTCAGTCAACTCTTTCTGAAATGCAGATATCTAATCCCCCTGCTGGTGAACTGTGTTTCGTAAAGAAACAATCTCTTTCTTAGCATCTCCGGGCTGACTAAAGTCAGGAGTAGATACAACAGCTATCCCCGGTGGCCTGCTAAAAACCTCATATGGCACGGGTCCCAAACCCATCCCGCACACTCTCCCAGGATGCTCCTTCTCAAGGACTTTAGCAACCGGGTCATCCTGGGAGACAGAGTAGGAATGCGCAGGATTGGCATCCCATAGTTCTTTAATTTTGACCTATAAATCAAATATCAATATATATTAACACAGAAAAAATCGATAAGAATTTATTATGATAAAAAATTTACTTCATACCCCAACTTCTTTAGTAGACTCATTAACAAAACATCCATCTGATTTCTTGTGAACATCCAACCACAGTTCAGTTCTGGATGCTTCATGGCCTAAACTCTGTGACTGCATTAATCAAAGATAAATCAACAATTCAATATATTAAACAGATAATATTTTCTTATAAATATTTAAACTAATGAAAAGATTACCAATGAACTTCGATTTCTAGAAAAACTTTTTGAGCCCACAGTGTGCGGGATGACTTGCTTCGCTCGGTTTGACGCATTCTGTCTTGATAGATCCTGAAATAAATAAAATACAATTTAATACTGATATATTGAATGTCATGTCCTTTTTATATACATGTATAAATGTAAAATGTGGATAATATAATAATATATATATTTCAATACCATCCACTTCTGATCCTGATTCCTGTCAACAAACACTTTCCACTGCTCTTTTGGTACCCTACTGGGTAGCTTCTCATACATTTGCAGCGTGGTCAACGAAGCATCATTGACATCACACCACAATCTTCATTTAAAATCTTTCCACTTCTTACCTAGATTTTTCAATATCCACTTCCGTGCTATCACATCAGCAACAGTAAAGTGGAAGAACATCTGTATACAGAAATTCATTTTGAACATATTAGTAACATGACATTAAATTAAACCATAATGTAATAAATTTACCTTGATTTGAGAATCAAACACTTCATTTTTCCAACTTGGAGGCATATGTCTCCAATCATCATATGAAATGGGAAGGGAAATGGGATCCGCTGCCAACTGGCCTAGAATCTGGCCAAGAAACCCCGCGGCATCATCCGTAGGGACCCCGTAAGAATCAAATGGCACAAAAATCTTCTCGCCATTCAGATTCCAAACATCTGAACTTTTTATTTTTTTCTCCACGGTTGCATTTTTGTCATCTTCAATGAGAAAACAATTAGTATAAACAAAATGCAATAAATTTATTTAATTAAAATTTTTACCTATGATAGTGACACTCCAGTATGTCCGGGATGAACTGGAAGGGGCGCGTCGCTACCCCACTACTGAGGCTCCTGAAGGGGGAGTTGACGACTCAGCCTCTACTGGGACATCCACAGATGGTGTGAGAGATGGTGCAGGGGGAGATGGTGCAGGGGTGTCGGAAGCTGGTGCATCAGATGTCGTGGGGAGGGAGCCAGATGGATAGTCATCTGTCGCAGAACTGGATGAAATAATGTAACGCTTCTTCCTTGGAATTCCTGTCATTTAATCAAATAAAATTAAGTTTAGAATATATATTTCAAAAAAATTATGCAGAAAAAAAAATTAAAAATGATAACAGATGGAGTACTAATAAAAAAAATATATATAACAATGATAATGAATGACTGCAGAAATGAAACAAGTGGTTGCTGAATAAATAAATAATTGTACATACAATCATTTTCCCCTTAAATCATGTCGGTTTCCTGCTCCATTTCTTCATCCACTTCATTCATCCTTCCTAGACTAATATTTTCAATATCATGATGGACAAATAATTATGCTTCCTATTGCTGATTAAATTCAATTTCAGAGGTCAAATTTTCCACTTCATCACCCATATCATACAAAACTCTTTGTATTACATGAGCAACTACACTCCACCCTTCATCGGCAACATCATTCACATAATATACCATTTTTGCTTGCGATGATAAGATATATGGATCATGCAGTTCACGATCACCAACATCCATCAAGCGAGAGAAGTTCACAGAAGTAAATTACAAGGAATCTCTTTTAATGCCTCTGATAATATCGACCCATTTGCATTTGAATAAAACAACCGAAAAATGTCCGTGGTAGTTTAATTCAATAATATCATGCAGCTTTCCATAGTATTCCTATAGCGACCCAAGCTTTTCTTAAATTACTATTACATCATTTTAAAGATAAACAACACAATAGTATTACACATGGAGGATCCAGAGGTTTTGTGTCTTGGGCAAACTAGGACCATACATAACAAATACACCATCAACCATAAACATTTATTTAATTTCTTCTTCTATAGCTTCTTAGTAGCACTTGTCCTCTCCTTAGTACATATATCCACCTGAGGATATACATCAAAAGGGGTGAGATAAAAGCCCATAAGAGGATAGATAAGAACAATACATCATGGGGTGAGCATAATCATAACATAGGCAAAAGATCATGAACATGAGAGGAGCATAAGTAAAAGACTTGAAATGTGGCAATGCATAAAAATGAAACATCATGTCTTAGTGGTTAACTACCACACATACTTGTGAACAAATATAGCATCATGTTCACACATAATTTCACATTTACTCATGATATTCATCACTTTACCCAATGCATTGGAGTGCTGTATAATTCCGGGCGTACCCGTCACATTTAAACATTCATATTGCGCTATATAATTCCGGGCGCACCCGTCACATCATAACATTATCATTATCATGATTGCCACATAGAACACATATCAAACATGTAAATAAATAACCCATGGAAAGGAATGTGTTTCATCTCATAATAACACATTCATAAGCTTTGGGTTCCCAAAAGAAAGAGGGAACAACATACTTGATACAAGAACCATCAACCTTGAATGAGAGGTAAAAGGTGAGATCTTGAAAGAAGAGTTATTTTGGAAAAAATTTTGATGGACATAAAAACCAGTGAAAAACATGTATATCCCAGAAAAGTAAAGGAAATGATGAACAAATGATATTTTAGGAGTAACCATATAAAAAATGGAGTGAAAGAGGGAGAACCCGAAGGAAGAAAATTGGGTTCAAAATTTCCCCTTACCTTGTACTCGAATGCCTCCTTATCTTTAATGTCCTGTATAATGACATTATATTCATTAATTAGAAATCTAGAACCATGTGTACATTAATAGGGTTCATTATGGTTTCATTATGTTATATTATGTTCCTTTGGATGACTTATAGAGTTTAAAAACATTGTTTGGGGAAGTTCGTTTTTATGGTTTTCTCGAGTGGTTCACTTGTATTCTTAAATTGATGTTTGGGTAGATCATGGGCAAACATCCAGAACTGATACTACATGTTATTAATGATATTACAGTATATTTAATAATTTTATAGTGAATTATATTAGATCCAAGTGGATGAATCATTAGATAAAAATTTAATGATGGTTATTTGGGTTAATTTGGGCGGTTTTTGGATCACAACGATCTTGTTTTAACATTTAACTTAGTAATATGGCCATAGGTTATTTCTAGAACTTAAAATATAACATAATATATATAAAATATTCTGGTTCAACCATAAAATGGTTTCATGACCAGATTCAAGGTAGAAATGGAAGAAGAGAACATGTCGTTTTTGAAGGTGATAGATTTAACACCTCATGAACAACGTTCTCTTTAATAAAATAAAAGGAAGAGGGAAAGAGTGTGGGGTGATATAATATAACATTATAATCATAATATTAAATTATACATATAATAATGGATTTACAGAACAATTTGGATGAATATAGGTAGGGAGAGATCAAGAAAGGAACTTGAACTTGAAAGGAAATTAAAGGAGAAGAGGGAGAGAAATTACCTTTAGAATTCTCCTCTTGAGATCCTCTTTAAGGAAGCTAGACTTGGTCTTTTGAGAGACCAGAAGCTTTTGGACGTGGGTGAGAGTCTAGGGAAGGTGTTTGGGTAGAGTTTAGAGAAGTATTGGAGCTTGAGAGGTGTGAGGAAAAGAGGGAGTGAAGGGTGGCTTTTATAGTGGAAGGGAGAGGGGTTTCCTTAATATAAAATTGATTAGTTTATTAATTTCACCTAAGACAAGGAATAGTGAGTCTTGGATGACCAAGAATAGTAAAAAAGGCATGTGAGTTCGGGATTTGGGTGCTTACATCACTTGCGATGTCAGGAATAGTGGGTTTTAATTAAAATGTATTTATATGGTAAATTAATGTATTCTACTATTCACAAAAAATTCAAGTATCTCAGAAAAATCCCAAAAATTTACCCCAACCATTTTTCAACGTGTAGAATCCAAAAATGAAGTCCATTTTTCTAAAATAATTTTCTAAATATTATTAATTTAATATTTAAATAAAATCATAATTTACTTAAAAAAACAGTTTTTAAGATTAAAACTGATTTTATAGTTCTTTCAAAAATTATGTAGGGTCTTATAAAATTATCTAAAAACTATTAGACATTGATTCAATAATTTATGAATACATTACAGGAAAATAAATATTCTTTTAAATTAATTAATTAATTATAATTAATTATTTATGACTTATAAAATACCAAAAACGTTTACTAAGGTCAAATTGTCACTTTCTAAGATGTCTAAATTTTATTTTATTATTCATAAGTAATGTTACTCTTATTTACTATTCATAAGGGTCATATTACTATTCATAAGGGTAGGTTACTATTCATAAAGGTAGGTTACTATTCACCAAAAATTATTTTTGTTTCATTAGACTCCAAAAACTATCTTGAACACAACTGTGTATGTCAGATTTTTAAAATTCCAAACATAGGGGTGACAAAATTATGTTTAAAGGTCACTTATCACTTAGTAGTTCTTTATTTTGTGTTTTTATGACATAAATATAATAAGGGAATTTTCCATTGAAATACTTTGGGTCGTTACAATTCCACTTCAGCAAATGTAAATATACCACTATTCTGTGTTCTCAAACCCACTTCTCGATCGACTGTACGAAATCTAAAGCCATTCACATTATAAGCGTCGAACTTTCTAACTTCTTTTAAAGGACCTCTAGTAAGAAACTTCAAATCTTCTAATACCTTTGCTCGAGTATCAGTATTCATGATCTGAAAAAAGAAATATAATTTATTAGATTTACAAAATGTATGTGTCAAACTAATATTCGTATTTATTGCAATATTTATAAACTTACACGTAGTGAAAACCATTCTACAAGATCTTTATTAAAATATTTCGTTATATCTTTCTCATTTCATGTTAGGCCTCTCATTCGTCTCTTTGTTTGTATCCTCAACTCTTCAATAAATGGATCTGCAATTTCACTATTCAGCATCACATATCTATGTGCCTATAATAATTCCAATTCAGTCAGTGTCACATTTGAGGTCCTCCCAACTGATCGACCAATAGCAGAAAATATTTTGGATTTCTGATGTATTTGAGATTGAGTCGATGTGTTGTCAACATGTCCAACTCGATTAAATATTGTCTCAATATCATCCAAGTATCGAGAACAAAAGGTAAGACACTCTTCATCTACATAGCCTTCAACAATTGAGCCTTCTGGTTTAGCTTTATTTCTCACATATGATTTCAAATTCCCAAGATATCTGTGAAATAAAATAAACATAATTATGCATTTCATTAAGTACCAAAAATTGTTTACTTAACTGGAAAACATATAAATAAAGTACCTCTCAATTGGATACATCAATCGATAATGAACGAGGCCTCCTAATTTAGCTTCCTCAACCAAATGCACAGTTAAATGCATCATTACAGTAAAAAAGGACGAAGGAAAGATCATCTCCATTGCGCAAAGGGTCAATACAAACCTCTCCTGGAAGTTGTCAAGATGAAATGGATGTAGAGATTTCTCACATAGTTTTCTGAAAATGTGCAGAACTGGAGTACAACAACAGTAATTTTTTCAGGTAATAATGTACGCAATGCCAATGGTAGTAACTGTTGTAACAAAATATGTGAATCGTGGATTTTCAATCCATGTAACTTACGATTCTTCAAGTCAACACAGCTCGATATATTACTTGAATACCCATCAGATACCTTAACATTCTTTAACATTCGAAAGAATTTATCTTTATCCCTATTTTTCATTTCAAAAATTGCCGGAGGATACTTTCCATTCTCATCTGTCCAGAGATCACGTTTTATGTTCATTGCTTGTAAGTCTTTGAGAGCATTGAGATGATCCTTCGACTTTCCATGCTCATTAAGCAATGTGAAAATCAATTTTTCACAAACATTCTTCTCAATATACATCACATAAAGATTATGCCGCAAAAAATTAAATTCCCAATACGGAAGTTTGAAGAATATACTTCTTTTCTTCCATTGTTGCGTTCCAGTTTCGCTTGACGATACACTTCAGACCTGTTTTCTGTAATCATTCAAATGATGAACCTTCCCAAATTCTGTTTCAACATTTTAAAGCAGTGCCAATATTTCAAAACCATTTAACAACTTTGTAGGTGGTCTACGATCAATGGAACCATTAAATTTTGATCTGTTCAGCCGAAATCTATGAGATGCATCGAGAAATCTTCGATGAAACAAGAAGCACCATTTTCTACTGTGAGGTAGCCGTTTGGGCTCAAAATCAAAGTTACAAACGGGACAAGCCAAACCTGTGTAAGTATTCCAACTAGATAAATTCCCAAGCCCAGGGAAGTCACTAATGATCCACATTAAAGAAGCATGCATTTTGAACATTGTTTTAGAAGAAGTATCAAATGTTTCAACATCGTTGCTCCATAACTCCTGCAATTCTTCAATCAAAGGCTGCAAGTATACATCAATATCATTTCCAGGAATTTGTTTTCCAGGAATAATCATCGAAAGGATAAAAGATGTTTGTTTCATACACATCCACGGAGGCAGATTATAAGGGATCAAAACAACTGGCCAAATGCCATAATTGGTACTCAAAGTCCCAAATGGGTTGAATCCATTGGCAGCCAATCCCAATCGAACATTCCTAGGATCAGCTGAGAAATTCAGATGTAATGAATCAAATGTCTTCCACGATTGGGAATCTTTTGGATGTCTCATTAACCCATCATTGTTATTATCTACAGAATGCCACTTCATGTGTTTGGCGGTTTTCGATGACATGAATAATCTTTGCAATCGAGGCTTCAAAGGAAAGTAACGCAAAACCTTTGCAGGTGTGCTCCTTTTCTTCTTCTCCATGAAATTATGTTCATTCAGACTTCCAACATCACCTATTTCCTGCCATCTAGAAGAAGAAAATTTCTTGCAATTCTGTCTACTTGAATCCTCTCCCCAATAAAGCATACAATCATTGGGACACGCATGTATTTTTGTATAATTCAGACTAAGCTTGTTAATAACTTTTTTCATATCATAAAAAGATTCTGAGATTTTTGCTTCAGGAAATGCATCACGAATCAATTCCAATATCATGGACATTGCCTTATTTGTAATTCCACATAGACATTTGATATGGTACAACTTCAGAAAAAATGAAAGCTTTGAATATTTCAAACACCCACTATACAACTCTTGATTTCCATCATCAACTAAATCATGAAACAAATTTTCCTCAGTTAAGTTTTCTCTTACATTTGGCTCCACAAAATCAAGAGGAGGATCCAATGATATGTGACAATCTTGATTTTACCGTGTTACAGTCTCAAAAACATCACTTGTCACGTTGCAATTTGTAGCACCCTCTTCTGGTTGTTTTGATATGTTTTGATGATGATAGTGGTGTCTTGCAGTGCTGAATGAATCATTTATTAGGTTTTGCATTTCATTTTCCATTGTCGATGAACTTGGGACCTCATTATGCGGATTAACATCAGTGCTCAATCTTTTTGTAACGTTCGATTCTCTATGCCAAATCCAACACAAATATTGAATAGGGAATTGCTTCAGTATTAAATGTTCATAAACCTCATCTCTCTTCAACCATGTTCTAAATTTACATTTAGGACATGTACATTTTATTCTCCCTTCAACGGATCGATTAGAAATTGCAAAATCTAAAAACTCATTCAAACCCTTAACATACTGAGGTGTGTTCCTCGGTAATGTGATCCAGATTTTATCCATGTATATCACAATGTGCCTACACAAATAACAAGGAATCAAACATGATACATCTTCTATAACCCCATCATCAAAAACAAATAATGATGAACAAAATTTCCATAATATAAGTACATTGATGAATAAGCCTCTGGTGAAATATATCATGTAGAAATATATCCTATGTATGATAGGGGACATCATTAACATACCATGGATTCATGGGTAGGGGACATCATTAACATACCTAATTCGGTGAGGTCTCAAATGCTGGTGGAAGGGGGATGGTTACAGGTGCTGGGGGGATGGTGCAGGCTGATGGGCAGGGGGGAGGGGGCTACTGCGGGCTGGAATGATGGTGGCAGCGAGCTGAAATGAAGGTGGAAGGGGGATGGTGTGGGATGGATGTGGCTGGAGCAGGGCCAAATCACGGCATTACCACGGCGTGACCGCGGCGTGACCACGGCGTGACCGCGGCGTGACCGCGGCGTGACCGCGGCGTGACCGCGGCGTGACCGCGGCGTGACCGCGGCGTGACCCCAACGTGACCGCGGCGTGACCGCAGCGTGTTGGCCCGGTCCAGTGACATCCGCGGGGCAACATCTTCCACTTAGTTTCAAATAGGATGATATGGATGGCATGAGAGGATGTTTTCTCATAATATTTAAAGAAGTGAATGCTAATCTATGATGACTAGAGGATTGGATGACCCCTGATATACCTAATCCGGTGAGGTTTGGAGATCTAGCAATGTGTAGGAATACCTAGAGGAATTAATACCCCATGGGATCAGGAAAATCACATGTTACATAACATGTAATCTGACATTACTAGTACCGTGGGACCCCTGGGCTGTGGAACTGGGCTTTTGGTTGGATTAAAATATCACATGCCATGTGACATGGTCACACAACATGGGAACCATCTTAAAAGTCTAACGGCACTTAAAGAGTGTCTTGGTTCAAACAATCATTTTAATAAAAAGATGTAAACCCTCTATAGGGATATAAAAAGGGTCAAGTACGATGTGTGATTTATGACTAACAACGACATCAAGTATAAGGAAAACATCAATGCAATAATGTTAAGCAAGGTATACCACTGTGAGTTTTTGCAGATAGCGCACCTCCTTTGGAGGGGTTTTATTACAAAACCATGACTTATTTATCATGGATATTCACACTAAGTTTAATTTCATTGTTCATAGACCAATCTATGTATAGAGTTTAAGGGAATGTATCCTTGAAAAAAATTATGTGATATATATCGTGATATAAGAGAGGAATAAAAATATGATATGGATGTAGATCTTGGCACACATATGCATATATCCTTAGGGGATGACTCAGATATTTTATGGTCATGGTTCTCAGACCTGTAGATGCTAACATTTTTATATATAAAAACATAGAACCAATGATTGGTTAGTCTTTATAGATATTCCAAAACACAACCTGATGTAAATTAAGTATTATTAGTATCATATAATACCTTGGAGGGGGACATTAATTTTATTGTCATGATGTTTAGACCATTGTGTCACAAATTTTAATATCCTATGAAAAGGACCACGGTTTTTATAAGACATTACAAAAGGAGAATCTAATGTTATGTATTTGGGGTATCCAAAAGAGATTCATACCCAAATTGGAAGGTGAATAAGAATATAATTTCATAATTTATTTAACTGTTATAATGATTATCAAATGTTTAAACTTAAGGGTACATTAATCAAATTGAATAGAATGATTTTGGAAGGTTTAAAACATACATTATGAATGCCTGAGTCAATAAGAAATAGAGACCAACTGGTGAAGAATGGCCATTACAAATAGTGGAATACTAATACCATTCTCATTCAATAGAATCTAATGGTAGTAGGTTGGATATTTTCTCAATCAGTCCATTGATTGATTATGTGGTTTAGGTGGAACTATCTTCCATGACTAAAAAACACTTAATGAAGGAAGATAGTTATTCAGGAATCCTATGATGGTGTCCGAGATTGAAAATGATTTAACATCAACAAATCAACACGTATTCTAGGTCGGAATAAGAACTAAATAATCCTTTTTAAAAATTACAGTGGACAACAATAACATCTTTATTTAGCATGACATTTCACTAAGGGGGCTGCTGGGGGAAATTATTGGGCAGGGGGGAGGGGAGGGGAGGGGCAGGGGCTGGGCATGTTGGAGGGGAGGGGAGGGGAGGGGCTGGGCAGGATGGAGGGGGAGGGGAGGAGAGGGGAGAGGATGGGCAGGGGGTAGGGGGCTGCTGGGGGAAAATGTTGGGAAGGTTGGAGGGGAGGGGAGGGGAGGGGCAGGTTGGAGGGGAGGGGAGGGGAGGGTGATGGCAGAGGGAGGGGGATGTTGGGAGAAAATGTTGGGTAGGGGGTAGGGGAGGGGAGGGGCAGGGGCTGGGAAAAATGGAGGGGAGGGGAGGGGAGGGGAGAGAAGGGGCAGGGGGGAGGGGGATGCTGGGGGAAAAAGTCGGGCAGGGGGGAGGGGAAGGGAGGGGAAGGTTAGAGGGGAGGGGAGGGGAAGGTGATGGAAGGTGGGAGGGGGCTGCTGGGGGAAAATGTTGGGCAGGGGGGAGGGGAGGGGCAGGGGCTGGGCAGGGTGGAGGGGAGGGGAAAAGAGGGGCAGGGGGGAGGGGGCTGCTGGGGGAAAATGTTGGGCAGGGGGGAGGGGAGGGGAGGGACAAGATAGAGGGGAGGGGAGGGGAGGGGCATGATGGAGTAGAGGGTAGGGGAGGATTCTGGAAGGGGGGAGGGGGTGTAGGGGGAAAAGGTTGGCCAAGGTGGGGGGGCTGCTGGGGGAAATTGTTGGGCAGAGGGGAGGGGAGGGGCAGGGCCTGGGCATGTTGGAGGGGAGGGTAGGGGAGGGGAGGGGCTGGGCAGGACAGAGGGGAGGGGAGGGGAGAGGAGGGGCAGGGGGGAGGGGGCTGCTGAGGGAAATTGTTGGGCAGGGGGAGGGGAGGGGAGGGGCAGGTTGGAGGGGAGGGGAGAGGAGGGGAGGGTGATGGCAGGGGGGGGGGCTGCTGGGGGAAAATGTTGGGCAGGGGGGAGGGGAGGTGAGGGGTTGGGGATGGGCAGGATGGAGGGGAGGGGAGGGGAGGGGAGAGGAGGGACAGGGGGGGCTACTAGGCTGGGGGAAAATGTTGGGCAGGGGGGAGGAGAGGGGATGAGAGGGGTAGTATAGAGGGAGGGGAGGGGCCGGGCAGGATGGAGGGGAGGGGAGGGGAGGGGCTGACCGCAGCGTGACCGCGGCGTGACCGCGGCGTAACCGCAGCATGTTGGAGGGGAGGGGATGGGAAAGATGGAGGGGAGGGGAGGGGAGAGGAGGGGAAGAGGGGAGGGGGCTGCTGGGGGAAATTATTGGGCAAGGGGAGGGGAGGGGAGGGGCAGGTTGGAGGGGAGGGGAGGGGAGGGGAGGGTGATGGCACAGGGGGCTGCTAGGGGAAAATGTTGGGAAGGGGGGAGGGGAGGGGAGGGGCTGGGGATGGGCAGGATGGAGGGGAGGGGAGGGGAGGGGAGAGGAGGGGCAGGGGGGCTGCTGGGATGGGGGAAAATGTTGGGTAGGGGGGAGGATAGGGGAGGGGAGGGGTAGGATGGAGGGGAGGGGAGGCGAGGGGCTGGGCAGGATGGAGGGGAGGGGAGGGGAGGGGTTGACCGCGGCGTGACCGCGGCGTGACCGCGGCGTAACCGCAACGTGTTGGAGGGGAGGGGCTGGGCAGGATGGAGGGGAGGGGAGGGGAGAGGAGGGGCAGGGGGGAGGGGGCTGCTGGGGGAAATTGTTGGGTAGGGGGAGGGGAGGGGCAGGTTGGAGGGGAGGGGAGGGGAGGGGAGGGTGATGGCAGGGGGGGCTGCTGGGGGAAAATGTTGGGCAGGGGGGAGGGGAGGTGAGGGGCTATGGCTGGGCCGGATGGAGGGGAGGGGAGGGGAGGGGAGAGGAGGGGCAGGGGGGGCTGCTGGGCTGGGGGAAAATGTTGGGCAGGGGGGAGGGGAGGGGAGGGGAGGGGCAGGATGGAGGGGAGGGGAGGGGAGGGGCTGGGCAGGATGGAGGGGAGGGGAGGGGTTGACCGCGGCGTGACCACGACATGACCGCGGTGTGACCGCGGCGTGACCGCAGCGTGTTGGAGGGGAGGGGCTGGGCAGGATGGAGGGGAGGGGAGGGGAGAGGAGGGGCAGGGGGAGGGGACTGCTGGGGGAAATTGTTGGGCAGGGGGAGGGGAGGGGAGGGGCAGGTTGGAGGGGAGGGGAGGTGAGGGGCTGGGGCTGGGCTGGATGGAGGGTAGGGGAGGGGAGGGGAGAGGAGGGGCAGGGGGGGCTGCTGGGCTGGGGGAAAATGTTGGGCAGGGGGGAGGGGAGGGGAGGGGAGGGGAGGGGCAGGATGGAGGGGAGGGGAGGGGCTGGGCAGGATGGAGGGGAGGGGCTGACCACGGCGTGACCGCGGAGTGACCGCGGCATGACCGCAGCGTGTTGGCCCGGTCCAGTGACATCCGTAGGTCCAAATCACGGCATTACCGTGGCGTGACCGTGGCATGACCGCGGCGTGACCACGGTGTGTTGGCCCGGTCCATCGACATCCGCGGGGAAACATAAGTATCTTTGATGTTTGGTCATGACACAAATGATGTTTGGGTGGGTCATGACACAAATGATGTTTGGTCCACCCAACACTAGAAAATAAATAGCATGAAACTGATCACACCCTGCTCCTTTTCCTTACTATCCCTAATGACATATTTCACATCTACCATGCTTAGTCCTTAGTCATTTTGAACCAGGAATATCTCAAGGTTTTCTTCCACTAACTCTATCACCCCTCTATAGAATAAAATCCTAAGGATCGTGTTATTAATAAGAAATTTTTAGAGGAAACTATTATTGAGGATGTATTTAAAAGTTGACATGACCTCCATACTGACCACCAGGGATGGTTGAGTGCTAAAGCTTTCAATTTCTATGGCTAACACACAAAAAAAAGTACATAAGGGATCCTAGATGAATCATAAGAATTTTCATCCCTAGAGAAATAAAAAAAGAAATATTGATACAAAAAAACTATTATTCAAAATATCAACTATCTAGCTAAAAAAATATATGCATTCATAGATCCACTCTTAAATAAGTTATAGTGACTTCTTTATTAAGATGAATGAGACTTTAATAACTTATTATCTATCACCTCAATATTTTCTAGCACATTAATTTACATAAATAGTATAATGGTGTAACATCATAAATAATATTTCAAGCATATAAGAGAAGTTTCATGAACCTAACTCTAATCTCATTCACACTCAAACTCTCATATCGAATGTTGATAAACTCTTAGCACTACATTTCCTTCAATGTCAATGATAATAAATTATCTCAATATTAACTTTAAAATTTTCCGCAATACACCATAAACTCTTCATGATCACCCTAAAAGAGAATCCACTATAGACGAGATTCACGATTCAAAGAACTAATAGCCGATAAAATCTATTTGATTCTTATACCTACTAGAAAACCCAAAAAAACCCTAAATGAGAAACAAAACCCTACCTAGAGGGGAAGACGGTGCAGCTTCCGGGGTCGCGGGGGGCTGGGGGTCGCGGGGTTGCCGGGGTCTCCGGGGTCGCGCGGGGTCGCCGGGGTCGGGGTCGCGGGGTCGCCGGGGGAAGCGGGGGCCCGGGGTCGCGGGGGAAGCGGGGGGCCGGGGTCGCGGGGGAAGGAGGGTCGGGTGTTAAAAAAAACAACGTTTCGCGGTGGTTTATTATAAACCGCCGCGAAACCTTTTTTACAAAAGGTTTAGCGGCGGTTCCTAGAACCGCTGCTAAACAACGGTTTTGTTGTAGTGTACACTGATACCAACTATAGTGACCCAAACCTTTTACACATATTATTACATAATTTTTAACATAAATATTCAATAATTACAATCTAAAGATCACAAGGCCTAGTGTATTTGGAAGACTAGGTTAATAATACATAAAAATCAAACTAAAATAAAGAATATTTATTTTATTCTACATAATTATATCTTATATCCCATTTATCTCCTAAAAATTCATAGGATAACTTAATGAATACATAAAAGAAATGGGTGAGCTATTAATCCTAGTAAGGGAATAAACATGATATCAAAGCATAACATTGAGTCAAAAGGCATAACATTATATCATAAAAGATAAGGCTCATGAATAATCACATGGAATAATGACATAAAGAACATGGTATAATAAGATCATGAAAACCTGTGAATGTTTCAACAACATATAACATGACATACACATGAGTCAAGGCTAACTACCAAGACAATATCACATGGTGGATAGAGTCCCATAATGGATTATATTTACTCCCTAATCCCATAGATAAAGTATAATGAGACAAAAACATTACCAAATGAATTGGAAAAATATCTGAGTGCATGCATAATAACATGTATATGCTTATGTGTGCCATAAAAGAAAATCAATCTTAAGGAATAAACATAAAAATTACCCATGGAAAGAAATGGGTTGCATTTGAGAAAAGAACCTACGAAATGTATTACCCCATAAAATAAAGGGAGATTAAACTAGGTATATATGAAAGAGACTTATATATAGAATTAATAAGCAATTAATAACATCAAATATAGATATAAATTGAGTTAGAGAGTGAAAGGTCATAAACTAAAGAAAAAGGGTGGTTCAGAGAGATCCCTTACTATATGTATGAATCCATTCTAAACTTGAACTTAATGTAATATATAATCAAATTAGATTAATTATTTACTTAATCTAAAACATTTTAAATCTATATTTGATTTATTATAGTTTTATTATGTTTATTTATAATCATTTCAATGAGGTTTAATGTTTAATTTTGTTGTCCCAAGAGCGTATATTTGATGGTTCCAAGGTTAGATCACTTATGGATAAGTATTGATATTCTTATAAAATGAGAATAAAACTATATAAGTGAAATGAAATGGTATTAATTTACTACAAAAAATTTAAATAGTCCCAAATACATATATGTGTTCCGACATAGGGATGATTCTTTTAGTAAAAATGTTAGTGTTACACAGTTAGTTCATTTATGTGGTTTTACCGACCATCACGAAATGGTTTCATTTTATTTAATATCATGTCCATATATTCATTACAGAATTTGAAACAAAATATTATTTAATTTTAAACCATTATAAATTAATTTAAACCTTATATGAAGATGATAGTGTAAAACAAAAACTCATCATCCACGAAGGTAGTGAACCTGTGTATGATGGACAATGGTTTCATTTTTTAGAATAAAAGGTGATGAGAAAGTGGTGGATAGTTGATATTCCATTAGAAATATAAAATTAAATTATATAAATGATATTGGAGTTATTATTCTATGTTTTATGAGGTATTCAAGGAGAAGTTAGACAAAGAAATGAATTTAAAAGAGGTAAATTGAGAATATTACCTCTTAAATGTCACCTCCTTGAAATACTCCTTAGGGAACTTGGAATTGTCCTTTTGGTGAGACAAGAAGCACTAGAACGTGTGGTAGAGGTTTGTGAAGGTAAATGAATAAAAATTTGGAAATATCAAAGTATTATAAGGTGTGATGTGAAGGGGTAGCGAGTGGTGGTATTTGTAAGGGGAGGAGAGAGGTGTTTTTGAATATTATATTCATTAGTTTATTATTTTGGATGAAGACTATCAATAGTATTGATTATTATGAATATATATAGTAAATGGTTCATTTTAGTTCTAAATAATTATTTCTTACATCATATATGACTCAAAAATTCATATATTTATCTTATAATGTTAAATATCGTATTTTACCGTATTTCACTATTCACTAAAAAATCATCTGTTCTCAAAAAATACAAAAAATTCACTCAATTTTTTTTGATGTGTATGTTATTAAAATAGAATCTATTTTATGAAAATAATTTTTTAAATATGAGAAGTTTAATTTTTAAATAAAATATTCATTTATTTGAAAAATACTAATTTTAATATTATTGTCGATTTTGTAACCCTCTGAAAAATTACTTAAGGTCTACTAAAATTAAATTTTCATTATAATAAAACTTAATATTAATTTATAAATCCATTTTATGAAAATAATTTTTTTAAATCATTATATTTATTATCAAAGTGTAGTTAAAACATTTATGTTCTATAAAAATACAAATACTTAATTTATAATTTTTAAAACATTTATTTACTTATAACATGATATAAATATATCATATTTTCATTTTATAAGATACCTAAATATTATTTTACACTTATATAGGTGAGGATACTATTCTAAAAGTCATATTAATATTCTCAATAGTCATAATTCTATTCCAATGACCATCTTACTCTTCCAACAACTAGATTACTATTTCAATGGTCATATTTGTAAACGCCATATGAGTTCCCTACTTCCAATAAATACCTCATATTTCATCCATTACTTATTAAAATCTATTTATCCCGTATTTATATATTTTCATTTTAAAAAATCATATTGGATTTATAACATTCTTATTCATTTCTACAATTTTGTTTACGAGAGTGGTTATTTTAGTGGATCGAGTAGATTCAAATTTTCATGTTTTAGTTATCTTATTTTATATTTTTTGTCACATTGTAATAATTTAAATTCTTATATCCATTTTCATTATTTAAATATAATGTTCAAATTATTATAATAAAATGATGTTAGTTCTATCATCTAGTTGTTGTGCATTCTATAATATTATATTACTAAATATTAAATAATTATATAATCATAAGGAAAATTCCATTGATAAAATCCTGGGTCGTTACATTGAGCATGTTCAATATCAAATTTGAGAAACTTGATTCTTATTCATTGAACAAGTCAGATGATAATTTATCTTTAGTTTTATTCATATTCTTTGAAGTAGAAACTTTAAAAGTAGTAATTTTATTCTTTATGAACTTGTGACCATTAACTTCTACCTGCATCTCTACCTCATACATCGTAATTATGCCAACCAGGTCCTTTATTTTTAGATTATTTAAATGTATATTTTTTTGATGGTAGTAGATATCCCAATCCATTTTAAATGTAAAACTCTAATAACATTCAATGCTTGATATGATTTAAGAACATGAATTCCCAAGGTAGTAACATCAATGATAATTTTAGAGAGTATTCTATTCATTTGAGTTATGTTTTCACCATCTATTATTCTAATGGTGTCAAACTTAAGATTAAAAATGTTTTACCTTAGCTGTTCAAAATGTTCAGTTCTCTCATATGATAAAAATATGGTTTCCCACATTTTATTTGTAGTAAGTCATTGTGAAACTTCATTTGACTCATCTGAACCAAGACCACTAATAATAGAATTCATAACTCTCAAATTCAAATCATATTCTACTTTTTGAGCACCATAACATAATTTTGGTTCATGTATTTTGTTTTTTCATGGTTTAAAAGATTTTAAATAAACTTTAAAACCAATTATATTTAAATAAATAAACATCCCCAACATCTAGAATTTATAGTTCTCTCTATTGAAATATGAATCTCTTCCCATATACATTTCTTCTTTCATGTCAGCCATTATATTAACTTTAGAAATTTACCTTCAAAATTCAATTGGTAAAAGTTAATAACTTGAAATTTAATTTCTTTGATACCACTTATTCTCTCAGAGTAGTTTCAAAAATAACTTGGGGGGGGGGTGGAGGGGGTGAATTGAGTTCTTAAAATTTTTCACCAATATAATTAAATTTTTTGAAGAATAACATTATGACCTCTAGCATAACCATGAATAACAATATTAGTACACTTCAAGGATTCCTAGAGAAATTAAGAAAAAACAATGGTGATATCAAATGATTAGTAAGGGTTAAATATAATTGAAGCTATCATGAAGAAATAGGGAAAGGTATGTAACTGAAAAAACATGTCGTTTAATCAATAAACTGAGAATAAAATACACCCATAGATTTTGTCATAGTGAAAATATCATGGATAATAATAAATTATTTCTTAATGAAATATTTAATTATTGGACTCCATGTTTCATAGGCACATAATACCTTTACCCTCAAGACCTTTCCCAAGACAATTTAATCTTTATGGGTAAAAACCCATTTAATTTGGCCAACTTATTCATCTCATAAGACTACCGATGCATCAAGAAGATTCTCTATATATAGTCCCCACCCATTATTTCATGTTCAAAGCATTCATAATATATAAAATAATTGATTTAATTTATGAATCAATATTTCTTATAAAAAAATATCCATATTGAGTAAAATATACAAATTTAACATTATTTATCCAATTATTCAAATAACATTCAAAGTAACCACCATATGTGAAAATGATATAAAACTTAGGTAATAAACATATCCATGTTATAAGAATATAGATATTTAATATAAATGAAATTTTCAATAAATGATGATCATAAATAAATAAAATGGTAAGTATATACACCCTAAAAAAGAAGTTAGGTGCATAATATTAAAATATGCCTCAATAAAGTGAAATTGAGATGAATCCCCTTATAAAGATCATATCATCGAAGTGAACATTAATCAAGAAAATAGATTATGTGTATAAAATTTAAATACACATAAAACAAGTATAAATACAACATAGTATGATCAAAAGTCATTTAACACATAACATTATCTTGACATAATCAATGAAAAATAATTTTAACCTAATGAATGAAAATTGTGTTAAGAAATACCTTACCACTTGTAATTAGTTGAATGGTATGCCCCATAAAATAATAACATTTAAAAAAATTTAAATATCATGATAATAAATAAATTCATGATATATCATGTCAAAGGGGTTGTATATATACTATACAAAATAAATAAGTGGTGTATAAAGCATATGTCCTATAGAAATAAAAGTAAGATGTAAATTTATTACCACTTTGTAATCAGTCAAATAATATTCCCAATAAAAGTAAAAAATATAAAATGTAACATTTCATACATTTAATATAATTATAGTAATTATATTTTATATCAAAGGGAAGTATTACACCACACACAAGAAATAAGTGGCAAATAAGGCATATATCGCACATAAGTAAAAGTGAGACGAGAAACCCTTACCACATGCTTTCCTTTAGTGGTTCGTAGTTCAATATTCTGTATAGTGGTTTTAAACATTTCATTAACTCATATAATAACCATATTAATATTTATAATATCATATATGATCAATTTTTAACATTTTACCACCATTTTATTAATAATATTTTATTATTTTTTACTATTAGGGTGTTCATTTCTATGTTTTCTCATGCTTGTTTTTTCATGAAATTTCATGATTCTCTTGGATATGATATAGATCCATCATTTAAAGAATTAAATTAAACTTATAAATATAATAATTAATCATTTAATATAGTTTTAGAACCATTATTTAATATTTAACATGGGAAATGAATCACATCACATCATAGAGATGGTAGGCCATACATATGCACGAGCGATGATATAATTCCATTAATGAGTAAAAGGGTAATGAATTGAATGGTATATTATTATTTTTATAATCAATATCATTTAATAATTATCATATATATCCATTATTTCCATCATTATACCCATCCAAGTAAATTGGTGATGAAAAAAAATTACACCACAATGTGGAGACAGTAAGCCGTACGTATGCATGCACAGTGCTTTCGTTTTTCATAGGATGAATAAAAAGTGAAATATGGTTGTAACATAATCATAATAACATACCATAATATATAGGATACTATATTTATTACCTTATAATGGAAAAAAATACATGAATATGAAGTAGTAGAAGAACTATGCATGAAAGAGTTGGTAAAGATGATTACCACTTCTTCAGTGAACTTCCTTTAGATCTCCTTTAAAAATGAAGTTGGTCATAATATGGAAGGAATAAGGGATGAATAAATAATACCATAATAAATAATAATCATGGGTATTATACTAGTTGAATAACCTCATAGACTATAAATTACTTGTTTCATAATGAGTGAAATTCATAATGTCAGATATTCTGAAATATACCATCAAGTCCTTGTCCAAGACATCTAAAAATGATTAAGGCCTCAACCAAAACCATATATGAAAATGGGTAAGGCCTTGGCCAAGTCCATATCTATTTTGTCTCATGAGACCTACCAATGAATCGAGGGTATATAACAGTACCTTCCCATAACTTAATAACTCCAATTCATTCCTCTTATGAAATGGGATAAACATAAACAACATAAACATTCATATTGAAACTAACATATGAAATGTAAATAACTTTCCCAAAACACTAACCATTCAGAGTAATATGATGAATGGTTTCAAGATATCACATCCATAGTAAAACTAATCATAAAAAATCCAATAAAATATTGTAGATGATATCATAAACAATTATTCCCAATTATATATAAGAATCAACAAGAGTGTTGAAATAAATGAAAATACTCTTATAAAATCATCGAGTAATTCTTAAAATAAATAATATTTTACTTTGAAAAGAAGAGTTATTTTGGAAAAATATTTGTATAAAACCAGAAGTGAAATAATATAGTTTTTTCATAATAAAATGATTTATTTTAGAAAAATTATGGTAGATAAAAATATATTATAGAGTGTACTTGAACATAGGTAAAAATTCAAGAAGTTCCCTTGAAACGAGCTTGTATTTCGAAAAGGAATTTTGAAATATCCTTTTAAAGCATGTAAATACCCATAAAATAAAGAAGGATTATGGTTGGTACACATATATAGAACATCAACACATAATTTATGTGGATTAAATAAGAATAAATAAGATTTTCATTGAGGTAAGTAGAGGATAAGAGTAACCCGAATGAAAATGGAGGTTTGGGTAGAAAATCCTTACATTATGTACGAATGTATTATTCACTTGACCTTAATGTCCTAGATAATAAAATTAATTATATTAATTAACTAATAAATAAACTTATATATATATATATTTTATTCATTAAAGTTTTATTAATTTCATTTATGTTCTTATTGATAAGTTATAAAATTGAATTCCGTCGTTCTGGAGTGTTCGTTTCCATGATTTCATGATCGCTTCGCTTGATTATAAGAGTATGGAAGTTCATGTAAAAGGGGAATTGAAGTCCATAATTTAAGTTATATGTTATTAATGATAATAAATAAGGTTAAATTATCATATAATTAATTTGGATATTTTGGGTGAGGATGAATCATTAGATAAAACTTTAATGATAATCTCTTGGATTATTTTGAGCGGTTTAGCTCACAACGAGCTTGTTTTGATTTATTATTTCACATCATGTGTGTATGATGATTACAGAACATTAAATAAGATAAAATACATATATTATTATTTATTTAAACCATAAAAATGGTTTCATGACCATCCATGAATACGGTAATAGAATTTTAAAACCTGTTATCCTTGAATGCGATAAATTAACACATCTTAGATGGTGTTTTCATTTTTTGTATAAAATGAGGGGAAATGAGATATGATGATGAATTATTCCATTATAATAACAAAATTATAATATATATAAGGTAATGGAGTTATCAGAACTTTTTTATGAGGGGAGCTTAGGAAATAAAAATAAAATAAAGGAACTTGAAAGAAAAAGAGAAGTTCAGAAATCCCTTACAAAAATTCAGCAGCCTAACAATGTCATTTAAAAATTCATAAAATAAGTTGATGAGAGAAAAAATGGTCTCTAATATTTTTTACATAATATGGAAAGTAATGGGGATATGTAATGACATATCCCAATATAATCGAATGGAAATTAAAAAGGAATAACATAAAAGGAGTGCTTGAAAAAGAAAAGGGTGGTAGATTCCCTTACATTTTAGAGTAACTCCTAAACTTGAAGATTGGGACCTTGGGGGATTGAGTACACCATGGGAGGAATCTTAGGGAGGTTACAGAACCAGATCTTTGAGGATAATGAATTTTTAATGAAAGGAATAGAATAAATGGGTGGGTATTTATAGCTAAAGTGATAGAATTTTTTATTAATTTTGGAGGACACCTCAGGAGTGGTATATGAAAAGCCATGGGCTTTCCCATGGTATTTTACCATGATATTAGACACTTGGGACAACTAATATCATATTGTAATGTACACAAGTTGACTAGAATCTTATATTAATTATTACATCATTATGATGTCATTAAACATACTAAAAACTCAAAACTGTATTTTTAGTATTCATAAAAAACTAAAGTATTTTATAAAATTATCATAAATTCAGCATAACCTATTATTGACATTCTGAATTTAAAAATGAAATTTATTTTATCAAAACAATTCTATAAATATGAAAATTTTAACTTTAATCTATGAAAATAATTATTTTTTAAAAATAATAGCGGATATAAAATGCACAGTCAAATTTTCAACACTTAAAAAAAATTATTGTATCATTTGTAGTTAAATAAGAGTGTTTTGATAATATTATTTCATTATAATAAACATCAAAAAAACATTAGTTTGATATAATAATTTAAATATCTCTAAAATATACAATTTTTACCCAAAAAATCAATTTATAAAATTCCTCATATTTTTATTAATGTTTATTATAATGAAATAGTATTATCAAAACACTATTCTTTAACTACAAATGATAAAATAATTTTATATTTTTTACGTGTTTAAAATTTTACTATGCTATTTATATCCGTTATTATTTTTAATAAATAAGTATTTTCATAGATAAGTGATAAAATCTTCATATTTATTGAATTATTATGATAAAATAAATTCCATTTTTGAATTCAAAATCTCTATAATAGGTTACGCTGAATTTATGAGAATTTTATAAAATCTTTTAGTTTTTTGTGAATAATAAAAATATAGTTTTGAGTTTTCAGAATGTTTAATGACATCATAATGATGTAATAATTAATATAAAATTATGGATGACTTGTGTACATTAACATATGATATGAGGTTTCCCAAGTGGGAAATACCATGGGAAAATACCATGGGTAAGCCCATGGTTTTTCATATACCACTACTGAGGTGTCCTCTGAAATTAATAAAAAATCCCCTCACTTTAGATATAAATACCCACCCATTTATTTGATTCCTTTTATTCCAAATTCATCATTCTAGAATATCTATTAGTTTTACCACCCTATGAATTCAAAGGTTTCATCAAGCTCCCAAGGCCATAACCTTCAAGTTTTAGGAGTTACTCTACAAGGTAAGGGAATCTACCACCCTTCTCTTTTTCAAGCACACCTTTTATGTTATTCCTTTTTAATTTCCATTGGATTTTATTTGGATATGTCATTACATATCCTCCTTAATTTCAATATTATTTAAAAATTACGAGATAACTATTTTTCTCTTGTCAACATATTTTATGAATTTTTAAGTGACACCGTTAGGCTGCTGAATTTTCATAAGGGATTTCTCAACTTCTCTTTTTCTTTCAAGTTCATTTATTTTCTCTTTATCTCATAAACTCCACTCATACAAAAGGTATGATAACTATGGTAACTTAAATATACTGTATTTTTGTTATAATAATGGAATAATTCATCATAATATCCTCATTTTATACAAAAAATGAAAACACAGTCCGAGATGTGTTAATTTATTGCATTCAAGGATGACGAGTTTTAATTTTTTATTACCATATTCATGTATGGTCATGAAATTTTTTTTATGGTTGAACCATATCATAATATATTTATTTTTATCTTATTTATTGTTATGAAATCATCATACACACATGATGTGAAATAATAAATCAAAATAAGCTCGTTGTGAGTGAAACCGCTCAAAATAATCCAAGCGATTATCATTAAATTTTTATCTAATGATTCATCCTCACCCAAAATATCAAAATGAATTATATGGTCATTTAACCTTATTTATGATTATTAATAACATATAAATTCAATTATGTACTTCAATTACCATTTTATATGAACTTCCATACTCTTATAATCAAGCAAACCGACCATGAAATCAAGAAAAAAACACTCTAGAACAACATAATTCAATCTTATAAGTTATCAATAAGGACATAAATAAACTTAATAAAAATCTAATGAATAAAATATATGTAGATAATGTTATTAATTAGTTAATTTAAGGATTTAATTTGATTATCCAGGACATTAAGGTCAAGTGAATAATACATTCGGACATAAGGTAAGGATTTTCTACCCGAACCTCTATTTTCATTCGGGTTACTCTTACCCTCTACTTACCTCAATGAAATTATTATTTATTATTTACTCCTCATAAATCATGTTTTAATGTTCTATATATGTTTACCAACCAGAATCATTATTTATTTTTTGGGGAGTTACATGATTTTAAAGGATCTTTCAAAAATCCTTCCAGAAATACAAGCTCGTTTCAAGGGAACTTCTTGAATTCTTACCTATGTTCAAGTACAATATATAATTTTTTATCCACCATATTTTTTCTAAAATAAATAATTTTATTATGAAAAAACTATATTATTTCACTTCTGATTTTATACAAATATTTTTCCAAAAGAACTCTTCTTTTCAAAGTAAAAGAATATTTATTTCAAGAATTTCTCAATGATTTTATAAGAGTATTTTTATTTTTTTCAACAGTCCTTTTTTATTCTTATGTATAATTGGGAATAATATTTTATGATATCATATACTATATTTTATTGGATGTTTTATGATTATTTTGACTATGGATGTGCTATCTTGAAACCATTCACCATATTACTCTGAATGGTTAGTATTTTTGGAAAGTTATTTATATTTCATATGTTAGTTTCAGTATGAATGTATATGTTGTTTATGTTTATCCAATTTCATAAGAGGAATGCATTTTACTTAGCAAGTGATGGAAATATCCCACTATATCCCCTCGATGCATCAGTAGGTCTCATGAGAAAAAATAGATATGGTCTTGTTCAAGGATTTTCACATTTCTAAATATGGTTTTGGCTGAGGCCTTAATCATTTTAAGATGTCTTAGCCGAGGCCTTGATGGTATATTTCAGAATCTCTGGAATTATACATTTTACTCATTATGAAACAAGTAATTTATAGTCCATGAGGTTATTTGACTAGTAGAATACCCATGATTATGATTCATTATGGCATTATTTATTCATCCCTTATTCCTGCCATATTATGTCCAAGGTCATTTTTAAAGGCATGAGTTTTTAGTTATTCACCATGTATAATGTTTATGTTTATGATATCTTATGATTTATTTCTCACCCTTAATAATCATATAAGCTCACCCCTTTCTTGTGTTTTATTTTTATAGGATGTGAAGAAGTAAACTATGAATGACCTATAGGGGTAACCTTGGAGTTATGGATGTTTTCAAAGTAATTTCCATATTGTATTTAATTTCAAGTTATAATGTTGAACTTATGTATGTATCTAGTTTTACAAAACTACTAAACTAGTTCATTACTTCTGAATATGACTTTATTGTAATTATGAAAATGTTATAAATAATGCATCAGCTCTGGGAAACTGGAATATAGCTCCATTGGTCACCACAATCACCAAAGTATCAGAATCCCTATGTAATTTATTTCTTAGGGATGTGTACACACACTTGAAGGGTATATTGGAAGAAATTAGAATGAATCAGGGTATTGTAAAGTTCTATTTTTTATGACCAAAGTGCAATAAAATTGGACAAGAATCCTGTATTTCACTCCTAAATGAATAATATTCAACTCAAGTACCACTGCATTTGAAATATTATGGAAGATGTGATGTTGGATCTATATAAAGTTGAATGGAACTTAAATCAAATGAAAATAAAAACTAAAGTTATTTCTAAAAAAATTCTGAAGCATTGTTGAAATTAAGTGGTTATATAATAAATTGAATTTATAAGGATCTAAAAATATTGGAAGCTATGACATATTTAATGTGTAAGCTGAAGAATAGAGTTATAAAATGTGTACATGATAATTATAAGAATTAGTTTTGAATCATGAAAAATAATCTTATGTGGGAGATTTTTAGGCTTTTTATGAGAAACTATTTTTTTTGGATTAGCAATAGAGAAATTAGAAAGGTGCAACTTCTGACTCTTTTTTTCTCTATAATAAATAGAAGCATAAGTTCTTGGAAACATCATAAGTATGAATAATTATTGTAGCAACTTTAGTGGTTCAAGCTCTGGATGATGCTAATGTTGAGGCTAGCAGATAATATATTCCATAAGGTAGCATGAATAGATACTGATGCTGATGAGATTTAAATTAATTCCTTGAAGTCTCTAGAAAAAGGAATTGTTCATTGAGTGATCCAATTTCATTGATGATTGCTATTGAACAAATGGTTCAATGTCCAAAAAGATCAAATACATGAGGCATATGATCCGTGAAGTTCATTTTGTGGTTAAACTATAATTATTGGCTAGTAACAACTATATATATGGGTAAATGGGGTCATTTTTGTAAAAGTGTGTGATAAGATTGATTTAATCAAGCTAAGATTTCATTTTCTTATGATTTAAATGTAATATTCCATTGCAATATCTCTTTTTTACTCCTTAGTGAAGTTATTTTTCCCATGATCTAGGACTCTATCAGAACCATGATAATTCTTTTTATTCCTTAATTTTTATTTACTATCTATTACATTTAATGTTTTGTTTTTTAATGTCCATTGTGAGTATTTATTCAAAGTTTAAAACTCTATCAGGTTAGGGTGCATTGATTATTGATTATAGGGAAATTTTATGGTGGTGCTAGTTTTTTATAGACCTTCCAATGTTATCATCCCACATTTTAAGAGTTAGAGGTTGGTTCGTCAAGATAGTGGTGTATCTAGTATAATATCATGTGCCTTCCCAAAAGCTGCATGAGCTAAATTCCATGTTACCAGGGAGTTGTGATTTGGGTTTTGGTTTTTGATTTCACAATTAAGTTAATTCATTATAAAAGGTATATTTTTTTATTGATTTATTTCTAGTTTTTCTCTTGGAATAGGGTGGAAAGAGGCATGTGTTCATACATCATATTAAGAATATCAGTTCAAATGAAATATGCATGCTTGTGTGATATTGTGACACTGATTTTGGTAAAATAAAAAGATATAAGTTTCAATAATTTAAAGTTTACACAATAACTTATTTACCATTTAACCGAATAACTTATTTGTGTAATTATATGTAACCGAGACATTTGGTTATGTTTCCTAAAATATAGGTTATGATTTCTTAAAGTTTCAACCATAACTTATTTTTTATTTTCCAAAATAACTTATTAGTGAAATATTACTTAAAAAAACTAGATAGGTATGTTTTTCTTGATAAAAATCATCATGGGTAAATTTCACTATATGAGCGTGTATATGATCTTGATCCAAGAAGGGGTAGTCTAGTAAATGGATGTTGGCGAGGATTTATACCCTAGAGTGGGTAGTTGTATTGAGTATGAGTTTATTGATATATATATGTGTGCGATAACCCTAGAGTCAGTGTATTGACATGTGATTCACTGTGTGATATCTAAAATAGAAGTGTGAATGTTGCTCCATGGGTTGTGGCTATATGGGGAATAGTTATGGATTAGGTGGGAGATCATAGTGGTATTAAGATACAACTCAATATATTTTCATTTCAGTGTTAAAATTGAATAGTAGGAATCCTTCCAATTATTATTTAAGATTTTTTGAGATATACAAGGTTAACTCAAGAGAGGGGTTATCTTAGTCTTGTGAGTGCCTTACAATATGGGAAGAATGGGTAGACTCTTTATGCCTATGATTGGAACACATGAGGTGCTAACGAGTATGTGGTATAGGAATGGGGATTATTTATGTATTGTGAATGAGAAAGACTAAATAGTGTTAGGTTGTTATAGGTTTTAGATGCACTGAAGGCATGGTAGGAAATTTGGTTAGGCACATGAGCCCAGGAGCTGAAGTCTTCATTACATGAATCCACAAGTGTCCAATTTGTTGGTCATTTCATTTTTGATACCCATATGGTGTGGTTCTCTAAGATGCATCATAGGGTTTTAAGGTAGAGTTTTCCTTATCTCTTCCCCCCAAGGATCATTATGGCATAGTTCTTTGGGCTGTGTTGTAGATCCCTGTGGGTCTGGTTTTTTTCTTTATCAATTGGGGGACCATTACAATGTAATGTTTTGGCTATGCGGTAGCATAGTCATGAGTCTTTAAGATTAAGGGTTTGTTTGGGAGTAAAAGGTGAAGATATGGAGGTATTTTCACTATGATTTCCATAGAGAGGTTGGACCAGACTCATTTTGGTGTGTCCAATATTACTACATCATGGTTTTAGTGAAAAAACCCAACTATTATGGGATAAAGAGAGGTGTTTTATCATGGTTTAATTAAAAATATAGCATGTATAAATTTTAAATCTCACTCAAAATTATCTTATTTATTACCTATTACTATAAACCCTAAGTGACCAAAGGAACCCTTTCAGAGACTCTTGATCCCCTTCACTCGGATCTAGCCCCCAACCTCTAGAGATAATTTTGTGGGTGATCCAATCTAACTTCCCTTCTTCTCTTCTTGGTTCCCTCACTATTATTCCTTCATTATATACTATTTAATAATTATATTATTGAATTTATAAGGTCTATTATCACCATTTTCTAGTGTATTACTGATGGGTTGGCATTTTTAGAAATCATGGGTTCCTCACATGAGATGTGATTAGAGATCTATGTACAATTTTCCATTTTGGTTCCAATAATGTTGAATTATTCATATATAGGTATGGTATTTGTATATTATTCTCATTTTATATATTTATTTGGAAGAACCATACTTAATATTATTTGAGTAAATGGTGTAATAGACCTAATGAAGATAATTAATCTAGGAATTAATATTGGAAGAATCAGATTGGGTGTTGGGATCACATATGGTTTATTCTATGTTTGGTGGAAGCATCTTGATATTTTTTAGAGAGTGTGTAGTCTATTTTTTTTGATTTTTTTGTTCCTTATAATGATTTATATTCTTGAAATTGGTTAAAAAATGTGGAGCTGGTAAATATGGAGTGAATAATAAATTATTTTTATGAATTTAATTATTTTTCATCCCAAATATTTTCTAATAATGAAACTGTTTCTTGATGAATACCTATATTTTATTCTTATCTATTGATAAATCTTTTATTTCTATGATATTTTTGTTGAAGCCTTCTCATGATGAATTGGTTAATTCAAAATATCAATGTAAAAATGATAATTTCTGAAACTAAATTTTTTAGGGATGTTATGACCCAACTTGTTTGCTAAGATTATATGCCTTTATGTGATGTACTTAGTTACCCCTTGAGTTTATTGTTTTGGAAATATTATTTTCTACCTTATTTATTCTATAAGATGGTAGAAACCTTGCTGTGATTTGTATGTTAAACCTTACATGGTTGGGATATTAGGTGATGGATGGGATGGTTTTCCCTAGTCGTGGTAGTTGTTCAATGTGAATAGTGTAAGGATAGATGGAATAGGATGAGATCTAGTATTTCCTATTTTCAAATGGTTATTTTGGGATATTGATTGGTTTGTTGGTATGGGTTAATAGCTAGGATTGTTTTTTTTCTTGATGTTTTTTGATTAGTGGCTTAGTTTCTTGAAATATGATTATTGTGATTCCCAATTGCTTATTGTGATTTTCCTAATGTATTGTGAGTGTATATTCCTTATGGTAGCTAGAGTTGAGTCATAGAATACCTAAAACATATATAATGGTAAATAAATTATAAATTAACTTATCAGAACGAGTGTTGATGATTGTGATTATTCATTAACGGGAAACCATGGATTTGGTTGGAATAAATTCCCAAAGAGAATGACTTGAAATCTAGAATGGAAATATGAATTCTGAATGAAACTTGGATTTTGATGGTTAAATGAAATAGATAAATCAGAATTTATGAAAATATTTAATAAATTAAATATATATTTTTTAAAATTAATTTATGAATTTGGTTAATGGTGGACCTTGATGCTAATGTGCATATTTAAGTCTTAGATTTATAGACTACATTAGTGGTGATTGGGTTTCCATGTGGGATTATAGCTGTAGATTGAGTCTAATGCTACATAGTTTCCTATAGTGTAGTTTTTTTGTGATATATATATATATTACTTATGTTTTATTATTTTATGTGCTCCACCACATAAGTTGATAGGGAAACCAACACTCAAATGTTTTGGGTTTTAACTATTTTATTAAACATCTTGGTTGGTGAGGGAACAATTAAATGAATTCTCCATATTTTCTACTTTACCTTCAAATGTAACATGATGTGTAGGCATATCCAGGATGTGATGGCTTAAGGTATAGGACATGTGCTCACATAATCTATTATAGATCTCATTTTTACCACACATGTGTGCACAAGTTTTTTATATCACCCAAAGGGTGATATGCATGGGAGGGGGGTGTGAATCAGTGTGTATGGTTATTTTAAATCCCCTATTAAATTCCTATTCTTATTCAATAGTATTATATTAGGATACTAACCAATACCAAAATGAAATAGAAACAACACATTTTTTAATAAGGTTCCCCTTATTTAAATATGACTACATCCCCAATGTGACATGGTTATTATCCCATGCACACAAATCCCTTCTTATTATCAAAAGGAACTCAAGAAAGGGTATGGACTTAAACTCATTACAATGTTCAGTATCAACCAGTTATAATATCATATTAATCATAAGATGATAATTATATTTTGATAATGATTACCAATAAAGATTCAAGCCTCCACACAGACTCCATAGATGATGATCTTATTCCTATTCGTCTTTCTTTGATATAGTATATCTTCAAAGGTAGTGAAGTATTGATTTCAAATATCTTGAAATCTTAACACATTTCCTCCTTCTTTTATACCTCATTTTTATTCACCTAATATCATGTGAATTTTATTTCTATAATAGTTTTGGAAAATTACTTAATTCTTGGTGGAATGAGTCATCTCATTCAAACTTGTTAAAAACTAATTCAAGGGAACCATACAAATATCCTTAAGAATTGGATTAATTCGATTATATGTGATAATATATTTATATATTACCCATAAAATGATCAAAAAATTCTAATTGATTGTAATTCTATGTTTTTATGGAATACACAACACCATTAAATTTCCCACGACATGAAGTTACTTGTGTTGGGTCTTAGACAACTTGCACCATTAAAGGCATCTTAAAACAATCCCCAAAAATAGAATAAGTCATGATTTTTTCCATTTCATTATCCAACCTTTAACTCTCATGTGAGACATCATGATTCCAACCATGATATGTACCGTGACATAAATGAATCATAATTTCACATAGGTGGAAATTTTTCATGGAATTATTACTACCGTGGAATGGTTTTCACTATTATAATTCTTATAATCCATATTCTCACATTATTTATATGTGTAGAAATTAATATGGGTTCCCTAGTAGAATTCATACATGGATCATAAATGTTTTATGGGATATTTGAAGTTGTACACCCAGTGAAAATATCATACGTAGAAAATAGAAAGTTTTACTCCACTTCATTTTATAAATTATAGAACAATAAAATGTATTAAAAACTATAAAAGTCATAAATGAAATAGACTATCCTATCCCTAGATAGAAATATCTTGTACAACTTCACCAAATATCATATGCATAGAATAAAATTCCAGACTCCACTCAACTGAATTCAGTATCTCTTTTATTAATATTAAGGCCTTTAAATCACCTCAGAATAATTATTAAATCATTAAGTAATCATCCAAATATTTTTTTCTTTCCTTTATATAAATTATATATTCAAACATTATTTAGATTTACTTTCTCTCATTCTTTAATTTCTCCACTTGATGATTTTTTTAGAATAAATCTTCAAGATCCTCTTCAGTTAGATTTCTTTAGTACTTATACAAAACTATTGTAAATAGTGTTCCACTATAATTATATTTATATCACATTAATATAACCAGAAAAAACCATCATAAATAAACTATTATTGAAAAAAACTTCAACATGATCCTCTAGTGTGTTTAACTATCTCCCCCTTTGAATTTATTATCAATACTACTCATTCCTCTCCCCCTTATCGAAAATTAAACCAAAGTGGACAAATAGATAGGTGCCCATAAAAAAACAACAAGGAAATGAGTCATGAATTAATTAAATCTAAGTCTATGTGTGATAGATCTGTGTAGAAAACAAGAGTGACTAAAACAAACATCAATGTTTTCCTTAAAGCATCTCATCTCAAAATTTCCAAAACTGCATACCTATATAAGAGAATAAACATTAAATTTATTTTCCAATACTTTCTTGCAAAAATAAATAGAAAAATTAAAATAAAAAACATACAAAAAGAAAAAATTTCTCCCTTAAAAATAACATCTCCATAAAAATGGTTTAATCATGAAAGAATAGAGGATAAAACTCATGAATTTTCTTACCTTAATGAAATGGAGTTTCTTGTAATCCCAACTATAACCTTATATTCTAAAATTACTCAGTTTTTAGGGGTTTTATAATAATATCAACCAAAAATTCCTTAGAAGAAACTAAGTTTAGATTTAAGATACCCTCAGGTACCTTATATTTGAAAAAATGATAATTTATGTTAATATTATTTAACTTAGAATACTACACACATTTTTTGATAGATTAATTTCACTCTAATTTTCACAGTCTGTAACTAGAGTATGATCAACTTCAATATTCAAGTCCAATACCTATGTTTTTGTAAGGACCCAACCCTAGTTGCCCAGATCCAGTGCCTTATTTTATTACATTGGCATATAAACAAGGAATATTCATACCGAATGACCGAGTAGCTTAGTAAATTTGTAAAAAAGATACATACATAAGTTAAACATTACAACTTTAAATGAAATACAACATATGAGTTTTATTGGGAACATAAAAAACAATAAGTTTATTATTATATGTCACTCATAAACTTCTTCATGTCCTGAAAAAATGAAACATAAGAAAGGGGTGAGATCAAATACTTATTAAGGGTAAGAAATATAGTGGATGATATCATAAACATAAAAATTAGGCATGGTGAATAACTAAAAACACATGCCTTTAAAAACAAACTTGAACACATTATGATAGGAATAAGAGTTGAATAAATAATTCCATAATAAAACATAATTATCGGTATTCTAATAGTCGAATAACCACATGAACTATCAATAATATTTTCATAATGAGGGAATGTATAATGCGGGACATCATAACTATACCTTCAAGGCCTTGTGCCAAGACCATAAATATCCATTTTGTCAAGGCCTTGTGCCAAGACCATAGTTTGTCTCATGAGACCTACCGATGCACTGGGGGGCTATAGTGGGAACCACCTGAAACTTACTAAGTCCAATTAATTCCTCATATTAATGGCGATAAGCATAAACAACATATACATTCATATTGATACTAATATATGAAATGTAAATAATTTTCCTTTAATATTAAGAATAAACACTAACCATTCAGAGTAAATTGGTGAATGGTTTTAAGATAGCACATTCACCATCAAAATAATAATAAACCATTAAATTAAATATGGTAGAGGATATAATAAAATATTAATCCCAATAATATATAGAATTCGACAAGATCATTGAATTAGATGAAGATACTCTTATAAAATCATCGAGTAATTCTTGAGATAAATACACTTTCACTTTGAAAAGAAGAGTTATTTTAGAAAAATATTTGTATAAAACTATAAGTTAAGTAAGATAGTATTTTCATAATAAAATGAGTGATTTTATAAAGGTAATGGTTTACAAAAACAGATTATACAGTGCCCTTGAAAATAGGTAAGAATTTGAGAAATTCCTTTAAATCGGGCTTGTATTTAGGAAAGAATTTTTGAAAGGTCCTTTTAAAACATATAACTAACCATAAATGAAAGTATTATTATGGTTGGTATATATATACAGAACATTATCATAGAATATATGAGGAGTAAATATGAATAAATAATAATTTAATTGAGGTAAGTAGTGAATAAGAGTAACCTGAATGAAAATGGAGGTTCGGGTAGACAACCCTTACCTTATGTCTGAAGGTGTTCCTCAATTGATCTTAATGATTTGAATAATAAAATTTAGGTTCATAAATTAATTATTCTAGAGCCTCCTATACATTTAATTGATTTAATATAATATTATTAGGTTCATTCATGGCATTTTTATGGATTAAGAGATTCAATTTCATTGTTTGGGAGTGTTTTCTTCCTTGGTTTTCATTATTGGTTTACTTATATTTATGTATGGATAAACATGTATAATGAGAATGGTGGTCTAGAATAAAAGTTGTTTATTATTAGTGAACAAAAATAATATTACATGCTCATAAAATTAATTTGTTTATTGGGAGTGAAGATGAATCATTATATAAAACTTTAATGAAAATTGTTTGGGTTAATTAGCGGTTCTTGATCACACCAACATCATTTTGATTTATAAATTAATATCATGTGTAAAAAAGGATTACATAAATTTAAATAAGTTATAATACATATATTATATTCTGTTTCAACCATCATAATGGTTTCATGATCACAATTAAATATAGTAATAAAAATTGAAAACCCGTCGTCCTTGAATGTGATAAATTAACACATCTTAGATAGTGTTTTTATTTCTAGTATAAAAGAAGGGTAAAGGAGAGATTATGAAGAATTATTTATTTATAATACCAAAATTATAGTACATATAAGGTAATTGAGTAATCAAAACATTTGTATGAAAGGAGGTGAGGAAAGAAAAAGAAAATAAAGTAACTTGAAATAAAAAAAATGAAAAGAGGAATTTACCTCTCGAAGTAATATTCCTTGATAGACTCTTTAGGGGAGAGGTTTTGGTCTTTTTATGATAACAAGGGATTATAGAATCATGGGAGAATCTTGGGAGGATATTTGGTTAGAATTTAGAAAAGTCACAAGGCTTTAGAGGAGTGAAGAGAAGAGGGAGTGAGGGGGGTTTTATAGTGGAGGAGAGGAGGGTTTTCCCATTATTTTACTCATTATTTTATTATTTCCCCAAAGACAACCAATAGTATTGATTTTTTTGACCAATAATAGTAATATGTGCATGTGAGTTTTAACCAAGAAGTATTAAATCATCCTTACATCACCTATGACTCAATAAATTATGTATTTAGTATTTAATATAAATCATCATATTTTACTATTCACCTAAAATTGAAGTAGTTTAGAAAAATCCCAAAAATTCACCCCAACCATTTTTCAACATATATAATTTAAAAATGAAATCCATTTTTTGAAAATAATTTTCTACATATTTTTAATTTAATATTTAAATAAAATCATAATTTATTCGAAAAAACAACATTAAAACTATAAATCATTTTATAAAACCTTGAAAAATTAACCAAGGTCCCATAAAATTATCTTATAACCATAATAAAATAAAATAAAAAATTATGATTACATTTTATGAAAATAAATTTCTATTTTAAATTATTAAATTAATCATAAAATTATAATTAAAATATTTATGACATACAAAAATACCAATACTTATACTATGATCATTTCTTCACTTATAAGATGTCTAAATTGTATTTATACATTCATGGGTGAAGTATCTATTTATGTCTGATTTACTATTCATTACTATTAATAAGGATATATTACTATTCATAAGGGTATGTTAATATTCATAAGGATACATTACTATTCATCAAAAACTAAGTTGATTCTATGAGACTCTAAATATCTTATTGAACGCAACTGTGTATGTCAGTTTTTCAAAATTAAAAACGCAGAGGTTGAAAAATTATATTTAATGGATTGGTTATAACAAAGTGGTGTTTTTATAGACTTAGTGTTTCATGAATTAAATATTAAATTTATTTATAAACCTTAGGGCGTTACATTATCCCCCCTTACAAAAATTTAATCCTCAAAATTACCAGAATGTTACCTCACAAAAATATTTGGGTAGTTCATCACAAGCTCCTCAGGATCCCATATTGCCTCTTTCATTTTATGATTTTTCCAAAGTATATTTACCAGTCGAGTCATCCGATTACTTAACACCTGTTCTTTAGTTTTCATAATTTGGGTAGGATCTTCATAGTAAGATAGGTCAGGTTTAAATTCTATACCTTCAGAAGTGAGGACATGCATTGGGTCTGGCATGTACTTTCTCAACAATGAGACATGGAACAAATTGTGTACTTTAGAAAGGATAGGTGGCATATCCAAACGATATGTAACAACTCCAATTATCTCTATAATTTTAAAAGTTCCTATATACCTAGGGCTCAGTTTCCCTTTCTTCCCAAATCTTATAACACCCTTCCATGGACATACTTTTAAGAAAACATGATCTCCCACTTGAAATTCCAAATCCTTACTTCGATTATGAGCATAAGTTTTTTGTCTTCTTTGAGATGCTTTGATATGTCCTTGAATAGTCTTTATTTTAATTGTTTTTTCCTCCACAAGATCTGGGCCCACTAGCTTCCTTTCAACAACTTCATCCCAACATGTTGGTGTACAACATCTCTTTCCATACAATGCTTCATATGGTTCCATTTGAATACTGTAATGGAAACTATTATTGTAGGAAAACTCCACCAAGGGTAAATACTAATCCCACATACCTTGAAAGTCAAGCGAGCATGATCTCAACATGTCTTCTAAATTTTGGATCATCCTTTCTGATTTCTCATCAATTTGAGGATGATAAGCAGTACTCAAAAGAAGCTTAGTATCCAAATATTTCTAAAGAATTTTCTATAATTTTGATGTAAATCGAGGATTTCTATCAGAAACTATTGAAATGGGTGATCTATGAAGTCTTACAAATTCATTAATATAGAGTTGTGCAAGCCACTCTAGTGGAAAATCCTCCCTTATAGTGAGGAAATGTGCATATTTTGTAAGTCGGTCCACAATTACCCATATTGCATCATTATTTCTGGGAGTTTTAGGTAATCTAGTGAAAAAATCCTTGGTGATGTCATCCCATTTCCATGTAGGAATATGTAGAGGTTGCATGAATCCTCTAGGTTGTTGTTGTTTGGCCTTCACTTATTGATAGACTAAATGACCTGATACATAATCAAGAATTTCCCACTTCATGTTGTCCCTCCAGAAATGTTCCTTAAAATATCTATACATTTTAGTGCTATCAGGGTGTATAGATAAATTTTAGCTATGGGAATCATCCAATAACTCCCTTTTTAGCTCGAGTATAGAGGGAACACATAGACTCTTCCCAAATTTCAGAATTCCATCTTCACATACAAAGTTATCCAACTTCCCATATTTCACAACATTAATTTTCTTTTGAAGGTTATCATCATCAGGATAAGAGACTTTAATCCTTTATAATAAATATGTTTGGGAAAAAAATTGAAAAAGTAATGATGTTTCACCTTCTTTGATAATTACCATGTTTATCCTTATTAGACCATAAACACAGGATCTCTTTCAATCCTCATTTTGTTTAAAAATACATGATCCTTTCTACTCAATGTATCAATTACCTTATTTTTCTTTCCTTGGTGGTAGTGCATGGAAAAATCATAATACTTGAGTAGTTTGAGCCATCACCATTTCCTCATGTTGAGTTCTTTCTGTGAGAAGATATACTTCAGACTCTTGTGATTTGTATATATCTCACATCTTTCACCATAGAGATAATGTCTCCATATTTTTAGATCAAATATCACATAAGCTAACTCAATATCATGAGTAGGATGGTTTTGTTCATGATTTTTTAACTGCCTTGATGCATAAGTAATAACAATATCATTCTGCATAAGGACACAACCAAGACCTTTCTTTGATGCATCACTATAGATCACAAACCCATCATTCCCTAATGGTAGAGTTAGGATCATATCATTCACTAATATCCTCTTCAATTCTTCGAAACAGTCCTCACATTATTTTATCCATACTAACTTAACCCCTTTATGTGTAATATTGGTCATTGCGTTGGATAAATGAGAAGAGTTCTGAAAAAAACACTGATAATAACCTCATAAACCAATAAAACTACGTACCTCAGTTATGTTCATTGGAGTATGCCATTCTTGAACAACCTTTGTCTTTACATGATCAATAGATATTTCATTCTTAGAGATAATGTGGCCAATAAAGAAAACTGACTGAAGCCAAAATTCACACTTACTAAACTTCATATATAATTTATTTCTTCTAAGAGTCTTTAGAATAGCGTGCAAGTGATCTTCATTATCTTCATATCTTTTGGAGTATAACAAGATATCATCAATAAATACCACTACAAATTCATCAATATATTACTTGAAAACTCTATTCATTAGATACATGAAAACATAGGGTGGATTATTCAGTCCAAAAGACATTACTATAAACTCGTAATGCCCATATCTAGTTCAAAACACTGTCTTTAGAATGTCTTCCATCCTTAATAGAAACTGATGATATCCAGATCAAAGGTCAATATTCAAAAAATATTGGGTTTTATGAATTTGTTCAAATAAATAATCAATTAGAGGTAGGGGATACCTTTTCTTTATTGTTATATCATTGATCTCCCTGTACTCAATGTACAACCTCATAGATCCATCTTTCTTCTTAACAAAAAGAATAGGGGCTCCCCATAGAGAAATACTGGGGCGGTTGAATCCTTTATCACTAAATTACTCTAGTTGTTTCTTTAATTCTACTAACTCCACAGTGGACATTCTATATGGGGTCTTTGATATGGGCCTTGAATCAGGAATTAAGTCAATGGAAAACTCAATTTGCTGCTCTAGAGGATGTCTAGGTAAATCTTCTAAAAATACATCAACATATTATTTCACAATAAGTACATCCTCTATTTGAACATTCTTTTCCTCATCCATAGTTATTGAATTCCCTTTCTCCCCAATAATTGAATTCAGTAGATTTACTAGGGGTGGATTCAGATAAGAATCAGTTGGTGAGGTTTCTACTCTAAAGATAAGGGATTCCACACCATTCTCAAAAATCATGACTTCCCTCTTCTTGTAATAGATCTTTTCATCATAAAGTGAAATCCAACTCATACCAAGGATTATATCAAATTAAATCATGGGTATAATGATAATATTAGAAACTAAATCATGTTTATGTGTCATGAGGGGGACTAATCGGCACATATTTTTTGTAATGATACATCCCCTAGGAGTTCTGAATGAAAACTCCTTTATTAAATCAAATTGAACATGTATATTTTTTTTGTAAAATTGAGAAGATATAAAATAATTTGATGATACAAAATCATATAAAGCACTAGTTAAGTTCGAGGAAACGATTAAAGTACCTAACACCACATCATTAGAAACTTCAACCTCAACAGTTGTGACTACATAAGCTTGGCGTTTCTCTCTTATCCTTTTTTTGGGAATGTTTCCCTAACAATTAGGACATTCATGTGCATAATGTCCCATATATTTACAAATATAGCATTGAACACTGGTTGTTTCTTTCTTCCCCTTAAAATCACGAGATTGGTGTCCTTTTTCTCTGCACTTGTAACAGACTCCCATTCCATTTAGGCAAGTTCCAAGGTGTTTCTTCCCACAATTACGGCAGGTTGGAAGGTCAACTCTTCCCTTATTCCCCATTTAATTATTTATTTTTCTAGAGTTTTTAGCAACTGTCTTATTTTCTTGCCTTCCTTTAAAGTCACAAGACTTAGAAAATTCTTTTCCTGTCTTGATAGTTCATGAGACTATATCTTCATATGATGAGAAATTCTATGAGACTAGTTCCCTTCAGAAGAATGGTTTTAAACCATCAAAGAATAAATCAATATTTCTTCTTGTATTACGTACGTAGTTGGAAGCATGCCTTGATAACATTTTGAAGTTAGCTTCATACTTTGCAACACTCTCATCCTCTTTTTTCTTCAGATTCAGAAACTGCCTTTCCATATCTGCTTGCTGTTCATGAGGAAAGTATTTTTCTAGGAAAATTTCCTTAAAATCCCGCCATTCCATATCTACTATTTCTTCCTTATCCTTTGTGTTTTGGATTAATGACCACCACTAATCCACATCTCCTGATATATGATAAACTTCCATGACAACATTCTCTCTTTCATTACATCCCAAAATGAGAAATATCTTCTCTAGGGAACTTATCCACTACTCAGCTACAAATGGGTTTGTATTACCATTTAATGATGGAGGTTATTATTTCATAAAATGGTCTAACATAGCTCCTCCACATTGTGGATATGGATGCTCCATATGGGTAAGTTTATTGTTCATAACCTAAGTCAACTATCCCAGTATAGATATAAGTTGTTTAACACCAGTAGAAACTCCAGAGCCAACATCATTGTCTTGCATAAGAGGGAAATCCCTACATGGGATACGTGTGTTCATGCGGTTTCAATTTCTTCCACTAGGATCCATTTCTAGATAACTACATACACTATATTAGGTTATGAATCATAATGTATAATCTCAACTTAGAAAAATACTTAGCATAAATTGAAATCCTATTCATGGCTAATCACATAATCACAAACATGGTTTCTTTGAGAATAAATTTACATTGAAATCCTTCATAATGGCTTGTAAAGAAAATGTGAATTATCCTAATAATATCCCTTGGGAGTGTCAAACCGGGTGCATAGTAAGGCCCATTGTCATGCACTAAGATACCCTGGGTTAAGCCTGAAACTCCTTGTCAGAGTTTTCACTCCTAGGTAAATTTGTGTTAGAACGACATCCATTTGTGATATATAGATAGGGATGAATTTTCTAGAAATATCCACATAATCTATTCCTTACCAAAACACCAGGAGTTTTTTTATGTTTAACCTCAAAAACTATCTTAGGGGGTTTTTCCTTAATCTACGTTTTCTAAATCTGGTTTCCAAGTTTTTTACTAAACTTCTTTTGATACCAACTGTAAGGACCTGACCCCAGTTTCCTGGAGCTGGTGCCTTATTTTATTAAATTTCCATATAAACAAGGAATATGAATCCTGAAGGACTGAGTATCTTAGTATATTTTGAAACAAGATACATACATAAGTTCAATATTACAACTTGAAATGAAATACAACATATGAGTTTTATTGGGAACATCCACAACTATAAGTTTATCCTTGAAGGTCACTCATAATAAACTTCTTCATGTCCTGAGAAAATGAAACATTGAAAAGGGGTGAGCTCAAATGCTCAGTAAGGGTAATCAATACACCGGATGATATCATAAACATAAACATTAGGCATGGTGAATAACTAAAAACACGTGCCTTTAAAAATAAACTTGAATACATTATGGTAGGAATAAGAGATGAATAGATAATTACATAATAAAACATAATAATGAGTATTCTACTAGTTGAATAATAACATGAACTATCAATACTATTTTCATAACAAGGTAACACATAATTCAGGACATCATAACCATTCAAGGCCTTGTGCCAAGACCATAAATATCCATTTTGTTAAGGCCTCATGCCAAGACCATAGTTTTTCTCATGAGACCTACCGATGCACTAAGGGGATATAGAGTTCCCCACCCAACACTTACTAATTATAATGAATTCCTCATATGAATGGGGATAAAAATAAACAACATATACATTCATATTGAAACTAATATATGAAATGTAAATAACTTTCCCCGAACATTAAGCATAAACATCAACCATTCAGAGTAAATTGGTGAATAGTTTTAAGATAGAACATCCATAGTCAAACTAATAATAAACCATTAAATAAAATATGGTAGAGGATATCATAAAATATTAATCCCAATAATACATAAAAATCAATAATAGTGTTGAATTAGATGAAGATACTCTTATAAAATCATCGAGTAATTCTTGAGATAAATACTCTTTCACTTTGAAAAGAAGAGTTCTTTTGGAAAAATATTTGTATAAAACCAGAAGTGAAGTAAGATAGTATTTTTATAATAAAACAAGTGATTTTATAAAGGTAGTGGTTTCTAAAAACAGATTATATAGTGCCCTTGAAAATAGGTAAGAATTTGAGAAATTCCCTTGAACCGGGCTAGTATTTTGGGAAGAATTTTTGAAAGATCCTTTTAAAACATATAACTCCCCATAAATGAAAGTATGATTCTTGTTGGTACACATATATAGAACATTATCACACAATATATTAGGCGTAAATATGAATAAATTATAATTTAATTGAGGTAATTATAGAATAAGAGTAACCCGAATGAAAATGGAGGTTCGGGTAGAAAACCCTCACCTTAAGTCTGAAGGTGTTCCTCACTTGATATTAATGACCTAAATAATCAAATTTAGGTTCATAAATTAATGATTCTAGAACCTCCTATACATTTAATATATTTATTATAACCTTATTAGGTTCATTTATGGCCTTTTTATGGGTTAAGAGATTCAATTTTATTGTTTTGGAGTGTTTTCTTCCTTGGTTTTCATGATTGGTTTAGTTATATTCATGTATGGATAAACATGTAGAATGAGAATGGTTGTACCGAATATATGTTGTATGTTATTATTTAACAACCATAATATTACATGGTCATAAAATTTATTTGGTTATTGGGAGTGAAGACGAATCATTATATAAAACTTTAATGACAATTGTTTGGGTTAATTGGCGGTTCTTGATCACAACGAACTCATTTTGATTTATAAATTAATATCATGTGTAAAAAAGGATTCCAGAACCTTAAATAAGTTATAATACATATATTATAGTCTAGTTAAACCATCAAAATGGTTTCATGACCAGAATTGAATATGGTAATAGAAATTGAAAACCAGTCGTCCTTGAATGTGATAAATTAACACATATCGGATGGTGTTTTCATTTCTAGTATAAAAGAAGGGGAAAGGAGAGATGATGAATAATTATTCCTTTATCATAAAAAAATTCCAGTACATGTAAGTTACTAGATTAATCACAACATTTTTATTAAATTAGGTGAAAAAAGAAAAATAAAAGAAAGGAACTTGAAATAAAAGAAATGAAAAGAGGAATTTACCTCTTGAAGTAATATTCCTTGAGAGATTCTTTAGGGGAGAGGTTTTGGTCTTTTTATGAGAACAGGGGCTTCTAGACATAGGGGAAGATATTGGGAGGAGATTTGGGTAGAATTTAGACAAGGAAAAAGGCTTGAGAGGAGTGAAGAGAAGAGAGAGTGAGGGGGAATTTTTAAAGTGGATGAGGGGAAGGTTTTCCCATTGTTTTACTCATTATATTATTATTTTGCCAAAGAAAACCAATAGTATTGATTATTGTGACCAAGAATAGTAATATGTGCATGTGAGTTAGAACCAATTGGTCTTACATCACCCTTATATAACCCATGACTCAATAAATCATGTATTTAGTATTTATTGTAAATTATCACATTTTACTATTCACCTAAAAGTGAAGTATTTTAGAAAAATCCTAAAAATTCACCCCAACCATTTTTCAATGTGTAGAATTAAAAAACGGAATCCATTTTTTAAAAATCATTTTCTAAATATTTTTAATTTAATTTTTAAATAAAATCATAATTTATTTGAAAAAACAACATTAAAACTATAACTCATTTTATAACACCTTGAAAAATTAATCAAGGTCCCATAAAATTATCTTATAAACATAAGATAATAAAATTAAAATTTATGATTACATTTTATGAAAATACATTTTCATTTTAAATTATTAAATTAATCATAAAATTTTAATTAAAATATTTATGACATACAAAAATACCAATACTTGTACTATGATCGTTTCTTCACTTATAAGATGTCTAAATTTTATTTATACATTCATGGGTGAAGTATCTATTTTTTTTTATGATTTACTATTCATTAATATTCATAAGGGTATGTTACTATTCATAATGGCATGTTACTATTCATCAAAAATTAAGTTGATTCTATTAGACTCTAAATATCTTACTAAATGCAACCGTGTATATCGGTTTTTCAAAATTAAAAACACAAAGGTGGAAAAATTATGTTTACTGGCTCAGTTATAACAAAGTGGTGTTTTATATAGACTTAGTGTTTCATGAATTAAATATTAAATTTATTTATAAACCTTGGGGTGTTAAAATTTTTATTTACATCATTTTTGTAGCTTCCTGTAATGTAGACACATACTAATACTCAGTTGAACTTAAGGTTTCTAATATATATTCTTTGAATTACTTGACATAAAAATTCCACCAATGAGAAATACTCCACTACATGTGGATTTTCTATCATCTATATATCCATCCCAGATTTCATCAGTATAATGCTTTAGATCTAGATCTTCATCATTCTTGTATACCAACCCACAATTGAGTGTTTTTGAGATGTATCTCATGATTCTATTTTCTTCCAAATGATGTGATTCCTTAGAATTAGATTGGAATATGGCACAAAGAGTGACACTGTACACAATATCTGGTCTGGTGTCTATAAAATACATAATATTTCCAATCAAGCTTCTGAACTTCTTCTCATGCACTATTTTTTCATTCATCATTTTTACTTTTTTTTATGTCCACTCGAACTGGTGTGGACACACCTTTGGATTCTTTCATGTCAAATTTATTTAAGATCTCTCTACCAAACTTTTCTTATAAAATAAATATGTATTTAGCTACATGGATAACCAATAAACCTAAGAATAATTTCATTTATCCAAGCATTGGGATATCAAATATTTCATTCATATGACTTGAGATCTACTTAGCTAAGATTTATTCATTTTTTTTATTTTTTTTCATTACCATACACAATCACAAAGAAATTTATGGTGTTAGTATTCTTCATAAAAAAATTTCTACCCACTTTCCCTTTCTTAAAATTCATTCTATTCAAATATTCATATAGTTTGAAATACCAATACCTTGGAGCTTGTTTTAATCTATAAAGTTCTTTTTTAGCTTACATAATTTTTTACCATTAGAATCAAGAACAATGCTCACAGGATATTCCAAGCACAATTCCACATTAATATTGACATTCATAAAAGATGATTTAATATCCATTTAAAATATTTTGAATATTTTTTTGAGATTATATGGAAATAAATATTCCTATGGACTCATTTTTTTCATAGGAGAAATGTTTTCATCAAAATAAACCCCTTCATTTTGTGAGTATCTCTCACATACCAACCTAGATTTATTTCTATCCACTTAACCATTTTTATAAATTTCATTTTTTATAACCCATTTTTCTATAGTCAAATTCTTCTTAGTAGGTAATGGAACAAGTTATCAAGTTTCATTATTTTCCATATGGTCTAGTTCTTATTCTATGTCTTAATACTTCCTCAACTATTTGAGGATCATCCTTTGACATTTGACAAGTATAAATAGTTATCATGATTATCCTTCTTATTTGTAAACTTTTATTTTGATCTCCAATAATATTCTCAACATAAAAATGTTTTATCAGGCTTAAATTTTCTCCTTTAATATTTTTTTCTTTATCTTCATTATCGAAGAATGTAAAGTCTTCATATTTAGTCTAAATCTATATATTTTTTACATTTTCTTCTATAGGTTCAAAACTAAAAACATAATCCTCATCATCTATAATGACAATATTCCTAATTCATTATTCATTTTCAAGAACTACTACATCAACAATTTCAAAGATCCTTTTATAATTATTATTACGTTGCCTGTAAAAACATCCATTTGGTGTAAAACCTATGAAAATTACATCTTCAACCTTTTCATCAAACTTTCCTCTACTTCTGTAATTTTTCTTGATTATAAATGTACTTACAGGAACAATGAAATGTTTAAAATTTGTATTATTTTTAAACCACATATCATAGGGATTAATTTCTAATTTTAGTCTCATGAGACATCTATTTTGAAATATTCTAGTAGTTGTGATAGACTTTAACTAGTAATACTTGAGTTTTCATTCTCTACCGGCATTGTTCAATCCATATCAATTAGAATCCCATTATTCCTTTTATCCACTCTATTTTTTTGAAGAGTATATAAAGAACTAAATTCACATATGATTCCATGTTTGTTAGGATATCGAGTGAACTATTTTTTGGAATAGTTATTTCCATTTTATGATCTCAATATCTTTAAGTACAAGACCATTTTCTTCTATGAATTTATTTTAAAACTATAGAATCTATACAAGGAATCTAATTTGTGTGACATGAAAATTATTCATGTCATCATTATGAAATCATATATGAAAGTGAAGAAATATCTTTCTCCATTTGTTGAATTCTTATTAATAGGACCACACACATCAGAGTGAATCAGTTCTAGAGGTTTTGAAGTTTGAATTTCATCTTCCTTATGAGTTTTATTAACCATTTTCCCTTTTGAAAGTATTAAAAATAGGGATTTTATCCTCTTAAAAATGGGTAAATTTATCATATATTCTTCTTTGATAAACTTCTTTATATTCCTTTATCCATGGTGACTATGTCTTCTGTGCCATAAATTATTCTTTCCTTATTGACTTGAGTAAAAACCAATGCTTACTTCCTCAAATTGAAACAAATTTATCAGGGTTCTAAAACCCCTTGTTAAAACAAACCAAACTTTTATTATTTCAATTATAAATCCATTTTCCCTAAATATCACCTCATTTATCGAATCATATATTTATGATACACACAAAAAATTATGCTCTAATCCATCAGTAAACAATAAAATGTCTAGGATGATTTGATCATTTATAATATTTTCTATCCCAATACCCTTTATCTTTAGAGATATTTCATTAAAAAATATAATATCTCCACATTCATACTTCTTAAAATTTATTAGGTTGTTCAGATAACCTGTCATGTGAGATAAAAAACCACCATCCATGATCCAAGTATTTCTATATTTGAATTATTTAAATGAAACTTCAGCTATATTTTCCTATTATTTTATTTGAATTTAATTTTTTTATATTTACAAACCTATAAATCATATTCAATTATTATAGTATAAAACAAATACATACATATGAAGCATGGCCTTATCAATCACACCTTCTACATACCTCTTGAATGATTCTAAAACTATTTATCATTTCAATTTTCATTTAGGATATTGATGCTTATTTTGGGTTCTCATCCATGGTTTCTATATATACCTTGATTTATACACCCTTATCAACATAGGTAAATTTATATTGTACCTAAAATTGTAGGACTTACATCTAAACAAACCAAAACACTAGTAGTATCTCAAAAACCATTTGTTTTGATAAAAATTCTATAACTGGATGGGTGACTATATTGATTTTTCCACCCTTAAATGTATAGAACCCCAAAATCCTTTTTTAAGATTATTCCTTTAACATTTTTGACTGATGTAGATTCATTCCATGATTTTTTGTTACCAAATATGATCACATTTGACATTTTTTTCATAATTCTCAACTATTCTATATTGTAGTATGTCATTTAATTCTTTAGTATAACTAATTTTCTTTTGAAATAGAACATATATTTACTATCCCATTTCATTTCTTATGTCTTTTTAGAACAACTAACTGTTAAAAGCTTCTTAGAACATTCACCCTTTTCTTTAATAGCCTTATTCCTATTATATTTATTTTACATTTCCTACTTCCCAATTTCAGATACCATCTTTTCATTTTATCAGCTACCTTATCCTTATGGATAATGGTAGAAGTCATAACTTCAATGATTTTTCCATTTTTAGAAATATCAATCTTCAAGTTATTTATTTATTTACAAGGATATATTTTTCACAATGTAGTTAGCTTTGTTTGTTTAAACCTCATTTTAGCTAAGTGTTTTCTTCTCTTGAACTTATTATTTATTTTAAACACATTTTTATTTCCATTTTCATAGTATATTTTTTTACAATATCACCTTCCTCTAAAACATACTCACAATTTTATTGTGAATCATTTTATTATTAATTTAATTCTTATTCCTCTTGTGCCATGAGCACTCTTTGAGAGACATATTCGGGCTCTTCCTCTTCTTCACCACATTCTTTACCATTAGATACACATTCTTAAACTAGTAGAATATTTCTTATGAAAGATCTATGTTAAATATTCTTATTTACCTTTGACCAAACTTTTTAAAAATATATCCTATTGGTATTATTATTAGAAGCTGCTTACTCCTTATTTTCTATTCTAATTTTATGGGAAAATTGGAAGATAAATGGAAAAAATTTCTATAATTAAAACATTTGAAATGAAGTTAACCTTTATACTCACCTCTCCTATGTGTTAAAATTATTAACATAAGTGAGAAGTTTTAACAAACTCTTCCATGACTTCTTTACTATCTATGTATCCCTACTCCTCTTCTATATTTATAACATTAAATTCTTTGAAGGAAATTTATTTTTCTTGATTCCATCCATTTTTATGTACAAATACTATTCTCATTTCATAGTAAATGAGAATAATATAGATTACATCAATAGTAAAATCATCAATATCTCTATTTTCTAGAGATGATAACTTGGAATTAAATTTATATGAAAGGATTCTCATTAAATTTTTCACCACAGTAAAAACTTGAATAGTTTCTTAAAACCCTATAATAGTGGTGAAAATCAGATTTATCCTGGAAAAGAAATCATCAATAGTTTTATCCTCCTATATTCTAACATATTAAAAATAATTTCAACTATTTAATAGTTTTTCTTATTTCACCTTTTTGTTTCCTTCATAAATGTTATGAATCCTTTTCTAAATAGAATTACTAGTTCTACCACCCATAACCTTTTTCATCACTTTTCTAATAAAGAGGTTAATAATTCATTTTTTTAATTTCCATAATTTTTATATAGTGACCAAAGCTGAACATAAAAAAACATTACATTGCTTATATGGTTAAATTGATACATCTCATAAATAGTTTTAAAACCTAAGGACTAATAGGTTTCGTGTAAAAAAGATCAGTTATGTAAAAATATTAGTCAATAATACTTGTAAACATTACTTCATAATTTCACTATACTATACCTTCTTCTAGACATATCATAAGCTATTCTCATCCTCATAACCTGGGGAATGGAAACATAAGTAAGGGTTGAGATCAAATGATCAGTAAGTAAAACATTTAAATAAAGAATAAGGGTTATATCATAAGCATATGTGAAAAAATTGATAAGGAGAGAAATATCTGATATAAATATCATAGGAGCATAAGACCACTGTAAGTTCATTAAAGAGGAATAACAATCATATCATATCTTTGAATAATATTAAAATAATCTTGAATCATTGAAACATGAAAAGTATTTCTAATAGCCTATAAAAATAGAACAAATGTAATCATATGAAAATAAAACCACTTAATTGATTAGGAATCAAAACCTAATTCCCATATCACAGTGGGATTGAGATAATAACTTATTTACCCTCTTTAGACTTGGGATACAACCAATGTACCTCTTTATCCTTAGGAAATAATATGTGTACCTATTTAAGCTTAAGTTATAACCTGTTTACATATTTAGGCTTTTGAAATAACTCATATACCCATTTAAGCTTTTAAAACAACCTATTCACCTCTATAGGATAGTGATACAATCGATGCACCTGTTTATACTTAGGAAATAACCCATGCAACTCTTAAGGCTTTTCCAACAACCCATGTACCTATTTAGGATTGGGATACAACCCGTGTACCTATTTATGCTTATACTACAACCCATACACCTATTTTAGCTCCTGAGATATTAAACATTAACCAATGGATTTGAGGGTGATATAGGACCCTACCCATAATCATCCATATATATGAGTTCCAATTAAAATTAGATAATTCATCTTATCATAAATAACCCATTAAAATATAATGGGTTTCCAAAATTTTCCAAATAGAATCACATAAAAAACATGATCATTAGATATAAAAAACACAATCTCACTAAAGGAGTATTTAATAAGAGAACATATAGGTTTATTTATGTACAATTACTCTATTAGAGAAGAATCATTTGAAAATGGAAGTGAAATGATAAAAAATATTTTTCTTAAAAAGAGTTTCTTAACATCATCTTAAAAAGTCATTATTTTTCAAGTTGCTTTCCAAAAACCATATATTTTTTCAAAAAAAATTCCAAAAAGGAGACTTTTATTAGAAATAAAACCTATGTGGAAATGTGAAGACATAGGTAAGAATATAATATCATGGTAAGGAAAAACCCTCTAAATATTTTAAAATACTTTTATTGAAAAACACATTGTTTAAAGTAAAATGGAACCTTTGTTTTAACTAGAATAAAGGTGGAAAAAGGTTCATTGGATATAAACACAATTTGAGTTTCCACTATAGAAAATTGAACATCGGTGGGATGTAAAAAACATGCTTATGGAATAAAAATACATTTAAATAGATGGGAACCATTTTTAACAAAATTACATGTTTTTATGAAATAATAGATCTATCAATGAAGAATACTTCGGTGTGAAACATGAATTAACAGAAATGAATATGGGAATAAAACATAACATCATCATATGGTAAGATAATTCAATATTAAAATGTTATAATTAAAGTGGAGTGATTATTACTCAAGAAAAAAATTAGATTCAAGACAAACCCTTACAAATTGAGGAACACTTAAATAAAATCCTCATGACTGAGAGATATTAAAATTAAACCTCAATTATGATGAATAAAAGGTGATTCATGATATAATATATCAAATTAGATGTATATACACCACATAAATAGAATTATGTTTATAAAAGAAAACACGCCTCAAAGAGAGGAATTTGAGATGAAAACCATTATAATTAGTAATTTTTGAATCAAATGTATTTAGAATCTTGAAAATCATATGGTTATGTAAATCCAATGAATTAAATCAAATAATATTATAAAATAAATTATTTGAAAGTATATACACTATAGAATAATAACTTTCTTTATAACATTAAAACATGTGTAAATAAAGATAAATTGATATGTAAATCCCTTAAAATTTTTTTATCTTTAAAATACAAGACCCATGAAAGGTAGAACATGAGATGGATTTTTAAATCAATTAGATTACATAAAAATTATGATATAAAGAAGTCCATGTAAAATATATACACAAAAAATATGAAATAATTTGTGAATATAATTTATATCTCAATGAAGAAAAATTGAGATTCAAAAATCCTTACATTCTTTCGGATTCATTTTGCTCATGTGCTTATCATTATTGGAATCTTGATTTTTCTCTTTGAAAAAACATTGGAAATGAAGGAATTAAGAAAAATAAAGGTGAAAAGAATCTTACAAACATGGTATAGGATTCTAGGATGAAAAAGTGGCATATTTTCAAGGGTAAATTCTAAGGAAAGGTGAGTCTTGAAGTGGTGGGGATGTTACACTTTTATAAGTGAACATTAGTGTAACTTTAAGAGTAACCCATACATTTTAAAAAATGTAAGTTACTATTAAAATTTCAATGGAAAAAATGGAAAAAATAGGAGGGGAAATTGAGTGTGGGTTGAATATCACCTCAACCACTCATTCACGAGACAACCTTGAGAGTTTCAGGGCCTTTTCTTTTTAAATTTTACCATAATTTACTTTTACCTTGGTAATTAATTTTAAACCTTAGTGAATATTTTTTAGAAAAAAATTAAGATAGAAACTTTTACCTAATTTTATCATTTTTATTGAAAAATTTAAATCATTTTATCAAATAAAAATTTTAAAGGCGTGAAAAATTAATTTTAAAATAAACACACTTAATCCCCTAAAAATAATTTTTAAGAAAAATGTATTTTTAAGATTAAAATTCATATGTATTAAATAGTTGTTAAAATTATAAATTCCCATTACATAAATTAGTTTATTATAAAACAAATTAAATTTATAGGGTTTTCATGGAAATCCAAAATTGAATATCTCAATAAAAATACTAGATTTAAAGAAAATATCGAAAACAATTTTTATTAAACTAACATTTTTAATTTAGTTCTAAAAATGTTGTACAATAGTTTTCTAAGTTCAAATAATTTTTTAAAATTCATAATTTTATTCCTTAATTTAATATTTTATCACTAATATGGGTTTTAAATCTTATAGGTCATAATGATACAATCATACAAATTATAAGTTTCATAAAAACCACATTTTTTGACTAAAAACCAACCTTTTCAGAAAAAGATAAAAAATCTATACTAAGTTAATTTTGATTTTATAAATTAAAAAATGAATTTAATTTTATCTACTTTAGATTATAAATTTTATAACTATTTTTTTAAAATTAAAATAAAAAATATAAAGAAAAATACTTTTATTGAAAAAAATGACAGTTTTAAACATTAATTATTCTTAATATCATTTCATATAAATTTATAATTTAAAATATGTTAATATATTAGTTTATATATAATAAAATTTTAAAAGTTTTCATTTTAATATATTGGAAAAAAATACAATACCTAAAAAAATATTTCTTTGAAAAAAAGAAATATTACTTTTATTCTAAACACACTTTAACAAATACCATTAAAATTAATTATTTATAATCTAAAATTTAATTCAAATAATCTATTGATTTTAAAATATTTATTTTAATTTTATATATACTTCATATAATATTTTAATAATAATAATATTAATATTTATACTCATTTCACGTACACATATATATATTTTTAATATTTTAATATCATATTTTATTTCATTTTTAATTTTATATTTACTAATTAACAATACATGACTTCAATATACCTATTAAATATATGACCAATGACCATATATGCAATGAAAATATTTTTAATGACCAAATTTTCAACAACCATATATCATTTATATATATATATTTATTTACTAAATCATTCATTCATACCACTCTCACTTCATAATGCATAGTTCTTATTTCATATTACAAATATCGCATAATGATTTATACTTACATATAGATCTTCCTAATTATAGGTTTTGTTATATTAATGGTAATTTTTAAAGGTAATGATGGTCCAAGGGATTTTCTAGTTCCAAATATATTATTATTTTCAATTTATTTCCTCCTTTTAATTTTTTTAGTTTTAATGGATGTAATAATTCATGGTGTGTAATACATAGTTTCATGTACTTTTTTGTAACATTTTACTATAAATGAATAAATTCTTGTTCGTTAAATACCTATATTTTATAAATTTTTACATAACATATTTAAATTATTTTGAACAAATAGAAAAAATAGTTTGGAATTATAAATATATAGTTTATGGAAAGAATATGCTTCCTAAAAACATGGGGCATTACATTCCCTCCTTAAATAAATTTCATCCCTGAAATTTTAATTATCACATAATAAAATGAATATCTAATGGAATCTAAATTATATAGAGGAATTACGATATAATTTCTTGAGAGATATCAACATTATAAACTCAAGAAACATATCTCTTTCTTTAGAATAGGATTATCCCTAATATTGAGTTTCTATCACACTATTTGGGCTAAGTGCCTAAAGTTATTTGGTATCAAGACCCGCTTTATATAATCTATTTCTATAGGGTTTTTATTATTATCCTTTTACTGATAGAATATCATAGGATAATATGAAATGTTTTTCCCTTACTTTAGAAATTTTTTACTCTATGTGGTGGGAACTAATCCATCACTAAAATCACATTAAATTTATCTAAATGATAGATAATAAGATTTATATAGGGAATATTCCTATAAAAATTAACATGGAATAAAATAATCACACCAATAGAATATTTTTTTTGATAACAAAATCATTAGGGTGGTGATTTTATGATCTTAGAAAACTTCTTGGATATACTAGAGTTCCTAGAATCAAATTATATCAAGACATATACAACTCTGGATTGATGGGTACATGTACCTTAAATATTATGGTCCACTTTAGGAGTAATTATTACATAGGAATTCAATTTTCCTCTTGGTCTAGGAGGTTAGTGATGCTCATCGTCTTGTTTAGTACTTGGATTGAGGATTTGACTTGGATAATGCCCAAGATCCCCACACACAAGGCATTTAATTATTAATGGTACCTTAGGATTAAATATATTTATTTCAATCATGTTAACCAAACTCTTTATTTTTACATGACAGTTTAATGCTGGATAATCTCTTTTACCATAGATAAAATCTTCTAGTTCCTTTGATACATTCCCTTGGGCGTCTCTTCCCACATTTTTGACATAAAGGAAATTGAATATTCTTTACTTCATCATATGTATCACTCGATATTTAATGAGAATACATCCCTATCATATTTAGTGAGTTTGGGTATTTGACCAGGTTCAAATTATTAATCATATTTCATGATAGTTGGTTTGAAATAATCATAATGTTTTCCACTCTAGCTCCCATTTAGATGGGTTGTTCAATGAGGTAATATCCACACTGTCCCTCGCACTCATGATTACTTATATTTCTAACCATTACTAAAACCAAAAGGGTTGACATGAGTGATTAAAAATTAAAAATATGGGAGAATCATCATAAACATAAAGTAATTCAACCATAAAAATTCTTGTTCTTTTACATTATCACATTAGACTATAATTCCTTTAGTTCAACCTATATCAATCTTATCTTGACCTAGGTTACTTTAAGTTTGGTTATCTTATACTTCTCAACCTAATCCCGCAAATTAACTAGGGAATAAATCCTTCATATAGGTTAGTAAATATAATATGATCAAATGAATAATATCTATTGGAAGTGTCTAACTAGGAGTGTAGTCTTAGTCCCACTCATCATGTATCAGAGTGATAATTGAGTTAATGCTCAACCAAACCTTTTTAGGGTGATTACACCTAGGTGAATCTATGACACAACCCCATACACTTTTCAGTATCCATACAAGGATGTGTTTCTAATAAAACAACTTACTCAATACTTTACTAATATTCTAGGACATCATCCTATATTTAAACTCATCTCAAGGGTTTTCACTAAGCTTATATAACCTTAATACCAAATATGACTAAAATAATCTCTAAAACAATTAAACCCTCCTTTGATACCAACTATTGTGGCCCAAACTAAACATACATAAAAATTACATTGATTCCATGGTTAAATTAATACATCTCACAAATAGTATCAATACATGAGGACTGATAATTTTAGTGTCTTGGTGATCAACTATGTAAACATATTATTTAACAATAATCATAAAAATTACTTCATAATATCACTATAATAGCCCTACTTCTAAAAATCTCATATGATAATATCATCCTCATAATTTGGGGAATGGAAAGATAATAAAGATGTGAGAAAAACACTTAGTAAGGGAAACATTTCAATAAAGCATAAGGGTTAGATCATAAGAATGATAGAAAACATGGATAAGGAGAGAAATATCTTATAAAATGATCATAGAATAATAAAAACATGAAAAGGACATCAAATAGGAATAACAATCATATCATAACTTTGAAATATTTAACAACAATATTGAATCATGGAAACATGAAAAGTGTTTGGAATATCCTGAAAAAATGACAAAAACATAAGCATATGAAAATAATATCACTTAGTAGAGTAGGAATTAAAACCTGAATCCCATATCATAAGGGGGTTGGGCTAATAACTAGTGTAACATATTTAGGTATGGGATACAACCCATTTACCTCTTTAGTCTTAGGAAACAACCCGTGTACCTCTTAGGCTTGGGCTACTACCTATGTACCTATTTAGGCTTGGGTGAAAACTTGTGTACCTATTTAAGATTGGGAAACAACTTGTGTAATTATTTAGGCTTGGGATATAACATGTGTACCTATTTAGGCCTAGTAAATAACTCGTTTACCTCTGTAGTCTTGGGATACAACCTGTGTACCTCTTTAGGATCAGGATACAACTTGTGTACCACTTTTGTCTTGGGCCACAACCCGTGTACCGCATTGAGATCATGAGATATTAAACATTAACTAATGAATTGGAGAGAAATATATAACCCCACCCATAATACTCCATACACATAAGTTCCACTTAGAATTAAATCATTCATCTTATCATAAATAACCCATGAAAGGATAATGGGTTTCAAAGCTTTTACAAATGGAATCATATAAAAAACATGATCATTAGATACCAAAAAACATAATCACACAAAATAAGTATTTAATAAGAACTCATATAGATTTATTTATCAATCATTACTCCATTGGAGAATAATCCTTTGAAAATGGAAGAGACACTATAAAAAAATGTCTTATACCAACAAAACTTTATTGACAAATAATATATCTATTGGTAAAAATGAGTATTTACATATGTTTTATTGGTATTTATTTTAAATACCAAAACTTATTTTTACCAACAAATATATCTATTATTATTTATTATTTAATACCAATATATCATTTACCAACAGTTGAATCTATTACTTTATCATACTAATACGAACATTTTTTTACTAACACATGAATTTGTTATTAATAACGACTATTACCAATAAATATTTTATCATTAATAAAAAATGTTACAATAAACCATTCAATAACAAAAAAATATTTTATCAATAACTAATTAATAGAAACATAGTATATATATATATTATTATTTTTACCACCAAAGTAATTTTTTATTTACTTGGGTTTTATTAAAGACATATCATAATTGATTTTAATTTTCTACTTTCTCAAAATATTATATATTTTTATATTTTTCAATATTTTGTATTCAATTTTCTCTAAATATTAATAGTTTTAAATTTTTAAATATTATTTATTTAATAAACGTTTAAATAATTTTATAAAAAAACAGTACCGTAATTGGACACTATTCCTCATAGCTATTTCCACTCATGTACCTGTCCTATGTTCGACCTCACCTCTCGCCACCCTGACTCACATCCCACCCTACCCTACTCCAGCCTCACCTCCCATTTTCCTACCTTGCATTTTATTACCCGTATCTTGTCTTAAATCCCACTACCTCCTCGGTTCTCTCTTCACTCATGTTCGGTGACATTCTTCTTCTTCTTATGAAACTATACAGGTTCAATCTTGTATAGTTATTTCAGTGTTGTTTAGATTTCTTTTGGTGTAATCTATTTAGGGTATCTTCCCCATCATTTTTAATTAACCCTCAGCTAGATTTTATCTTCCATATCTCTTTTTGGCTTTGTGGTATGTCGATTTAAGCTACAACCAGTTTTGATTTCCCTATTTCATATCCTATTTCAGTGGTAAGATCTCAAATAAGGTCTTTATTAAGGGTGGATTTGGTTATCAACTCCGGCGACCCCATTAGTTCTTAAAGGCGGTCCTCTTAGCCACATGTAGTGTTGGTATATCCATGTTTATCCTTGTTAAACTAAAATGATTGAATCTGATGTCATTTTTTTTATTTTGTAGGTACTTCAATGAGAAAAATCAGCTTGAGTGAAATTTAAAAAGAGAAGGGTGGATAGTTCATCATTTTCTAGAGGATAAAACCCTATCATTGTAGGGAAGTACTTTATTCAATTGATTTTAATTTGAATCAAACATACCATTCATTTTATTTCCTATTGGAACCCCCTTTTTTATGATGAATGTGTGTTGGTGCCTAATATTTTAATTCAAATAATCACTGAACTAAGTTTATACAACTTTGTTATTAAAAAACTACTTGGATTATTGTAAAACATGTTGGGTATTGAGTCTAAAGGAATGTTGGTGTTGTTTTTACATGTATTTTTCATGGGTTGTTTTTTGAAAATCAGATTGAATATTCATTGGTTAAAATCATGTACACTGAAATACCTACCTGTATACTTTTAGAGAACTATTAAAAGATAATTTAATGTGATATATATGGTAAAGAGAATTTATTTCCTGACGAATCCATGTTTGTTGGATATACTCATGAGCTGCAATTATAACATGAAATACTATCCTTAGATTCTTTTCTCAATTGTTGATGTATTTGGACTTTATAGATCATTTTTTGATAAATTCTATGCTAAAATGATTGAAAAATTTGTTAAAATTTGTCTCTAGAACGATGATTATGGTTTTTTGAATTAGGAGAAGATTCAAAAATTACTGTTTCTTATCCTCAAACTTTATGCTCATGGTTTTAGTAATCTCGATGATGAAATTAATTATTTCAATCATATTTTACTTGTAGGTGTTAAATAGACCAACCGAGTTTAACTTTAGGAAATGGAAATGAAGATGATACTCTTGTATTTAATTCAATGGAAGGAAAACTACCTAGTGATTTGATGAAAGCTGAAATTTTCAGGAGAGTAATCTATTCTTATTGTTTTCATGCAGTTTTTAGTGCTTATACGGTTAAAATACATGCTGTTTTTATCACTCTTTTTTCATTCTGGTTAACTTAGTTAAGTGTATGTTGGAAATTTATAGATGGTCTAGTTGGTGAAGTCATGATTATCATGCTGGTTTGTTTGTATGCTTTGCTTATTGGTTTTTTCCTTTATGTGTGTTGAGATAATAGTTTTAATGATTTAATTTATAGTCAATTTTTGTTGATGGTTGTGCTAAAATATGCTTGTTGACTCATTTATCCAAACTTCTGGTATTCTAGTTATGTTTTGTCTTAAGGGATACTTCACAAGATTTTGATTTTATTTTAGTGTTCTTTTGATATTAAACCGAATCAAGATGGTGTTCTCTCTAAATATACCTTTATAAGAACTTAATGTTTAACCTTTTTCATTAAAATAATGTTTTTTGAACCTTCAAACTTTAGCACCGTGGGTTCACCTGGTGTCACAACTTCAATTATAATTTCTATTGGAGCATATTTGTCTCTTATAATGGTTGTCAGAGCTCATATTGTAGTTAAGATTCCTCACTATTAGAAAAATGACTTATAACCACGGATCTATAGCCACATTTATAAAGGTTTGTGGCTATAAGTTAATTTATATCCACAATTCAAATAAAACCCATAACATTAGGTTCTATTAATTAGTTTCCTCAAATCTCTGCAGCCCCCTCTCCCCACACGACCCTTCTTCCCTGATGGTGCCCTCTATTCTCTCCCCGATCCTCCTCCCCCAACGGTTCCCACACGACCCTTCTTCCCCGACGATACCCACACGACCCTTCTTCCTCCCCCAATGATACTCATGCGACCCTTCTTCCCTGACAACCCTTCTTCCCCGACGACCCTTTTTCCCTGATGGTTCGACGCTTCCACCGAATGCGGGACATTTCACCTCCCCCTGCCGACGCTGCTTCTAGGTGGCCCCCACCTCCTCTTCGGCACGCCTTCGACACGGAAACCCCCTCCCAGTGATGATCCTCCTTGATTATAACTATTTTATAAATAACTTTCATAGATGTTGATCATCTTAGGGTCTCATGTAGTAGGAGTATGGTTAATAGCGATTGTTTTGGGTTTTATAGGCTTGGAAGATGATGGAAAACATTTCCTAAGGGTTAAATCCACTTGAGGTTGGTTAAATACATGGAATACTATATAAGATTAGTGAAATTAGGTGACTGGATTAACTATAGAACAATAGAGGCACGCGAACAGTTTCATTGGAGTCTCATAATTACTTAAGATTAGTGATCTACATAGGTGATTATTTATAGTTATTGTAATCTTCATGTATCATATAGAAAAATAAAAAAGAAGCATTGTTCTCCCATGTACATGGGATGCAATGTCTGGAAAAAAAATTTCCTTGTGATTCCATTACATTCATTAATTTCACGTTAAATTCTTACTGCGATTGAGTGAATATATCCATCTGTTTTGACTCAGTTTGATGAATTAATGTGAGGATTTCTTCTTAAGTGTCAATACAATAAATGGTGGGAGTTTTTATTTTGGGGATTTGGTTCTACCTATGAAATTTCTAGTGATTTAATATTCAATGATTAGAATATTTGTTTATGATTTCTTAGTAAGTGTTATTATATATTTTTTTCATATAAATCCTTTCAGTTTAGAAGGTAAAAACTTAGGTGCAATTCCCAAATGTCATGATTTTATATTTTGATTCAGATATTCTTGACCTCGGGCACACCTCTTCTTATTTCAACGGCTTTAGACTGTAAGTGAGGTCTTAAAACATTAATTGGGGAGAATATTCAATATTATCTAAGTAAAAACACATAAAAAATAAATAAACACATCCAAAAAAATCATTAATATCACAGTATTCATAATAAATCTATAAAAATTCCATATAAAATGGGATAAAACATAAAACCAAACAACAAAACTAATCACATGAAGGAATAATCACATATTTCAAATTTAAAAAGGAATAAAAATAAATAATTATATCTAAATCCATGGTCTTGTCTCATCCCATCCCATTCTCCAATCGACCAAAACAATCCCTATCCATTGCACATCCTCTGATAAACCTCAAATGTAACAAAATGTCTACATTCAAACTGAGGTTCTTGTGTAAGGTGTAAATGTATTAATTTTTAGGGTCTCACTATTAACCTCTAATATACACTAAAATATTAATGTGTATGGATGAGGAAAAAAATTAATGTAAATAAACATTATCACTAGATCATAATTCTTTAACCCAACAATCACAACATTCAACATATTTCATGCACTAGTTGAAATTCAATTTGATACCTAGAAAACCATTATGTTTGAACATACCTACATTAGTTCCATTATATTATCTTATCACCATGTTCCATATACACCATATAATTAATAAAAAAAATGGTTATTATATTTTTGAATACCTGAACAATATCCAATGATTCAGGGTAGAACCTTATGTCTAGGATTTGGTCTCATCTAACCACTTGAGGATATACCACATCACTCAAGGGGGATTATCCAAAAATACAATCCCTCAAAGTATCTAGAATCCACTATCTCACTCAAGACATTCTCATATTCCTTCCTTGTCACGACCCGTCCTCAGGGCCCGTGCCGTGACTACCCCAAACCCGCCTTCCATAGGCCAGGGGATGGCGACTAGCACCAAGGCGTAAATCTCGATAACTGGGAAGACATTGCCTTTATAAAAGTAACAAAACAACACAGAGTACAAGAGGAAGTAAAATACTAAGTACAAAGAGAAGTGCTGAAAGGTAAATGGGCCAGAATACAAACCCAAATGAAAGTACAACTACAACTGAACAAAGTACAACAGGAAAAAAATACAACAGCTGGAAGAACGGAAGCGACTCCTGGGTCGTCCTCATCGGATCCTACCTGAAGGGTAGGTACAGATGGCTCAGCTCCTGGATCGTCCACCACGGATCCTACCTGAAGGGTAGGTACAGATAGCCTCCTCAACGCTCTCGCCCGTCAACCTCCTCCGAGTGTCATCTCGCCGTGAAGTCCACCTCCGGATACTGACTCGTCGTGTAGTCCACCTCCGGGTACTGAATCGTCGAGTAGTCCACCTCCGGGTACCGTCCAGTCCTCGAACACTCGGCCTCCGTCAGCACTGCCCGTCGTCTGCAACCAACACAACGAGGTGCGGGAAAATCCCGTGCAGGGGTGAGTATAACAATACTCAGTAGGGACCCCGAGACCCTTAAGGTCTCACTAAATCCAACAAGGATAACCACAAAGAAGATCTCAACAGATAACCTCTACTTAGGTATATTCCCATACATATACCTAAGTTATCAAGTAACCCATCTCATTCATGAGGAAACACAAGGATTATGAAATCAACGGATAACCACTACCTAGGTATATGCCCATACATATACCTAAGTTATTAAGTAACCCATCTCAATCATGAGGAAACACAAAGATCATTTACTCAGCTCAAACCAGGATTTTCATTATCGAAACCGTAACTGCTGAAGAGCCCCGTCTCTGGAGTGTACAATGGTCCTGTCACGACTCTGAGGTACTGCTCACTAACCTAAGACTGCTGAGGTACTCCTCCTGTCAAGTACTGCGGGTCTGCGGCCAACTACCGGGCACTCTGTCCGCTGAGGGTCTGTCGGCAAATACCGGGCGCTCCCCCTAATAGCCTATATAGGTACTCCTCCTGTCAAGTACCGCAGGTCTGCGGCCAACTACCGGGCGCTCCGTCCGTCGTGGGTCTGTCGCCAAATACCGGCCGCTCCGTCCACTGGGCTAGTCGACTCACTCCAAGTCGAGTCGGTCAAGCAGTCGTCAGGTCTCAGCCGGCTACACGGTCTCCGTACTCCGTACGCTCGTCTCCGGGAGGGTCCGCTCCACGAGCTACAGGTCGATACTCCAAGTATCACAAAGTCCCACGAAGAAGTATCTCAAAGGACCGCCTCGTCATAGGGGTCTCAACGCAACAGACGACGCGTCAATCGGACGCCCGGTCTGTGAGTTGTTAGCCTTTTCGTCCCAGGGGCCTGGTTGGTTTTGTGTGCGAACCAATCCGGCCGTAACTAAACTATACCCCGAACACTCATAGGGTATACTCATAGGGACCGTTTCCCAACGTGATCACCAATGCCGCTGAGTGCAATATACGAAAACGACCGTCTCGATCCAAGGATCGCGTTTCCGCTGACGGCGCGTCAATAGGAGGTCTACAGCTCAAGATATGGGCATTTAACCGAAAGTGGTCCGAAAATGGGGGTCTGGGCCCGGGCCGACCCGGCCCGACCCCCCCTGGGTCGGCCCGAACCGGGTCGACCTGACCTGGGTCTGACCCGGCTTGGCCCGGCCCGGTCCGGCGCGGTCCGGTCCAGCCCGACCGGCCGGCCGCGGCCGAGCGGTCGCCGCGGAGCGGCGGGGGTGCGCGCGGCCGCCCCCCCTTCGCCGTTGATTGACGTCGGCGGCAACCGCCGCCACCGGTCGCCGGCACCGCCGCGCCGGCGTGGCGTGCCGCCGCCGCCTTCTGCGGACCACCGGACGCGCTCCAGTGGTCCGTTTCTCCTGCCGTCTTCGCCTATGGTCCTCCCGGGACCCGACCTTCACTACGAAGGCCTCAAAATTACCTTGCGGCCTCGTTTGTCATCACCCGTCAATCCGCACGTCAAAAACGAAACGCGCCATCTTTGTGGTTCTCCGGCGCGGCGTGCTGGCGCCGCGCCCCTTCGCCGTGGCACGACTCGGTCCGCGGATGTCTTCGGTTTCTCCGACGTGGTGCGATGGCGTCGCGTCCTTGTTCTTTCTTTTCACGGTGCGGCGCGACGGCGCCGCGCATTTTCTTGTCGCTTGATTCCGCGTAGTGCGACGACACCACGCCTTCCCGTACCAAACCACAAAGAAACCAACATGAAAATAAGGAGGAGGGTCGGCCGTGTTTGTGCTGTCCGACCCCCTCGCGTTATTCGATAAAAAATAGTTTAAATCCACGAAGATCATCAAGTTGGTATTCACGAATCAAATAAATAAATAAAACCCCTACATCGATCCACATGTACGAACGATCCGCGGATCAACCCGGAATTGGTTGGTCCGCGCTCGTCGTTATTTTCTCAAAAGATAAGAGAATATCAAAATAAAATCCCAACCCGCAACATAATCTTCGCGGATCAAATTAATGTTTATTTGATCCACATTCTTTGATTTAGAAGGAAGTAGCATGGGGTTCATTAATATTTCATAAAAAATTCCCTACCTTGGTTTCAAGAGCGGAGCTTGATTGTAGGTTCGTCGAAGAGAAAACGTCGCGGTATAACCGTCGCGGAAAGAGACGTCGCGGTATAACCGTCGCGGAAAGAGACGTCGCGTCGCAGATCGGTGTCGCGGAGTCGGTCTTCGAGGACTCGGCGTTCTTCGACGGAGTTCGATGCGTTCTTCGCGTTCCTCGTGTTCTTCGTCGGAGAGGATGAAGAACTCTAGCTTTCCTTAGCTTTTCTTTCCAAAACCACCCAAGCAACAAAGGTTCTAACCCATAAAATAAGTTCCTAACTTATTTTATTAACACAACAAAACCTTTGAATTTCAAGAGTTTAAAATTTGAAAAACCACACTTAACTCACTCCATTAATAACTTAAGTTATCTTCATTTATGGTGAGTTGAGAGGAGTTGAAGAGTTGAAGAATATGAAGGGGTGGGGTTCGTGTGGGCCCCACCTCCTTCATAACCTACAAAGGGTAGTTGGGTAGTTACCCAACTTCCTCCCAAAGGATAAAAACACTTGAGTAAAATAAAAATTGTTGTTAAATTTTTATTTTTAACTTCCACAATTTTTATCAACTTCTCTCGTATAAACGCAACTCCGGAACAGGAGTTCCTAAGCAATTACCGACGCTTCGGTTCCATCGGTGCCCTCAGAATTTGATTCCGGGCACTGGTTTAAAAGTTAGAAATTCCCACTCGTTTGTTCACTGAACGTACCCGAGCTAAACTTCGGAAATTAATTCCGGGCACACCGGGTCTCAGAATCAAGCACTGTCAAAAACTGCGTTCTTGTAAAATTCCAAAAAAAATTAAGAAAAAATTTTCCTTGAAATTTCCGGGTCTTTACATTACTCCCACTACAGGACTTTACGTCCCCGTAAAGCTTCAACACAAACTAGGGTCACAAAAGCGATACATAGCACGCATCTGAGCCTTCCGCTCCCATGTGCTCACCCGGAGGTTCCCATACTGCCAGAGAAAGTGCACCTGAGGAATCGATCGTCCTCGTAGGATCCGCTCCTGTCGATCCTTGATCCCCACTAGAACCTCTGTGGAAGTAACCCCATCGCCATTGTCCTGCTCCTCATGGTCGATGATATGCGAAGGGTCGAGCATGTATCTCCTCAATTGAGATACCTGGAAAACGTCGTTCACCTAGTGAAACTGAGGTGGATGGGTCAAGCGGTAAACCACAACGCCTACCCAGCTGAGGACCTAGAAAGGTCCGTTGAACCTTGGAGATAACTTGCCTCCCTGGCCTCATCTCCGTAAACCTTGTCGAGGTGATACCCGTATAAGGACGAGATCATCATCCTCGAACTCTAGAGGCCTCCAAGTCCTATCAGCATAAGGATTCTGTCGGCCCTGTGCTGTCCTCATCCGCTCTTGGATGACCTGGACCTTCTCTAGTCTCAAAAGAGCTGCTATGATTTCTTCTTTGCCGATAAGAGAAATCCGGTCTCATCCCCTGGATGAACCACATTCATTGCATAATACAGTCAATCCTGACATGAATGATGCATTCATGCCATGGATGACGTCGTAAGGCCTCGACGTAACTTCCAAGAGATCCAACTGTCACTCTCACCTCCAAGGGTCGAGTCACACTGTCGGCATCAGTGTGAGGTCACTAGGTCTCCTCCAGTAGAAATATCGAAAGTGAGGGTCAAGTCAACAGTCTTAATCGGGACCACTCAGTATCAACCAAACAAAAAGGATAGGAAAACAAACTTTACAAAGATAAGTTTCTTTTCATTATTGCAGCTCATAGTACAAAGAAACGAATGTAACAACAACAAAACTAGAAGCAACATGATCAATAGCCTCCAGGTCTGGAGCTAGTCCCGCTCCTGTCCATCTACCTCTGGAGCTCCATGACCATAGGTCTCAACTGCCTGAAGCTGAGCTCTCCCATGTCCTCCTGTCCCCTGCAGTCTGCCCTGATCGAACCTCTGCCTCTGCCTGGGAGGTTCTTCATTTAACTGCTGGTCATCTGCATGGCGGGTCGGACAGTCACGTTCCATGTGACCAATTCCGCCGCAGGAGTAACACTGTCCACTCTCGGCACGTCTGGATCTGACTCCACCCTGGTTTCCCCACACAACTGAACCTGAGTCGTGCAGTCGGCCACCGGTAGGTCTGGTCCTCTTGGACCTCTGCGTCATCGGTCTACTGCCTGCTGCAGAAGACTCTGCCACAAGCCGACTAGTGGTGGGTCCTGCTGCTGGAGACTGCTCAGCAAGGAAACTCTCCACTAAGAGGGCTCTCTCCAACACCCCTGTCTGCGTCGGAATGCTGTGAGAAACAACAGAAGCTCTAATCTCTCACCTGAGCACCTGCTCGAAGGTTTGGGCCCTGAAGAACGGGTCCCGTACCATATCTGTGGAGTAGCGTGAGAGGTCTGTGAACCTCGCTGAATACTGTGCCACTGTCATGCTACCCTGCCGCAGCTGAAGTAGCTCCTGTATACGCACCGCTCGAAGGGTGGCTGGTACAAACTCTGCCCGGAATAGGCTCTCGAAGTCTGACCAAAGAAGTGTCGTCTCATCATGCATCTGGAGCATTAGGCTCCACCATCTGCTTGATGATACCTGAAGAAGGCTGGCAGCAAGGATCACCATGAAGTCTGTTAGCGTCCCCACTAGCCTGAAGACTCTCACCATAGCCTCCAGCCAATCCTCAGCCGCCTGCGGGTCCATCCCTCCCTGGAACCTGGGTGGCCTCTGGCGATGGAACTCGTGCAGTGCGCTCAAGTGACGTGCACCCTCTGCTACTGGGGCTGGTGGAATTGGTGACCCAACGGGTAGTAGTACCGCTGGTACCTCCGCTGGTGCCTCAACTGGAAAAGGGCCCTGTACTGAGGCCACGTCGCTCGGCGGGCTGTCAGTACGATCCACTCTCGGGGCTCTAGCTGGTCGTCCACAGGGAGGCATCCTGAAAGGAATAACGTGACATGGTCAAACGATTATACTTGGTGAGCTGACCTGGTTTGAGATGATATTTAAATAAAAATTCTGGAAACACACACGCAATCAGTGTTTTCGTGCACAAAGTCGGAAATCAGTTGTCAGGGTCCTGGTGTATGGATACGTCGGCCGCCCGCACCAACACTGGATTCCCTGAACTGAAGACCACACTCGGTACCCTTAACACTATTGCTTCACAGAAAGAAAACATTAGAGTTATAAGTTCTGCGGTAGAACCGACTCCTCTGATACCAATTTGTCACGACCCGTCCTCGGGGCCCGTGCCGTGACTACCCCAAGCCCGCCTTCCATAGGCCAGGGGCTGGCGACTAGCACCAAGGCGTAAATCCCGATAACTGGGAAGACATTGCCTTTATAAAATTAACAAAACACCATAGAGTACAAGCGGAAGTAAAACACTAAGTACAAAGAGAAGTGCTGAAAGGTAAATGGGCCAGAATACAAACCCAAATGAAAGTACAACTACAACTGAACAAAGTACAACAGGAAAAAAATACAACAGCTGGAAGAACGGAAGTGGCTCCTGGGTCGTCCTCCTCAGATCCTACCTGAAGGGTAGGTACAGATGGCTCAGCTCCTGGATCGTCCACCACGGAACCTACCTGAAGGGTAGGTACAGATAGCCTCCTCAACGCTCTCACCCGTCAACCTCCTCCGAGTGTCGTCTCGCCGTGAAGTCCACCTCCGGATACTGACTCGTCGTGTAGTCCACCTCCGGGTACTGAATCGTTGAGTAGTCCACCTCCGGGTACTGTCCAGTCCTCGAACACTCAGCCTCCGTCAGCACTATCCGTCGTCTGCAACCAACACAACGAGGGGGGGGGGGGCAAAGCCCGTGCAGGGGTGAGTATAAAAATACTCAGTAGGGACCCCGAGACCCTTAAGGTCTCACTAAATCCAACAAGGATAACCACAAAGAAGATCTCAATAGATAACCTCTACTTAGGTATATGCCCATACATATACCTAAGTTATCAAGTAACCCATCTCATTCATGAGGAAACACAAGGATTATGAAATCAACGGATAACCACTACCTAGGTATATGCCCATACATATACCTAAGTTATCAAGTAACCCATCTCAATCATTAGGAAACACAAAGATCATTGACTCAGCTCAAACCAGGATTTTCATTATCGAAACCGTAACTGCTGAAGAGCCCCGTCTCTAGAGTGTACAGTAGTCCTGTCATGACTCCGAGGTACTGCTCACTAACCTAAGACTGCTGAGGTACTCCTCCTGTCGAGTACCGCGGGTCTGCGGCCAACTACCGGGAGCTCCGTCCGCTGAGGGTCTGTCGGAAAATACCGGGAGCTCCCCCTAATAGCCTACAGAGGTACTCCTCCTGTCGAGTACCGCGGGTCTGCGGACAACTACCGGGCGCTCCGTCCGCCGTGGGTCTGTCGCCAAATACCAAGCGCTCCGTCCACTGGGCTAGTCGACTCACTCCAAATCGAGTTGGTCAAGCAGTCGTCAGGTCTCAGCCGGCTACACAGTCTCCGTACTCCGTACGCTCGTCTGCGGGAGGGTCCGCTCCACGAGATACAGGTCGATACTCCAAGTATCACAAAGTCCCACGAATAAGTATCTCAAAGGACCGCCTCGTCATAGGGGTCTCAACGCAACAGACGACGCGTTAATCGGACGCCCGGTCTGTGAGTTGTTAGCCTTTTCGTCCCAAGGGCCCGGTTGGTTTCGTGTGCGAACCAATCCGGCTGTAACTTAACTATACCCCGAACACTCATAGGGTATACTCATAGGGACCGTTTCTCAACGTGATCACCAACGCCGCTGACGGTTCGTCAAACAGACGTCTGGTCTGAATGATATCAGCTTTTCCGTTCCAGGGGCCCGGTTGGATTTCGGGTACAATCCAACCCGGACACTATCCAACAGCAATCAAAACTCGGGCGAAGTATGCCAAAAGTTCCATCTCATCAAGAGGAAAGCAACGAGACAGACGACGCGTCAATCAGACGCCCGGTCTGTGAGTTATTGCCTTTTTCGTTCCAGAGGCCCGGTTGGTTTCGTGAGCGAACCAACCCGACCGCACTCCGACGGCATCCAAACCTCGAGCGGAGTAATCCAAAAGATCCGTCTCACTAAGAGGAATTCAACAAAGTTGACGGCACGTCATTCGGACGTCTGGAGCTCAAGATATGAGCGTTTTTGCTCCGAGGGCCCGGTTGGTTTCGTGTACGAACCAACCCGGCCGAACTCAAAGTATTCCGAAACCTTGAGTGCGATATACCAAAACGACCATCTCGATCCAAGGATCGTGTTTCCGCTGACGGCGCATTAATCCGAGGTCTACAGCTCAAGATATGGGCATTTGATCGAAAGTGGTCTGAAAACGGGGGTCTGGGCCCGGGCCGACCCGGGCCGACCCGACCCAGGTCCGACCCGACTGGGCCCGGCCCGGCCCGGTCCGGCGCGGTCCGGTTCGGCCCGACTGGCCGGCCGCGGCCGAGCGGTCGCCGCGGAGCGGCGGGGGTGCGCGCGGCCGCCCCCCCTTCACCGCTGATTGACGTCGGCGGCAACCACCGCTGGCAACTTCCGGCGGTGCGCCGCCGCCGCCGGTCACCGCCGCCACCGCCGCCTTCTGCGGACCACCGAACGCGCTCCGGTGGTCTGTTTCTCCTGCCGTCTTCGCCTATGGTCCTCCCGGGACCCGACCTTCACTGCGAAGGCCTCAAAATTACCTTGCGGCCTTGTTTGTCATCACCCGTCAATCCGCACGTCAAAAACGAAACGCGCCGCCTTTGTGGTTCTCCGGCGCGGCGTGCTGGCGCCGCGCCCCTTCGCCGTGGCCCGACTCCGTCCGCGGATGTCTTCGGTTTCTCCGACGCGGCGCGACGGCGTCACGTCCTTGTTCTTTCTTTTCAAGGTGCGGCGCGACGGCGCCGCGCATTTTCTTGTCGCTTGATTCCGCGTAGTGCGACGACACCACGCCTTCCCGTACCAAACCACAAAGAAACCAACATGAAAATAAGGAGGAGGGTCGGCCGTGTTTGTGCGGTCCTACCCCCTCACGTTATTCGATAACAAATAGTTTAAATCCACGAAGATCATCAAGTTGGTATTCACGAATCAAATAAATAAATAAAACTCCTACATCGATCCACATGTATGAACGATCCGCGGATCAACCCGGAATTGGTTGGTCCGCACTCGTCGTTCTTTTCTCAAAAGAGAAGAGAATACCAAAATAAAATCCCAACCCGCAACATAATCTTCACGGATCAAATTAATGTTTATTTGATCCGCGTTCTTTGATTTAGAAGGAAGTAGCATGGGGTTCATTAATATTTGATAAACAATTCCCTACCTTGGTTTTAAGAGCGGAGCTTGATCGTAGGTTCGTCGAAGATAAAACGTCGTGGTATAACCATCGCGGAAAGAGACGTCGCGGTATAACCGTCGCTGAAAGAGACGTCGCGTCGCGGATCGGTGTCGCGGAGTCGGTCTTCGAGGACTCGGCGTTCTTCGACGGAGTTCGATGCATTCTTCGCGTTCCTCGTGTTATTCGTCGGAGAGGATGAAGAAATCTAGCTTTCCTTAGCTTTTCTTCCCAAAACCACCCAAGCAACAAAGGTTCTAACCCATAAAATAAGTTCCTAACTTATTTTATTAACACAACAAAACCTTTGAATTTAAAGAGTTTAAAATTTGAAAAACCACACTTAACTCACTCCATTAATAACTTAAGTTATCTTAATTTATGGTGAGTTGAGAGGAGTTGAAGAGTTGAAGAATATGAAGGGGTGGGGTTCGTGTGGGCCCCACCTCCTTCATAACCTACAAAGGGAAGTTGGGTAGTTACCCAACTTCCTCCCAAAGGATAAAAACACTTGAGTAAAATAAAAATTGTTGTTAAATTTTTATTTTTAACTTCCACAATTTTTATCAACTTCTCTCGTGTAAACGCAACTCCAGAACAGGAGTTCCTAAGCAATTACCGGCGCTGCGGTTCCATCGGTGCCCTCAGAATTCGATTCCGGGCACCGGTTCAAAAGTTAGAAATTTCCGCTCGTTCGTTCACTGAACGTACCCGAGCTAAACTTCGGAAATTAATCCCGGGCACACCGGGTCTCAGAATCAAGCGCCGTCAGAAACTGCGTTCTTGTAAAATTCCAAAGAAAATTTAGAAAAAATTTTCCTTGAAATTTCCGGGTCTTTACATTCCTCATGTTACATTACAACCTAGACCCCATCTACCACATGGAGGTCTAAACATAACCTCCTCAGTCAATGTATCTCTCCTAATAACATCACAATCCAAATAATTTCCTTCTAATGCTGAGACATTATATTAAAATTTCAGGAATGTGGTCACAAAGAAGTATTTTACCACGGTAGCATGAATCCTGCTCGAAGGGAATTTGTTCAGTAATAGTGGAGCAAAGATGAGATTAATATAATATGCGCAACAATTGCATTTGGAATGGGTGCTGTTGAAAATTATTTTATTACTTGTTTGTAGTTAACAATCATGTGCTCACAGTATTATTTCAGGTATCAATAAACCTGATGTTCGCTTTGTGATTCACTATTCCATGACAAATTCTATTTAAGGCTATCATCAGGTTAGTTTTCCAAATTTATATTGATGTTTTGTTTTTAATTCTATGTCCATAAGGCCAGAGTAAAAAATTGTTTGTTACATTTAATCCAAAATATATAATTATCTTCACATTCTTGAGTAGGTCTGAAGAATTCTTGAGTAGGTCTGAAGCATGCATACATACTTGGGTCTGACCAAATCATTAGGGTAAGAGTGCCACCACCATGATAGTCTGCTTGAGAATAAAGTTAGGCTAGTTTCCAAGGGCTTCCTTCAATGTGAAGGAGTTGAGTATTCTGAAATTTTTTTCTCCAGTAGTTAAAAACTAATTTATTTGGTTATTTCTTGATTTTTCTACTTACCATGACTTTCATATCGAATAACCTGATGTTAGAACTGATTTTTTACATGGTGATTTTGATGAGAAAATATACATGAAGCATCCTCATGGTTTTGCTAATGAATTTAAATCAAATCAAGTCTTCCTACTTAATAAACTAATTAAAGTCTTAAAACAGGATTCACGATAGTGGTATAAGAAATTTGATACATTCATGCTGCAACATGGATTTAACTGGAGTAAATTTGATGCATGTGTTTACTATTAATAATAACATGATTTAACTGTATTCTCATGTTGTTAAAGTATTAAAACCTATTAGTCTTCCTTTTTCCCAGCAGTTAAAACTATCACTCTCAAAATCTTCTAGCACTGCTACTGACACTAAACATGTTAGCATAATACCTTATTTTAAATAACCGAACTTTTTATTTTTTATTCCAGTTGTAATCTCCTAAAAATTTTAGTTCTGCTAAGAGTTTATCTTTATTTTTTGTACTTAACCTAGTTGAAGACCGCCTTCCATCATGCTTTTTCATGTCAGATCAGCACACTAATGAAAGAACATTTTTTGCAGTAATGGAGCGACATCATGGAATGATCAATCATCCTATAATGAAAATCATTTTTAAATGGATCTGCTTCATGTTTTATACTCAGGAAAATCCCTTGTGAGCATGGGAGAGGTTGAATTAGCTATAAAAGAAATGTTCCAGGCACCCCATATTCAAGTTAGTTTTCTTTTTAACAAGTATTTCCATTTTTTGTTTGTTTTGAATGTGCATAATTTAGGATTAAATTGAAAACATCTTTTGAAAATGCTTAAAACACTGATCACTTATGATAATGGTTCATTATAAGTTTTCCCAATTTCTTGTTGGTTGTTTTTATTTTAATGTAGGTAATGCAAAACTACTGCCAATTCGGTAGAATATTTTTGACAACAATGGTGTGTGAGCTTTACAAAACAATAATGGGGGAGACTGCATTCAAAAAGGTGAAGTTATTGAACTTGACAAGTTTGGTTGAGAAATGTTTACATAATGAATTATGATATGAATTTTGGGAAAATTTTGTTTTTGATTAAAATGTCTCACTAAAAAGCATGCTGTTGTGATTTTTGTTAATTTAATACAGTTAGTGGTGAGCGTCTCATGCATGTGTGCATGCAATGGAGAAGCATTTATGGGGTGGGATGCGCTCTTGAGAATTGGGTGAGTAATTTTATTTTTAATTGTGTATTGAAATTATTTTCTAAAAAAGTATTAAAAGGGGTTATTGGCGAAGATATAAGCTTGGTGAATGCAAGGAGCTTCCTTGGTTGGAAAAGTATTTTTGAGAGTGCGTATTTTTCATCAGTTATAGGTTTTTGTAACGACAAGGGATTTTGATGAAAACAGAAGACATGTTTTTTATTTTTAAAAAATTAAGAGTTAAATAATTGAATCATCCCACAATTATCACCAGAGGATTACCATGTTTCTCATTTCCTAATACTATCACTCTAGGGGATTATAATAGCCATTAAATATACAAGTATTTTAAACTACCTTTTTATTGAATGTTATTTTGTAACAATGATATTGTAAAATAAAAATACAAAACGTTTATTTTATTATTATTGAAAAGAAAAATAGTGAACTCTTGTTCAAGGAATGGATTTTCTAGGTTAAGAACAATGTCTAATCTCTATTTTTTTCATTTAATTGCTGATGGAAGTTTACTTTATTCCCATATTTTGGTGATTTTTGATTTTTGAATAGGCAATTGAAGGTTATGTTTGAAAAATAAAGAGGTTTATTAATGATCACGTTATTTAGTATTGATATGTACATATCAATCTGAATATTATTTGTTCACTATTGGTTATGGATTCATGTATAATTTATCATGTACAGTTGACACACTGATCACATATATATAAGAAGTCATTATATCTCATTTTTTCCCACTATTGTCTTATAGGTGGTTTATTATGACGAGGCCAGTTCTATCCACCGCCATCAATGACAATGAGTTCAACATCAGATTTGGGTAAGGTTTATTTTGTTTTTATTCTTTGGCCCAATTTCAATTAGGGAATTTGTGATTTTTGGGTTCCTTATATTTTTCTAGTGTGTTTTGGATTTCGTTGAGGTGGATTCGAGTCGCCGTTGATGAAGGATTACATGTGTATGCATAGGTAGGAATATACATATATAAGTTCCCCCTTTATATATATTCACTCATGGAAGTATGAATATACATATTGGGGCTAGGTGTGCTTATATATTGATATGAAAAATTCATAAATGTGTAAGTGTAAAGGGGTATATGCAAGTATAAACATATATCTAAGGACCCCCTTGTGCGTATTTGGCCATGAAAATATGTACATAGGGGCTAGGTGTCCTTATATATATGTGAAGTTGCATATGTGTGAAAGTGGAAAAAAGGAAGATTTGAGTTGTTGTCATCAAAAGAAAACACGCCTTGAGGTTGAGGTAGGGTCCCTCTCCTAGCCTCTTTAATTCAAGAATGTTTTAAATTGCATTTAGTTACCTTCTTAATTATTCATGTTTATATTAAATTGAAATTCTTGAATAAGTGTTAGTTAATATAATTGTTTCGTTTGATAAATAAGTCATGGTTTTGTAATAAAACCCCTCCAATGGAGGTGCGCTATCTGCGAAAACTCACATTGGTATACCTTCCTTGACATTATTGCATTGATGTTTTCCTTATACTTGATGTCATTTTTAGTCATAAAGCACACATCTTACTTGACACTTTTTATATCCCTATAGGGGTTTTCCTCTTTTTATTAAAATGGTTGTTTGAACCAAGACACCCTTTAAGTGCTGTTAGACTTTTAAGATGGAATTGCCCATAATGACCAAGTCACCACTAAGTTAATAGCATGATTTGGATGGAATGTCTTGTACATGGTTTTAGTATGGTTTTAGAATGGTCAAACATATTCCTTCAATTCACATAAATTCTATAAATATTTCTCCACAAAGAGATTTAGGAATCTTCTATTCATTGTTATTCCTTTGACTATGGACTTCAAAATGAAAATGATTCCACTATTTTTATAAATCATTTAAATGAAACATTAAATCCATGAGTTTTACCATGAAATGGTGAAAAAATACTATCTATTATCTATCCACTTTGAGAATGGTCCATATCCTCTATGGGGTGGTCTTCCTCTCTTTGATGACACTATATTTCTGAGTCCCACATTGGAATTCAGTGAAGACATACACTATTTCATCACTCAATATGATACATATACCACCTTTGAAGTTAATACTAGTCATTGCCTCATGGAGGAAAATACTAGATATTATGAATAACTAGGGATGGATCCTTTTTCTCTCTTATCATTTCATTGTTTTAATTTTTAAAAATGAACCTTATTCACACTTGGAATTTTTCATTTTTCTCACCGCCCTCATCACTGACCATCATGACTTGTTCAAGATAATCATATCATGGATATCTTCATAGTTTCCCATAGATAGGATTCAAATTTTGGAACTCTGGTTAAAACACCCATAACAACTCCACATTAAACATTTTCATATTCATTATGAATTATCCAAATTCACTAAGGAGTGGTTCATTCTATAGTCAAGGCTTCCATAACTAATCTTCATTTATTGAAATAAATAAAATTATTACCAAAAATTTAAGGATTATATATTTATACTTTCATATTAGCCCATGAACTCTTGTCATGAACTTTATCAATAGTAAAACTGGTAGGATTACCACATGCAGACCTACTGTCCAACTAAGTAGTACCTGTATAAGTTTGAGACAGTGCAAATGTAGTATTTGAAGTATTTCCTTGTAAAATATTACAAAACATCATACATTATATTTTAACCATTGGAACATCTGATAAAAACCTCAACAAGAGGCTAGGTTTCATCACTAATCCTATTAAGATGTTACAACATAGTCAATATAGATGGAAAACTGCCTTTCACACCCCTAGAGCGATCTGGCTATGAAATATTTATAGGTTCATTAGAAATCCTTAGAAAACAGGAAGCATATTTATCTAGTGAAGGGAATATCACAAGAGAATTCGTGTTTCAATACTTACTTTTGAATTTCCCTAAAATGGTAGCCACTTTCTTTTCTTTTCCTTTATGATAATTTGAAGAGATTGTTCTTTGTTATTTCTAGAAATTGAAATATACTTCAGTTTGCACATCTAATTCCATTTTAGCTTGAGTATCATCAAATTCTTCTTCAAGTTTTTCATCAGTTATACCCCTTGATAGATATTCATTAAAAAGAAAAACAGTAGTGGCAGCATGAGATTTCTCTTCCATATAAGCCCAGGAACTCTTCACTTGCAACTTGTTAGGAGAAATAGAAATACAAGAATCTCTATAATGGGGGGATGATCCAAGAACAGGATAATCAAAGCCTATAGCAATCAAACACATAAAAGATGTATTTTGATCAATAGTAGACCTATCATTAGCAGGAACTTGATCATATAGGGATAAAATAGGGACATGCCCTGAATTTTAAACTGCTTGATGTTGAGGGGCTTTCTAGGAGGGGCGGGGGGGGGGGGGGGGGGGGAGGGTGCAGGAGGGTCTTTAGGGTAGGGGGAGGGGGAATGGGGTCTGTAGGGGAGGGGTTTCTATAGGGGAGGGGGGAGGGTGCAGGTGGGGTGTCCAGGGGCTATCCAGGGGGGAGGGTGCATGTGGGATGTCTAGGAGGGGTTGTCCAGGAGGGGGGTGGGAGGGTGCAGGGGTGTCTGTAGGGGGGATATAGTGCGGTGCAGGGGGGGGGGTGTCCAGGTGGGGCTGTCCAGGAGGGGGGGTTCTGGAGGGGGGGGGGGGGGGTCCTAGAGGGGGGGAGGGTATGGTCTAGGGGGGTGTCCAGGAGGGGGGGGGGTGAGGACCTGGTAGGGGGGTATACTAGTGGGGATGGGGGTGGGGGTGTAGAGGGGTCTACAGGGCAGGGGGGAGGGTGCAAGTGGGGTGTTCCAGGGGGTGTCAAGGAGGGAAGGTGCAGGGAAGTGGGGAGGGTGTAGGTGGGATGTCTAGGAGGGGTTTTCCAGGAGGGGGGAGGGTGTAGGGGGGTCTTCAGGGGAGGGGGTAGGGGGTCTGCAGGGGAGGGGTTTCTATAGAGGAGGGGGGAGGGTGCAGGTGGAGTGTCTGGGAGGGGGGGGGGGGTCTGCAGGGTAGAGGGGAGGGTGCAGGTGGGGTGTCTATGAGGGGTTTTCCAGGAGGGGGGGGGGGTGCATGGGGTGGGGGTGTAGGGGGGAGGGGGGTGTAGGGGGAGTGGATCTGTTGCGGTGCAGGGGGGTGTCTAGGTGGGGAAGTCTAGGAGGGGGGGGGGGGGGGTCCAGGAGGGGGAGGGGTGCAGGTGCTGTGTAAGGGGGTGTCCAGGATGGGGGGGGATACTAGTGGGGGGGGGGGGGGGGGGTTCAGGGGGGGTCTGTAGGGCAGGGGGGAGTGTGTAGGTGCGGTGCAAGGGGGTGTCCAGAAGGGGGAGGGGGTGCAAGGGGGTGCGGGGGGGGGGGGGGGGTGTTCAAAGGGGTGTAAGGGGGCTGTCCTGGGCGGTGCAAGGTGACTGTACAAGGGGGAATGGGGGTGCGGGGGGGGGGGGGGGTGTTCAAGGGGGTCCAAGGGGGCTGTCCAGGGGGGCATGGGGGTGTAGTGGGGGGGGGGGTGTTCAAGGGGGTGAAAGGGGGATGTCCAGGGGGAATGGGGGTGCAGGGGGGTGTTCATGGGGGTGCAAGGGGGATATCCAGGGGGCATGTGGGTGTGTGTGTGGGGGGGGGGGGTGTTCAAGGGGGTGAAAGGGGGGTGCAAGGTGCTATCCAGGGGGGCATGGGGGTGCAGGGGGGGGGGTGTTCAAGGGGGTGCAAAGGGGGTGAAAGGGGGATGTACGGGGGGGGGGGGCATGGGGGTGCATGGGGGTTGTTCAATTGGGTGTAAGGGGCTGTTTTTTTATGAAATGGGATAGACTTTAGCCATGATTTTAAACTATGGCTAACAAATTTATGTGGATTAATGTTCTGCCACTGTTTGAACCGTTGCTATAGGGATATAACCACGATTTGAAACCGTGGCTATAGGTCATGCCCTATAGCCAAGCCAATACCAACCATGATCCATGGAATTGTGGCTTTAACTTATAGCCATGGTTTTTGGGATTATAGACACGATTTCAAACTGTATCTATAGCCAAAATTTCTAGTAGTGCCTCTTTATGGGAAAATTATGGATCATACTAGTCTTAATGAGGGTCTACACTATTTTGAGCTCTATGGATTAGATTTAAAATCATGATGGAAGGTTCCTCTTTTCATAATTATAGTTCCTATCACAAAACCCATTGCTGTTAGAGGTCTCCCTCCTCAACTTGGAAAACTACTATGATCAATCCTTGGATATTACTATAATCATTTTGGATTCTCTTTCCCCTTAAATTTCCAACACAGTTTCATTCCTTTATTAGAATACTATTACTGCAATTAATTTTTTTTCAATACTTTGTTGTGTAGGTGATTTGAATTAAGAAAAAAAATTTCTTCTTTTAAGATAAAGGTGGGTGTTTTTGTTGACTCAACTAGGAGCACAAAGCTATACTTTTTAGGGGAGTTACTATTTTTTTTCTGCTCAATTTCTTAAATATGTGGCTTTAATTTATTTATACTTTATTATTATTTTTGTTTTAATTCATGTATATATTTTTATATGATCTGTGGGTATGTTTTTTTGATTGTTTGTGGTGTAGATTTTGGAGCTGAAGGGGGTAGAATAACATTAACTTAAGGTTCCTCAATGGTACTAGAATTGACTTAGTTTGTTTCTTATAGTGGCCCACTTGGGGGGGGGTGATGAAAGTTCTTTGGTGGAAGTGACTATTCTTCTACCATGATGGGTGCTGGAGGATTGTAGTCAAGATATGACAGTGCTGGAGGATTGTAGTCAAGAGATGACCTAGTTGGTGGGTTTCGACGATGAAAAATACATAGATGGATCTTGGGTTTTTGTTTTTTTTATAGTCTTATTAATCTAATTCAACTATTTATGGATTCATTTTGTATTAAATTCCATTATTAATATAATTAATCTTTTTCTATGTTTGAATATGTGTGAAAATAATATTCATCTTGATAATTAAAATAGGTGTATTTTATATGATAAATTAATAAATATTATATAAAATTTTAATAGAAATAAAAATTTATAATTTTTTATTTAATTGTAATTTATAAATAGATAATATATGTTAGTAATATTATTACCAACAGATATATTTTTCATATGAATCCATTTATAAACACTTTGAACAACATATATATTATCTATTGGTATTACTATAATAGTAACAAAACTATTTTATCTTTTGCAATAACATTTTGCAATATAGTTTTTACCGATAGTTTAATGACAAGAAAATTTTTGTTGGTAAAACATTTTACCAATAGAGAATTCACTTTTACCAATAGATATATCCTTGTTGAAAAAATATAATTATTTTGTAGTGAGAAATCACCAAAAGTATTTTTTCTTAAAAATAGTTTCTTAATATCATCTTTAAAAGTCATTATTTTTCATGTCACATTCCAAAAAATATGTTTTTGAAGATTAAGAGAAAACTTATTAAAACATTTGTTCAAAAAAAATTACAAAATATAGACCTTGATAAGAAAAAAAATATATGTCAAAATGTGAATCTGGAGGGAAGAATATAATATCATGGTAAGAAAAATCCTTTTAAATATTTTAAAATTATTTTATTGAAATCCCACATCATATAAAGTATAATTAAAACTTTGTTTTAAAATTTATAAAGGTGGATAAAAGGGTAATTGGAGATAAAAAAATTTGAGTTTCCACTAGGTAAAATATAACATTGATGAGAATTAAAAAACATGGATATGGAATAAAAATCCATTAAAATAGATGGGAATTATTATTAATAAAATTATAATTTTTTATGAAATAATAGATCCATCAAGGAAGAAGTCTTTGGTGTGAAACATAAATTCAACAGAAAAGAAGTTGAAAATACAATATAACATCATAATAGGGTATAATAATTAAAACCTGAAATATTATAATTAAATTAGAGTTATTATGACTCAAGAAAAATATTTGAGTCAAGAAAACCCCTTACAACTTGAGGATCATTTAAATCAAATCAATGTGAAAGAGAGATATTCAAATTAATCTTAAATTATGATGAATAAAAGGTTATTTATGATATAATATCTCAAATAAGTAGTATATGCACTACATAAATATAATTAAGTGCATAATACAAAATATGTCCCAAAGAGAAGAATTTTATATGAAAACCATTACATATTTAGTATTTTTTTTGAATCAAAAGTCATTAGAAGCTTGAAAATGAGATGGTTATGTAAATACCCTGCATTAAATAATGTAATGTGATAAAATAAAATCTTGGGATTTATATATAACATATAAATAAGAAATTTGTGTATAATGTTCAAACATGTCTCAAAGAAAAGGAATTCAGATGTAAAACCCTTAAAATTTTGTTATATATCAAATTTAAGACCCATGAAAGGTAGTATATGCGATAGATTTTAAAATAATTTAGATTAAATGAAAATTATATATAAAAAAGTTCATAGATAATATAAACACCATAAATATGAAATAAGTGGTGAATACAATTTATATCTCAATGAAGAAAAATTGAAATGAAAAAACCCTTACCTTCTTCTAGAATTGTTTTGTGCATGTTCTTAACTTCATTGGAAGCTTTAGTATTATATTGGAAAACTATTTAAAAATGAAGGTATTAAGAATTTTTTTAATAGAAGCTTATAGACATGGGATAAGGTTCTAGGTGGAGAAAAGTGTCTAATTTTCAAGGATAAATTTTAAGGGAAGGTCATTCTTGAAGTGGTGGGGATGCTACTCTTTTATAAGTAAAGAAAAGGGTAGTTTTGGGAGTAATTGTTACATTTTCAATAATATAAAGTTACTATGAAAGGTTTAATGGAAAAAATGGGGAAAAATGAGGATAAATTGAGTGTTTTAAAAAACTCACCTCAAAAACTCATATATGATAAAACCTTGAGTGGTTTAGGGCTTTTTATTTTAACTTTTTTAACATTTACCCTAATTTACTTTTACCATGGTAATTAATTTTTAACTTGAGTAACTAATTTTAATGAAAATGTTAAGAATGAAAAATTTAAAAAAATTTATACATATAATTTTAAAATTTGATACAATTTTATCAAATAAAATTTCTAAAGATGTGAAATGAAAATTTTAAAATAAACACACTTAAATGATTGAAGACAGTTTTCAAGAAAAGTTTATTTTAAGCTTAAAATTCACGTGTAAGACATAGTTATTAAATTTATAAACTATAATGACAGAATTTATTTATTATAAAGTAAATAAAATTTATGAGTCTTTCATGTTAAGCCAAAACCGAATCTCATCCTGAAAATACTTGACTCAATGAAAAGACTAAAAACCATTTTTATTAAACTAACATATCTATTTAGTTCAAAAAAATGTTGGGAATAGTTTTTATAAGTTAAAAAAAATATTTTAAATGAATTGTGTTATCAATTAATTTAATATTTTATCAATGAAAAGTTTTTTAATTTTTTTTGGTCATAATGGTATATTCATAAAAATTATAAGTTTTGTAAAAACAACATTTTTAGACTAAAAATCAACATTTTCCAAAAAAGGTTAAAAAATACATATTAATTAAATTTTGATATTATAAATCCAAAAATTAATTTAGTTTTATCTATTTCAGATTCTAAAATTTATAAATTTTTTTAATGAAAATATTTTTTTAATAAAAGTTTCTTTTAATGAAAAAATGACGATTTTAAACACAAGTGTTCCTAATATTATTTCATATCATTTATAATTTGAAATATGTTAATATATTAGTTCATATATAATAATATTTTAAAAGTGTTAAACTTAATCTTTTAGATGAAAATATTCAACACATAACGAGATGGTTCTTTGAGAAAAAATATTACTTTTATACTAAACATGCTTTAACAAATACCATTAAAATTAATTATTTATATTCTAAAATTTAATTATACTATTCCATTAATTTTAAAATATTTCTTTGAAATATATATATACATAATATCATATTTTAGTAATAATAATAATAATATTTATATGTAATTAATATATTTATATATATAATATTTTAAAATCATACATTTATTTCATTTTGAATTTTAAATTCACTACTTAACAATACATGACTTAAATATACCTATTGGATATATGAAAAATGACCAAATTTGTAATGACCATATTTTTAGTGACTATATTTATAATGACCATATTTGCAATGACCATATTTTTTTCATATATATATATAGAATTACTAAATCATTAGTTCTTTCCACTCTCACTTCTCAAGGAATAGTTCTTAATTCATATTATTGATATCTCATAATTATTTATCCTTTCATGGTGATCTTCTTCATTATAGATTTTATACTAATGGTTATTCTTAAAGGTGATAGCAGTCTAGGGGAGTTTCTAGTTATAAAGATATTATTCTTTTAAATTTATTTCCCCTTTTTAATTTTTACTGTTTTAATGGGTGTAATCATCCATGTTATATAATACTTAGTTTCATGTGATTTTATTGTAATGTTTTAATATGAATGAATAAAGTGTTGTTATTTTAATCCCTATATTTTATTACTTGTTACTAAACCTATTTAAATTCATTTGAACAAATAGAAAAAATAGTTTAGAATTATAAACATACAGTTTATGGAAAGAATATGCATCCTAAAAACCTAGGGCATTACATTAAATTTTTCTCATTTTAGCCAAAGACTATGAAGAGGCCTCATTTAGAACATTGAATACTTATTTAATAAAATCAAGAACATTGATCTCTATAGAAATAATGTAAGGTACCAATCTTTCTTTCTAAGAGAGAAACCCTTTTCCATCAAATGTTGGGATGCCTTTGATATTAACAGAGTTGTGTTGATTCATATCAGAAACTTGAGATAAACACAAATGAGTAGGTTTGTTCTCTAATACCAATTATTGTATCACACAAAGGATGATACACCATGGGGGGGTGTGAATAAGTGCATATAGTTATTTTAAATCCCATTTTTAACTCTCATTCTATTCAACACCTTTATCTCAAGATACTCACTAGTGAAAAAAGGAAATAGCCACAACACATTTGTTAACAGGTTTCACCTCATATAAGGATGATTATGTCCCTGGTGTGTCTTTATTATTATCCCATACACACAAATCCCTTTTTATTATCAAAAGGATCTTGTGTAAGGGTATGAACTTGAACTCATTATAATGGATGTCACTAACTAGTTATAGTATCCCATAATTCAGAATAGAATGATTCTTTTTGAAGAATGACTACCAATGAAGATTTGATCCTCCAAATGGAATTCACATATGATGATATTCTTCCCTTTATATTTTCTTTGATACAAAGGATCTTTAAATGTAGTTAAGTATCAGTTTCAACTCTCTCAAAATCTCAACACATTTCTTTATTCTTTTCTACCTACTTTTTATTCACTAAATATCATGTGATTATTATTACCATAATTTTTATGAAAAAAAATCCTTGATTCTAATCACATTCAAATTAATTTAAGACCATGTCAAGGGAACTATAATTTTTTTTGAAGAATCAGCTTCATTTGATGCCACATGATAACATATTTTTCAATTACTTATAATTTTTTTCAAAAATATCACTTGATATTAATTCCATGTCTCTATAGAATACAAAACACCATGACATGTCCCATAGTATAGAGATCCTCATGAAAAGAATCAATCAACTTCAAATGGTGATGTAATTTCATAATGGTCACCAAGATTGATAATAACCTGGTCTTCATTATTTCAAATAGCTGTCTTTAACTCTCATGTGAGATATCATGATTTTTACCACAACATGCACCATGACATAAATGATTTATCATTTCTCATATACCTCAATAACATCTTTGGGTTACTCTCCGTTCCATGTGGTGATGACCTAGTTTAATGATGGTTTCCCTGGTCTCTCCCTCCCCATGAGGGGGGGGGGGAGGATCTTTACTCACGTTTTCTTCAGAGGCTCGGACATTCCCCTTCACACTGTTCTTAAACCCTGATTTTTTCCACCTTTTCCGTCTATATCGATTAGTCCAAAGGTCCCATACCTATTTAATGGATCACTTCAAATCTTGATTTTGACCCCAGAATTCAAAAAATCCTTAGGTCATCTGCATCTGACTCTGGTTACATGATTTAGGTCTCACTAACTTTTGGTTGATATGTTTGATAGGTTTGTATTCAGATCATGGGGTTTGTAGGAGTGTGAAATTGTGAGTCTTATTGATAAAAATCATATTATGATACATTTTTATTTGATAGATGAATTGATTATCACATATTCTTTATATTTTTATAACTATAATGGACATCACTTTTATTTATTTCAATGGTATTATGAATTTCATATGAAGTGGGATACTCCTACCATAATCGCATGGGTAACTCCATCTAGGAGAAGGTGGGACCCATGAATGTTAATCCAAAGATTATAGGAATTTTAAACCATATGGGGAATGATCTAATCAACCTAAATCCAGTAAAATCTCTTTATGAGTCAGTGGGAAGTGAGGGAGTTGGTGTGGTCTTGGAATCTAACCTCAATACTTTGAACTCTACATTGTATGCTGGGGACGTGTGCTCTAGAAGTACTCATAAGCATGAATTGGTGTTGCAACTATCAAACAAGAGAAGTTTTATGGACTGTGAGGTTTTATAGAGATCAATGAAAGGTTTATAGGGATTGGTTAATAAAATGAATGGGTCTAGTCCTAGAAGGATGTTTCTATTGATAAATCTTGGTAACAAGTTTGAAGTCTTGGGAACTGGAGATCAGACCTTGGATAAAAGTGAACCTAAATTGGAGAAGTTTTGAAAAGAGGGATAAGGATAATCTAGGGATGATTCAAGAGATGAAGACTTGAGTCATGGTTCTAGATATTGTGAGGAGAAAGACCATTATAGAGGGATTTATAGTTCAAAGAGAAAAAATGGAGGAAGGGTTCCGATGACTCGAGAAGCTGTATTCTTTCCAAGGAGAAGATAGTTAAAGGGAGGAAGTATCACTACTACCTCCCAAAACCTATGGTGAAAGTATCAACATCGAAGTTGAGGTATAAGGATATGATCAATGCCTTCTCTTCTTTTGAGTAGTAAATCAGAGTCAGGTATCCAAAAGGAAAAGTGAATATAGGTGAGGCAGAGGAAAACATTAACCTGAGGCTAGGAGGATCTATGGTTGAGGATTATGACAATAGTGAGGACACCACTATTATAGGTGTTTCCATGAAGGTTGGGATTTCACCAACAAATACTAATAATAGGGAGTCCATGTATTACATGTATATCCTCCCAAGGGTGTCTTGATTGGTCAGTAATGGGAGATAGGTGTAGAGGATGCAATAAATGTAAAAAAACTATAGATGCTTATCTATTTGGAGGAATAAATGGTGGAGGTGGATCTTTTGATTAATGACACACTAGATGTGGTTGATAGGATGATGGAAAGGATGATACTTGTGGATAGTAATTATGAGCAGTGTGCATGGATTAACAAGCAAGATTTTATATTGGTAAGAGGATTCAATGAAGGGAAGATCAATAAAGAGGAGTAATACAAGCTTGGGATAAAATGGCCTATAAATTTTAAGGCCTTATAAAGAACAATCAAAAAACATAGGTAAACACACTCTATTTGAAATTATTTAGGTAGGATGTTTCCAATAGTATTAAGTTATTTTTCAATGATTTTGTGATATCTTATGGTGTCTGTCTTCCTGGGTGAACCTATGTGGTTTCTCACTTTTTTCATAAAAGTGTTTTGATAATAAAAAAGTTATTTTTAGTTAGTTATTTATCATAGGTGGAAACTTCTTATGAAATTATCACTTCCATGAAGTGGTTATTTCCATTTTTATTCTCAAACTCCATCTTCTCACATTATTCATATACATAGAGAGTCATATGGGTTCCTTAGTGGAAGTCATACATGATTTTTGAAATCACATGTTTCTTGAAAACATTAAATGTATAGAAATAAAAGTATTACACTGTGAACTTTTCCAAATTAAAAAAAATAAAATTTATTATGAACCAAAAAATCCATACATGGAATATATCATCATATTTATTGATAGAAAATTCTTACATGTCTTCAAAAAATATCATACATGTAGATTGAAATTCCAAAATTCACTCAACCAAACTCAGAACCTATTTTATTGATATCGAGGCCTTAAAATCACCTTAGAACTATTCTAAAATATTCATGTCATTATATAAATATTTTTTCATCCCCTTATACCAATTAAGGAATCCAATATTATTCAGATTGAATTCCTATATTTTTTCAATTTCTCTACCAACTGATTTTCTTTATAACCAATCTTCAAGATAGTCTTCAGTTAGCTTTCTTCATTACTTATGTAGAACTATTATATATAGGGTTCAGATAAAATTTTCCTTATATTCCATGAATATAAACATATAAAACCATTATAAATAAATTAATATGAAAAAAATACAACATCATCCTCTAGAGGGTTCAATAGAGCTGTAGAAACTTGAGGTTATAACACATAGTTGTATTTTGGTTTTAGTAACCATGATTACTATAGTTTTACTTGAAAAAGATGTAATGTATTGAGGTAAAATTCTTGATACATGATATTTGATGTATTTTTGACTTACTACTTGGTTATGGATGCTATGAGATATGTGTGCATGAGGTGCAGGATTGGATGATGATGTGACTCTATATGGTGTGATTGTATGTGTATAGAAGAGATTATAACACAAGATGTTTGGTGATGGGGTGTGGGAGAGACAAAATAGCTTGTAAGTGGATGCATGGTACCTTTTAGACACAAAAACACACACATATGTTTTTTACATTATGCTACCTATTTTTTTTGCATTACTTAGTGAGAAAGCCTTCACAAGGTTAGGATATAGTTCACCCAATTTAGGTAATGAGTTGGTTTTATTTTTTTATTCACTAAGATTTAGTATGCTTCTTTCATATTTTCACAAGTGGTTTTAGGGAGGATCCTTTTAATTATACCTATATACTCACCCCATGTATATATAATCTATTTTTAGGTCTATAGGAGATGGTTGGTGATAGATTTGGGTGTTACTAACTCATAGTGGTTGTTCAGAAGCTGTTAGTGTTCATTAGTCTTAGTTTATTGTTTATTTTATTTTATTTCTACATTATATGAAATTACATTCATGTATTAGTATTATCCATTTATTTAATCTATATATTTGATTTATTGATCTTATTTCTCTTTTCTATTTATTATATATCGAGTATAATGCCTCCCACCTATATGAATTTTATACCTTCAGTGATAGCCACCAACCCATGTCCTATTGGAGGTGGGATTTAAGGGTCATCCTCATCTTCACCATCATCCTAGGAGGGGTACCAATAGAGGGGGGGGGGGGGGGTCGTGATAATGTCATATAAAAGAATATGGTTGATATATTGGATGGAGTTTTAAGATAATAACTAGTAATGGTTGCATGGGATGGTAGAGAAAAAAAATCATTTGAAATTATCACGTGATGTAAATAAATGAGACCTACTAGGGAACTAGATTTTAGGGTCCCTTATGATATAATGTGAGCACCTTAAGTTTTATGAATATACTAAGAGAAGTGATTCTAGTTGCATGGTAGAGGCCCAAGTATGGATCATGCATCATGGTTGTCTATTCTTATGATTTAATTGGGTAGGAAATAAAGAATAATATTAATATAAATTAATTAATATTAAATATTCCATATTATGGGTTTAGGGAGTCCCTAATGGTTTTATATTTTATACATATAGATATAGGTTTATGTCCCTATCAGGTTTGAGCCAATGATGTTTACCAAGATACAAAAACAAATTTCCATAGAGTTGAGATCTTTGATGATGAATCTTGTATAAAGACACTTCAAGAGTTTCAATGTCAGAGTCTGCAGAAGTATAAGGGTAACATTTCAAATCAAGAGACTAAGGATTTTTTGGAGGAGTTGGATATTACCTTTACCTTTTTTCATGCTTGAAGGGTTCATTGGATTCCATTGGATATTAGTATATTACCTGTAACTTTCTGAAAGTGGAAGTTTTTATTCCATGGGGTCCATAATAAGTTAGATGTTTTGTAGGATAAGTTTCATGATAAGATTCAAGATTATTTTCTTTCATCAACCACAAAGGCAGCTTATCAGAAGGAGATTCTTACTCTACTATAGAGGATTTATAGTGTGTGGGAGTTTGGTATTTGATATAATAACCTATTGAATTATTTTTCATATCTTATACTAAATAAAGAGTCTATGGAGAAGTATTTAGATTAAAATTTTAATTTAAAGATCCAGTTCCAGATAACCCCATTTATGTTGTATATGTATTTTGAGGTGTTGTTGAAGGATAAGGACATAAAGAGGATGACAGATAGGACTATATCATCCAAGGAATGAAGTCATAATGAATCTTTTTGTAACATATCTATTTCCAAAGTTTCATATTTTCCTAATTAGAGTAGGTTTTAGATAGTAGGGAGTCAGTTCAAGCCCTCTTCATCCTATTTCATTAGGGATGGCAGTTATCAGACCCCCTACTAGTGGATCATAATTGGTGTTGTTTTTAGGGGTTTTTACCATAAAAATATTGAGTTCCCAACCTTCCTTTATAGTTAGTACGGGGATAGAAACCCTCTTCAGGCTCATACATTGCATTAGTACCCTCCTGGGAAACAACAACAACATGGTGCTCTAGGTTATGATCAATAGAGAGGAGAAGGGGTAGGTAGAGGGAAACCCAATGATTACTCTCTTACTCATGGATAGAGAGTAGAGTATTACCATGTAGGTATAATCCATTAGGTCTAGAGAATTCATGGATCTGAACATGGCCAGATTCATGCCTTAGAGTAGCAGCACTGGGAAAGCCATACGTCATGAAAGGTATTATCTGCTTATATTCTACCCATGTGTATGATTTGTTTGATTCAGTGGATACACACTCATTAATTACACCCACCATTATCCATACTTTGGTATTTTAGGTAGATATGTTTCTAGTTCCATTGGTATTGACTTCACTATTTAGATGTTGAGCTAGCTTGTATGCTATTTGCAGTGATTGTGAGCAGATACCACTATAATAAAATCACATACTAGTGGAGTTTTTTTGGTTTTGAGGTAGTTTAAACTATCACCAAATGTTTCTGTGAAGGTTTCCAAAAAACATCGATCAAGTTGGTTTCTTCATCCAACCATTTTTGGTTTCTTCTATTTAGCAACGATTTCTGGGAACCGTTAAAGGATGTTTGTTTAGCGATGATTTTTACTCCCAAAAAAGGTCATAGATATAGCGGTGGTTTAAATCGCCACTATATCCATGATATGTTTTTGGAGGGAAAAACACCGCTAAAATGAAAAAATCACCACTAAAAAAATAAACATTATATAGAGGCATTTTAAACCGATTCTAAAAAAAACTACTTCTTTAACGGTGGTTTAAACCGCCACTAAATATCACTTTTCAAAAAAAAAATACAGATTTAATATCTACAGCCCCAGAAAATCCAATGAAAATTAGAAACCAATATACCATAACAAAATTTATCCATCCCACCTCCAACAAACATTAACAAAGATCCCATTTTAAGTATATAAGAATAAATCTATTATTTAATAATATCACAATACAGATGATCAAGAACAAAATATAATCAAGGGGATCAATAAGGTTGTAACCATAACCTTTTAAATCATTATACATAAAGTAACATAAGTTTAGTTTGACATCATCTATGAATCCAAAGTGAAACCTAATCACTACCTGATGAACTTTACTCTACACCCTCCCCATCTTTGTCTCCACTTCCTGCTACTGGAATTTGAATAAAAATTATATTGAAAATTAAATAGTGTTGTATATTTAAATTTAAACTTTGAACCAATAAAAGTTTATATACTAAATTATTTTAAATTTTTGTGATTTACTTGATCACTACCATCCATCGATGCAATATCATTAGGGATAAATCTAGTCATCTTCTGATATAATTCAACCGATGCTTTCTATAGAGTGAAAAACTTTGTATCTTGTATCTTTGTATGAGCCCCCTATTCTTGAATTGTGATTTACATGTAAACAAACCTCCTCTTGCCAAATAATTTCATGACATCATCTGTTGGGAACCCATAATAGTCAAAATATTCATGCAGAGAAAAATATAAATGATGACAAATGCACAGTACTGAAAAAATATACATAGCCATGATAATGAATGACTGCACATATAACACAAGTGGTTAATAAATTAATGTATGACTACACATATAATCATTTTTTCCTTCAATCATGTCATTTTCTTGCTCCATCATTACTTCATATGATTAATCCACCCTTACAAGACTAATATTTTAAATATTATGATGGACAAATAAGTTCACTTCTTACTGTTGATGAGATTCAATGTTATAGGTCAAATATTCTACTTCATCACCCATATCATACAAGTCTCTTTATTTTAAGTGAAAAACTACACTCCACCCTTCATACATGACATCTTCCACATAATATACCATTTTTGATTATGATGATAAGATATCCAAATCATGTAATTCATAGTCCCTGATATCCATCAAGCGAGACAAGTTCACAAAAGCAAATTAAAAGGAATCTCCTTTAACATACCTTATAATATCGACCCAATTTGGTTTGAATAAAAAAACTAAAAAATGCCTGTGGTAGTTCAATTTGGTAATATTAGTCCCCTTTACATAGTATCCCACTTCGGAAAATGTAAATATACAACTATTTTGTGTTTTCAAACCCTCTTCTTGATTGACTGTACGAAATTTAAATCCATCCACATTGTAAGCGTTGAAATTTATATCCTGTTTTAAAGGACCTCGAGCTAGAAACTTCAAATATTTTAACAACTCAACTCGAGTATCAGTATTCGTTATCTACAAAAATTGATATACATTATTAGATATACAAAATATATATTTCAACCTAAAATCTGTATTGATTGAAATATTTATGAACTTACACATCATGTAAACCATTATAAAAGATATTTATTAATATATTTTGTTATATATTTTTTCATTTCAAGTTTTTATTCTCATTCACATGTTTATTTGTATCCAAATCTTTTGGATAAATGAATCTACAATTTCACTATTCAGAAGAACATATCTATCTATCAATAATAATTCCATTTCTATTAGTGTAGCATTTTAGCTCCTCCCAAATAATCATCCAATAATAGGAAAGATTTTTGATTTCATATGTAGTTGAGATTGAGTTTATGTGTCATAAACACATCCAAATAAATTGAATATTGTCTCAATATCATCCAAGTATCTAGAACAAAATGTAAGACACCCCTTTTACAAATAGAATTCAGAAATAGATCCTTCAGTTTGGGATTTATTTTTCACATATGAATTAAAATTCCCAAGATATCTGTGAAATAAAATAAATAAAACATAATTGTGTATTTAATTAAGTGCCAATAATTGTTTACTTAAGATAAAAAATATATAAATAAATTACCACTCAATTGGATATATCCATCAATAATGTACAAGGCCTCCTAATTTAGCTTCCTTGACCAAGTGAACAGTTAAATAAATCATGAAAGTAAAAAATGAAGGAGGAAATATCATCTAAATTGCAAAAAGTGTCAATAAAAATATCTTATAAAGGTTTTTAAGATCAAATATTTGTAGAGTTTCCTTACATAGTTTTCTGAAGAATGTGAAAAATTAGAGTAAAATAGTAGTAACCTTTTTAGGTAATAATGTACGCAATACCAGTGGTAGTAACTGATGTAAAAAAATACGTGAATCATGAATTTTAATCTATGTAACCTACAATGATTTAAGTCAACACACCTTAATATTTTACTTTAATACCCATCATATACCTTCACATGTTTTAAAATTTAAAGGAATGTATCTTTATCCCTATTTTTCATTGAAAAAATTACTGGATCATACTTTCCATTCTCATCTGTCCAGAGATCATTCTTTATGTTCATTGTTTTTAAGTCCTTATGAGCATTGAGATGGTCCTTTAAATTTTTATACCCATTAAGAAATTTAAAGATCAAATTTCCACAAACATTCTTCTTAATATGCATAACATCAAGATTATGATACAAAAAATTTAATTCCCAATATAGAAGTTTGAATAATATACTTTTTTCTTTCATTGTTACTTTGACGATTCACAACAAACTCATTTCCCGAATTCATTTAAATGATGCAACTTTCCAAATTTTGTTTCAACATTTCCATGTTTTTCCAATATTTCAGAACATATCAAAAACTTTGGAGGTGGTCTATAATCAATAGAACCATTGAATTTTGACTTATTCATCCAAAATATATGAGATGCATCGAGAAATTTTTAAGAACACAAGAAGCACCATTTTTTACTATGAGGTATTCATTTAGGCTCAAAATCAAAGTTAAAAATAGAAAAATATAAAACCATGTAATTATTCTATCCAGCTAAATTACCAAGTCTAAGGAATTCAATAATGGTCCACATTAGAGAAGCTTTTATTTTGAACATTTTTCTTAAAGATGCATCATATTTCTCAACATCGTTTCTCCATAACTCCTTTAATTATTCAATTAGAGGATGAAAGTATACATCAATATCATTTCCATGAATTTTTTCCATGAATAATCATAAAAACTATAAAATACATTTGTTTCATACACATCCACTGAGGTAGATCATAAGGGATCAAGATAACCATCAAAATATTATAACTGGTGCTCAAAGTCCCAAATGGTTTGAATCCATTAACAACTAATCCTAATCTCACATTCCTAGGATTAGATGAAAAATATGGATATAATGAATCAAATGTCTTCCATGACTGTGAATCTCTTGTTCACATTTCCTTAATACTAAGTAATAAAATAGATAAATGGAAGTGAAAAAAATAAAACCTCGATAGTTATAAGAAGATATATAAGTACTAAAAAAGTCAAATTTAAAAAAAGAAATAAATCATGGATAATATTATGTAAGATAGAATAAATATAAAAATCAAAATCATTAATAATTACACAAGGATGAATTAATAAAAATCATCCGCTCTTGGAATCACAAGTATCCTAGGAAGTAACTATAGTCACATGATGACCAAGAGCATCTCCCACATTTATAAAAATATTTTTATTAAGGTGTAAAATGGGATTTCATAAATATATTTAGAAGCCAATACATTTTTACACCATTTGAAAAATACATTTAAAATGTTCTTTGAAAACCATTCATCAAACTGCCCATTGGAAACCAATTTATAAATCTAAAATTTTCCATAAAACCACTTTTGAAGGAATGATACCCCTCTTTAAAGGAAGTCAACTACTGTCAAGCATCCATTTTTCAAGACCAAACTTTCACCTTTTTAAAAAATTTCAAGACACCATGAGACTTATGGTCTCAAAAACATTTAGAAAAAGATTAAAGTACAACTACCATCAATTCCTAAAACATGCCTCTAAAACAACATACACACATTTTAAAAACAAAAATAGTATAAAAAACCCCTTTAAAATATATATATGTATGCCATATGATATAAATTATATATTATATCATGATTTACCAATAGAATTAATATCTATAACATAAAATTTTTATAAGGTATAACATAAAAAACAATACACAATTGGATCAGATGATAACCAATATTCAATCAACCAAAAGAAGCATATAATAACCAAATTTAAGGGGGAATCTTGAATGAAAGAAAATTATCATGAAAATTATTGAGAAATCCATATATTGGATGCCCGGATTGACTCATGATGTACTATAGGGGAATTATAAATCTTCACAGGCTATCAATAAGTGCTAGGGTATCATATAAATACATTGGGAATTATTTCTCCCTTGAATTAGTGTAAAATAAACAATATAAAACCAGTGAATATCTGAATTGAACAGTACATACGTCAAATGTCCACACAAAATCAGATATATAGAAATAGTACATAAAGTATTATGGTAATGAGAACAAATAATTACTCCACTCACCCTAGTTATTTTCCCCTATAAAAGGTATAAATCCACCTTCAATATTTCTTTTCTTTTTCCATAATCAAATATAGTGCACCAATGATAACTTAAAGAAATTAGTAAAATCATAGTTGACCAATTTAAATCTAATAAAGAGACACATACCTGATAGTTTATAATAGTAAAGTATAATAAAATAAAGTAATAGGAACCACATGAAATTTTTTACAAAATAATGTTGAACTCAGATCAATTAATGCTCTCAATACATCCAAAATAAGGATGAAGAAATGAAACAAAAATTATAAATATATATGAGCTACAACTATGTAATCTTTCCAAAGATAAACCACACACCAATTATAAAATATAAAATAAATATCCATTTAGTGCTAGTTTTAACTACATTATTAGAATATAGGTTTTTATTACTCATATAATAAATCAAGAAAATATCCAAAACTGTTTTTATAAATATTCCTTTTATATTATTTAAATGGAAAAAATCACCTTAAAAAATTTATTTTGAAATCACGCACACTATATGAATCAAAATTATTTAATTTTAAAAGTTTATTTAAAACCAATGCTTAAAATTATTTAGAAAATAAACACACACTAAAATAATTGGAAGGGAAATAAACAAAGTTACCATGTAATATATAATGTGTGGAAATAAAAAGAATCATTTTTAGGTTCCACACATGTCAAGAAAACAAGGGATTATAATAAAACAAGATGGTCACCAATATCAATATACCAATCAACTAAAAGTGTTATGGGATCTACCCAATGCATACAAAGTCTAGGTAACCTTAGGAATATATTTCTATATTTTATTCAAAATGTCTAGTAAGATGGAACTGACAAGTGGGGGGGGGGGTTAACATACTTTACTCTTATAACTAGTGGAAAGGGAGCCCATCTACTCTCATTTATCATAACCTAGAACTTGGGTTCACATGACTAAATTAAATCAAGGGTGAGAATATGAGAAATTAATGTAGTCCATACATGGAACAAAAAACATATCAAATAACTCACCCTCACCCCTATATCCCTCTCATGAAACTACCCCGATTATATATCCATCACAAAATATAAAATATAATTCCTGCTCCTAGGTCCATTATCCATTTCAAAAGAATATATATGGGGTTTTTGGAGGATCTATCATACATGAATGGATTTATAAATCTCTAAAATTTTCCAAAAAAACCTTTCAATTATATTTTGTAAGACAATAGAGAGTGATTCCACTTTTATATTTCTACTCATGTTCAATTACACACATATATACACATATTTATCTTGATGCACCTATTCACATATTGTAATGTGAATTTTACACATAAATAAATATATGTGTATCTATATATATGTGCATAAACATTATATATATATATCAATGGATATTTTATGAAAAACTAAATTTCCATTAAAAACCCAATTTTTAAAGAGAGAATGTCCCATCACATTGTATTTCTAAAATATTTTCCAAACATTTTTTTTCTAAATATAAAGTAATTTTTTTACAAAAATTATATTTTATAAACAATTTTGAAAAATCAATTTAATTTTTACTTATGGTTTGAAAATTCATAAATAAATATTTAAATTGTTTTTATAAACCAAATGGGGTCAGACTATTTTTAAACATATCAATTAATTTTAAATAATTATTTTAACACTTTTTAGATACTTTTAATGTCATGTTACACATGATATTCCAATTAAAGAAATTATGACAAATGAATAACAACATGAAACCTTTATAAAACCCAATTTAACATTCAAACAAAGGAATAATTAATTAAAATAAATATTTAGAACATCATACATAATGGTTTCATAAATTTAATGCTTAATCACATGGAATCCTCCTTCAAATAAATGGTGCATGAGTCGAAACATGTCACCTTTTATGGTGTATAACCAAACAAATAAGAAGAGGTATCCACATAGCCAAATCACTGATAAATCCACAAAAAATGTGTTAAATTAGTATCATAGGGTTCTTTTGGAAGATGTGCATTGACAATGTGGAATGAAAATTAAATAATAAAGAATACTGTTACCCTTAGGAGATCATATGATTGCATATCTGGAATGGGATCGAGAAAAGGTGATGACTTGAGGGAGGGAGAGGGAGAGAGCGACGACCCGGGCAAGGGAAAGGGAGGGGGTGATCGATCGGGGGGCTGTGACTGTAGCACTAGTGATGGATCAGGGGGTTCATACTTAGAGGGATTGGGAGATAACTGAACACTGGAAAGGGGAGAACGACAGTGGTTCTAAGGATTGGTGTTGGGGGGATGGGGAGATTTGGGGAGTCATTGGAGAGGGATGGGGCATGGGGATAAGTGTATTTTTTTCTTTAATAAAAATGTAACATTTAGTGGAAGTTTTTAAAAAACTACCTCGAAATCATTTAATTTTTTTAGAAGTGGTTTAGTAAACCACCACTAAAAAACCACTGCTAAATATTTTTTTTGTTGTATTGTGCTAGGGAAACATCACTCATGGGGGTATTTCCTTTGTATTTGGATACAACTATATTAAATCACCCTTGGTATTGAATAGTTGTATTAGGTGAAATATATTTCTAATTTCTTCCAGATATGAGTTATATTCTTTGATTTTGACATAGATCATGTTGTGTTTAATGGAAAGAGAGACCCTCAGTTGGGTTGGAATAATTTTGAGTCCTTGACTTTATTGATGGCTGAGATGATATTGAGTTTAGTGGAGGACCATCTATTGGTGTTTCCTTGGGTTATTTAAGATTACCCTAATGTATTTTTGAAATAGGTTGTGATGCTACTCCCTCAACATGGGATCAATTTTGAGATATAATTACAATTGGGTGTCACTACGATATTTATCCCCCATATAGGATGACACCTTTCAAGTTAAGAGAGATATAAATTCAAATTGATGATCTTTTTTAGTGAGGCTTTATCCAACCTAGTTCATCACCTTAGGGTGCTACAATCATGTTCATGAAGAAGGTGGATGACATGCTATGATTATGTATCAATTATCATTAATTAAATCAAGTGAAAGTGAATAATAATTTTCACCTTTCATGGATTGATGATCTGTTTGATTAGATAAAGTGATATAGATGGTTCTCAAATATTTATTTTCAATCAAGATATCTTTACATGTGAGTAAATAATGAGGGTATTCTGAATAAAACCATTAAATGTTATTGTGGGAATTATGAGGTCATTGTAATGTAGTTCATTTTCACGAATTCCCTAAAAATATTCACGGGATGATGAATTCCATGTTCCATGAATTTTTGGATCAATTTTTCATGGTTTTTATTGATAACATCCTTATGCATTATGAGTTTGAGGAGTAGCATAGAATGATTCTTTGATCTATTTTTGGAGTTTTTTTAGCTCCATTAGTTATTTAGGAAGCTATCAAATTATATGTTTTGGGACTATGAGGTCCAATTATTATGAAATGTTGTGTCTAATCATGGAATATATATAGATACTTTAATTATTTAGGTAGTTTTTTCTTGGGTAATCCCAAAGAATAATGTGATGGTGTAGAGTTTCCTTGGTCTTGTAGGCTATTGCAAGAAGTTTATACCATACTTCTCTTGGATTATTAATCATTTTTCATCCTTGAAAATAAAGCATCATGCTTTCACACTAAATAAATAGCGACATAATTCTTTTGAGTATTAGAAGTAGAAGTTGGCTAGTGCTCTATAAATTCCCTTTCCATAGTAGGAAGTTATGTTTAAGGTTTATTATGACACTTCATGTCTTAGCTTGAGTTTTATTCAGGTACAATAGATAGTGTTTATCTCTTATGGGTCTTTGAAGTTATACCTCATGAATATAACTATGAAACCCATTATATTTATCTTGTTGTGTTTGTGTTTTATTTAAATTATTTTTGGAATTACCTAATTAGTGAATGGTTTTTAGTCCTCATAGATCACAAGAGTTTTGGGTATATCTTATTTTAGTGAAATTTGAATTTTCATAAGTGGATATGGATGCAATTATTGTAGGATTATTACTTTAGGATTTTCTATACACCAGGTAAAGGTAATTTTGTGGATAATGCACCAAGAAAGAAGTTACACAATGATTCTGCATGTGAGTCAGGTGACACTTGGTCAGTGATGGAGGATCTCTTTATGATACACCTTTATATGGGATATATTGATGGTAGAGGGTGTCTCTATTAGATGAAGGTTCAATAATCCTTAGTGAAACATGTGGAGGAATCCTAGATAGAGGATTATTAGGTAGAGGTTTGGATAGATCATTTTCTCTATGGTGATACCCCTAAGTGATGGTTTGATGATGTTTGACACAAGGGTTGTTATTAGTGATGCTCTTCATTCATGATTCATGTGATGGTTCTTCATGGGTTCCAAAGTTCACATTTGGTAGTATATCTTTGTGTGTCCAAGATATGATATTCTTTGAGAGTTTATTTTTGGTGTTCTATTATGATGAGATTTGTTACTAAGTTATAATATCAATATTTGGTCTACCAGAGCATGAAAAATAGGTATCATGTTCTTGGAGGTTTGCTTTAACCACTTGATATTCCCCAGTGTAAGTGATAGGAGAGGGCCACATGAGTTGTGATGGAATTGGATCCCTTATCTCCCGATGCCTATCCACATCTTATCCCTTTTTACTAGTAGGGTATCCCAACTATCTCCCTTGGTGATATAATCTTCCTCAACCTTTCCCTTAGTCCCCTCTAGTGCATTTTCCCTTTTATGCGATGTTTGTTTCATTTGTGTGCATGGGTTGGTTTCTTCATTATGGTTTTGGGAGGCTTTCTTCACCTATGAGGATTCCTATATCCTCTTGTCGACTCTTTCTGTCTCTCCCATCATGATAGACCCCATATCTAGTCTAGAATGATGGATCTTCTAGTAGTTTGGGTTTGTGATGATGGTGAAACATTTGGTTGTCTGTGTCATTTTTTTGTTTTTAATTTTTGTGATTTTGTTTTATTGTGGTGGACTCTATATTATGGTCCAATTTTTTTTATTCTTGCTACTATTACCTTCATATCTACCACACCTAACCCCATTTTAGACCGATTCAGTGGCTTTTGTGGGGGGGGGGGGGTTGGATTTGTGGGGTGAACATTTGATGGTTCCTAGAGGTGAGACCTATAGTTGTCCTCATCCGACGATGGTGGTTCTTTATAGAAGTATGTGTTATTACATGTGGTTTCTATCTCTTGGTTGTGGTTTTGGTTGTAGGGGTTGGTGGTCCATTCAAAGGTGCAATTCACTATTTAGGCCCTAGGTCGATCCCATCTATGCTCTTGCCTCATGATTCCTTGACTCCTCTCCCAACCAGTCTGCCGCGCCATTCTACAAAGAGGTTTTGGGATTTGAGATTCAACCGGTCAGTGGTGTTCCATGCATTTTCTCTATAGGATGTTCTTTTTTCTGTTGGATTCCTGCTGCACTAATCTCTCTAGTGTTTATTCTGATCTGGCTCTGGCGGTTCATCTGGTTCCATGCTGACGATGATCCTGAATATTTTTAATGACTGACATTGGTGGTTCTAGTTGTGTTGTGGGTGGTGATATCAGTGATGGATTGATTTAGGTGATGGATATGGCGAGTAATATTTTTTGATCAAAATATGTGACTTAAAATGAAGTTTGGTGTGTTGGAATAAGTGTGTGAATCATGATTACAACTGCATCTGGATCTAAATTCCTAGAAGGTGTTTGAAATTCAAATTTTATGGGGTTCATTTGAATTTTGAATTATAAATGTTGCTGGATGTTATGAACTATTATTTTTATTGATTATGGTTTGTATGGCTCCCAAGAAACCAAAAAGTTAAAAAATAAAATAAAAAAATGATTAGGTTTAAGTGATAGGATATCTCACTGTACTTATCACCAGTTTACCCCAAGATTAGGGTGGATGTGATATTATTTGGGTGATTGTAGATCATTTTATAAAGACGTTTCACTTATTAGAAATTAAGGATTCAAGCATGGGGGGAATTTTATCAATGTATTACCTGGAGTAGGTGATGAGTATTCCTGAGGTTTTTAAGATTATAATATTTGATTATGATCCCCATTTTACCTTTAGGGTGTGGAAAGGTCTTCAGTGTTCTTTTAGAACTTAGATATGACTTAAAATTAGTTTTCACTCATAGACAAAGTATGAGATAGAGCATACCATCTCGACTTTGGAAGACATGTTTCATGCATGAATTTTGGATTTTTAAGATTTGAGGGTGAGGCACTTATCCTTGGTGAAGACTTCTTATAAAAACATGAGATTCCAAGGTGAATTGTGTAGTCACCCTAAGAGGTGGGTTGGTGGGGAGGTGTTAATCAAGGGTGACTAAATTTTACCAAACATATTTAAATTATACTCTTCCTTCATTAAAGTTGATCAAACATCTATTATTAGTTATAACTTATGGATCTTTAGAAACTCATCCTTGCCATTTTCCCCTTATTCTATGAAAATAATATAAAGTAAACAACACATAAGGATTTTTACAAGGTTCAAACTCAATGTGAGAATCTAAACCTTTTTGTTTTGACTCCCATTGAGTCACAAATTTTTCCACTTATATAATAATCATGGATTATAAGAAGTATGGAAATGAATCACCCTTAACCCAAATAATTCACCATATTACTCAAGTTAAGGATATTTACACTATGTCCCATAGTTGAGATATCTCTTAAAAATATCCTACCATCTTCTAATAGGAATGTCTATGTTGTTTACATTGGAACCACCAAAATTCACAATTTTTTCATGAAATCACACATGGATGGAATATTGATTGCCTCAAGATATTCTATTGTACTTAACATGAATGTTATCCTATCCTCCATTTGGTATAATTTTCTTCTATAGATCTTACTATATGGGACTGATCCACCCGATACTTATATATAACAACACTGTTCTTTTTATTACATTCATAAATGATTTAATTACATTTAATTACACTTAATAAAACATGAGATATTGATAAGTACAGTTTATTTGTGAATTAGGTACATTAAATATCAACATGAAACATGAAATACAATATCTTTATTGAAAACTTCCTTTACATGACCACAACATTCCTTTGTACTTAACATTTCATGGGATAACTTGAGGGTGTACATAAAAAAGGGGTGAGACATAAATCCCAGTAAGGGAATAAACATGGAATAACACAAGGAATAAAATACATGTTATACAATAGGCATATCAATGGAGCATAAAATAAACAAGAACATAAATACATAATATAGAATAATAATCATAACATGGAAATATGGAAACAACTTAAAACATTATAGGTCAAGGCTAAAAAACCAAGACATCATAGTGGAAAAAGTACCATAAAGGAATTAGGTAAACCCCTCTCCCAACATAACATATCATGATACTAAATATTACCCAATGCATTAGAGCACTATATAATTCTAGGAAAACCAACCACTTTCACTTTATTCTCATGCTTAAGTGTGCCACATAGATCATAAAACATGGATTCATTCTTCATAATAATTAATTACATGATCAAGGAGTGTGAAATAAATACATTTAAGTACTCAATAATATATATATATGTATAAAGGTGAATAACCTTGATAGATTAAGGGGTATGGTATTCACTACATGACGATTTTGGCATGGAAAATCACGATGCAATTTCGACTGCATAACAACATGGCATAAAAATCCATAAAAAGGGTTGATGATATAGGAAGGGGTATATCATCATATATAAATGAAATGTAAAGTAATAGGATCATATAAATACATATTCCAACATAATTAAATTTGATATAGAAGGTGTAACATAATAGAGAAACTTGAAGAAAGAGTAGGAATGAAATAACTCTTAAGAAATTTCAGCATGGTAATGGGTGTACATGGGAGGGATTAATGAGATATAAAGGGGCCTATCATCATTAAAACATAATAAGATCAGTATGGGGGAAATTTTAAAACATACTCCATCATTTTTAAATGAAAATAAAATGGTGCAACAATATAAGAAAACATGGATAAAAATGAGAATAAAAGAAAGAAACCCTTACTTGAGTGTGCGACTTAAAAATCTTGAAGAGGGGATTATTGAGATATTTGGGTGACTTGGGAGTATTATATAGAGGGGAGAAAATAATAGGTATGTACTCCAAGTATTTTTAGTGAAGAGAAGTGGGAGCTTGGGTGAGTTTATATAGTAAATGAGAGGTGAATTCTTTAATATTTCACAAACTTAGTTTTTAGAATCTATATAATTAAATATTAAAAAGCACAAAACTTCCCATTGTTTTTTCCAAAGAGGATTGAAAAAAATTATTTTGTAAGTCCATGGGATTAATATATTAAAATATTATTTTTTCTTATGTGGAGGTGAGTTACATTATTAAAGATATGAACTTAAAATCACAAAATATATCATACATTTGGGAGGATTCATTAAGTCTTTATAAAATGAGTCAAAAAAAGTCTAAAATCACATTATTTTAAATTTAAAACTTATATTTTTAGGAATATCCCTTTAATAGTGTTTATTACATCACTATTGGTCCATTATGATGTCATAAAACACACTATATATTTATATGGTATTTAATTTTTACCCAAAAAATCGACTGTCTCAGAAAATTATGAAACATTTACCATTGGATAATTTAAAAATATTTATTTCAAAAAATAATATTTATTTTATCCAAATAATTTTCTTAATATGTCAATTGTCACTTTTAAAATAAAAGCTGATATTTATTGAAAATTGACGGGTTTTGACAAAAACAGTTTTAAACCTTAATAAAAATTTCATTTAGACTCATAAAAATTATATGATCATTTATATTTAATAAAATTAATTTAATAATAATATTTTATTAAAATAATATTTATTAATTCATCAAAATATATTTCTTAATTCAATTTGAATTTTAAACAAAAATACTATTTGTGATTTAAAAATAATAATAAAATGAAATTATATTCATTTTTCTATACAAAAACAATGTACATAATCATAATGATAAGGTCTTGATACATATACCTTTATTACACCAGCATACGCCCTAAGATTGAGATGTGCAATGGTGGGGCTTTCATGGGGCCGTTCGGTGAACATGGTTTAGGCTGTGATCTTGATGAGCTTAAACTTCTCCCATAAACAGTTTCACTCATGCTTAAGTTGTTGGATCTCATATTGGGATTGGTATAGGGAAAATCCCAAAAATGATATCTTCCTTGGAAGATATGATAAATGGGATTCATATGGAACAATTCTACTAGTTGAGGCCATCACCTCCTTTATTATTGTTGAAAGGATTTGTTAAAACCTTTTATTTATACTAGTCATGTGATCACTACTCAATGGCTATATTATCAATGATAATTATATTTAAAAATCATTTAAATCCAATTGTATATAATTAAAAAATATAGTGCATGTGTTTTATATATCCATTTTACTAAATAATACTTTAATTAAATTAAAATGGAAATTTCACTTATAATAGTTCGGGTCATTATAATCTTCCCCCCTTAAGAAATTTTTCCCTAGAAATTTTCATTTCCCATATTAAAACAGATGAGGGTAACTCTGATTCATCACCTCATCTAGTTCCCACATTGCTTCTTTAAACTTTTGGTTTCTCCAAAACACTTTGACTAGGTGCATTATCTTATTCCATAGAAATTTGTCTCTACGATCTAAGATCATCACTGGATTCTCCTCAAAAGAGAGGTAATTATCTAATGGCACCACCTCTGGATTGAGTACATGAGAGGGGTATGGTATATACTTTCTCAAGAGGGATACATGAAATAAATCATGTACTTTAGATAGGTTATGTGAGAGTTATGGTCGGTAGGACACCACTCCGATGCGATCAAGGATCAAAAAGGGGACGATATATCTTGGACTAAACATTCCATTCTTCCCAAATATAATAATTCTTTTCCATGGAGATATACATAGGAATACCATGTCTCCAACATCAGACTCTAGGTCTTGTTGACGATTGTTAGCATATATTTTATGTCAACTCTAAGTAGCCTTGATGTGCTTTTGAATGGTCTTAACCTCCTCCACCATTTCCTTGACCATTTCAGGACCTAGTAGTTTTCATTCCCCAACTTTATCCCAGCATGTAGGTGTTCTTCACCTCTTACCATAAAGGGATTCATAGGGAGAATTTTGGATTATTGAGTGGAAACTGTTGTTGTAAGATAATTCAACCAGAGGAATATGTTGATCCCATCCTCCTTTGAAGTCCATTGAGCATGGTCTCAACATGTCCTCAAGTTTCTGTATAGTCTACTCAGATTGTCCATTAGTTTGAGGGTGATAGGCCATGATGAAGTTTGAATTAGTATTAAGAGCATGTTTGAGACTCTTCCAAAACTTACAAGTGAATCTTGGATCTTGATCGGATACAATCGATAGTGGTACACCATGCAACCACACAACTTCTCTATTGTATATCCGTGCAAGTTGATCTAATGAGAAATCTTATCGAATTGAAACAAAGTGTAAAGTATTTGTAAGAAGATCCACCACAACCCAGATATCATTGTTTCCTTATGTCTTAGGAATCCTAGTGACAAAGTCCATGGTGATGTTTTCCCATTTCCATGTAGGTATGTGTAATGGTTGCATCATCACCTTATATTTTTTCCTTTCCTCCTTAAATGGATGACATATGAGACATCTTGATGTATATTTTGCGATCTTCTTCTTCATATTGTCCTACCAATAGTGTTCCCAGAGATCTTGATACATCTTTATGCTTCTAGGGTGGATAGAGAAGGTTGAGATATGTGCATCATCCAACAGCTCCTTCGTTAATTCATAATTTGATGGTACACATAGTCTTGACCCAAACCTTACAACACATTCTTCATTAACATTAACCTCTAAGGATTTAACTTTTATAATAGTTTCCACTTTCTTATGAATTCCCACATCATATCTTTGAGTATCCTTTAATCTCTCTAGAAGTGATGGTTGAGAAATAATTTGTGAAAGGATTGATGATGTTCCTTCCTTTATGATTCCCATATCCATAATATTCAAGTCTAAGAAGATCAAATCCTTCTCAATTATCATTAATGATAGAGTTGCTGGATCCTTTCTACTTAGAGTGTATGCCACATTATTTTCTTTCCCTGGATGGTAGTGAATTGAGTAGTCATATTCTTTGATTAGCTCTAACTATCTACGTTGGCACATATTCAACTCTTTATGTGTGAATATATACTTGAGGATTTTGTGATCTATATATATTTCACACTTCTCCCCAAAGAGGTATTGTAGCCAAATTTTCAAAGAAAAGATCACTGAATCTAACTCTAGATCATGTGTTGGATAGTTCTTCTCATGAAATTTCAACTTCCTTCAAGCATAGGCAATGGATTTTTCATTTTTCATCAACACACAACCCATTCCCTTCTTCGAAACATCACTAAATACCACAAAAATCTATCCACTTGTGGGTAGTGTGAGAATGGACACCATGATAAGCCTCCTTTCAACTCCTTGAATATCTCTTTGCATTCATAATTCAAAGCATACTGGAATCTTTTCCAAGTTATCTTGGTTAGAGGGTTTGAAAATCATGAGAAATTTCTCACAAATTGATGATAATACCTAGATAATCCAAGGACACAATGAATATATATCACAAATGTTGGCCTCAACCATACTTTAATTTCCTTAGTCTTTGAAGGGTCTATATATATCCCATTTCTTGTGATGACATGACCCAATAAAGAGACTTCCTTAAACCAAAATTCACATTTTCTATACTTGGCATAAAACTTTTCCTTTCATAAGGTGTTTATCATAGTACTTAAATGCTCCTCATGATCCTTTTTTACTTTTGGAGTATATTAGAATATCATCAATAAAGGCTTCCACAAATTTTTTGAGGTAATCTCCAAATAATCTATTAATCAAGTCCATGAATACTACCATAACATTAGTGAGTCCGAAAGTCATTACTATGAATTCACAGTGCCTGTACCTTGTAAAAGAAGAAATCTTGTGGATATATTCCTTCTTTACCCTTACTTTGTAATATCCCGACCGTAGATCCACCTTGGAGAAGTATTGTGCTCCAAATAACTAATTGAAAAAGTCATCAATTCATAGAAAAGGATAATTGTTCTTGATCATTATTTTGTTGAGCTCACGATAATCAATGCAAATGCACATTGACCTATCCTTCTTCTTGATGAAGAGGACTCGTTCACCCCATGATGAAGCACTTGGGCGTATAAACCCTTTATCCAGATTCTCCTCTAGTTGTTTATTTAGCTCCTCAAGTTCTAAAATATCCATTCTATATGGATTATTGGATATTGGAAATGCCCTAGGTATAAGATCAATAGATAATTCAACATAATTCCTAGGAGGAAGACCAGAAAATTCCTCAAGAAACACATCAAAAAATGCCCTCACAATAGGTGTTTCTTCGAGGATGGATCCTTCCTTAGACTCAATCATCTGATCAAGATATTCATGCTCATATGGAAGTAATATCCATTCTTGGGATGATGGTTCAAAAGAAGATTCATCATCCTCCTTACACTTTTATGAAATCAGGGGTTGATTTTCCATATGTAGAGTTATTTCCCTCTCATGGAAATTTATGTTGGCTCTATATAGGGAAAGCCAACCCATGCCAAGAATTTCATAAAACTCCACCAAGGTAAGTATGATAATGTTTATCTAGAAGTTAAATCCACAAATTACGATAAGGTAGTATTTATATACATGGGATGCTATAATTAGACAATTATTAATTTTCACCAATATCTCTACTTCCATGTTTTGAGGTGGTGTTAGGATTGTTCTGCTAAAATTTCAATATATAAAATAATTTGTAGAACCAGAATAAAAATGTATGTTCTCTATTATTGTATGAATAACTAGAGTATCTATCAGCACTTCATTTTCAGGACTCACTTCAGTGGTGGTGATTGAAAAAACTCACCCTTTCTATCTTGAAGGTTGTTTTTTGCCTATGAAAACCCTTGGATTAGTGCATTGGTTTGAGAAATTCCCTAGTTACTTATAGTTGTAGCAATGAAAAATGCATTGAGGGTTTATCATATCATTCCTTTCCTCCATCACAGTAGCGGGATTTTATTATAGGAAATCACTGGCTAGATTCCCTTTCTTCCCACACCTAAATCATTTCCTCATCCCCTTTAGGAAATTTACGGGGTGCTTCTTTCCATACCTTTGGAAAGTGGGGTGTTTAAATTTATTATCACCATTATATATCTCTATCGAACCACCAAAATTTGACTCTACATTCCACTTCTTATCCCCGTTATATCTCTAAGACTCACCAATCTCTATTTCAACCTTGAGGGAACATCAAAAAATATCCTCATAGCTATCAAAGTCATGAATCACTAGGGCTTTCCGTATGCTAGGTTTTAGACCACCAAAGAAGCATTCAAACTTTAATTTAGGGGTAACAAAAAATATGGAGGCATATCATGCAAGACTTATAAAGTTTTCCTCATATTATACGAGGGATTCTTCATCTTTTTTTCTTGATGGTAAGTAAGTCCCTTTCTATCTTAAGTTGTAGGGTCTGAGGAAAATATCTATCAAAAAATATTTTCCTGAAATCCTTCCATCCCATCACATTGATATCTTTATCAAGATTAGTATTTTTGATCAATGTCTACCATTGATCAGCTTCACCCTCCATATGATAAGAAGTTAGAAGAACCTTCTCTTATTCGTATCATTGAAGGATAGGGAATATCTTCTCAATGGATTTGATTCATTTTTCGATGATCGAGGGATCAAATGATCTATTGAAAGTAGGGGGCCTTTTTCTCATGAAACTCTCGATTGCGACTTGTTATTTATTAAGGGGGGGGGGGTGGACATTACTCTTGATCTAGGTTTCTATTCAAAACCTGATTTAACTGAGAGAGAATCATGATAAAGTTTGTGATTCCTACTCCCATCAAATTAGGAATCTCATTAGGGCAGTCATTACATTGATCTTCACATCGGTTGTTAGTATAATTCCTACTATTACCCACCATTGTATAAAATAAAAGGAAAATTAAGGGTAATTATTTTAAAATATTAAACACATAAATGGGAATCCAAATAAATTAAATGGATAACTTATAAATTACATTTATTTCCTTAACTTATGAATTTCTAGGCTTAAATCTAAGTTATCCATGATCTGTTTCCTAACGTATATTTTTATGATTGTTTTGTATTCCCTTAATAATGGTTCATACAAATCTTATGAATTTATAAATTAATATCCCCTAAGAGTTTCAAACTTAAAGTTTATTAAGGCCCATTATCATGCACTAGTTCCCATTCGAGTCTAGCTCAAAGTGGTGTTTTCAGGTTTTCCCCTAGATACATCTATGCCCGAGCCACATCTAATTTTTCATATCCAGACAGGGATATATTTTCTTGATAATCCACTTACTCTATACTCACAATTATTTAGGGATTTGTTTCTTATACTTAGTCTTATCCCTAAGTATTTCACTGGAGTTTTCTAATCCTAATCCCAAAAATAACTAAACCTCCCTCTGATACCAACTATAACAACCTCATTCTTTTTATTACATTGATACATGATTTAATTACATAGAATTATACTTAATAAAACCTGAAAGATTGATAAGTCTAGTGTATTTTGGAATTAGGTACATTACATATCAACTTTAAACATGAAATACAACATCTTTATTGAAAAATTCCTTTACATGACCACAACATTCCTTTGTACTTAACATTTCATGGGATAACCTGAGGATGTACATAAGAAAAGGGTGAGAGATAAAAACCAGTAAGGGAATAAACATGGAATAAAAGTAGGAATAAAATACATGTTATACAATAGGCATATCAATGTACCATAAAAAAACATGAACATAAATGCATGATATATCATAATAATAATAACATGGAAATGTGGAAACAACTTAAAACATTGCATCATAGGTCAAGCCTAAACTGCCAAGACATCATAGTGAACAAAGTACCATAAAGGAATTAGGTAAAATTCTATCCCAACATGATGTATCATGATACTAAACATTACCCAATTTTTTGGAGCTCTATATAATTCCGGGCGCACCCGTCACTTTTAGTTCATTCTCATGCTTAAGTGTTCCACATAGATCATAAAACATGGATTCATTATTCATCATAATTACTTCCATTATCTAGGAGTGTTGAATACATACATGAAATTACTAATTAAAAATGGTATATGTTCATAAAGGTGAATACCCTTGATATAATAATGGGTATGGTATTCACTATACGATGATTTTGGCATGGAAAATCACGGTGCAATTTTGGGAGCATAACAGCGCGGCATAAAAATTCATAAAAAGGTCTGATAAGAGAGGAAGAGGTATATCATCATATATACATGAAATTTATAGTAATATGGTCATATAAATATTTTTTACAACATAAGGAATTTGGATATAGAAGGTGTAACATAATAAAGAAACTTGAAGAAAGAGGAGGAATGAAATAACTCTTACGAAATTTCGGCATGGTAATGGGTGTATATGGGAGGGATTAATGAGAGAGAAAGGGGTATATCATCATTATAAAATAATAAGGAAATTATGCGAGAGGTTAAAAAACATAGCCCATAATTTTTAAATGAAAATAAAATTGTGTAATAGTATAAGGAAACTTTGATAAAAATGAGAATAGAAGGAAACCCTTACTTGAGTGTGTGAATTCAAAAGATTAAAGAGGGGATTATTGAGACATTGAGGTGACTTTAGAGGATTATAGAGAGGATATGAAATATTAGGGATGTTCTCCAATGATTTTTAGTGAAGATAAGTGGGATCTTGGGTGGGTTTATATAGGAAATGTGAGGGGAATTCTTTAATATTCCACAAACTTAGGTTTTGGAATCTATATAATTAAATATTCAAAACCAAAAACCTTCCAATGGTATTTGACCATCGTTTTTTTAAAAATATAAGTGGAAAAAATTATTTTATAATTACATGGGCTGAATATATTAAAATATTATCCTTGCTTATGTGGAGGTGAGTCACATTATTAAAGAAATGAACTTAAAATCACAAAATATAATATACATTTCGGAGGATTCACTAAGGCTTTATAAAATAAATAAAACAAATCTAAAATCAAATTATTTTAAAGGTAACACTTATATTTGTCCGAATATCCCTTTTATAGTGTTTATTACATCACTATTAAGCCATTATGATGTCATAAAACACACTATATATTTATATGGTATTTAATATTTACCCAAAAATTCGAATGTCTCATAAAATTATGAAAAATCAACCATTGGATAAATTCAACATCATAATTCCAAAAATAATATTCATTTTATCCAAATAATATTATAAATATTTCAATTTTCACTTTTAAAATAAAAATTGATATTTATTGAAAATTGACGGGTTTTGACAAAAACAGTTTTTAAACCTTAATAAAAATTTAATTTTCCCTCATAAAAATTATATGATCATTTATATTTAATAAAATTAATTTAATAATAATGTTTTATTGAAATATTATTTATTAATTCATCAAAATATATTTCTTAATTCTATTTTAATATTAAACAAAAACACTATTTGTTATTTAAAAACAATAATAAAATGAAACTACATTCATTATTATATATAAAAATAATGTACATAATCATGATGCTAGGGTCTTGATACATATCCCTTTATTAAACTAGTATACACCCTAAGAGTAAGGTGTGCGATGGTGGGGATTTTGTGGGGCTGTTCAGTGAACATGGTTTGGGCCGTGATCTCAATAAGCTCAAACTTATCCCATAAATGGTTTCACTCATACTTAAGTTGTTGGGTCTCAACTTTGGATTGGTCCAGGAAAAATCCCAGAAATGTTATCTCCCTCAAAATATCTGATAAATGGGAGTCATAGGGAACAATTCTACTGGTTGAGTCCATCACCTCCTTTTTTTATGTTGAAAGGATTTGTTAAAACCCTATATTTATAGTAGTCATATGATCAATATTCAATGAATATATTATCAAAGGTAATGATACTTAATAGTAATTTAAATCCAATTGGATATAAAAAAACAAATGGAGTTCATGTGTTTTCTTTATCAATTTTACTAAATAATACATTTAATTAAATCCAAAGGGAAATTTCACTTATAATAGTTTGGGTCATTATAATATTTCTCTCTTAAGAAATTTCACCCTCAAAATTTTCATTTCCCAAATTAAAACAGATGAGATTAACTCTATTTCATCACCCCCTTAGTTCCCACTTTTCTTCTTCAAACTTGTGGTTTATCTATAACACTTTGATCAGGTGCATTATCTTATTCCCTATAACCTTATCTATATGATCTAAGATCTTCACTGGCTTCTCCTCATAAGAGAGGTCATTCTTCAATGATACCACCTATGGATTGAGTACATGAGAGGGGTTTGATATCTACTTTTCTCAAGAGGGATACATGGAATATATCATATAGTTGAGATAGGTTAGGCAAGAGTGCTAGTCGGTAGGCCACCTCTATGATGCGATCAAGGATATCAAAGGGGTCAAAGTGTCTTGGACTAAGCTTTACCTTCTTCCCAATTCTCATCAATTTCTTCCATGGAGATATGTAGAGTAATATCATGTATCCAAAATAAAACTCTAGGTCTTGTTGAAAAATTTCATCATAGATTTTTTGTCGACTCTGAGTTGCCTTGATGTGATGTTGAATGGTCTTAACCTTCTCCACTATTTACTCGACCATTTCAGGACCTAGAAGTTTTCGTTCCCCAACTTCATACTAGAATACAGGTGTTATGAACATATTCCCATAAAGGGCTTCATAATAAGACATTTGGATTCTTGAGTGGAAAATATTATTGTAAAAGAACTCAACCAGAGGAAGATGTTGATCCCATCCTCCTTTGAAGTCCATTGACCATGCTCCCAACATGTCCTAACGTTTTTGGATAGTCTACTTATATTGACCATCAATTTGAGGGTGATAGGCTGTGATGAAGTTAAAAATAGTATTCAGAGCATATTGGAGACTATTACATAACATATAGGTGAATCTTGGATCTTGATCGGATATAACCGATAGTGGTACACCATGCAACCTCACAACTTCTCTGATGTATATTTGTGAAAGTTGATCCAATGATAAATCTTCTCAAATTGTAATGAAGTGTGCAATCCTTTTAAGATGATCCACCACAACCCATATAGCATTTTCCTCTATATTTCTTAGGAATCCTAGTGACAAAGTCTATGGTGATATTTTCCCATTTCCATGTAGGTATGGGTAATGGTTGCATCATCCCCTTAGATTTTTTCCATTCCACATTCAATTGCTGACACACGAGACATCTTGATGTATATTCTATGATATACTTCTTCATATTATCCCACCAATAGTGTTCCTGAAGATCTCGATACATCTTTGTGCTTTTAGGGTGGATATAGAAGGTTGAACTGTGTGCATCATCCAATAGCTCCTTCTTCAATTCAGGATTTGATGGTACACATAGTCTTGGCCCATATATTAAAACACATTATTCATTAATATTTAACTCCAAGGATTTCCCTTTTCTAATAGTTTCCACTTTATTTTAAATTCCCACATTATCTCTTTGATCATCCTTTAACCTTTCTAGAAGAGATGGTTGATAAATAATTTGTGAAAGGATTGATGATGTTTCTTCCTTTATGATTCCCATGTCCATCCTCTTCAAGTATAATAAGATCATATTCTTCTCAATTCTCATCAATGAAATAGTTTCTATATCCTTTCTACTTATAGGGTCTACCACTTTATTATCTCTCCCTGGATGGTAGTGAATTGATAAGTCATAGTCTTTGATCAGCTCAAACAATATTTATTGGAACATATTAAACTCTTTATATGTGAATATATAATTGAGGCTTTTATTATCTGTATATATTTCACACTTCTCCCCAAAGAGGTAATTTCACCAAATTTTCAAAGTAAAGATCACTACAGCCAACTCCAGATCATGTGTCGGATAGTTCTGCTCGTGAACTTTCAAATGCCTTGAAGCATAGGCAATGATTTTGTCATTTTTCATCAACACACAACCCAATCCATTCTTCTAAGCATCATATAATACCACAAAAATATCTTCACTTGTGGGTAGTGTGAGCATGAGCTTAGTGATAAGACTCTGTTTCAACTCCTTGAATCTCTCTTTGCATTCATCATTCCAAGCAAGCTTGAATCCCTTTTGAGTTATCTTGGTTAGAGGGATTGACAATCACAAGAAATTTCTCACAAATCGATGATAATACCCTACTAATCTAAAGCAACTAGGGATATATATCTTAGATGTTGGCCTCATCCGTCCTTTAATTTCCTCAGTCTTTGAAGGGTCCATAGATATACCATTAATTATAATGATATTCCCCAATAAAGATACTTCCTTCAATGAGAACTCACATTTGTTTTACTGGGCATAAAGATTTTCCTTTTTCAAGGTCTTTAGCATAGTACTTAAATGATCCTAGTTCTCCTTCTTACTTCTGGAGTGTATTAGAATGTAATCAATAATGACTAATAAAAAATTTTCAGGGTAATCTCTAAAGACTCTATTCATCAATTCCATAAAAATTTATGGAGTATTAGTGAGTCCGAAATTCATTACTATGAATTCATAGTGCCCATACCTTATACAAAAAAGCAGTCTTGGGGATATCTTTCTTCTTCACCCTTACTTGGTAATATCTTGTCCATAGATCCACCTTGGAGAGGTATTGTGCTCTACATAGCTGATCGAACAAGTCATCAATTTTTGGAAAATGATACTTGTTCTTTATCGTGATTTTGTTCATCTCACAATAATCAATACAAAGGTGAATTGACCCATCCTTCTTCTTGAAGAAGAGGACCAGTGCACCCCATGGTGAAGCACTAGGGCGTATACACCCTTTATCTAGATTATCATGTAGTTGTTTATTTATCTACTCAGGTTCCATAATATTCATTATATACGGATTTTTGGATATTATCAACGCCCCAAGTATAAAATCAATCAAGAATTCAACATCTCTTCTAGGAGGAAGACCAGACAATTCCCTGGGAAACACATCAGCGAATTACCTCAAAATAGGAATTTCTTTGAGGATTAATCCTTCCTTATACTCAATAATAAAGATACACATGCTCATATGGTGGTAATATCCATGATTGGGGTGATAGTGCTAAATAAGATTCATCATCCTCCTTGCACTTTTATAGAAATGGGGGTTGATTTTCCATATAGAGAGTGATTCCCCTCTCACAGAAATTTATGTTGGCTCTATATAAGGAAATCCAACCCATGCCAATATTTTCATTAAAATCCACCAAGATAAGTATGATAAGGTTCACTGGGAAGTTCAATCAAAAAATTGTGATGGGAGAGGAGTTATATACATGGGATGTTATAATTTCCCCATTTACTGTTTTCACCGATATCTCTACTTCCATGGTTTAAGGTGGTGTTTGGATTGTTCTAGTAAACTTTTGAGATATAAAAGAATACATAGAACTAGAATCAAAAAGTATATTCACTATTATTGTTTGAATAACTAGAGTATCTATCACAACTTTTTTTTGGAATTAACTTCAGTGGTAGTGATGGAAAAAGCTCACCCTTGCTGCCTTGTAGGTTGTTGGTTGCCTAAAAAAACCCTTATCTTAGTGCATTGATTTGAGAAATTCCCTGGTTTCTTGCAGTTTTAACAATGAGAAATGTGTTGAGGGTTTACTAGAGCATTCATTTCCTCCATCGTAGTAGCATGTTTTTCTTGTCAGCAATCACTAGCTAGGTTCCCTTCCTTCCTGTACCTAAATCATCTCCTCATCCCCTTCAGAAAATTTACCATGTTCTTCTTTCTGCACCTTTGGAAAGTGGGGTTTTGAAATTTCTGGGCACCATTAGATATCTCTATAGTACCTCTATAATTTGACTCCACATTTTGATTCTTATCCCATTGATACCCCAGAGACTCACCAATCTCTATTTTGACCTTGGGAGTACATTAGAAAATTTCCTCATAGCTATCAAAGTTAGGGATCTCTAGTTAATTTTGTAGGCTAGGTTTTAGACCACCAAAGAAGAAGCCAACCTTGAATTCGGGGGGTAACGACAAACATGGAGGCATATCGTGCAAGCCTTGTGAAGTTTTACTCGTACGCTTTGAGGGATTCATAATATTTTTTCTCAAGGGAAAGGAAGTCCCTTTCCATCTTAAGACAAAGGGTGTAAGGAAAATATTTATCGAAAAACATTTTTTGGAAATCCTTCTATTACATCACCTCGATATCTTCCTCAAGCTTTGTATTTTTTATAAATTTCCACCATTGATCAGATTCACCCTCCATATGATAAGCATCCAGAAGAAGCTTCTCTTGTTCAGAGCATTGAATGGTGGATAAGATCTTCTCAATGGAGTTGATCCATTGTTCATTGATTGAGGGATTAGATAATACATTGAAATTAGGAGGCCTTTGTCTCAGGAAACTCTCGATTGTGACTTGTTATTTCTTATGGGGTGTTGGATGTTCCTCTTGATCCAGGTTTCAATTCAAAACTTGAGTTAACTGGGAGAGTATCATGACAAAGTTTTTGATTCCTTCTCCCATCAAATTTGGAATCTCATTAGGGCAGTCATTACATTGATCTTCGCATCAGTTATTAGCCTGATTCATCCTATTACCCACCATTGGAAAAAATAAAAGAACAATTATGGGTTATTATTTTAAAATATTAAACACATAAATGTGAATCTAAATACAATAAAGGGATAACTTAAAAATTAAATTTATTTCCTTAAATTATAAATTTCTAGGCTTCAGTCTAGGTTATCCATGATCTGTTTCCTAATGTATATTCTTATGGATTTTTTTGTTCCCTTAATAATAGTTTTTACTAAGATTATGAATTTATCAAAGCATATCCCCTAGGATTATAAAACCAAGAGTACATCAAGGCCCATTATCACACACCAGTTCCTATTTGAGTCTAGTTCAAAGTGGTGTTTTTATATTTTACCCCTAGATACATCTATGCCAGAGCCACATCCACTTGTTTGTATCCAAACATGGATTTATTTGCTTGATAAACCACTTACTCTATACTCACCAAGATTTAGGAATGTTTTTATTATAATTAGTCTTATATTGAAGTCTTTCATTATAGTTTTCTAATCCCAATCCCAAAAATAACTAAACCTCCCTATAATACTAACTATAACAACCCCATTCTTTTTATTAAATTCATACATGATTTAATTATATATAATTACACTTAATAAAATATGAAAGATCAATAAGTCTAGTGTATTTGGGAATTTGGTACATTACATATCAACTATAAACATGAAATACAACATCTTTATTAAAAAATTCCTTTACATGACCACAACATTCCTTCGTACATAACATTTCATGGGATAACCAGAGGATGTACATAAGAAAGGGGTGAGATATAAAGCCCAATCAGGGAATAAACATGGAATAACATGAGGAAGAAAGTACATGTTAGACAATAGGCATATCAATGGATCATAAATGAAACATGAACATAAATTCATGATATAGCAAGATAATCATAACATGGAAACGTGGAAACAACTTAAAACATTGTATCATAGGTCAAGGGTAAACTACCAAGACATCATACTGGAAAAAGTCCCATAAAGAAATTATTTAAACCCTTATACCATCAAGATGTATCATGATACTAAACATTACCCAATGCATTGGAGGGCTATATAATTCTGGGCGCACTTGTCACTTTTACTTCATTCTCATGCTTAAGTGTTCCACATAGATCATAAAAAAATGGATTAATTCTTCATCATAATTTATTAAATGATAAATGAGTGTGAAAAATATAAATATAATTCCTCAATAAATAAGGTATATGTGAATAAAGGTGAATACCCTTTATACAGGAATGAGTATGGTATTCACTGCACGACGATTTTGGCATGGAAAACCACAGTGCAATTTCAGCAACACAATAGTGTGGTATAAAAATTCATAAAAAGGTTTGAAGAGAGTGGAAGAGGTCCCTAATCCTATATAAATGAAATTCACAATAATAGGGTCATATAAATACATGTTCCAACATAAATAATTTGGAGATAGAAGGTGTAACATAATAAAGAAACTTGAAGAAATAGGAGGAATGAAATAACACTTATGAAATTTCAACATAGTAACAGGTGTACATGGGGGAATTAATGAGAGATAAAGGGGTTTATAATAATTTTGACATAATAATGGAAGTATTTTTGAGGTGTTAAAACATAACCCATCATTTTTATAAGAAAATAAAATGGTGTAACAATTTAAGGAAACTTTGATAAAAATGAGAATAGAAGGAAACCCTTACTTGAGTGTGTGACTTAAAAAGCTTTAAGAGGGGCTTCTTGAGAGCTTGGGGTACCTTTTAAGGATTATATATAGGGTAGGATAGAGTAGAGACGTGATAAAAGGATTTTTAGTGAAGATAAGTGGGAGATTAGGTGGGTTTATATAGAAAATGAGAGGGGAATTCTTTACCATTTCATAAACTTAGGTGTTGAAATCTATATAATTAAATATTCAAAACCACAAACCTTAGCATGGTTTTTGACTATGGTTTTTGAAAAATAGGAGTTAAAAAAATTATTTTATAATGCCATGGGCTGAATATATTAAAATATTATCCTTGCGTATGTGAAGGTGAGTCAAATTATTAAAGAAATGAACTTAAAATCACAAAATATATTATACATTTTAGAGGATTCACGAAGGCTTTATAAAATAAGTCAAAAATATATAAAATAACACTATTTTAAAGGTAAAACTTATTATTATTTGAATATACATTTTAAAGTGTTTATTACATCACTATTGGGTCATTATGATGTCATAAAACACACTATACATTTATATGGTATTTAATTTTTACCCAAAAATTCAATTGTCTCAGAAAATTATGAAAAATTCACCATTGGATAATTTAGACATCCTAATTCCAAAAAAAATATTAATTTTATCCAAATAATTTTCTAAATATTTAATTTTTCACTTTTAAAATTAAAACCAACATTTATTAAAAATTGATGGGTTTTGACAAAAATATTTTTTAAACCTCAATAAAATTTTCATTTGGCCTCATAAAAATTATATGATCATGTATATTTAATAAAAGAAATTTAATAATAATATTTTATTAAAATATTATTTATTAATTCATCAAAATATATTTCTTAATTCAATTTAAATATTAAAAAAAAATACTATTTGTGCTTTAAAAATAATAATAAAATAAAATTTTATTCATTATTATATACAAAAATAATGTGAATAATCATTATTCTAGTGTCTTTATATATATCCATTTATTACACTAGAATACTCCCTAAGAGTAAGGTGTTTGATGGTGGGGCTTTCATGGGGCCGTTCGGTGAACATGGTTTGGGTCGTGATCTCAATGAGATTGAACTTCTCCCGTAAACGGTTTCGCTCATGCTTAAGTTGTTGGATCTCAGTTTGGGATTGGTCTAGGTAAAAGCCCAGAAATGATATCTCCCTTGGAAGCTCTAATAAATGATCTTCATAGGGAATGGTTATATTGGTTGAGTCCATCATATCCTTTGTCTATGTTGAAGGTTTTTGTTAAAACCCTATATTTATACTAGTCATGTGATCAATCTTCAAAGGCTATATTATCAATGACAATGATACTTAACAGTCATTTAAATCCAATTGGATATAATAAAAAAAATTAAGTGCATGTTTTTTCTATATCCATTTGTCTAAATAATACATTTAATTAAATCAAAAGTAAAATTTCACTTATAATAGTTTGGGTTCTTACATTATATGTCACGTGACTATGTTCGGTACCCCTCAGTCCATTTCACCTTAATTTGGTAATCCTTCTTCTTGATGAAATTATTTCTAATACACCTATATCCAATATGATATGTATGTTATTCATCAATCTGGTTCACATATATCTAGTTCCTCTATGTAAAAATCTTCTTCAAACAAAACTCTTTAACATGTTTCTTATTTTTATTTAACCAAGTGGTTTCGTAGTTGGTGGCACATGCTGAACTTTTAACAATAATACTCCCTTTCACAGATGATCAAAAAACAACATCAAGTGTTAATACCCTCTTTATATATACAATATTATTTTTATAAATGCACATAATGTGTGGGATTCACATTTACCTTCCTTCTAACTCAGCTCTTTAAAGACCACCTTTATTATCTTTACAAAGATCTTTGGATTTGACTTCATCAGAGGTCCCACAAATCCTAGCATCAATAATGTTCTTTGAATCCTTAAATATTGGCTATAATAATGATATTTCATTCATGAAGTTGAGTTATTAAACATACAACTCAACATCACCCCATTATATGAGTGTACAATCATAAAGGAAAATCTATCTGATAAAGAATAATAACTTCTCTATATGGTACCTTTATAAGAACTCCAAAGTTTGGTATACAAAATTATTTGTTAGATCTCATCTGTTTGATCATCTCGGTCTGGTAAACTCTATATTTCTCTATCTTGTGATATTCATAATAATTCCTTCTTTTGGTAACACTTTGTCTGATGCTACTTTGTTTTGATACCTTTCATTTGGTATCCTTTGCTTAATGAAATCAGGACTGGAGATGAAAAACACAAAGATTGCTCCATCCAATGACTTACCATTTCTTTATTTGATGACTTTATAGTTCTTTGTTAAATGGATTTTCATTTCTCAATTTAGTGATCTTATATTTTAGATTTTTTTGGCACATTGTAAATCCTTCCTATATCTAGTGATCATTATAACTTTTCTCTATCCTCTTCTCAGTTTTCCAATGATCTCTTGAGAGTCTATCTGTTATAAATTCAATGATCATTAACTCTCTCCATAAGGTTTTATTTAGTCTTATCTATCTAGTAGTAAGATAAATTATTTCTTTATTATATTTATGAATTATCTATATGATATAAATCATTATACAATATCATCTTCATGACTTTATATTTTTTAGCTTTTATACATATTACAAATTCATTATTTTCTAACTTCAACTTTGTACAACCTGTATCTTTATGGAAACTTTATACTCCACTATATGGTAGACTTGTTCTATTAACCTCAGTCTATTATCCAAAACGTTCCACCAATTTCTTCTTTTGAAAAAATTCAGCTATAAATCATTAATAACATATAGTTATCATGATATTAAAAACCTTGAGGACCAAAAAAGAATCATTTTACTTAATACTTTGTACAATAGATAGACTTGATACTTTGTACAACCACAAATTCATTACATTGCTATATTTATGGTATAAACACTATTTATTATTTGAAATCACCCTACATTCATAAGGAAAGAATCATAGGGACTTTATTTGATCTTTAGTGAGCATTATCCATCTTGATTATCTAAGATTACTTCACTATTGTTCTTCATATGGTCTTTACTTTATGCTTATTTCCTTCAGCAAATATTCAATCTCATTATATACTAGAACTTACTTATTAAATTATAAACATTATAAACATTTTTTATATATCTTATAACATTATCATATATTCATTAGTATAATTATACTACAAAAGTTCCTTCATAACTTTCAGACATCTTATGGAAGTAGATATTTCATCTTTAGTGCTACTTCTTCCATTGGTTCTCCCTTCCAAAATAAGTTCTTCCAGAGGAATTATTCTTGAAATTAATTTGGAACCTTTTCCTTTTGTTTACTAATTTAATTTGCTATAAAATATTGAAAAAAATAAAATATATCAATATCATTACCAATATCATCATCCAATAGGTTCTACAATCTCCCCCGATAGATTTATTGTCAAAACCAAATTCTCTTTGGAGTCAATGATATTTATCTACCCATTATTGATAATAAATTCAATGTATCCTTTGTTCGAGAACTTTTAGTGAGGGAATAATTTTCTATTCCTCTTAATGATATAACTTTGAATCCCCCTTTAGTGACATCTTGGGGCGAGGGAGGAATTTTCTTCCCACATTTTATTCTTCTCCACTTTTCTTCTGTTTAACAAAATATGAACTATGAACATATTAAGAGAATGATAACATCACTTTGATTAAGAAAATAATTCAAAAATCAATGAAATATAAGTCTATGAAATCCATGCCCAATGTAGAAAACAATAGTGATTAAATCAGAGATTAAATCTATCCATATAATTTACCAAATGATGCTAGTTTTTACAAAATATTATTTTAACGAAAACTTCATTAGATTTTCATTAAAAATAATTTCTTACATCTATCTCAAAAAACAAATAAAAACATTTAAGCATAAAAAGAGTAGGTTACTCCCCATTTTCTAGGTATTACTTATTTTTTCATTAATACCATTTTCATTTAAACTTAAATTTTTAGATGAAGATGGGAGTATAGACAACATAACTAAAGAATGACACCAGGAATTAATTATTCATATTTTTTATATCTGAAGCTTAATTATCATAATCTAGAGCTTTATTATCTAGATAATTCAATGTTTACTTTACTATATCTTCAGAATCCTATTTCATAAACTTATGTTGTCTAGAATTAGTATATTAATTTCAACTTTAATAAGTTTCAAGATTCACCAGTATCCACTTCACTTCAAGGATCCTCTTGATTAATATCATCTTTAATTCCATTTTTAATATAGTTTCTCTAAAACATGTAGGGGAATAAACTAGATCACCTATTTTCTAATCTAATAGATAAACAAGTATGGGAATGTTTTCTTAACTTGGAAACTCTTCTCTCTTTAACTTCATGTTTCTTCATGATCTCATCCCTATATTTGCAATTAATAATATTCTTTGGTGTTATGAGTTTCTTATCCTTAACTTTTCTTTTATAATTGTGTGGTGTATTCTTATTAACTTTATATATCAAGTAAAATCACTTTTCTCAATCTCTTATGCTTCTAACTTCTTTTCATCCTCCAACTACTCTAGCCATACAACCATTAAACCCTTCATAATATGTCCACCTTTCTTATTATGATGATATTTCTTTATAGAACCACTAATTTATTATTAATATTGTCTACTTGTATCTACCAAATTATCCAATTTGGAAACATTTTTATACAATTTTTAGAAGTGTGACCATCCATCTTACATCTATTACACAACTTCTTATCTTCATGTAGTTTATTCTTCATAGGCAACTTTTAGTGTACTTAAACTTTGTTATTAGGGATATATTCCACTATTCCAATATATATGTATATTTCTTATATTAATTGATTTTATTTCTTTATCTTCCATTCATTATATTTATCATTTATGGTGAGTTTACAGATGTCCATGAAGTGGTATTTTATTCCATAAATGTAACATATTTTTTTGGGTATGGAATCTTTTGAAACATTCTTATTAGATGCCACCTTATTCTTTTCTTACATTTAGTTACACCCCATGGTAGACTTATAGTCTATATTTATTACCTTTTATTTTAAATTTTGCGGCCTATTTCCATCAGTAGTACATGAGTTGTTCTTGGTAGAAGTAAACCAATACTTTTCTTCACCTGGACCATTTCTTCCACAAATTCTAAAAAAATTTCATGATATTCAAATATGTTAGATGTCAATATATTTTTATTTTTTGTAAAGGTTGGGTACAGTTAGATGAGTTTCTCATTCCTTGTAATTTACTCCCCCTTAATTCTATTCTATATTGTTTTTAATACCATATCATATTGTGTCAATAACCAATATCCATGTTTCTAAACATTCCACAACACCAACAGTCACTGATAATCCTAGGATTATTTCCTCATGTTATATTTTGGCTAGATCTTAAACTTGTTTTTTTCCAGATATTTACTTTATTCTTTGTGAAATCTGTAAGGGAACTCCTTAATTTATCTTTTCATACCTCCACTTTCACAGAAGAGGTGAGTTTCACACTTTTCTCCACATATATTTTTAAGAACAATAAACTACACAATTCAAAGTATGAGTGTTAGTATATATAGAGTCATTATAATGTGGGTTTACCTTTTTATTTAACTTATGAGAATATAATTATTCTGATGATTTCATATTCTTCCTTCCATTGGATTGATTCTTTATAGAAATAATATTTTCCTTAGAAACTTCAATAGAGATTATTTTATTAGTTTCATGTGAATATTAATCTTGAGTGGATTCTATATTTATCAATATCACCATTTTCTTGGGTCCATTTAAATTTAAAGTATTCTTATTATTTTCAAGGATCCTAACTTTATATTCACTTTCAACTTTTAACTTTTGTATATTTTCATAATTCAACTTACTCACCTCTTTCAAGGAATGATCAAGTTACATTAATTTATTTTCATTGAATTATAGTTGAGTATTCTTAGCATGCATAATTTTTTTGAGTATCCTTTATTGCATGTATTTTCATGAATAAATTTTGTTATCACAAATTCTTTAAAAAAAATATTATATAAATATTCTTCTATAAAAGTGAAGTTTTATGAAAAGGATATTATTGATGTATTCACAAGTTCATTGATTTTAGTGAAGGTGTCACCCATATGTTCCTTCTGATGTTTTTCCTCATATATTTTACTCTCATATAATAGTAACTTTTCAATCTCTTTTATTCTTCTATCCTTATCTTCCAACTAAGTGTTCTTGACATCAAAAGTAGTTTTTAATGCATGGTACCTTTCCTTAAAAAATTCATTTATAACAAAATTCTCATAAAAACATATTTTTAATTCTTCTTACATAAGGTTAAACATTTATTGAGAATTTAATACCTTTTATTCCTTAAATTCAATGTGTTTAGTAAGAGATTTACATTCTAAAAACTTCTTTCCCAATGCATTCTCTATCAAATCAAGTTATGACTTCAAATATGAGATTTACTCCTATTGTTCGTTGATATATATAAGTATATATATAATAACTTAAAATGGGGAATTTATCATGTAAGATATAATTTTAAGGTGAAATATTAAATAGTTTCCCCTAAACCAAAATATTCAAAATTTGAGAAAGATTATTCCACATAATTAATTTTTATTAGATTCAGATGAATTCTTACCACACAATTTAACTTCCGGCAGTGGTGGATTCTTCTAATATTTATTTTGAGAGGATGACTTCCACTTCCTATGAGATTATTTCTTCTTTATGTTATTTATAGTTCTGGATGAGACCTTCATGTTTCTATAGCCAAGGAAAATTTTTGTTTTCTTTAGCTAAGGCTTAACATTCTTATATTATGAAGAAATACTTTATTCAACTTCTGAAAATATATACTTCATATACTATATAGTTAATTATAAGTGGGAACTAAAAACTTATAGATACAAATATAGGTAACCTTGTATTTGATACTAATTGAGATTCCAAGGTAGATCTTGTAGTCACCCTAAGGGGGAGGGGGGGGGGGGTGAATTAGGGGTGACTGAATTTTAATGAATTTATTTAGCTTAAAACCACCCTTACTTTAAGAATATAAAACCTATGAAATAGGTTAGGATGTATTGATCTTTATAAAATATTCCTCACCACTTCTACCTTATGATATGTAGATAATATAAAGTAAAAAACACACATTGATTTTTACAAGGTTCAAACTCAATATGAGAACATACTTCTTACTGTTTCAACTACCATTGAGTCACATATTCTTCCACGTATATAAAATCATGAATTACAACTAGCATGGGAAATAATAAACCTTAATTAAAATACTTAACTACATTATGAAGGTGAAGGATATTTATTATGTATCCAAAAGTTGATAAATCTCTAGAAAATATTATAATAACCCTACAATTTATTACACATTAATACATGTTTTATTATATAAAAGTACACTTAATACAACCCCAAAAGATCGATAAGTCTAGTGTCTTTGGGAATTAGGTACATTACATAACAAAATATAACATGTAATATAAAAAATTACTAAATACATTTTTGACATGATCATAATATTCCAACAAACTTAAAACTACATGGGATAACATGGTGACAAACATAATAAAATGGTGAGCTATAAAGCACAGTAAGGGAATAAGAAAGGCATAACATGAAGAATATAATACATATTAGACAATAGAAAAATAAATGGATCATAAAATAAACATTAATAATATGTCATAATATATAATGATAACCATAACATGGAAAATGTGGCAACAACATACAACAAGACATAAACATGATTCAAGGCTCATTATACATGGATGAGCATGAGTGCAGGCTCATTGCACATGGAGGTGCATGAGTCAAGGGTCATTACACATGGAGGATCATGAGTCAAGGATAATTAAACATGAATGAGCATGATTCAAGTCTATATTACAAGACAATTTCACAAGATTTATCATGATACTAAACATTACCCAATACATTGGAGTGCTATCTGGGTGCACCCATCATAATCAGTTCATTCTCATGATTACGTGTTTCACATAAATCATACAACATGAATTCATTAATAAACATAATTTATTCCATGATTAATAAATATGGAATACATACATGTAAATCCAAAATCAATAAGTATATGTTTATAAAGTTGAACACCCTTTATAGAAAAATGGGTATGGTATTCACCACATAATTATTTTAGCATGTAAAGTCACAGTGAAATTTCGACAGCATAACACCATTACATAAAAATTCATAAAAAATTTATGAAATAGAAAGGGGTATATCATAATTTAGACATAAAATGGGCAGTAATAGGGACATGTAAAATCATATCCCAACATTATAAATTTGGAAATATAAGGCATAAGGTAATGAAGAAACATGAATAGAGAAAAGAATCCTTACAAAATATCGGCATGGTACTGGGTGTACATAAATGATAATGAGAGGATTAATGAGAGTGAAATGGGATCTCATTATTTATACATAAAATGGAAAGTATGGGGGATATGTAAGAACATAACCCAACATAATAAAATTAAAATTAAAAGACATAACATAAAAGGAGTTCTTGATAAAAGAAGAGAGTGGAAGATCCCTTACTTGAGTGTGTGACTCAAAAGGATTGGGAGGGGATTCTTGAAAGCTTATGGAACCTTAGTAGAACTCTAGGGAGTAAAGGGAAGAGCATGGTTATTCTCCAAGGAGTTTTAGTGAAGATAAATTAGAGCTTGGGTGGGTTTATATAGGAAAAGAGGGATATTTTTTTATTATTTAGGTTTTGGACTCTACATAATACAATATTCAAAACCAAAAACCATACCATGGTGTTTGACCATGGTTTCTTCCAAATTTGAGTGGTTTAAATTTTTTTATAAGGCCAAGGACTGAATATAATAAACAATTCCATTGCTTATGTGGAGGTGAGTCACACTCTCAAAGAAATGATTTTAAAATCTTAAAATATATTATAAGTCTTAGAGGATCCATTAAGGATTTATAAAATAAATAAAATAAAAATAAAATTAAGTTATTTTAAATATAAAAAATATAGTTGGTTGAGGATACATTTTATAGTATTTATTATATCACTATTGGGCCATTATGATGTCACAAAACATATCGTATACAATATTTAATTTTTACATGGAAATTCAACCATCTTAGAAAATTATGAAAAATTCACTGTTGGATAATTTCAACATACTAATTCAAAAAATAATATTAATTTTATCTAAATAATTTTTTAAATATTCTAATTTTTACTTTTAAAATAAAAACTGACAATTATTGAAAATGACGGGTTTTTTTGACAATAACAGTTTTCGAACCCTAATAAAAATTAAATTTGACTTCATAAAATATTTATTATCATTTATATTTAATAAAATTTATTTAATAATATTATTTTATTAAAATATTATTTATTTCAATAATCCATTAATTCTTCAAAATATATTTCTTAATTGAATTTGAATATTAACCAAAAATATAACTTGTGCTTTATTGTATAAAAATAATTTACAAAGTAACAATAATAGGATAAAAATATATTAATTATTATATAAAAAAATAGTGTATATACTCATATTTATAGGGACTTTATACATATCCCTTTAATACACTAGCATATTACCTAAGAGTAAGGTGTGCGATGGTGGGACTTTCATGGGTCCGTTCAGCAAACATGGTTTGGGACATGATCTCGATGAGCTCGAACTTATCACGTAAATGGTTTTTATCATGATTAAGTTGTTAGATATTGGCTTGGGATTGGTCTATGGAAAATACCAGAAATGCTATCTCCCTTAGAAGCTCCAATAAGTGGGATTCATGGAGTACAATCATATTAGTTAAGGCCATCACTTCCTTTGTCAGTGTCAAATGGATTTGTTAAAACCCTATATTTATACTAGTCACATGATCACTATTAAATGGCTATATTGTTAATGGTAATTATAATTAATGGTCATTTAAATCCAATTGGATTTAATAAAACAAAATAAGTGCATGTTTTTTCTATAAGACATTCAATTAAATAGAAAGGGAAATTTTATTCATAATAGTTAGGGTCATTAAAATCTTCCCTCCTTTATAAATTTCACCCTAAAAATTTTATTTTCCCACACTAAAATAGATGAGGATAACTCTGATTCATCACCTCCTCTAGTTCCCACATTGCTTCTTCAAACTTGTGGTTTCTCCACAACACTTTGACGAAGGGAATTGTCTTATTTTGTAGAACTTTTTCTATACGATCTAAGATTTTCACCAGCTGATCTTCATAGTAGAGATCATTATAAAATGGTAAAAACTCTTAATTGAGTACATATAAGGGGTTTGGTATGTACTTTCTCAAGAGGGATACATGGAATACATCATGTACTTGAGATAGTTTTGGTGGGAGTACTAGTCAATAGGCCACTGCTCCGATGTGATCAAGGATCTCAAAAGGGCCGATGTACCTTGGAATAAAATTTACCTTATTCCAAAATATCATCACATTATTCCATAGAGATATGCATAGGAATACCATATCTCAAATACCAAACTCTAGGTCTCATTGATGATAGTCAGTATAACTCTTCTATCGACTCTGATCAGCCTTGATATGCTGCTGAATGGTTTTATTGTTCTCCACCATTTCTTTAACCATTTAAAGACCTAGAAGTTTTTATTCCCAAACTTCATCCCAACATGTTGGTTTTCTTCACCACTTCCCATAAAGGGCTTCATAGGGAGCTATTTATATGCTCAAGTGAAAACTGGTATTGTTATAGAAGTTGACCAAAGGAAGATGTTGGCCCCATATTCCTTGGAAGTACACTAAGAAAGCTCTCAACATGTCCTAGAGTGTTTGGATATTCTACTCAGATTGGCCATCATTTTGAGGGTGATAATCCATACCAATGTTCATATTAGTGTTTAGATCATGCTAGATACTTTTCCAAAACATAGAGATGAATCTTGGATCTTGATCAGACACAATTGATAGTGGTACTCCATGCATCCTTACCACTTCCGTGATGTATATCCGTACAAGTTGATCCATTGAGAAATCCTCTCAAATTACAATGAATTGTGCAGTCTTTGTAATATAATCCACAATAACCTAGATAGCATTGTTTCCTTTGGATGTCTTTGGATGTTCGATGACAAAGTCCATGGTGATGTTTTTCCATTTCCATGTTGGTATTGTAATGGTTTCATCATCACCTTAGACTTCTGCCTTTCAGCCTTCACTTGCTAAAATACTGTGAATTTGATATATATTCAGTGATATAATTCTTCATGTTTTCCCACTAATAGTGCTAACATAGATCTTGATACATCTTTTTATTTATTGGGTGAATGGAGAATTTATAACTATGTGAATTATCCAATAGTTCCTTATTTAAATAAGGATTTTATGGAACACATAGTATTGACTGAAATATCACAATGCCTTATTCAATAATAATGAACTCCAAGGATCTCCCTTTACTTATAGTTTAAAATTTATTCTGAATTCCCACATCATTTCTTTGATAATCCTTATACCTTTCTAAAAAATACGATTGATAAATCATTTGTGAAATTATTGATGATGTTCAAATCTTTATGATTACCATGTTTATCCTATTCAAGTCCAAGAAGATTAGATCCTTCTCAATTCTCATCAATGATAAAATTTCTAGGTACTTTCTACTTAGAGCATCTGCCACCTTATTTACTTTACCATGATTCTAGTTGATTTAGAAATCATAATCCTCGATTAGATTTAACCATCTTTACTGGTGAATATTAACATCTTTATATGTAAATATATATTTGAGGCTATTGTGATTAGTATGTATCTCAAAATTCTCCCCATAAAGTTAATGCTGCCAGATTTTTAACACAATGATCATAACTACCAAATTTAGATCACGCGTGAGATAGTTTTTATTAATAATTTACAACTCCCTTGAGGCATAGGTAATGAATTTTTCATTTTTCATCAACACACAACCTAATACCTTCTTCGAGGCATTGCCAAAAATTACAAAAAAGTTTCCCAATTGTGGGTAGTGTGAGCACAATGGTAGTGATAAGCTTCTTTTTCAAATTCATTAAGATTTCTTCACATTCATCATTACAGGAAAACATCACTCCCTTATGAGTTATCTTAGAAAAAGGGTTTGAAAATCATGATAAATTTCTCAAAAATTGGTGATAATATCCAGTTAAACCAAGGAAGATATGGATATATATCATAGATGTTGAACTCGAACATCCTTCAATTTGTTTTGTCTTTGAGGGATCTATAGATATTCCATTATTTGTGATTATATATCCCAATAATGAGACTTACTTCAACCAAAACTCACACTTTCTTTACTTTTCGTAGAGTTTCTCCTTTCGCAAGGACTTTATCATAGTGCTCAGATTCTCCTCATGATCTTCCTTGGTTTTAGAGTATATCATAATATCATCTATAAATACTACCAAAATATTTTCAAGGTAATCTCTAAATACTCTATTCATCAAGTCCATCAAGATTACTGGGGAATTAGTGAGTCAGAATAGAATTAATATGAACTCATAGTTCCTATACCTTGTATAAAAAGTAGTCTTGGGGATATCCTCCTTCTTCACCCTAAATTGGTATTATCTTGACCACATATCCACCTGGGATAAGTATTGTGCTTCATGTAGCTGATTGAAAAAGTAATCAATCCATGGAAAAGGATACTTTTTCTTTATTGTGATCTTGTTTAGCTCATAATAATCAATGAAAATGTGCATTGACCCATCATTCTTCTTGAAAAATAGGACTGGTGCCCCCCCATAGAGAAGCACTTGGGTGTATAAACCCTTTATATATATTCTCCTATAGTTGTTTCTTTAGCTCCTCAATTTCCACAACAACCATCCTATATAGAGTCTTGGATATATGCAATTCCCCATGTATAAGATTGATTGAAAATTCAACATATCGGCTAGGAGGATCACTAGGAAATTCCTTATGAAACACTTCATCATATTACCTCACAATGGGAATATATTCAAGGATGGTTATTTCCTTAGACTCAATCATCTGATCAAGATACACTTTCTCATAGGGTAGTAATATCCTTTCTTGAGATGATGGTTCCAAAGAGGATTCATCCTCCTCCTTTCACTTGTACAAGATCAGGGGTCGATTCACCATATGGAGAGTGATTTCCTTCTCATGAAAATTTATGTTGACTCTATATAGGGAAATCCAATACATGCCTATAATTACATAAAATTATACCAAAGAGAGGATGACAAGGTTCGTTAGGAAGTTCAGCCGATAAATTGTGATAAGGGAGGAGTTATATACTTAGGATGCAATAATTTTCCCATTTTCCAGTTTCACTGATATCTCTACTTCCATGCTTTGTGGTGGTGTTTGAATAGTTATACTAAACTTTAGTGATATAAAATAATGCATAAATATAGAATCAAAAAGTATATTTTCTATTATTGAATGAATAACTAGCATCCCTATCACCACTTCATTGTATGGATTCACTCTAGTGGTAGTAATGGAAAAAGATCACCCCTACTACCTTGTAGGTTGTTGGTTGTCTTTGAAAGCCCTTGGATTAGGGAATTGGTTTGAAAAGTGCCCTGGTTCCTTATAGTTTAAGCAATGGAAAATGCGCTAAGGGTTGACTGGATCATCCATTTCCTCCTTCTCATTCATGGGTTTCTCCTATAAAAAATATATTATATAGGTTTCCTTCCCACACCTATAGTATTTCTTCACCCACCTTAGGCAATTTTCAGGGTGCTTTTTCAACACCTTTGAAAAGTGGGATGCTGAAATTTCTTATCACCATTAGATTTATTCATCAGACCGCTAGAATTAAACTCCACTTTCTACTTCTTATCCACATAATACCCTTGGGATTCTTAGATCTCCATTTTGAATTTGAGGGCACATCAGAAAATTTACTCATATCCATCAAAGTCATGAATCACCAGGGCTTTTCATAGATTAGGTTTTATCCCACCAAATAAGTAGTCAACCTTGCATTTAGGTAAACAAAAAAACCAGAGGCGTATCATGAAAGTCTTATTAAGTTTACCTCATATGCTCTAATAGATTCATCATCTTTTTTCTTATTTGTAAGGAAATCCATTTCCATTTTAAGATAGAGAGTGCAAGGAAAATATTTATTGAAAAACATTTTACAAAATTCATTCCACTTCATTGATTCTATCTCTTCCTCAGGATTTTTATTCTTGATCAAAGTCCAACATTGATCATCTTCTCCTTCTATATGATAAACATCTAGAAGAACCTTCTCTTGTTCATAAAATTAAATTATGGATAAGATCTTCTCAATGGATTTGATCCATTGTTCCATGATTAAGGGATTATATGATCCTTTGAAATTAGGAGTCCTTTATAGCATGAAGCTCTTGATCATGGCTTGTTATATCTTAGCGGGGTTTGGGATCTCATATTGATCCAGGTTTCTATTCAAAACATAAGTTATCTAAGATATTATCATGAAAAATTTTGCAATTCCTTCTCCCATCAGGTGGGGAATCTCTTTGGGGCAGTCATCACACTGCCCTTCACATCGGTTGTTAACCCGATTCCTCCTATTTTTGACCATTAGATATAATAAAAGGAAAATTAGGGATTATTTTCTTAAAAAATTAAACACATAAAGGGGTATCCAATTAAATTAAAGGGATAACTTATAAATTACATTTATCTCTTTAACTTATGAGTTTCTAGGTTTCAATCTATGTTATCCATGATCTATTTCCTAACAGATACTCTTATGGAAATTTTTTTGTTCTCTTAATAATGGTTCGTAATGAGATTATGAATTTACCAAAGAATATCCCCTGGGCATGTCAAACCAGGTGTGAAGTAAGGCCCATTTTCGTGTACCAGATTACCCTGAGTTAGGCCTAGAAAATATTTTCGGAGTTGTTACTCCTAGGTACATATGTGCCAGAACCACATCCACTTGTAGTATCCATACAAGGATGCATTTTCTTGATAAACCACTTACTCTATACTAAACAAAATTTAGGGATGTTTTCTTATACTTAGTCTTATCTATAAGGCTTTCTCAAGAGTTTTCTAATCCTAATCCCAAAAATAACTAAAATCCTACTCTGATACCAACTATATTAATCATACTCTTTGTTACACATTAAAACATGTTTTATCACATAAAATTACACTTAATACAACCAAAAATATTGATAAGTATAGTGTATTTGGTAATTAGGTACATTACATAAAAAAATATAACATGGAATATAAAAAATTATTGAACACTTCCTTTACATGATCATAATATTCCAATGAACTTAAAACTACACAGGATAACCCAGGGACAATCATAATAAAGGGGTGAGCTATAAATACTAGTAAGAAAATAAAAAAGGAATAACATGAAGAAGATAATACATATTATATAATGGGAATATCAATTAAGAATAAAAGGAACATGAATAATATGGAATGATATAGCATGATAATCATAACATGAGAAATGTGGAAATAATATACAACATGACTTAAGCATGAGTCAGGGCTCATTGAACATGGAGAAGCATGAGTCCAGGATCATTGAACATGGAGGAGTATGAGTCAAGGATAATTTCAAATGGATGATCATGAGTCAAGGATATATTCCAAGACCATTTAACATGACGCATCATGATACTAAACATTACCCAATGCATTGGAGAACCATCTAGGTGCACCCATCATAATCATTTCATTATCATGATTAAGTGTGCCACATAGATCATACAACATGAATTCATTCATCAAAATAATTTATTCCATGATTAAGAAATGTGGAATAAATACATGTGAGTACCCAATCAATAAGTATATGTGTATAACAGTGAATACCCTTGATAGAAAAATGGGTATGGTATTCACTACATAATTATTTTGGCATGGAAAATCGCGGTGAAATTTCGGTAGCATAACGACGTTACATAAAAATTCATAAAAGGGATGATGAAAGAGAAATGGGTCTCTCATAATTTTTACATAAAATAGAAAGTATTAGGTACATGGAAAAGCATATCCTAACATTAAAAATTTGGAAATAGTTGGCATAAATGAAGAAACATGAATAGAGAAAAGAATCATTAAAAAATTTCAGCATGGTAATAGGTGTACATAAAGGATCATGGGAGGATTAATGATAGTGAAAGTGGATATAATCATTTATAAATAAAATGGACAATATGAGGGATATTTAATAATATATTCCAAAATAATCAAATGGAAATTAAAATACATAACATAAAAGGAGTGTTTGATAAAAGAGGAGAGTGGAAGATCCCTTACTTGAGTGTGTGACTCCAAAGGATTGAGAGGGGATTTTTGAAAGCTTCGGGGATCCTTGGGAGGACTCTAGGGAGTAGAGGGAATAGTGTGGTCATTCTCCAAGGAGTTTGAGTGAAGAGTAATGGTATCTTGTGTGGGTTTATATAGGAAAAGAGGGGGATTTATTTATTATTTAAGTTTTGGACTATACATAATAAAATATTAAAAACCACAAATCATCCCATGGTTTTGACCATGTTTTCTAAAAAATGGGATTGGTTTAAATTATTTATAAGTCTAAGGTCCAAATATAATAAAATAATTCCCTTGCTTATGTGGAGGTGACTCAGACTCTCAAAGAAGTGACTTTAAAATCTTAAAATATATTATATGTCTTGGAGGATTCATTAAGGCTTTATAAAATAAATAAAATAAACATAAAATTAAATTATTTTAAAGGGAAAAATATATTTTTTCTAGGATACATTTTATAGTATTTATTACATAACTATTGGTCCATTATGATGTCATAAAATACACCGTATACGATATTTAATTTTTACCTGAAAATTCAACTATCTTAGAAAATTATGAAAAATTAACCATTGGATAATTTATATGTCTTGATTGAAAAAATAATATTAATTTTATCTAAATAATTTTATAAATATGTTAATTTTCACTTTTAAAATAAAAACTAACATTTATTGAAAATGATAGGTTTTTTGGCAATAACAGTTTTCAAACCCTAAAAAAAATTACATTTGACTTCATAAAAATTATATTATCATTTATATTTAATAAAATTTATTTAATAATAAAATTTTATTAAAATAATATTTATTTTAAAAATCTATTAATTCCTAAAAATAGATTTCTTAATTGAATTTGAATAGTGACCAAAAATATAATTTGTTCTTTATTGTAAAAAAATCATTTACAAAGTAACAATAATAGGATAAAAATATATTCATTATTATATAAAAAATAGTTTATATACTCATATTTATAGGGTCTTAATAAACATCCCTTTAATACACTAGCATAAAACCTAAGATTAAGGTGCATAATGATGGGTCTTTCATGGGTTCATTCGAAAAACATGGTTTGGTCCGTGATCTCAATGAGCTTGAACTTCCCCCATAAGCAGTTTTTCTCATTATTAAGTTGTTGGATCTCATATTGAGATTGGTCTACGGAAAATATTAGAAATGATATCTCCCTTAGAATCTCTGATAAATGGGATTCATTGGTTATGATTCTATTGTTTGAGGCCATCACTTCCTTTTTCTGTGTCTAAAGGATTTGTCAAAACCCTATATTTATACTAGTCATGTGATCACTATTCAAAAAATATATTATCAATGGTAATGATACTTAATGGTCATTTACATCCTATTGTATATAATAATTAAGAATTATTTAATGTGTTTTATATAATACATTCAATTAAATAAAAAGGGTAATTTTATTCATAATAGTTCGGGTCATTATAAAGATCCTCCTATCTCCCAATAGGAATGTTGGAGTTGTTTATACTGGAACCAAAAGTCTTCAAAAGTTCTTCATTAACTCCCTCATGGATGGAACTTAAACTCCCTCAAGAAATTTTTCTGTACTCAAAACACACATAATCCTATCCATCATTTGATAGAATGTTCTTCTGGAGGTCTCACTATTTGGGACCAGTTCATCTGATACTTCTCCATCTGGTGATAATGTATGGTACCCCTCAATCAATTGCACCTTGATCTAGTAATTCTTATATCCAATGTACCTTTATTAGGAATACTATGTATGGTATAACACTGTCTAGTGAACATCCATGTAATTTCTCTCTATCGAGAGCATCTTTATCTAGAACTCTTTCTTCCGATTCTTCTTTTTCAACCAAGTGGTTTCTTGGTTAGCACCTCACACTAAAATTCTAATAATAACACTCACTTTCATAAATGATCAACACACAAACTCAAGCTCCATTCTCTTATTGATATAGAAAATATTCCTCTAAGAAATTCATAGAAAACATGTAAATTTATTTTATGTTTCCTCTAACTCAACTCTTGAATGAATACTTTTACTATATTTAAAAAGATCTCAATATTTGACTTCATCAGAGGTCCTAAAAAACCTAGCATCAATAATCTTCATTACCTCCTAAAATCTTGTCTAGAATTACAACCTTTCATCATGAATGTTTTTTTCATCTATCTCAACAGCACCACATTTTATGAGTTTAAAATCACAAATGAAGCTCTATCCAATGCAACATAATAAATTATCTCTCAGGTTCCTTTATAAGAACTCCATCATCTAATAAAAAAACTTCTTTGTCTGATCCTATCTTCTTGATTAGTTCAAACTGAAAAACTTTTAATTTCTCTATATAGTGATCTTCATGAAAAGTCCTCCTATGGTAACACTACATCTGGTTCTACTTTTTATGGATTAATTTCATCTGGTAGCCTTTTTATGATGAAATATTTCTTGGATATTACAATAACTAAGATTGATTCATCTAATGAATTTCCATTTCTTCACCTAATGACTTCATATTTCTCCATATTATGCCTTCAAATTTCTTTTTCCAATGATCTCAATTTTTGTATTTGTGTGATACATTCACAATAAATCCTCCATATGATGATCATCAGATATTTTCTCTATCTAGTTCTCATTTTTCTAATGATATCTTGAGAGTATATCCATTAGAACTTTAATGATCACCTACACTATCCATATAGTATGCTTCAAACTTCTCTATCTTATAGGTAGATGAACTATTAATTTTATGGAGTTACAAAGTTTCTATCTTATCATACTTTATAGATAAATATTCATAAAACAGAAACTTCATGAATTTATATCTTTGAACTTTTATACAGATCCCAACATCATAATTTTCTAACTTTAACTTTATACAACCCGTAACTATCCATAAAATTTATACTACTCTATCTGGTATACTTGTTCTGTTAACATTATTTCAGTACCACAAAATTCTAAAAATTTCATAATTTTAAAAACTTTATTTAGAAATCATGAATATTTTAGAGTTATCATAATATTATAAACTTTGAGGATCAATAAAGCATCATCTTACTTCATACTTTGCACAATAGATAGACTTAATACTTTTTACAATTTCAACTTAATGCCTCTTCCATACTTATGGTAAAAAATATCTTTGTATGGTGAACTCAACCTACATTACCTAATAATGAATCATAAGAAATTTATCATATATTAAGTGAGCTTCTCCCATCTTGATTATCCTAGATTACTTCACTATTGTTCTTCTAATGGTTTTTCCTTTGGGCTTACTTCCTATAACAGATCTTCAATCTCCTTATCTACTGGAACTTACTTATTCAACACCAAATATCATTGAAAATGTTTCTACATCTTACAAAATTATCTTCTATTCATCAGTATCTATATAATAAAAAAGTCCTTTATAATATACGAACATCCTTTGGAAGTTAATCTTTCATCTTTATCACTCCTTCCATTAGTTCATCCTTCAAAAATAAGTTCTTTTGGAAAAATTATTATTGAACTTCCTTAGGAACCCTTTTATTCAAATTAATCATTGAATTTACTACAAGCCATTGAAAAAAATAAAATATATCAATATCATTATCAATATCATCATCCAATAGAAGATACACAACAATTATCACTCTACCATTTTTATGGATCCGTTCAAAGAACTATATGACTAACCTTGTTGATATCCAATATGTTGGACTAAGGTTGGATAATCAAATATTATTAGACAAAAATTGGTGAATAGAATTATAGAGAAGGTACACGTTATTCATGAATGGATGAAGGTAACACAATATTTTTAAAAGTTCTATACTAATCATATAAGGAGGACTGTAGAGTTTGATGTTCGAGATCATGTGTTTTTATGGTGTCTTCTCATCATGGGAAGTATATTTTTAGTAATGGGAATAAGATTTAACCTCAATATTTTGTATTATTTGAGGTGTTGGAATATGTTAGAGCTATTTTATATCATTTATCACTTCCCCTATATATGAGCGAGATTCATGACATATTTCATGGGTCAATCTTAATTGGTATCTTCACAATAATTACAATGTTATTGATTAGGGTTAGTTAGAAGCTAAAGATGATTATATATTTGAGTAATAGCATGTTGAGACCCAATATAGTTAAGAGGAGATATTTTACATGAATTTTATTCCTTTAGTTCATGTCCTATGGTGGAACAATTTCTAAGAAGAGTGTACTTGGGTGCATTATTTATAGATGTTTTATCGATATTCCAAGTTGTTCAATGTTTGATTTTATTGAGATTATATATAAATACATTTTTTAATTTATGATATGATTTTTGATGTTGCATTTTTACATGCCTTTTCCCTATGATATGTTATTTTTTCTCTTATTATAGAGAGAGCCCTGAGTGGTATCTCACAAGGTAGCTGTTTTTCCCATGTTTTTTCCTTTTATGGATTTGGTTTAATTCTGAAGGATGATAATTTTTTAGAGGTATCTTATGTAAGGTTTCAGTTATTATTGATCCCCTACTTTGTGTTTTTGGGTGATTGGAGGTATTGGGGGAATGATGAAGGATTGGACGTGTAACTGGATCTAAAATTCTAATTGAGAGAGGCCTTAAAGTGTGGATGGTGAAGTTTCATTAAGGTTAATTTTTAGGTATTTTTTTAGAATGGTGAAGCCATGTTCTTTTCGATTTGGAGCCTCGGGTGGATGGTTTAGTGGGTTTTCAATTTTAAATACCCCTATGAAGTGGTTCTAGGGGTTGGCATTGAGATTGGGGGTGGGGGTGGGGTATGTGGGTTTCTTTTCCTCATTGAAGGTTTCAATGGAATGGTTCTTTGAGCTACACCATAGATCCCTAGATTTTAGGATCATGTCTTTGTCATTTTAGGGATTGTTGTGGTGTGGTGTCTTAGCTATTCCATAGTTTAGAACTAGATATTTAGGATTTGGTGTTTGACTAAGAGTACAAGGGGATATGGGTGATGGTGGTGGTGGTGGTGGTGGTGGTGGGGGGGGGGGGTTGTGCTATAATTTCCAGAGGGAGGTTGGACTTGAACTTATTATGGTGTGGCCAACCTCACTGCACTATTGTTTTAGTGAAAACCTAACCATTGGGGTGTGGTCAAAGGTGCTGCACCATGGTGTTATTAAAAATGATCTTGTATAAATTTGGAAGCCCTCTCAAAATTTTGTTATTTCCTACCTCTTATTTCAAACCCTAGGAGACCAAAGGATCCATTTCAAAGAATATTGAAACCCTTTCTTTGGGTCTCACCCTAATTCTTAGTGTTAAATTTCTATGTGACCTGAGGTGAGTTCCCTTCTTCTCTTCTTATTTTCCTCTCTCATGTTTCTTCATGCCATGATATGGAAGCCTTGTATCATTTAGTTTCTATGTTTCCATATCACAATTTTGGGGGTAGATTCTTATTTTGATGGAATCCATATGAATCATGGGTCCCTCGTGAGAGAGGTTATTAGAGATATGTGTCTATTCTTCCATTATTGTTTGGGGAACATTGAAAGATTCATATCAATTTAGGATATTCATAACTTCTACTTATTTTATGTGTTAGTGTAGAAGTATCATGGTTAATATTATTTGAGTAAATGGTGGAATTGACTTAATAAAGATAATTAATTAGAGAGTTAATATTAGAAGAATTGGAAAGGTTCTATGATCATATACAGTTTATGTAATGTTTATTGGATGCATCTTAATATTTTCTAGATAGAGTGCAATGTTTTTTATATTATTATTGTTGTTCATTGGAATGATTTATATGAATGAAATTTGTTAAAAAATGTAAAATTGGAAGGTATGAAGTGAAAAATGAATGAGTTATATGAATTTAATTATCACTATTACCTAAAATATACTAATAATGAAAGTGTTTCTTGTGGTGTCACACAACGACCTCAAAAGCCCATTTATTTTATTATTTTATCTGTCTCGCGTTGTTTGGATGAGGTTTAGTTGGGTCCCAATTTGATTTTTTTTTGATGTTTGATGTTTTTGGTGTGTCTTGGGCCGATGCATGGTCACCACACCGCTAGAGGAACTATGCGTTCAGTCTTGGTGAATGTGTGGTTGCCCGATCGTTAAAATAAATAATAAAATTAGATGAATAAATTAAATTGACTAAAAAATAAAGCTAAATAAAATTTTATAATGACAAAACACAGTTAATGTTTAAACCATATTAAAAATAATATTATTGCATAGATGATAATAATATTATTATTTAATTTGGTAATAATGTGGTTATTGTTAAATTTTTGTAAATATAATTATTATTTAAAATGAAACAACACACAATTATCATTTTAATCATTATTAAGTTTTCTATTGGTATTATTTTTTTGTTATTATTATTATTATCATTAATATCTTTTTACTATTAATATTATTACAAATATTATTATTGTGACTTTGATAATATTATTATTCTCATTTAAAATAAAATGGATAAGAGATTATTATTATTTTTATTATTATTATTCTTGTTATTATTTATTATTACTGCTATTATTATTATTTATTATAATAATAATAATTATTATTTATTTTTATTAAACCCTAGTTTCTCCCCCCCATTTTCCCTCCTCCTTTGCATGATAGCGCCACCCCCTCCTAGTTCCTCGCGCACAGACACCCACCTCTTAGTTTCCCCCCTACACCGTCCAGATATCACCCGCTGCGGCTCTGCCTCCGCCTTGCCACTGCCATCTAGCCCCCACCGTGCCTCTGCCTTGCCACTGTTGTCCAGCCTCCCGCACTCTGTCTAGGATGCCTTTGGCCAAGCCCTGCTTTGACCAGCCCTCGCCTTTGCGTCCTAGGCTTGCCAACTCTGGCCGACTGTTTTCTGGCCATGCCTCACCCCTTTGCACTCTGGCCAGCTGACCTCTATCACCTCTTCGGTGGTCTTTCGGCAAACCCGAACCTCCTTCACAACATTTACACCTTGTCTGGTGGCCACAATTCCCCTCACCGGAAGCCATATCCTCTTCCGATCTAGGTATATTTCCTTTATTTTGGTGTTTTTCTCAAACTAACCAAACCCTAATGCTTCAGTTTTTGATTTTCATGTTTTTCTTGGTGTCTAGGATATGCAATTGATGTATTGGGATCTGCTAGTCCAAGTTCTAGAATCCACTACCAAGTTTGAGGTGTATGGAATCAAATTTCTTTACCGCCATTATTTTAGGTAAGAGTCTATACCCGCTGACTAGTTTTTTTCACCACATAATTTAGGGTCTATTGTGATAAGTGAGTCCCTAATTTTTATTTATAGGTGAGTTGGTCTTTGGATTTTTAATGATGGGTCCCTGATAATTGTTGAAGTGGGTTTTGAACTTCTTTAAGGATTCTCACACATATAATCAGGTATGAATATATATAAATATATATATATCTCTCATGCGTGTGTTCCCTCATGGAGCGAGGGAAACATGCATTGGGTTAAGGGTGTATATATATATATGGATGTATGTGCGTGCGAATGGGAGACTGCTTGAGTTAGAAAGCATCAACTCAGTTCTCTATTGGGATTCCTTCATGTTCGATTTTGGTTTGAGGTAGGTGAATCCACATTTTCCCTTTCTGAATAAGTCCATTTAATTATTTCATGTTTTTAATTAATTATTTTACTTGATTCACACCTTTGAAAAATAATTGGTCAATCTGCTATAATGTTTTCAAGTTAGTTGGTTTTGTTAAAAATAGTTTGTTATAGTGTTTTCTAGTTTGTGTAATTTTTTTGATCTATTTATAAATTTTTTAATAAACTGTTGATTTGTTTATAGAATTTCTAGTAAACTGTTTGGGTTTCTTATAAAATTATTTATTCTTTATTTGGCATGCTTATAAAAATTGTTCATAAACTAGTTATCTTGTTATAAAACTGTTTAGAAACTGGTTGGGTTTATATAATTATTGATAAATTGTTTGTGTTGTTTTATAAAGGTGTCATAATTTTATATCTTGATGGATTTTTATGGAAATGATTTGTTGTGTGTTTGGAAAGGATAAGGGCCCTTTTGGAAATTGTGAAATGTTTGGGTGTGTGTGTGTGTTTGAAATGCAAGGGCCCGTTTGGAACTTTCATATGATTTGTGTGTTTTTTTGGCTTAAAAAGGTACTTAGTCACTTTTTGGTAAATTCTTGGTGTAAAATCCCATTTGGAAATATTTATATAAAAGTGTTATTTGTTGTTTTGGAAATGGTTTTGGTGTGTATTCGGTCTTTCAAGAGGGATTTGGGTGTGTATCGATATAAAAACTTTGGGGTGTTACTTAAAATGGTTTTATAAATTGCTTTAATGTTTTAATAAATTATAAAAGGTATGATAAACTTTTTTGGAGGATATTTTAGGGTGTGTAAGATTTTAAAAGTGGTTTTTAACATGTCGTGCATTTTTATTGGGTTTTTCACACCAAATGTTGGTTGAGTTTCCCGATTGGATCTTGCATATGGTTTATGATCTTTAGAAATATATTTTTATTTCTATGAGTGTAATTTCCATGAAATAAAAATGATGATAGGTGTTTTCAAATGGTTTTTCCCGCTAAGTGCTCGATGTGACGCGTCTTTGGCTGTTGTAAAAATATTTGGAACTAAAGTGATTTTCATGTCTAGTTGTTTATAAAAGTTTGGTTTTGTAAAAATGTCAAAAGGCTCGGTTGGAATCTCTAAAAGGTTTGTTTGTAAAAACCATCTTGGGTTAGGTCTCTTGCCTCATAGTTTGATCATGAGATAAGAGGGTCCTCGGTATGGGCCTACTTTTGATAATATTTATTTTAAGGCATGAGACTAACCATGAGGTGGTCGAGGTAGTGCCAGATCGTGTAGAGAGCTTGGTTATAAATAAATAAATAAATATATATATGGTTGTTTGGTTGAATGTGGGGCACACCTCTTTGTAAACATATCATAGAAACATAGCATATCCAGGGGGTTTATTGAGAATGATTGCTGCCCTGGAGTTCACATACTGTCTAGGGTCCCATAGTAGGTGGATATTTGGGATTATTGTTATATGAGTGGGTCCCTCTGTCTGACTTGAGAAAGGGTAGTCAGGTGTTAGGGAGTTTGATTCTATCATGTGTGGAATGCTACTAGGGATAGAGTCATAGGTATTAGTATGTTCTGTCCTTCCTCTGAGTTCCTAAGTTTTTTGTGATCCTTTGATACGACCACTATTAATTCCATTTCCATTGATGTGTGTAGAATCATAATCTTGACCTTTGTTTTGGTCTTTTTTGGGAAAACCTTGTATGTATGGTTGGTTTTAAGAATTATTATAAAGTACCTATTTCAGAAAAGTTTTTATATGCCCATATTTATTTCTTTTCCTTGTTTTTGAATTATAAGGGCAATGGAATTCTTATTCTTAGTTTTCAAAATGAATTGTATATATGAAATACTTATTTTTATAACTATAGTTTAAACTATTATTATTGGAATGTTTTGGAATTTGGAAATTCATGGATTATGTTGTTCACTTTTGGCATTACTACTGATCATTTTAATGCTCACACCTATCCTCTCATTTCAGATGCAGGTTCAGTTTCTTGGTTTAGGTTCTTGTTTTGTCTGCCCGTGCGAGGCAGGTTGTTAGTTGTTGGAGGTGACCAAGGGGTCACATGGAGGTATGCACAGTCTTGTTTTCTTTCCACTGTTAGTTTTCTTTTTCATTGTCTAGTTTTTATTAATTTATTTTATTTTTTTATGGGCCAAATCATTCCCACCTATTTAGTTTTGATGCATGACACTAGTTTCCATCCTGGGGGATCAGGAACGCCCTTCAGGACATGCCACAGATAGGCTTGGGTGACCGATTCATGATCGACCCAGGATTGGTTTGTGACATTTGGTATGCCTATATTTTATTATTATCTATTAATAAATGATATATTTATAGGTTATTATTTTTGAAACCTTCTCATAATTAATTATTTAATTTAATATAGTAATGTAAAAATGGTGATTTCTGAAATAAGTTGTTCACGTCTATTATGTGCCCACATTTTTACTACAGTTTCAGGACTTAATGTGATGGTCTTAGTTTCACCTTGAGTTTTCTATGATGAAAATATACTTATCTACAATTTTAATGCCATAGGATGGTATATCCCTTACTATTATTTTTATGTGAAACATGGCATGGTTGTGATATTAGGTGAGGGATGTGATGGTTTTCCCTAGTTATGGTAGTGGTTTGTTATAGATGGTGTTGGGATAGATGAAACAAGTTGAGATATGAGATTTTATATTATTAAATGGATGTGTTGGGAATATTTATTATCTTGTTCCTATTAGTTAAGATATGATATTTACCATTTTTCTAGATGTTTTCTATTTGGTGGATGATTTTCTGGTCATTCGGTTGTTGTGATTCCCAACTACCTGCTTTAGTTGGCCTAATGCATGATGAGTGCATCTTTCTTATGATAACTAATGTTGATTCATATAATTACTAAAAAATACAGAATGGTAAATAAATTATAACTAAACTCATGGGAATCATTGTTGACAATATAGATGATTCATTAATTGGAAACCGCATATTTTTTTGGAATAAATGCTCAAAGAGAATAGTTTTAAATTTGTAATAGAAATATGAATTTTGATATAAAAATGGATTTTAATTGATAAATAAAAGGAATAAATCAGAATTTATGATAAGGATTAATGATTAAATGAAAATTTTAAATTACTAAATGAATTTTGTTGATGTTAGACCTTGATTCTTGGGTGACTATTTGAATCCTATATTTCTAGACCTTAGTGGTGGAATTTAGGTTTTCATGTGGAATAATATCTATGGATTGAGTCTAAGTATAGTTAGTTTCACCCAGAGTGTTTGTGTGTGATATAGATTTTCGTTATGTTTTATTATTTCATATACCCCACCACATGAGTCAGTAAGGAAACCAACACTTAAATGTTTTGCTTTCTGGGTGTTTTCCAAAAAATCTATGTTGATGAGGGAATATATGGATTTCTTCTCTCTCTTCCCCACTATACATATGAATGTATAATTTTGTTTATATTTATCCATCCTATTCTAAATTAAGGTAAAGGGTATGCTATCTTATGGTATGTGATGGAATTTACTTTTTTGCATACACATGTGTACAACCTGTAGTAACTTGAGGTTATAACACATATGTTTATTCTGGTTGCAGTAACTAAAATTACTATAGGTGTACCTATATAGGCTATAATGGATTGTGGGATAGTTCTTTATACATGATCTTTGATGGTTTTTTTGACTTAATACTTGGTTATGGACGTGATGAGATATGTGTGGATGATGTGTATGATGGGATGATAATGGAACTAGATATGGTATGATTGCATGAGTATAAAAGGGATTGTAATACAAGACATTTATTTTTTGGGAATAAGAGTGAAAAAATAGTGGGGAATTGAATACAGGGTACCTTTCACACACACATATATTCTTTTGATATTATGTTACCTGTTTTTATGATTTTCCTATTGAGAGATCCTTAGGGAGGTTAATATGTAGTTCACCTAATTTAGGTAACAAGTTGGTTTCCTTTTTTTTAATCATTTTGATTTATAATTATTATTTCACATTTTCATGAGAGGTTTTTGGGAGGATCCTACCAAGTATACCTATATTCTCACCCATGTATATATAAATTTTTTTTAGGTCCACAGGAGCTGATTGGTGATCAAACTGGGCATTACTAGTTCATAGTGGTTTTTCAAGAGCAACTGGTGGTCTTGGTTGCTACCTAGGATTGGCTCATAATTTATTTTCATTTGTTTCCACATTTTCATACATTACATTCATGTATTGGGATTTTTCATTTATTTATGTTATGTAGTTGATTGATGTATCTTATCTATCTTTCATATTTATTATATATTGGGAGAAATTCCTCCCACTTGTATGGATGATATACCCTCAATGCTAGTCTCTAACTCATGGATTATTTGAGGTGAGATTCAGGGTCAATATTTTCCTTCACTGCTAACCCATGGGGGTACTAGTGAAGTGGGGGGGAGGGGGGAATGTGAAAGGTTAAAAGAGTGAGATTTTTCTTAGCTTACATGGATGTTGAATCGGTTTAACCTAAGTGTAACACCCCAAATTTAGTTACCCTATGACAGTTTTTACTTATTAAATTTTAATAAGATATAAGTGATCACACCGTGAAGGATTTACTAGTTTAGTAGTCTTGGAAACTAGATACATACATGATTTCCATATTACATTGAAAAAAAGATACTATAAAAAACTTTATTACATCCTTTAAGATAAATAATATATTCCTTATTCATATCCTGAGGAAAGGAAAACATAATAAAGGTTGATATAAAATGATCATTATGGGAAAGTTTACAATAGAATATTTCATTAGTAGATAATTATTAATCAATATGGTAGAGTGGATAATGAAAACACATTCCATTTCAATTAGAAACTTGATATCAAATTATATATATGGATAATATCAACAAATAAATGATATGAAAAATGAAAACTAAATTATTAATAAAGGAAATGAATAAATTTATACATTAATAAACTTTTTTTCAGGGCCTGAGTTAAGTTATCATGAATCTCATGATCAAGGCCTCTCAACTAAGATGTCATTTTTAATAAATGGGTAGGTGTAAACTAAATACCCATATAATGTGGCCACCTATTTTATCTTATGAGACCTGTTGATTCATCGATGGGATATCTATAATCAGGATCACTCATTACTTTCATTTCTTATGAATTCCTCATATATTTAAAGATCAATAAAATTTAATCTCAAAATTTCTTATAAATCAACAAATATTTTTATTTAATCAAGAACACAAAACATCAATATTTCCCCAATAAATGAAATAACTTAATTAATAAGCTTACATTAACTAATAATGTATATATAAATATAATAATATTGATACATCATCAAAGTAATATAAATGATAATAAATTTATCAATTTTATTGAAAATATTAACATTAAGGAGAAAAATAATTTCCAATGAATAATTAAGAGTGATATAGAACATGATCACAAGAAATTGAATGATCCCAAAATAAAGTGTAATCTTAAAATTAGAAATAGATGATAGATGACCATAGAAATGAATATTTTTAAGTAAAACCAAGCCATTAAAAAAGAAAATATAAGGAAAACATTAAAAATAACTTACTTGTATCTTTGTGCATGAACAAAGTTATAAATCTCTTTTCAAAACTCATTTCATTCCTTTAAGAAAATCATACCTTTTTTATATTAAAAAAATTAAAAAATTTAGAGAAAAAATATTTTCTTTTAAAATAACCATGGAAAATTATTAATAAATCTTTAATGGAAAGTATGGTCATGATAGTGGGAAATTCTATTCATGTAGTAAACATTAAAACAAATATTCCTTTCACATTTTGGTAAATAAGTCCAAAATACCTCACCTTGAAAATAAAAAGAAGAATTATTTTAATTTTTCTAAATAAAGTAAAATATGGTTGAAAATGACTTCAAATAATCATTTAATTTTAAATAAGAATATTCTTGAAAACATTTAAAAGAACCTTGATAAGGATGAAAAATAGTTGGTAAGAATAATTTAAAACACTATTTCTGAAAGAACGTTCTTTATATGCAACTTACTTATTGATTCTTGATCCAATAAGGGAAGAAATGGAATAAAATTTTAAACACAAAACATAACTAGAGTATAAGAAAACATATGGTGTTTAATATATTAGGATCTTATAATTTTATAAAATAAAATTTGAACATTAACATTCCTTGAATAAAATGAAATTGTAACGAAAATACATTACTCATTTGGTAAATTTTGAATAAAAAACTATAAAGATAAAACATGAATAAAAACAATTTAATACAATGAATAAATAGGAATTCTTATATAAAGTTTAATAGAGGTAGTATATACACTATGTAAAATAAATTAAGCGCAAAATGTAAAGCTTGTCTCATTAAAGTGGAAATGGGAAAAAATGACCCTTACCTCAAGTCAAAATTTCTTCGTATGCACTCTTAACCTCCTATTTAATAAATTTAGATTTATTATAAATACATAATGCAACAATATTCATATTTATCACACCATATGTGATTCACTTATAACATTATATCACATATTTATTAACATCACCATCCCAAGTGTTAATTGTTCATTTTTATACAAGATTAAATTAAATAGTTTCAGTACTTGAATCTTGGTCATAGTTTCATCATATAAATAATATTAGTAATAAATAATTATAATTTTTATATATTAAATATAAATTTATTATCATTCATGAAAGGATGACATGAGAAATTAATCACATTACTTCGTAGATGTGGAAGTCCACACGTATGCACGAACAACATTATCATTTTCCAAAAGATAGACGGGTAAGAAGGTAGATGGTATATTATATTTATAGAATCATAATTATATCATCAATATCATAAATATTCATTAATTACACCTTTAAAACCATCAATTTAAAGTGTTTATGAAAAATGAATCACACCGCTACGTGGAGACGGTAGGTCATATTCAAGCACGAGTGATGTTTTCATTTTCTATAAGATGTAAAGGAGGTGTAAAATGTTTGTAACATAATAAAAATAATATAAAAATATATTAAGGATAATTTATAATTTATTTTAGGATGAATTAATAGATTTAGAAAAAGTAAAAGAAGAAATATACTTTTAAAGAGTCGAGTAAGATGATTACCTCTTCTTCAAGAGACCTCCTTTTCCTTACACCTCAAGCCTTCTTAGGATGGTCTTAGGGTATAACCATAAGCTCAATAATGAAGGGAATGAATATAGAAAGGTATTAGGGTAGTTATTTTCAGATCTATAAGGCTCAAATCTAGTGAATAAATAATTAGTGAAGGTTCCCTTTTATAAGTGAGGAAAGAAAACACTAGGAATTACTTGAAATATTTAAATATAATTAATCTAATTCTCAATTAAAATGATACCAAATTAACCTGAATTAAAATAAAAATACGTTAAGATCAAAATATAGTCATAAAATTAAAATTTTATGGGTTTTAATATCATTTTAATCCTTATTCTATGGTTTAACCCCTTCATTAACCCTTGTTAACCTTAACCATGGTAACACATTTTTCACTATTTAAGGGTTATGGATTTACTTATAAGGTGGAAAGTGGCTCAAAAATGGTCAATAGATGAAATTATTTACCATTTCACATCCAAATTATCCTATTTAAATATATATTTTTTATTTTTTAATTATATAATAAAATATTATTTATCATAAAATATCATTAAATTCAATTTTAGGATTAGTCATTTAATTTAAATTAAAATCCATCAAGATAACAATGAAACTCAAATATAAAAAAATTTAAAATAAATTATACTTTATAATTACTAATTAAATTTTTATAATACCATAATTCCTCCAAAAAATATTAATTTTATTGCTTTTTAAATCATTTATCGTCATTTTTCTATAGCTTGCCCAAACACTATGTCGGTATTCCGTAAGCATTTAAGGTAATTATACTATCATGAAAAATTAAAATTCAAATAAAATCATAAATAACATATTTTTGTTCAAAATAATCTTTTATATTCATTAATAACATCTTTTTATCGCTATGGAAATTTATAATAGAAATTAAAATCAAGAGAGTGACATTTTGTATTTATCATTTTCTTAAAATAATATTAATGTTATAATCAAAGTAAAGTATAAATAAAATAAAATAGTTTCAAATAATGTATGTTTATATTATAAAACACTCATAAAATAAAATAAAGATAAATTTTAGGAAATATTTTAGGCTTTATCTCATATTTTTAACCCTATTTTACCAATTTTACCCTTATCATGGTGATAAATATTACCATGGTTACTATTCATAATGACAAAGAATAGAAGGGAACTATTTACCAAATTTAAAAAACATGATTATAAATATTGAATAAATTCTTAAATATTAAATTTCTATTATTTAAGGAAATCAATTTTAATATAAATACGTAAAATGTAACAAAAAACAGTTTTTAGAAAAATGCATTTTTAAGCCCAAAAATGAACTTATACCAAAATAAAGTAAAATGATGATTCTTATGTAATTAGTAAAATTATTTATAATTAAATTAGAATTATTATACATTAATATAAAATTAAAAAAATAATGAGAGTCTTAAATTACTTGATTTAAGGAAAAGAAATAACAGTTTTACAAAAAATTGGTATGTTTTCACCATTCAATCAAAAATAATTTTTTTAGAAAGTTCTAAAAAATTAATCCTAAGACTATTATGACATGAATATTTAAAAAAATATATCTATTTTTTGAAATATTATTTATAAAATTGATATTAATTAATTATAATATTCATAAATAAAATTCAGTAAAATCCAATTTTGAAAAAAATATATTTTTGAATCATAAAATCAATTTATCCTTATTATTTTCCAAGTAAAAAAATTAGATAAATGTTAAATTTAATAATTTTAATCAATATTTGTTTTGAGGAAATATTTTCTAGATATATTTCATAATTTGGTTATTTCTATTCATACCCTCCAACCCAACCACTAGGTTATAAAAATGAAATTTAAATAATATTATTTTACAGTTTAATTAAGCATAGGGTTACATTGGTGTACTCTATAAAACATAGTGTTCTTTCAAAATAAATTATTAACTAAAATATCAAGGTATAAAATTATCCACTCCTTATGAAAATTATGTCCTCATAATTTTAATTCTTATTTTTTAAACTAAAAATATCATATTATAATAATAAAATTGGATATAGATTTTATCATGAACTTTAATTTCTTGTTTATGACCAGGAACCTTATTATGCTTGTAACTCTATAAGGCGTATACTTGAAAAATGAGTTTTTGAGAATGTACCTTGGTAGATGAGTTTTAATTTCTATATAATATTTGATAGATTTACCTTCAATTTTATTGAGTTTGAAAAATTCTTATACTATTGGGATAAAATATATGATAAAATTTACTTACATGATTTTTTCCCATTTTATAATCTTTATTTCATATTTAGATGTGCATTATTATGATTATGATGAATTTTTCATGCATGAAGCACTAAAATAATATTTTTATTGATTATAATATCTACAAAATGATGAAAAGTTATTTAACCTATATAAAACTAAAATAGTTAGAATAAGATAAAATAATAACCAATATAAACAAACCTCCATAAAAATTAATCTCCAAAATCTTAATAGTTAAAAAAAATCAATTTAAAACTTCTCAAATATGCTTGATTAAATTTGAACCCAAAAAATATAAAGTTTTGATCACTTATTCTTCTATAATCATCTCATTTTTTAATCCCAAAACAACCTTTATCACTTACACAGTGACCCAAATATGTATATTCCCTAATATATTTTTTCTTAAATAAAATACAAAATATGAAGTAAAGTTCACTAAGGATCACCTTATTATATCACATAATAACCTTAAATTACATATATAAATTATTCAATAAATATCTCCAAAAAATATCACATTCCATAAAAATAACTTCTCAGGATGATTGATACTATTCAACATATGTTTCCAAAATACACATTTTCAAATTTTCCATCCAAAAAATATTATTAGAATAATCTTTGAAATTTTTATCTTAATCCTCCTACCAAACTACCATTGATAAATAAAACTACTTCAAAATTATATAATATCTAAATTAACTAAAATTACACTAAATTGAAACCCTTAAATATTAAATTCATTGATGAGGACTATTATTTGATTTCCTTTTGTCTTTGAAAGTAAAGGTTCCAGGCATAGTGGAAGCATGTGATGGGTCATGCACAAATTTTATTTTTTATGATCAACGATCAATTCAATATTTAAAAGATGATAAATGTCATAATCAATGGAATTAAATTAAAGAGAAACAAATAATAGATATAACATTGGAACCAAGTGAAAGATCATCACATATTATTTATAATTAATTTAATAAATTAAATAATTACATTTCATGAATTCTTTCCTTATAGATGGATTATACAACAGATCTACATTTTATGGTTGTTGTGTTGTAGGAATCAACAGTAGATTCCCTCTAATGGTGATCCACACGCGTTCCAAAAATCTCCAAACATCACCATAGGAATATCTAGGTCCTAGCATTGTAGATCTTATTGCCTGCATTGTTCATCTTTGATCACCATGAGAATTGATTCCAAAGAATTATCCTTGATCTCTATAGACTCAAGAGTGGATGGTGGATGAAGATTGATCTTCACTCTTAGGAGTGTTCTTGGAGAGGGATCTTTCTATGGCTTCATAGGATTATCTCTGGCTGTCATTGTGCATAACACAAATGAATTGACACTATTGAAAAAAATAATATAATTGGGTTTATATACTGTTAGGGTTAGAAATAAATAATTTTACAAGTTGCCCTTATTATTTATTTAATCCTTGTGGAACCCTATGTCAATAATAATTTTAGTAATAATATTATTTATTGAAATGTGATTAACTTGTGAATTAAATTAAATATTATTTATTCAAATAAAATTCAACATATTTTTTTCTCACCAGACCATTAAACACAGTTCGCCATTACTCTATAATATTTTTCAGGCCTTGAATAATGATTATTTATTTAATAAAAAATATAACTACATTATTCTTCAATAAATAAAAAAATATTATATTCACTAAATAACAAATAAATTTTTATTAAATATTCCATTCACATAATACACTCTTGAATAACTAGGGACATAATATTTGCGATCAAACATACATGAATAATTATTAAATCATGTGTGAGAATAATATTTATTCAACTTTTTAACTAATAAATAATAATATGTTATTTAACTGAGATTCTAGATACACTTAGTGTGTGACCCTCTAGGCATATTTCTCAGTGACATTAGGCAAAGTAGCCAATTGTCCAAGGTTTGCATCTAGAAACCTGCCAAGGCACCCATAGAGAGAGAAGTTAATTCTATAATGATATAATACATCACACATACATTCACTGTGTAATATAATCCATTTATTATGATATCTCTAATCATGTAGGTTGCATATTGATGACATCAACCTATGTTCTTGATGTCTCTTTGTTTGAATTTTAGGAAACTAAACTTGCCTATTGAACACCGTGGGCATGCATTTATTTAAGCTATATCATTTTAATCGAAGGGACTGAGATATTAACTTCCATTAAAGAATATAAGGGAAAAATACTTTATCTCATTATCCATTAATGCAATATTACTCATGACACACCTGCCATATACTACCTCACTACGACTATATATCATCACTATTTTCATCAATACATCAAATTACATGAGTCATAATACTCATTAATAATAGTATTAAATTCTAAGGACCAATACACATATCCGTAGATAGGTACATCCAATGATGCATGTAAATGCGTATTTCTTACTGGCATGTCTCATTCTTATAATATCCTACACTGGATATTACTAAGGGAGTACACCATGAAAAGGAAACTCAAAGTTATATGAGTCTCTACCCTGGATATCCTGTATCATTTGTGTCCCTTTAATGACATAATCTGGCCTTAGTATGTATATTTAAGAATATTTTGATTTCACTTTTGGGTTCTCATCACAGCAGGGAACTGCTATGACCTTTTAGTGTAGAAACTACTCTTCGGTTATTATCATATAGTATGTTACATAGAAGAAAAATCATGATGTGATAATAAGTTTATTAATATTCAATACTATGAATATAGGTTATCATAAAGTATAAAGAATTTGATTCTAGGGCACCAACTCTAACTGAATCCCACTTACACTAGAGCCAACAGCTAACAACCTTCATTCCACTAGCTCTCAAATGATACTCATGCTTATGCTAAGATAAGAATTTAGTCAAGGGGTCCACCATGTTCTCTTTCGTGGGTACTTTTCTTACTGTAACTTCACCCCTTTGAGAATAATCCCTCAAGAGGTGATAATTTTGGAGTATATTCTTCTTTTTTTTAGTGTTACCTTGTCTCTTTTGCAAGATCCACCACTATAGTATTATCACAATAAAATGTGATAAGGTCTTTAATACTAGATACTAAATCAATATCCTAGAAAAAGTTCCATATCCAAATAACTTCATTAGATGCATAAAAATCCACAATATACTCGAACTTCACTATATAATTAGTGAAAACTGGCTGCTTTGAACTCTTCCAGCTCACAACTCCTCTGTTGAGACTGAAAACATATCCTAATTGTGACTTTAGATTATTCTAATCTATTTGAAAACTAAAATCAGTATAACCCCTTATAAACAACTCTTCATCTCCTCCATACACCATGAAAATATCCTTAGTTCTTCTCTAATACTTAAGGATAACCTTAATAATAGACCAATGATGTTCTCTTGGATCTATTTGATATCTACCTACCATGTTAAATTCATAGTCAACATCAAGTCTAGTACACACCAATTCATATATTATTGATCCTATCACTAAAGCTTATGGGATCTTACTCACTCTCTCTTTCTCTTTTTTTTTCTGAGGACACATTTTATTAGAAAGATTTAAACCATGTGATGCTGGAACCAATCCCCTATTGGATTGTTCCATACTAAATTTATTTATTATCTACTCAATTTATGAACTTTTAATTAGTCCAATAAGCCTCTTGTATCTATCATGAATGATCTCGATCCCTAGAATATAGGCTTCTTCATCGGAGTAGTTCATAGAGAAATAATTTTTTAACCAGTCCTTAATAGACTATAAGACTAGTATGTCATTTTCAACAAGTAATATTTCATCAACATATAATAATAAGATAATAACCAAATTCCCACTAAACCTCTTATAAACACATGGATCAAATTTATTATTAATGAAACCAAATTCTTTTATAGCTTCATCAAATCGAATGTTCTATGAATTTTATGCTTTCTTTAATCCATAAATGGATCAATGAAAATTGAAAATATTTTTTTTCATCCCTTGGAGTCACAAACCCTTCTAGTTGTGTCATTTATATATCTTTATAAAGGTTCTCATTAAGGAATTCAATTTTGAAATCCATATTCTAAATATCATATTCATGGTAAGCTAATATATCAAGTAGAATTATGATGTATTTAAACATGAAAACTAGTGAAAAGGTTTCATCGTAGTCAATTCCTTGATGATATTTAAATCCTTTATCCACCATCCTTTCTTTATTGTTATTTAATTTACCTTCCATGTCTAGTTTTCTCTTGAATACCCATTTGAACCATATGGTATTTACATCAACTGGCATATCGACCAGAACCCAAACTTGGTTATAATATATGGAATTCATTTCATAATTCATGGATTCTTTCTATCTTATAGATTCCGATCTCTCTACTTCCTATTTGTCGGGGAGAGTTTCATCTTTATCAACCAATAATGAGTAACCATCTTTAGTAACTAGAAAACCATATATCTCTAGTTCTCTTACCTCTATTTTACTCCTATGTTGTACTTGTGTTTTAGAAACTACTTTTTCCATGAGGACTTATGGAATATGTCCCTGTACGAACTCTTGTGTATCTTGAACAAAAAATTCATCGAAGTCAATCTTGGTCCCACTATCATTTTTTAGGATGTGCTTCATCTCAAGAAATATATCTTGTCTAGCGATATTCACTTTCTTATATGAGGGGTTGTATAAGTAGCGTCCCTTTATTTTCTTAGGACACCCTATAAAGATATAATTTGTGCTCCGGGGTGATAGTTTGTTGCTTAAGAAGGCCTTAAAAAATTCCTCACAACCCCATACATGTGTATGCGACAACATGGGTTTCTTTCTACTCTATAACTCAAAGGGAATTACATTTTTGACTTTAGTTGGTACTTGGTTTGATGTGTATTTACCACATCAATCTAATTTAAGTTTCTTTGTATTATTTCCAATTTTATTCTCTACTTAATTCTTGAATTCCTTGAATTTCTCAAAGGACTCAGACTTATAACTCATTAAGTAGACATAACGACATCTACTCAAGTTAATAGTAAAAGTTATGAAGTAAAACTACCCATCTATAGATTCTATTGGAAATGGTCTACACACATCAATGTGTACCAATCCTAGAAGTTCCATGGCCCTTTCAACCTATCCACTGAATGGTATTTTGGTGATTTTTCTTTATAAACAAGCATGAAATATTTCAAGTGACTTTAGATTATAAGAGTCAAAATAACCATCTTGATAGAGATTTGAAAAATACTTCTCGTTTACATGACCAAGAAGGTGATTCAATAGCTAGGTGTTATATGCATCATGTGAAATTGATTTGTTATCAATTTACAATACTTATTTTTTATAATTTAATACATATAGACCATTATTTAAATGTTACATACCATAACATATGTTTTATTTTTAAAAGAAACGACATTTATCACTAAAATTGTAAATAAACCCATTTTTATCTAGGAATGATACATAAATTATGTTCTTGGTAATAGTTGGTACATAAAATAATTGTTTAAATCCAAAATCATTACCTTTGTAAATGAAAGGTGTTAGTCACTAATGGATAGAGCATCCATCCTTTCACTTTTGGAATCCCTCAAATCCACCTATCCTCTAGAAATATTTCATAATCTACTTGGTTTCTACATTTGGATATAAATGTGAGCACTAAAAGCTATATCTAATACCCAATGTGTAGATATTGAAAGATTACAGTTGATAACAAACAAACCTTTAGCTCCCCCTTGCCTCTGGGTGCATTAATTCTTCCAGTGGCCTTACTTTCCACATGAGAAACATACCGCCACCTTTTCCTTTCCTTGCCTCTGGATCTTCCTCTTCTTGGATGGATGGTTCTTAGGATCTTTATCCTTGTCATGTTTCTTGGGACCCTTTACCTTATTCTTTGTTTTATTATTCACCATACGGACTACAGGTTTATCATGCCTTATATCCTTATCCAGTTGGTGAATCAAATCAATAATTTCTGAAATACTTATCATTATTTATCATATTATAATTAAAAATAAATCTATATATGGTCTTAGAAAGTAAGGAATGAATGAGACCTATACACAACTCGTCTAGTAATTTAATCCCTAAGATGTCTAAGCATTCAATGTAGCCAATAAGATTTACTACATGATGCCCAGCTGGTGAAGAATCTCTAAGATTAGTTTTAAACAGAGCTTTGGAGATCTTGTATCTCTCTTATCACTCCTTCTCTTAATAGATATCACAAAGGTGAGACATCATGCTATATGAATCCATGTCCTTATGTTGCTTGAAAATCTCATTAGTCATGGATGATAGCATGAAACACTGAAAATATGTAGCAACATCCAAATTTTTATCATAGAGAGACAACTCTTACTCACTATCCTCATTTCCAATCAAATTGGGAATAGTTTCTTCCAACACATATAATTTCCTTTCATGGTGAAGGATAACTCATAAGTTCCTTTTCTATTCTTGGAAATTTATTCTAGTGAGAATGTTATCCTTCTTAAACATGGATCACAATGATATGTTTGATGTCATTTTTATTTCTATTTATACAAGTAAGATGACCATATATTTAGCACTTTATATAATAAAACTAAGAAAAATAAATAAATATTATATTTATCAATCTCCCACTATTTTAGCAAAACCCAATAGCCATCACCATTGGTTTCAAAATATCATATTTCTTGGACATTATAGTAGAAAGGATCCATATTCCCCTTATCATTAACACAAATTTGGTTGGTCAAGTAACTTGAATGGGTTTAGATAGTAATTTCAAATTCCAACTGCATTAACTCATAGTTCCAAGATCTATTGAGTGGACTCCCTAATCTTGAAATTCTTATAATGGATTTCCACAACCCTTGCCTCTCAGTTACACCAAGTCCTACTTTGGAAGTCAACCCTTGATGTGAAATAATATAAGTCAACCCAAAACATCATATTATAATCCCCTAATAATTTAAAACACCCTAACTTTTCCTGGTCAAGCACTTTGAACTATGGTTCAATTCTAATAGAAATAATAGAAGGCTATATCGACTTAATATATAATTGAGGGATTTTATCTTTTAGGTGTAAAGTTACAATTTTTATATTTATCACATTATTGTTAATATTTAGTGTATTTACTTAAGTAATTTACCATGTCTTATATAATATTTACATATAAGATTTTTTATTTTATTTCTATCTTTCATGCTTGTTAATTTCCTTAATTCATGTGATCAAGACAAAACATCCATAATGAAATAACCATGAAACTTGATAGAAATAAAATAATAGAGTGGTATGATCATGATCTTTTACTAATGGCTAGTTTATCTAGTGGATGAAAAAATAACTATCAACCTAAGGAAAAAAACTTGAAAAAATTAACGTTCATGCTTAATCTTTCCACCCATCCACCTATGTATCTCTCTTGGATTGGTTTCAAATCAACTCCAAACTTGAACCACCTATACTAGCTTGGGATATCTATCCATTACATGTTCTTTTAATCACACAAAAGTGAGGGGAAATGGTTTACAGAAAATAAACCCTATGCACGTAGGCCCTTATATAATAAGAAGAGAGAAGGCATATTGGACAAAAATTTAATTTAATAATAAATTAAATGAAACCAATCGCATACAAAAGTCTGGTCTATTCTTATGATCATCCACATGCATGAAAAAAATTATGAATTTAATAAACAATAGTAATAAATTCTTAATAATTATTATTTAAGATAAATCATGCTCTAATCAATTAATTATCTTCTTTAATTAATCAGTTATTTTACCTTAACTCTCATTTGAATTTCCTTGATATTCTCATCCATCATAATTTTAAAAAAATTAAAAAAATTTGTTTAAAATTAACTGTGTACATAAATATACCTTGTAGGAAACATGGTGAATCATCATCTGAATCTACCCATCATGTATTATACTTGTGTACTATTTACTCTTATGACATATGGAATATAAGACTTATCACATGCTTTCATGACATGTACTATCAACTTAATGATTACATGAATTACATGATTTTTCTATCACATGTTATGCTTCAATGAATGTAGAGTAATAATTTTAATATGACTCATACATGATATGAAGATCTAAACATCACACAAAAATTAATTAAATACGCACACACACACACACACATTTAAACCCATCACTTAGAGTGTCTTATCAACTTAATGACCACACACACACACATACACATATTAAAACCCATCACATAGCGTGTCCTATCAACTTAATGACCACACACAAGCACAAGTCGATATGATTTACACAGTATAATAAATTAATTTTAATTCTTCATAATTTGGTATAAGTACACGATGTGTACAAGTGAGCTACACAACGTGTATGTCTCTCACCATCTATCTAAGGCACACACCTAGGGACTCGACATGTAAACCATGCCTTGGAAAAATTGGATTACTTTGTATGTACAAGAGATACACAACGTGTCGTATCCATGTTACATAGTCACCAAATAGGTAGGCTGTTAATGAAAACACATGGCCTATCTGTGACTTAAAGGACTACACACCGTGTAATTGGGCTACAAGGCCTGTACTCTAGTTGATCGTGCACCAGGATGGCCTGGTCAACATGTGGTGTAAGAAATTAAATGAACCTCATGTATTCAATGCACACAAATTGAATTAATTCTGAATTAATTCTGAATTAATTCCTCATGCATTGAATACTAGTATATAGCATGCAACTCTGGTTATACAATGTGTACTCTTGTGTTATCAGGACAGAATCCTCAAAACCTCTAGATGAGTTATTTTATTTTATTTCATTAATAAAATTAATTAATTTGATTATATCTACATGAAATGAAATTGGAAGAAGTAGATCCCAAAATTTAGTTTAAGGAATTATTAAACTTGAATTAAAAACTAAATGATAAATGTGTAATTAAATCAATGATATTTAAATAAATATAAATAATTATGTGACCGATATGATACCACTTTAAGGTTTCGGGCATATAGAAAGTGTGCAACGGGTCATACCCAACATTTCTTTATTCCACGATCAATGATCAAGTTAATATTTACATGATGATGAACACTGTAATCAATGGAATTAAATCAAATTGAAACAGACAATGGATAAAACACCATAACCAAGATCAAGATAATCACATATTATTTATACTTAATTTAATCAATTAATGAATTACCTTGTGTGAATTATTTCTTCATTGATGGATCAAACAACAGATCTATATTGTACGATCATTGCATTATAGGAATCATGAGAATATTCCCTCCAGTGGTGATCCACATGTGTTCCAAAAATCACTAAATGTCACTGTAGGAATCTTCAGGTGCTAGCATGACTGATCCTATTGCTTGTGTCCATCACATTTGATCACCATAAGATTCACTTCCAAATCATTATCTTTGATCTATCTAGACTCGATAGTGGATGGTGGAGGAATATAGCTCTCCATTCTTGGGAGCATTCTTGGAGAGGGATCTCTCTAGGGATTAGGATGATTCTCTCCGGCTATCATTGTGCACAACATAAATGAATTGGCTCTATTGAAAAAATAATATAATTGGGTTTATATACTGCTATGGTTTGAAATAAATAATTACACAAGCACCCTTTACTATTTATTTAATCCATGTGGAACCCCATGTTAATAATAATAATAATAATAATATTATTTCTTGACATGCACTAAACTTGTGAACTAAATTAATTTTATTTATTTAAATAATATTCAATATATATTATTTCTCACCGGACCATTAAACTCAGTCCACAATTCCTCCAATATATTTATCAGGCCTTGAATAATGATTATTTATTTAATAAATAAATAAAATATAATTATTCAACAATAAATAAATAAATATTATATTCATTAAATAGAAAATAAATAATTGTTAAATATTCTGCTCACATAATATTCCCTTGAATAAATAGTGATGGAATATATGCAATCAAGAATACATGAATAAGTATTAAAACACATAAAAGAATAATATTTATTCAAAATTTTAAATAATAAATAATAATATAATTTTAATTGAGATTTTGGATATACTTAGTGTGTGACCCTCTAGGCCTCTATCTCATTGGAATTAGGGGAAGAAACCTAAAGTTCAAGGTTAGCATCTAACAATATGACAAGGCACCCCTAGATAAAGAAGTTAATGTCATAATGATATAATACCTTATTAAAATGCTCACTGTGTAATATAATCCCTTTATCACAATATCTCTAGTCAAGTAGGTTGCATGATTGTTCCATCAACCTATATTCTAGATGTTTCTTTATTTGACATTCCAGAAACCAAACTTTCCTATTGAACACCATGAATATAAATTTATTTAGGCCATATCATTTCAAAAAATGTCCTAGTATGTCAAATTATTTTAAATAATATAAGGGAAAAATCCTTTCTTGCATTATTCATTAATGTAATATTACTCGTGACACACCCAACATAACCTACCTCACTGCAGACATATGTCATCGTGGGTTTAATCAACACATCAAAGTATGTGACTCATAATACTCAATAATAATAATCTTAAAGTCTAATGACCAAAACACACATCCATAGATAGAAACATTCAATGACACATATAAGTTTGGGATTTCCTACTGGCATGTCTCATTCTCATAATACTCTACATTGGATATTACCAAGGGTGTACACCATAAAAGGTGACTCAAAGTTATATGAGTCTCCACCCTTGATATCATATATCATTTATGTCCCTCAAATGATATCATATGTCTATAGAACATATATTTGAGAATAGTATGATAACACTTTCTGGTTCTTATCATAGAAGGGGACTACTATTATCTTTTAGTCAGGGTTATCCCTGATGCTTGGGGTATTGGTTTGAATAATTCCATATCTCCATACAGTTAAAGCAATGAACATTAATAGATTATTTCTAAACTTTTCAATTATGATCATGATATAATTTTTCTATACAATTGTAAAAAACATCCATTCCCTTTAAGAATATACATAAGTGATTCTTACCACATTCTTGACATGTAGGACGTTGAATCATTTTTCCTTATATATTATTCATCCTCTGAACATTTATGAAACTCCACTTTTCTTTAATTGTTAGGAAATTAATTTAGGTTCAAATTTATTATCACAAATTGAGATAGTTGGATAGGAATAATCATAAAATACTTCAATCTATATTCTATCCTATTTGGTTAATCCATATGGGAAAGGATATCAGTCATAACCTAAGTTAGTTTCCCTAATTTTTCCATGATCTACTCAGCTACAACACCCATTAGGGTAATACCAACACTGACCATGGGAATTGATTCCCTTATTTCCTTTACAAGACATCCCTAAATATTTTTACTCACTTAGTTCACCCAAATTCATCATAAATATTGATCAGTGGAATAAAAATCCCTGATATGTTCTCAAATACTCTAAGGGTTTATCATAATGATCATGTTAGCTATGTTAATATAAACTATAGTTCCCAATGTTCCTATTGAACTTACTTTTATACCATCTATAACACACAAAATCTAGTAACCCATAGACAATGCTTAATTATTACATTGGTACAAGATATAATGGATCAAACTATGAATGATCAACCAATTTAGCAGTCTTGTGAGACTAGATACCTATAAAATTTCCATATTATATTGAAAAAATAAAACAAAACATGAAAAACTTTATTACATTTTTAAATATCAATAAAATATTCCCTTGTAATATCTTGGGGAAATGAAAATATAATAAAAGGTGAGTTAAAATGATCAAAAAGGTAAAGTATACAGCCAAATATATCATTAATAGATATGGATAATCAATATGGAAGAGTGAATAATAAAAACACATTCCATTTTAATCAATATCTTGATTCCAAAATACATACATGGATAATATAAACATAGAAATCATAAGGACAATGAAAACCAAATTTAGAATAATGGAAATTTATAAATCTATAAATTCATGAACTTTCCATCAGGGACTCAAAAAAGTTATCATGAATCTTACCATTAAATCCTCTCAACCAAGACATCATTATTAATAAATGGGTAGGTTTAAACCAGATACCCGTTAAATGTGACCACCTGTTTTTCCCATAAGACCTGTCAATGCATCAATGGGATATCTATAATTGGGTCCCACCCATCAATTGCATTTCCTATTAATTCCTCATATATTAAAATTATCAATAAAATTCATTCTCAAAATGTCTTATAAGTCAAAAATTTTCTATATTGAATCAATAATACATAACATCAATATTTCCATAGAAAATGACATAAATTAATTAATAATATTCCGTCAACTGGTACCATATATAGAAAAATTTTTATGGTTGATAAATCATTAAAGTAATATAAATGATACTGAATTCATCCATGATATTGAAAATATATCCATGAAGTTGAAAATAGTGTCCAATTAATAATGGATATTGATAGAGAATATGATTATAAGAATGAGAATAATATAAAAATAATGTATAATATATAAATCCATTAGGGATGATAAAAGATAATATATTCATAAAAAATATGGGTTTTTAGTAAAACCAATCCTTTAGAAATGAAAATAGAAGCAAAATATTAAAAATAACTCCCTTGTAACTTTTTTAAAGAATGAATTTAAATATAACTTTTCAAAAATATTTTCATTCCTTTAAGAAAATAATATCTAATTTATTTTGATGTTATAAAAATTACTAAAATATTGAGAAAAATATTTTATTTTAAAATAAATCAGGAAACTTATAAATCAAGCTTTAGATCAAAGTACGATCATGACTATTGACAATTCTGTTCATGCTGTAAATATTAAAACAAAGATTCCATTCACATTTTGGTAAAAAAGTCAAAAATACCTCATTTGGTAAATTACAAGAATATTAATTGTAAAAATTTATAAATAAAGTCTAATATGGTTGAAAATGAATTCAAATAATCATTGGAGATTAAGGAAAAATATTATTAAAAACATTTAAAAGAACCTTAACATGGAAGTAAAAGAGTTGGAAGGAAGACTTTAAAAGAGATTTTTTTAAAAGTATATTACCTGTTACATGTTTTTTTATTCTTGATCCAAAAATATAATAAATATAATATAGAATAATAAACTAAAAATATATTAAAAAATAATAAAATATATTTGGTTTAATAGATTATGATCATATAATTTTCCTAAAGGAAATCTGAATATAAACAATCTCAGAATAAAATAAAATTGCAACAGAAATCCATTACTACATTGGTAACTTTTGAATAAAAACCCATTAGATATAAAAAATGAATAAAAAATATTTAATACCATGAATTAAGAGCGATTCATGATATAAATTGTAAAAGTTGATGTATATACACCATGTAAAATAAATTAAGTGCATAATGTAAAACATGTATCATTGAAGTAGAAATGAGAAAAAATTACCATTACCTAAAGTCCATTATGATTTGTATAAACTATTAACCTCCTCTATAGTAAATTTATATTTATTATAAATCTATAATAGATCCATATTCATAGTTATCATATCATATATGTGTTAATTCTAAATACCTCTTTCTACTCTTAATTTTCAAAATCACAATTCATTCTTAAAATGTTTATTTCTCTAATATTAATTTCTTTTGAAGTATAAAGTTTTTTAGGAAGAAATTTAGTATTATAAGATAGATAAATTCATGTATATCATATGGAAATATACATATTATATCATATGGATGTATACAAAATATATCGGATGGAGCCTACAATGTTCATCGAATAGAGACAAATAAAACCTACCAGATAGAGTTTCCACAAAGCATATGAGATGGTTATTTAAAAAGTATACCAGGAAAATATATACTATTTATACCATATGGAACTATTCAAATCATTTTAATGATTCTAAATATAATTAATATTAGAAAAATTAATGATATACTGATAGATGAATATGACGTATTTAATTCCATTGCAACTAATCCTGAAAAGTGTAGAATCCGACCACTATAACTTTTTCTATAAATAGGATAACAACCTTGAGGAGAATAATTGAATGATCAAATTAATAATTGCAATATATAGTTTAATGTTGATATTTTTGCAACATATTATTACTGAGTGAAATTTGTTTTGAAATCTTCAGAGGGTATTCCTTATAGAATACACTTGTGAGATTATCATTGTAAATGCTATAAGGTTTTACTATTATAATTTCTATTTTTATGATCACATTGACCGAGGGATGTCAGTGATAGAGTAACCGAAGTGTATCTGATATTTTTGATTAAAGGCTTGCAAGGATTGGGAGACAGAATTGTGTATGTTTTGGCTGATTTAAGGCTTATAAGGTTTGGAAGAAAGACCTTTTGAAAGGTTGAAAATTGAGGATACTTAAAATTGGGTTTACAAACTTTCTTATCACTTTGGTTGAAAATGAAGGCCATTATTAGTAAAGGTTATATAATATCTTATTATATCCTTAATTACAAAAAATATTGTTATATTTCCACAGTGAATTTTGTATAAAGTTTATAATTTTTAGTATTAACTTGTTTTATATTTATAAAATTATAAAGTATATTGGAACAACTATTTGTCTGATACTTTGAAAGTTTTAAAATTATATTGGAATAACTATTTATCTAATTAAATTTTTTATAAACAAGGTGTTGGGTAAATTTTAAGTTTACATTTTTATACAATATAATTCACTCCTCTCTTGTAGTGTATTATGATTCCTTTAGAATCCTAAATTTTGTATCAGAGTATGTCTCTAAATATATTTCTTTACAATAATAGTATTGGTAGTGAAAAAGTAATTTTGTGATGGAAAGTTTATCCATAGGTACTTTGGAGAATCTGAATCGTAGAAGACCCACAATTATTGATGGTTCTGACTATGAGTATTTGAGAGATCAAATGAAGACCTTTATTACAAACATTGGTGTTGATAATTTTTTTCAATATGAATGAAAATTATAGAATTCCTGATAAGGAAGTTAAAATTCTCACTATAGAAGATAAAATAGAATATTAGTTGAATTACAGAGTTCAAAATATTTTGTTATGTTTTATGAAAAGGAATATATATAGTTAAATATCATCTTGTGTGACGACAAAAAATATATAGAGAAATCTTTAAGTAATTCACTTTGTAACATCTTAGGTTGTAGAAGCTAGAAAAGATTTGATTAATGCAGACTACCAAGATTTTGATTTCTTACCAAGTGAATCAGTTTCTCAAATGTACCAAATATTCATGAATATTTTAAACAATTTAGAGTCACTTTGAGAGAAAGAGTGAAAATATTATTTAATTATGATAGAAAATATTAATATCATTACCAAAGAGTGGGAATTTAATAATACAAAAAGTTATGATATAAATCATATAAAAAAGCTAAGTTTGGATGATCTCATTATAACTCTTATGTAATATTATAGTATATTAAAAAGTGATACAAAGAAAAGAATAACGGTGTATCTGTTACTTCTGCTTCTAAAATAGTAATAGTTAAGAAAGAAAATCATAGTGAGAATGTTTCAAAATCTTATAAATACAATAATAAATTCAAAGTTGAATCATATAATATTTCTTCAGAGGAAAGTAAAAATGATATTTATCAGCTAAAAAAGATAATTAAAAATATACTTGGGAAGAAATATTTTCATTATAAGTATAAGAAAAATAAAAAGGATATAAATGAGAATAATGAAAAATATAATCTAATATGTTATGAATTTAAAAAACCTAGGCACATCAGACCAGATTGTATGAGATTGATGAGAAAAGAGAAATTCTCAAAACAATTATAATCACAATGTAAAGAAATTTTAATGGATTTAGAAACATGGAGTGAAAGTTTTAGATATTCATATTCAGAAATTTATACCAAGTAAATTAGTGATAATCATAAATTTGTGGGTTTTTATGCTAGAATTACAAAGAATAATCAATTCCACTTGGATAAGGTATCTGTTGAATCCCTTAAAAAATTAACTCTAATTTCAAAATACCCTAATACCTTTGATGATGAATTTATTTCAATTTCATTAGATGAATAAAAAATAATTACATCGGAAGATGATGATAGTATAATTTTTTTTGATGAAATGATTAAACACATGAATTTTCGGGAGAAGAAGAACTCTAATGTTATAAAAGACTATGATTTTTCCAAAGAAAAACTTTCTAAATACAATACTCTAATTTCTAAACTCACTTTGAAAATTAAAAAAATTTAATGTGAGTTAGATAAAAATTATAATTATAGATCAACTTTTAAAGATAATAATTTGGTTATGAAACATAATTATGAAATCCTTAGTCTAATTTTTTTTATCAAATTTTACTTATAGGAAAGAAAATATTGATAATATATATAGACAATTAATACCTTACTTAATTACTTATAGAATAGGTTTTACTTTAGAAAGAAATCATTTTGACTCAAAGTATTATATTCCTTAAAATGAACCATTTTGTATGATTTTTAAAAAAAGAGTACATTGTAAAAAAATGTTCTTTAAATTGTGTTTAGTATTTTATTTTTTATATAGCTTATGTTTCTAAATAATTTTTTGTTGTACAACATAAAAAGTTGGAAAAATATAGATTCAAAAAGTATTATTTATTAATACTTATAAACTTGATAAATTATAGATACCAAAACCTTAGTTATTTTTTATTTAAAGTATAAAATATTAGTACCAATAATAAAAATATACGGTACATGGATAATGGTTTCTCAAGGAATATGACTATAAATAAAATGTTCTTCTAAAATATTCTAAAGATGAAATGTGGAAAAGTGAATTTTGGAGATAATAATCAAGGAAAAATATATGGAATTAGTGATATTTAATTTATTAGTAAATATTTAATTTCAAATGTTTTATATATTGTAGGACTTATACAAAATGTCATTAGCATATGTCAATTATGTGATGAAGGTTACATTGTAAAATTCAGTAATGATAAATGTACTATTAAAATTTCAGAAGGTCAATTCATTCTTTTAGCCGATTTTCATGAGAATGTGTTCAACTTAAACTTATAAGACCTTAAAAACCAATATATACCTTGTTTATGTTTAATATATGATCAATCTTGGTTATGTAATACAAGGATAAGATATTGTAATGTTACAAATTTTGCTAAACTTTATAAGAAAGGTTTTGTAAGAGATCTTCTAGAGATTAGGTTTAATTATATAAAAGTTTATGACCCTTTTCAATAAGGTAAGAAACATAATTCAAGATTTAATTATATTATAAAAGTATCTAATTATTAAGATTTATAGTTAGTGCACATGGATTTACTTGGTCTAACACAAATTGGAATTATTGGAGGAAAACACTATGTATATGTATTAGTTGATGATTACACTATTTATACTTTGGTTTATTTTATATAAAAAAGTTGGAAGCTATTTTTTATTTTAAAATTTTTATAAACCATGTTAAAAATGATAAAAAACCTACTTTTTTTACTATTCATATTGATCATGGTGGTGACCTTGAAATTTTTTATTTTGAAACTTTTTTTAGAAAGAATGTTATTATGTATAACATATACATCCTAGAACTCCATAGAAAAATGGTATAGTTGAATGTAGAAATAGAATTATTTAGGAAATTACTAGATCCATGTTGAGTGAATGATCAATTGCTAAACATTCTTTCTGTAAGATATTAATACGTCTTACAATGCTTTAAATAAATTTTTAATTCATACTTTTCTTAATAAAACTCTTTATGAGTTGTGGATTAGAAGAAATTTAAAAAGATATTAATTCTTAGTTTTTTGATATAATGTATTCATTCTGTATATTAAATATAATTTTCATAATTCTGATCCAAAGGATGACTATAGAATACTTTTTTCTATTATACAACAATTAAATAATATCAGGTTTTAAAAAAATGAACAAATACTATTGAGGAAATAATACATATTATGTTTGATAAAATTGATCCTTTTGTTTTCAAAAATATAGAAGCTATAATTTTAGATGTTGTTTTCAAAACTGGTTTTCAAACCATGTTGGAAAATTATTTAGATAGAAGATCAAAAAAAGAAATAATTTTCGATGTTGTACCCTTAGAAGAAGTTTATCCCATTGTTGAATAAAAATGTTTTACTTATCCAATAATTCAATTGATCTTAAGGAATCAACCCACTACCACTATCATTAGATATGTAGATCGACCAGTCAAAACTCACAGTTCTTAAGAAACAAATGTGAATATTTTTTATTATTATCTCAGTTTGAACCCAAAACACTTGATGAGGCTTTAGGTGATGAATATTTTATTATGAAAATGTAAGATTAACTCAGTAAGTTTAAAAGGAACAAATTTTATAATTTGATATAATGACCTAAATATCTTCTCACGATTGGTGTAAAAAGGGGTTTTTTGAAAAAATGTGATGAAAATAAAATTAATATTAGAAATAAAGTGAGGATTATTAATAAGGGTAACAATAAAAAAGGAATAGATTGTGAAGAATTTTTTTCACCAATATAAATACTTGAATATTTTTATATACTTCTAGGATTTACGACATACGTAAATTTTACTCTTTATCAAGTGGATGTGAAGTGTGATTTACTTAATAGATATATACAAGAGGGATTTCTTGTAGAAAAATAATATATTTTTGAAGATAATTTTTTTTCAAAACATATATTATAACTTTCTAAGGTACTATATCAACTTAAACAAGCTCTAAAATCTTGGTATTATAGATATACTAGATGTTTACTTAAAAATATTGTTTTATGGGAGTAACATATCCATCTTTTTTTATAAATAATTTTTTTAAAGATACTATCATTATTTAAATTTATGTGGATTACATTATATGAAGTTCAACTTAAAAAAATCTTTTGATTCTCTTTCAGATCTTATGAAATATGAGTTTGGAAAAATTATGATGGTAGGAATAACTTTTTTACTTGGTTTTAAAATTTCTAAAAAACTATATGTAACATTTTTATATCAAAAAAAGTATAAAAATATTTTATTAAAATATCTGGATTTAAAAATGATAAAATTATAAGTAATCCTATAAGAAACTCAAAGAATCTTGATATTGATGAATTTGGGAAACCAGTTGATCAAAAACTTTTTAGGGGGATGATTGGAAATTTATTATATATCATTAATACTCAATGAGATTTAATGTCTATATTATTGTGTAAAATATTTCAATAAAATCTGAAATAATATCATCTTAAATCTATTAAACTAATATTTAATTATCTTAAATTAATTTTAGATCTTAGTATATCCTAATCCCCTAGAAATTATTTTGAAATAAAAAGCTTTTCAGATGTTGATTTTGTTAGATGTAAAATAGATATTAAAAGTACATATGAAACTTTTTATTTATTAGGAGAGGGTTTAGAATCTTGGTCATGAATGAAACAATAATCAATAGCACTTTATACCCCTGAATTTGAATATATAGTAAATAGAATATGTTGTGCTCAAGTGTTTTGGATGCAACACACATTTAATTTAGCATTAGTTTTACTAAAGAACCAATTTTATGTGATAACAACAATTCCATTTATTTTTCTAAGAAACTAGAACATCATTCACGAGCAAAGAACATATATATAATAAATTATTTCCTTTAGGACCACACATAAAAATGAGATATTATTCTTTAATTCATTGAAACAAAATATCAACATGCTAATATTTTTATAAAAACAATCCATTATTATAGATTTTCATATATTAAATAAAATCAGGGTATGAATAACATAAAGTTATAATTAATCAACTTATTATTTTAAAACTATCCTTATAGTGAAAAATTCCTCAAAAGGGGGGGGGGGGTTATTTTTATTTATTTTATTATATTTTTCTATGTTACTAAAATCTTAAAATATAAATTTTTAAGAAACTTATTAGTTTTATTAGAATGAGGTTAGTTTGAAGTTTCATCAAAGATACCATATTTCTTTAAATTTTTATGAAACCAATTTATAAATTCACTGTACAAACTTTATTAATAATGTAAATTTATAAACTATCTAGAAGCCACATTTTTATTCTTATTATAACTTTTATTGAGGAAATATTATATAATAGTTGTTAATTTTTTTGAATTTATATCAAAATGATGTTTTTTATATAACCTAAAAATGTTGTAAAATACTCATTACAAAAATCAAGAGTTCAAAATATATACTTTCTTAAATAATTTTACATCATCATTTTCCAAGATCAAATCCTTGGTATTGGATCATCTGGAATTCCAAAAGTCACTCTTCTTGCCTATATATAGTAGGAGAAAATCAATTTTATTTACTCACCTATAGTTTAAGAAAACATCTCTCACATTTTTGACTCTTTTATGCATGATTGATATTAGGGTTTTCTATTATCCATATGAAATCTCTCAAATTTATCTGATAAAGTTTATATGGAAGCATTTGGTGATTATACAACTAGAGAATTTATAAAGTAAAGGCTTATTGAAAGAGGGTGGTTTGAAAATTAGGATTATTTATCGAAATCAGCTATTATTTTCAAAGGGTGGGAAGTAATTTTCATAAAAAATAATATTTTTATCTTCACTATCCAATAATCATCCAAAAATTTTATATCGGTTCCCTCTTTAATAAAGTGGATGGTTTAAAAAATGTTTCTTTAAGCCTATTTAGAAAAAATTATACATTGAATATAAAGAGGATATATGATCTGATTGGTATACCCCTTAAAGGATATAATTCATCCATTACACACAAACTCTTAGAAAAAGTAAGTTCTTTTAAAGACCCCTTTCTGAAATTTCCCTTCTTACTACAAATTAAGAGGTTAAAAAGATGTCCTATTTATCCCCAGATGAAAGGATAATTTTTATTTGGATTTAAAATTTTTTACTTCCAAGAAAAGGAAACTTAGAAACATTTAATTTTCAAGATATTTATGTTCTCAACTTCCTTTGTAATATGAGGAAATTTAACTTGGTGAAGTTTTTATGGAATTATATCGAAGCTATCTAAATAAAAATAGTGACGTTAAATATTCTTATTTACCTAATGTTTCTTAACAATGTTATTATAGTGTTTATATAAGTATATAAAATTTAGAATTAAATAGAATATTTAGAGATAAGGACCTCTGCTTCAATGATGTGGAAATTTCCAAAGTGAAGTTCGTTCACTTTTATGATGAAAGAAAATTTATTGATTAGTCATCAAAAGTTTCCTCAGTAGAGGAAATAGAAGCTCTTAAAATAAAATTTCATGAGAAGAGGAAAGTACCTGAGTCCTCTCAACCATCCCCTCAACTTCATATAAATAAAACTAAGGCTATTTGATAATAATCCTTTTTTGAATTGATTATGAAGAAGAAATAAAAGAATAAATATGATCCTTGATTTGTGAATTACCCTATTGAAGCTAAAGATTTATAAGAACACATTTATGATATAATGAATAAATAAGAAAATAAGAATAAAAAAATACTAAAGAAGAGAAATAAAAAATTTCACAAGATATCCATAGGGAAATTAAATAAGCTCATGAAGTTGTTGAGAAGACGAAGGAAGCTTCTCAGTCCATTACTCTATTTATTTCTCAAATAGTTCCTTAGTCCATTCCTTTGCCATTTCCTTAATCCACTACTAAATAAAAAGGAAAGAAATTTATTGAAGTAGTTTTTCATAAATTTATAAAAGAGAAACCAAAATAGTTTTTATATTTTGTTGAAAATTCCTCTACCCCCAAATATATACCTGAAGGATTAGGGGAAAGGAATATTATTTTGAAATCATAAGGAGTTTACAAAACTCTAAATAAATAACTAAATTAAAAGGATTATTCTCCAAAGTAATACTCTGTGAATACATCAATTTCTCAAACTTCATAGTCTTAAAAATATATTTATTTTCTTAGTTAATTAGAATAATAAGAATCCTTAGAAATTGAGAAATAATATTTAAACTTGAATTCATCAAAAAAGATATATTTTGATGGGGATTTTTAAATACAAGATATTTCATAGTCTTTTTTTTTGAAAAAGTGGACTCTTCACCTCATAGAGACAGATAAGATCTTTTTCTAGAGGTTTCTAATAATTCAACAAATTATCATATGAGTACAAGATTTAATAGAGTAGAAATAGAGATAAACTATTTTAATGAAGTGATCAAGAGTATTGATAAAATCACAAATATATTTCTACACATATAAAGATAAAAATATAATCCAATGAAGGTTTATGTTATTGAAGGATAAGGATCACTTAAGAAAATACCAGTGTTCATTAGGTAAAATGAAGCAAAGTTAAAGAATCAAAAATGAAAGTCAACGATCAATTTTATAATGTAGAATAATATTTCTAAATATATGAATTATGTATAAGAAGATGTAATTTTTTTATGAGAAGATCAAAGGGTTTAAAAGAGATAAAATATCAGTATCCATGTTTGATGATAATCTTAACTCAAAAGTGGGATAATGTTCAATAGGAATCAATAATATAAAATCATTTTTTATTTAGAATTATTTAGATCTGTGCTAATATAGAAAAATATAGTTCCACTAGAGGAAATACTTTAAATACTATAGTCCGAGGTTGAAATAGTAGAGAATATGTAGAATGATCTAAATAGGATGATGAACATTGTTAAGAAACATTCTAAGAAATATTGAACCTTTTCTTTAACTCTTGGTTATTGTAATCATTTCACCTCTTTCATGTAATAATTTAATATTACTTTTTTAATTAATGTTAAGTTTTTTTAAATGCATATTTACTCCTCACAATTGTTTGCATAGTATTTTCTAACATTTCAGGAAATATTTCAACTAAACTTATCTTTACTTTAATGAAAATTTTATAAATAAAAAAGGGGAGAAAGGTAGAGAACTCCAGATATTTTTAAGGGTTAGTAAGTTATAAATGTTTACATTAAAAGTTACCTTAGTTATATTTATTTTACTTTTCAAAAAAGGGATATTGTTGAGTTGAAAGACCTATTTTTAATCTTATATTTGAAAATTATAATTCACTCTTAAAATTTTTATATCAATAATATTTATTTCTTCCAAATCATAAAGTTTTATAGGAAGAAATTTAATTTTAATAGAATAAGAAATTCAATTATATTGGAAAAAATATACAAATCACATCAAAAGAACATATAAAAAGTCAATCGTATGGAGGCTTAGAAAGTTAATCAGATAGAGATGAAAAAAAAGCTACCAGATAGAGTCTTCAAAAATCATACTTGATAAAGATGTATAAAGTATACTAGAATAATATCTACTATTTCTAATTGATGGAACTCTTCATAGAAATGTAGTGATGCTAAATCTAATGACTATCGAACAATGCGATGATATGATGAAAGATGACGATAATGCATCTAATGTTGTTGTAAATGATCCCAATAAGTGCATAATATGATCGTTTAATTCTTTTCTATAAATATGTCTATAAACTCTAGGATAAGAATTAATTTGATGACTAACAACATATGATCTAAAATTTACTATTGAATTATTTTTAATGTATTATTACTAAATACACTTTATATTTTAATCTTTAGAGAGTATTAATTAGAGAATATGCTTGTGAGGGTATCATTGTAAATTCTATAAGTTTTTTCATTGTAATTTTCATTTCTCTAATCATGTTGGTCAAGCGGTATTAGGGATAAATAGACATAAGTGTTTTTGATTTGGTTGATTAAAGGATCCCAAGGAGAGGGAGACAGAGCTATGTCTAATTTGGCTGATTGAAGGATTCCAAGGTTTGGAAGACATAACTTATAATAAGTTAAAAATTATGGATGCCTAAATTTGGGTTTATAGACTTCCTTATCTCTTTGTAGGAAATTTAATACCTTTATTAGTAAAGGATTTTTTAGTTTTTGTTATATATTTAGTTAATAAAAATTATATTATATTTTAACTATACATTTTGTATAAATTTTATTACCAACTTTTTTTATATTTGAAAAATTATAAAGTATATCAGAATGACTATTCTTATAATACTCTAATTGTTTTTAAGGTATTTCAAAACAAATGTTTTTATGAAAGAATTTATTTTAAAAAATGTGTTCGAACAATTGTATGTTTAAATTTTTATATTAAAAAATTCATCCCCACTTCTTTATTTTATTACAATAATTTTTTTTATTTGAAACAATGATTCATTTATCACATTATATAACTTGTTTATTAATAATTATTTATTAACATCACCATCCCTGGTGTTAACTGTTTTGTTTTTCAAGAAAGATTCGATTCGGAAGTTATGGTAATTTCAGTATGGCCATGGTTTCATAATCTCTAAAATATTAATCATGAGATAATTATCATGTTTATACATTAAATATAAATTTAGAATAATTAATTAAAGGAGAATGTGATAAATGAATCACATCGATTCAAGGAGGTGGTAGTCTACACACATGCTCAAACGACGTTATCATTTTACAACAGATGGAAAGAAAATGAGGAAGATAATATAATATAATTTAAAAATAATAATAATTTTATAATTATATATATATATATTAATTAATCAATTTTACCATTATAACCATCCATGTAAAGTGTTTATGAAAAACTAATTACACCGCTACATGGAGACAATAGTCCGTATATACACATGAGTGATATTTTCATTTTATATAGGATGTAAATGTGGTGGAAAATGGTTGTACCATAATCATAATAACATAATAGTAAATTTATGACACTATATTAATTATTTTTAATAGATACATTAAATTTAGAGAAATTATAAGAAGAAATAAACTTTCAAAGATCTAGGTAACACTATCACCTCTTCTTTATGAGACATTCTTTGGATTACACCTAAATCCTTCTTAGTAAAATCTTAAGGTAAATACATGAGCTCAATAATAAAGTTAAGTAATATAGGAAGGTATTAGGGTAGGTATTTTCTGATATATAAGACTCAAATATTTTTAATAAGGAAGGAAAGGAGGTTAACTTTTATAAGCGAGGAGAGGACACACTTGGAATCACTTAAATGATTTAAATATTATTAATGTATTTATCAAGTAAAATGATTCCAAATTTACATGGATTAAAATAAAAATAGGATAAGGTCAAAATATAATCATAAATTAAAATTTATACACGTTTAGTGTCATTTTAAACCTTATATTTAGGTTTAACCCCTTTGTGACTCATTTTTAACGTTATCTGTGGTAACAAATTTTTCAGTCTTTAATGGTTATAAATTTACTTATAAAGTGGAAAGTGGCTCAGAAATGGTCCATGTATGAAATTTTAAACCATAAACCATAAAAATTTTCCTCTTTAAATATTTTTTTTAATTTTTAAATCATTTAATGACATATTGTTTATCATAAAATATCATTAAATTCATTTTTAGAAAATTCATTAAATTTGAATTCAATGACATAAAGAAAGTAATGGAATTTCAATATATTTTTTTTAACAATAATTAAAAATTTTAATTACCTATTAAATTCTTGGAATACTAAAATTCAACCAAAACATACTAATTTCAATGTTTTTAAAATCATTTACCTTGATTTTTCTACTGTTTGCATAAGCACTGTGTCAGCGTTACGTAAAGGTTTAAGGTAATTATTCTATCAATAAAAACTAAAATTAAATTAAAATAATAAGAAGTAATAATTTATGTTAAAAATAATCATTTATATTCATTAATAATAATTTTTCATACCTATTATATCTTATAATAGAAATTAAAATCAAGGGAGTGACATTTTTTATCTATCATTTTATTAAAATAATATAAATGTTATAATCAAAGGAAAGTGGAAATAAGTTGCAATATTTTATAAATTTTAATGTTATGGTATAAAAAACACATCCAATAAAACAAATATAAGTTTTAAGTAGATTTTAGGCCCCATCTTATAGTTGTAACCCCATTTTACCCAATTTACCCTTATCATGGTGACAAATCTTTACCATGGTTACTATTCATAATAACAAAAAATAAAGTGGCCTATTTACTAAATTTGGTCCTTCTAATTATAAATATTGAATTAAATATTATATATTAAATTTATATATGTTAAAAAATAAATTTTAATATAAATTCAAAAAATGCAATGAAAAATAGTTTTTAGAAAAATGTGTTTTAAGCCTAAAAATGAAATTATACCAAAATCAAGAATAATGCTAATTATTATTTAATTAATTATATTAATTATAATTAAATTATAATTATTTTAATTTAATATCACATTCAAAATATAATTTTACTTTTTAATTACATTATTTAATGAAAATTAATGATTTCTTTACAATTTTTTTTATTTTTTCACTATTCACTCAAAGATAATATTTTTTAGAAAAATATAAACAATTTATACTAAGACTATTATGACATGATGATTGAAAAAATTATATCAATTTTTAAAATAATATTTATAAAAATAGGTTAAATTAATTATAATATCCATACACAAAATTCAATAAGAACCATTTTTGAAAAAAATGAATTTTTGAAGCATAAAATGAATTTATTCCTATTGTTTTCCAAGTAAAAAAATATAATGAAATTTAAATTTATTGATTGAATTAATTATTTTAATTAATTAAATATCTTAAATATATATTTCATAATTCAGTTATTCTTAATCATACTCTCTAACCCAACAACTATGTTATAATAATTATATTTGTATAATATCATTTTGTGGTTGTTTAAGCATGAGGTTGTATTGGTGAATGATATCAAACATAATGTTCTTCAAACAGAAAATATAATCGAAAATCTCTAGCTATTACACTAATAATGGCATATTAAATGTGATATTTTTGTTTTTAGGTGAGTTTAACCCTATTTGACACGTGGGACATGTCGATGGGTTGATTTTGGTAAATCTATAAGATAATTTGATTTAGTATTGTAGTTTATGTGGATCCTGGGGATCAATCATAATGAAGGATATAAATGAACGATGGTTTCATTTGAAACCATCGTAGTGTGTGAAAATTCCAATATAGTTAGCTCATATAAATATTATTTTTGACCGTTTCTAAAATTGGAATATGGTGACATGACTGTTGGGTCTTATAAAATGCCAACTATGGTTAGTTAGGAATTGATGTTACTGTGAGTTCATAGTGATACTAGGTATGGTCTATAATGGGATGTAATATAAGAGTTTTTTTTGTTGGTGAGATATTTTAGGAACATTCATTTAGATCCCTCGAAACATAGTGTACAGTGGTGGATTATTGGTGGTATTGGAAAGTGGTTACATGAGGAACCATGGTTTCATTAGAACTAATTGGAGAAACATGAGTGGGTCACGTGTGTGTCATTTTTTATCCTATAGTTTATAAAAGGAATAATTAGTCTCAAGAATTAGTAATAATGAGATTCATTTAAGGGAGAGCACACCATATATGATTTAAGAACAAAGTACCTTTTTTCATTAGTTTTTGGTAAATGTCAGGATTGATGTGCTAGTGGATCCAACTAGAGGTGGTTATGGTCTTGTGAAGATGTGTGGATAAAATTTGATGAATTATGTGTGATAAATGGAAAATACCTATATGTGAGTATCAATTAGTGAGAATTGAGTTGATTCAACACATATGATAACTGAAAACTGCTAGAGGTAAGATGACATCCATGTGGTAAGTTCAGGTGTGTGTTTTAGGAAATATGCCGATGGAGTGAAAAACCATGGAAATTTTGTTTTTCATGGGTAGAAAATTTATATAGAAAATTAGGGAGGGAATTGTGTTATAAATATAGTATCAGGAGTGAGACTACAAGTTTCAATGAGGATATTTAGGTGACATTCTGGTGTGATGTTGAGTGTGTCATAAAATGATACAAATTGATGACATCAACCAATGGTGTGTGATGTCTAGGGTATGATAATTCATGAATTACATTTGAAGTGGGGTATTTTCATAGATTTATAAATATCTGGTGCTGCAATACATGGGCCATTGAGGTTTTGTGCTATGGCACTGATTTGGGTGTAGTGCTAAAATGGCCATAACCAGCAGGAGATATAACATTTGGGCCATGTATTAGGTCTCAATGATAAGGTTTATTTAAGAAGAATGAATTTATATAATTTTTGAACATGATAATATTATCTTTGGGAGTTTTTAATGATATATTATATCACAATATATGAAATTTAGGGTGAATTAAATTTTTTAGTTTTATAGAAGTGGAATTTTAAGAATTGGGAATCAAAATGGAAATCTTAGGGAAATTTTTTTATAAGGTATTTTTTTTGTATATGATTGGAAGTATGAGAGGTGTTATGGGTTCCCAGGTGAGTGTGGATATGGTTTATGGGGAATTTATATTATTTTTAGATATAGGATAAAGGTCACACTATGAATTGTGGATTTTGAAGCATGGTTTCTTTTTGTGTGAGTTTTAAAATATTATGTTTTTAATGTATTTGGGTTTTTTTGGAAACTATTGAAGTTTATTTAAGATGATATTGAGTGGATAAGATTTTTTTTTAAAAATTTAGATTGTTTGAAAAAAGATTTTGATGTTCTGAAATTATTTTGGGGTTGTTATGAAATTCTAGAAAAAAATTGGGTTTTTATGTCCGAGGGTTTGACTAGAGTATGTCTTAGGCAATGACTGATGTATAAAAAAATCGAGTTTCTATAAAAATGAGTAAGAATCAACATACATTATATATTTTTGTTTCCTTGGGATCATAGACTAACTAAGTGTTGAAGTTCCCTATACATGTATGATTTTGGGGAGTACATGATTTTTCTATTAAAACACAGCTAAGGATAAAACCACATTTATTTTCATAATATATTTATCAAAATTAGAAAAATTATTCAAGTGTTAGAGATCCCTATATAAATAATTTATTTTTCTAAGTGTATACAGAATTGAATTAAGGAAAATATCTTATGTTAATGTATAAGATATTTTAGAGTTGGATAATATCTTATGTAATGGAATTTTAACTAAGGAAAATATCTTATGTGTTAAAAATTATATTATATAATAGGAAATTATATTATGTATTGAAATTTTATAACAAAAATATTTATGTATGAAAAATATATGTTACGTACCATAAAAAAATATGTTATGTAAGGGTTTTTTGTTGAGGAAAAAACCTTATGTATTGTGAAATATATTATGTATTGATTTTTCTATATGGGAATTATCTTAAGTATTCAAAAAATATATTACACAATGGACTTCCATCCATAGAAAAAACCTTATTCGTTGAATATATTTTACATATAGGTTTCAACCTAAGGGGAAAACCATATGTAATCAATTATATCTTACACATGAGAGAAATATATTACCTACAGGTTTTCCATAATGGAAAAATATTATGTATAAAATAATATATTATATATGGAACATGTATATTATGTAAGAAGAAAGAATATTTTTATGGTTTTTTATTGAGGGAAAAACATTACGCATGAGATTAAATATTATGTTTGAAGTATATATATTATGAATGAGGAAAAAACGTTATCTATGAATTTTGAATTTTCTCTAAGTCAAAAGCCTTATGTATAAATATTTTCTTTTTAGAAGCATATTGATTAATTATAATGAATTTTGGGACTTAAATTAATTGAAGGGAGGATTCTTTTATCACTTTATAACAATTTTATTTATTTATTTCTTCACCCCTATCAATATTCTCTCTTTCAAGGTTAGATATATTCCATTTCGTTTCATATTTGAGTGACATTTGATCCATGTAATGGCTAGAGGTAAGTCTATCACTTCTTCCTGGGTTTATATACTCTTTTTCGAGCCACCTATTTTGGTGTCTTTGGCCCAAGATTCGATGCCAATTCCACAAGATCATGGTGTAAGTAAGATAATATTATATTAATTTTATGGAGCTTTGATAAGGGGGATCTCGAGAGGATGAACATGCTAGGTTTCAAGTATCATAATTGAGGTATGTTTATATTTTGATTTATTTATATATTTCTATTGATTTGGTTCAAATTTATGGATGAGTTGAAATGAGAAATTAGGGATTTTATGTGTTATAAATCATAAAGGATACTGGGGGAGGTTCATACCACCTTTCACAAGGCCTAAGCTAAGGAATACTGCTTGTGAATAATTATTTAATTATTCTATTACAGTTAATTTTGGAAAATAATATTTTTTTATTGAATAAATTATTTATAGTGATTCTATAATCATTTTACATGCCTTTTTGTTGGGTAAAAATACCTCAATATGAGTTTATAGTGTTTTTAGGTTGATTGTGTTTATTAAAAAAGATGATTAGAAAGTTTAGTTGTATAATTCTAGTTTGATTTTTAAAAAGGTATGTTGTAAAAGATCTAGGAATTAGGTATGGAAGCTATGGAAGTGGTTCAATAAGTTGTGTGTACAAAGTGGTACAGTTTCCCAGTGTTTACCAAATTTTTGGGGTCCAAAATTTTGAGGATAGAAAAAGTTTCATAAAAGTTGGATTTCCAGGGATACCTCATCAAAATATGGAAAATACATAGAATTAATGAAGTTTTTTCCTTTCAAAAAATCTTGGTGATTCAAGAAATTTTGGTGTCTTGAATTTTTTTGGCGATTCATGAAAGATTGGTGGTTCGTGGAATAAGTTTTTACAAAATATGATTATTTTCATGACTAAAAAAATTACCTAGAAAGTTTTATAAAGCCGATGAGTTTCAAGAATAGTAATGAAGAGATTAATTAAAAGGTGGTGGAAATATTGAAATTTTCATGAAGGGGAGGAAAAATCTATAAATAGGTGGATACCCCTTAATTTGATGAGAGGAATCCTTAATGGAAATCCAAAGGCTCTAAATTCATGAAGAAATTTTGTGAAATATTTCCTTGCACAAAGGATTCATATGATCATCAGGTTCATGAAAGAATTATGTTTCAATAAAGTATATAAAGTCTCATGAATAGTTGTGAGTTTCATGAAAGTTGAGTTTCATGATGGTTTGAATTTTTTTTTTGAATAATTTGTTAGCATCACAAAAGTTGAGATTGGGTTTTGTGAAAGTGGATCTTATGAGAAATAGAAGTATTTTCCCAAAAATTATATGGTAAAGAGGAATTAATCTATTGTATAGAATTATAGCTTCATTATGCACCAAATTATGTGTAAACAATATTTATTTATGTGATAAAATGAATAATCTTATGAAGGATTTGTGAGCACACTTAAGTTGAGAGAGCATCGAGCCTTTAAATTTTGATTAGTTGTAAACTAGGTGGGACAATGAGTCTACTCCAAACATTATAACAATATTTAAATTTATTATATTTGGTATATCGAAACATTACCATTGTTTTCTCCTTGGATATAGCCCAGGGAAGGTGAACCAAGTAAAATTATAGTGTCTCATTCATGTTTTCATTTCTTCTCATACATTTCTATGATAAAGGGAGAGAATAGTGTTTTGTTTAGCAGTAAAACAAGATACAAATGGGAAGTTTTTTTAATTTATCATACCTTGATTAACCACACTCTTATGGTATTTATCCTGGTTGGAATAATAATTGGTATCAGAGGGAAATTTTAAAATCATTTTTCCATCTCAATGGTTCAATGGAGATTGTTAATCATAAATGGATTCCAATCTTTAATGGAAATATTTTTTAGTTTTGGAAGAATCAAATGCAATAGTACTTCTAATCATTAGGTATAAATTAATTTACATATATGATTCATTGAATTTCTACTAGTGTGGATATTGGAGTTTTATCATAATAAGACTTGATATAATTGGATACTAATTCCAAATGAATCAATGCCTTAGGTGGAGCTTTATCTAACATTATCTACATGAAGGTGATATCATGTAATTAAATTCATGAAATGTAGAAAAATATGTTAAATATCTATAAAGGAGATTAAAAATTTAGAGAAGAAAGATTATAGGTTTTACGGAAAAAGTATGAGGACCTAAGAATGAAATCGAATGAGTCTATAGATGCATTATTTGAATGGGTGAATGTTTTCTTAGAAGACATGTGTGGTCTTAGATAAATCCTTAAAGATGTAAATATTGTTAAGTGAATCTTGATAATACTTACACCTTGGTTCAATTAAAAATTATATATACTAGAATATAAAGATATGAAGGAGCTGACATTGGATAACTTACACAACACTCTTGTTACATACGAGATAAGAAATAATGATAATGAGTGTATGAAAAAATGTAAATATAAAGAGGTGAAATTCAAGGCCATGAAGAATCCTAGTATAAGGGATGGATATGAAAAATAATAGGTGGATGAGAAAATGTAATTCCTTTCCTCAAATATATAAATAGGAAAATGAGAATTCAATGGAAAACTTCCACTCTCATTCTTTTTATGTAGAAAGGTTGGACATATTACAACAAGGTTCCCCAAGAAATTTCAAGAGAATGAAAAGGAAAAAGTCATAATTCCCATGAATAAGTCTTCATCCTATGTGAAAGTTAAGAAAAATTTTAATAGAAATTTATTTGAAAAGAAGAATCTTATTTCATAAGAATATGACAGTTCAAAAGAATCTAAGGTTGATTAGATGGAGAACTTCTTGTATTATTCAGAAAATTCTATGGTGTCAATTGTAGATAACTCCCATACAAGAGAAGAAAGAAACAATGGTGAATTAGAATTCAAAGGTATATTTTAACTATAGTTTTAATTAAAACATTCTTTTGAGGAGATATATTTTTAGAGAGACAAAACAAAGAAATCCAATAGAGTTGTTCACAATGCCAAATTCTATATACAGTTGTGGGAAGAAGTGAAATATTAGCTAAAGGCTAAAATTGATGAGCTCAGATTCGAAAAGATAGTAAACTAAGAGAAAGTCATTGATTATAGGATCACAGTTTAATAATAGACCATAGTTATTTCTGGTTTGAATAACACAGAAAAAGATCAAATAAAACATATTTAAGAACTTGAAGAGGAAGTTTCAATCCTATGAATAAAGTTAAAAGATCAGTAGAAACTCTTGAATCTAGGTATGATATTGGGAAAAAAGGTTGAACATGTAATAGAAAAAGTGGAATTGGAGTTCATATGTCCATCAAAACATTCAATGGAATTTCAATAGAAGAAATAACACATCATAATGACATAGCCGGTATGGGGATCAATCACAAATAGAAATAAGTAACACTTGATATGAGTCCAAAAGAACCCACTATGAGGGTAAAGATCAATTTGGGTATGAATCAAAACAAGAATATTAAAATATAAAAATGGAATACTAGTATTGGGCTAATGATGTATAAGAAACACATTATATCAGTTGTCATTACTATAGAAAGATGGGACACTGTCAAAATGTTTGTTTCATATATAAGAGGCATCAATGAGTACAAGAGTAATAAAGGTATCCAAATAGAGTTTATTATTCTAGGAATGCCTTTGATGGTCATCATTTCAGGTGTAGAGGATTTAGAAACATGGTCAAATATTATTCATCAACAATTTAGAGGAATTTTCCAAATCACACCCAAAGTGTTCATAAGCAACATCTTAAATAATTATCTTATGATATAAAAACAAAAAATTGATTTATAGCTTTGTAAGATGAATTTAGTCCATCATAATTTAGGGAAGATCAAAAATACTATTCAACTACAAGTTTGAAGTAAAATATGTGGATAAAAAAGAAAAAATCAAGAAAGAAGTTGTTGTAGATATTACCCTTAATGAATCTAATCTTGTTGGTGTATAGATCCTTGATAGTGGATTCACATCCCATATGATGATAAATAAGGATCTTGTTATAGGAATCAAATATGACAAGGAAGGCAATTTCAAATTTGGAAATGATGAAGGCCTAAAGATTACTGGCTTAAAGAAAGGTAAATTTGAGGGAAAATATATGAGACATGATGATTTCTTGGTTTTCAAAGGTCTTAGTCACAAATTATTAAGTGTTAGTCAGTTTTGTGACTTGGGGAATGCTATAAGATTACCTATAAGTTGTGTATCATAAAAGAAAAAATATTATGTAGTTTTTTATAGGGAAAATTCATAAAGTGGAATTTATATCTTATTATTGGAGAAGAATACATGTTATTTCTATCTAGAGAGAAAGAAAATATATTACACCATAAACATCTTGACCATCTGTACTAACTACATCTAGAGGATCTGGTTAAATGTGACATAAATTAAGATATCTCCAAGCTAACATGTGATCGTACTCACATGTGTGATTATTTACAACAAGGGAAGATTATCAGAAATACATATAAGAAAAAAGAATAGAATTCAACCAGAGTTCTTGAATTAGTGCAGATGATTTGTGTGGACCTATCTCACCAATATCCTTTGATTAGAAAATGTATCATATTATTTTCATTTATTATTTCATCTGAATGGCATGGATATTTTTTATATTCTATAGATATGAGGTGTTTAATTGTATAACACAATCTTAAAGGGAAGTTGAATAGATCATTGGATAGAAAATATTAAAGTTTCAAACTAACAATGGTAAAAAATTCACTGACATCCAATTAAAATATTATCTTCAGAAACATGGGATAATAAACCAAGTTTCATAAGTGATAACTCCTTAGAAAAATGGAGTTGTTGAGAGGAGAAATCTAATCATAAAAAAATGACTAGAAAAATATTTATTGAAAATAAAATACTAGTGAAATTATATAAGGAAGAAATCTTGACATCAGTTTACATATCCAATAGAGATTTATTACATCCAAAAGAATAAAATACTCCTTATTAGATATGGTAAGGAAAGAGGCCTACATTGAAATACTTTAAAATCTATAGAAGTTAGTGTTTTATTTTTTAATAAGGAGAAACATAGGAAATTTGAATATCATGGATATGAAGAGATAATACTTGTATACTTAAGAAAAATCAAAGTATATAAATTCTTCAACAATTGGCTCGGAACCATAGTTGAAAGTAATGATGTCAATATTATAGAAAATTAATAGAATATTCAATGACATAGTGAATATTTTCCTGATGATATTAAAGAGGGAGAACGAAACATAGGGGGAGTAGAAGTAGAAAATGCTAATTCAAAAGAAGACACTGATGATGAGAAGGATGAAGTCAAATATGTATCTACATAGAAGCCAATGAGTCAAGCTAAAATTGATAAGAAATACAAAATTGGTGATCAAGAAGTGCCAACTCAAACATAGAGAATGAATTATTTACAATAGATATCCTTCCTATCAAAGGTAAAGCCTAAATGTTTTGAAGAAGTACCCATAGATGAGAAATGGGTTTAAGATATGAATAAAGAGCTTGAGCAAATCAAATAGAACTAAATATGGGATATTGTTTTGAGTATAAATAATAAGAATGTCATACGAACCAAATGGGTATTCTGAAACAACATAAATAAATATGGTTCGATAATTATAAAAAAAAGAATGACTTGTGTGGAAGGGATACTCATAGATTAAGTGAATTGAAGTTTATGAGTCATTTTCACCTGTTGTATGGCTAGAAACTATTGACCAATTCTTAGACATTATAGTGAAAAAAAAGATCAATTTGTTTCATATGTATGTTAATTTAGCATTTCTGAATGGGTTTTGGAATTAGAAGTTTACATAAAACATCAAGATAGTTTTATTTTCTATGAATATGAAAAAAATTCTATCGACTGAGGAAGAAAATATATGGGTTGAAGCAAGCACCAATAGTGTGGTATTTAAGAATTGATCAATTTTTGAAGAAGCTCATTTTTTAGTGTGGATGAGTTTATTATAATATTTTTTTCAATAGTGAGTGTGATCAAAATATGATGGTGCAGGTGTATGTATATAACATAATATTTTATGGATCCTATGAAGTATAAGGGAAAAAATTCATATAATTCATGAAAAATGATTTTGAAATAGAAATGGTTGGAGAAGTAAAAAATTTTACTTGGTTTATAGGTGACTCAAGGATAGAATGAAACATTAGTTTCTCAATCCAAATATGACATGGAGGTTTTGATAAGATTTGGAATGGATAATTCCAAGGAGATGACAACTCTAGTGGATATCTAGATGAAACGATCATGAGATGATGAATGCAAAGTGGTTAATGTCCTAGAATATAGGAAGATCATTGGTAGTATATTATAATTAATAATTACACAACCCAATATTGTTTTTTCCAAATTCCAAGAAACATGGTATAAAATTAATACCAAGGAATGACACTTATGTGTAGTGAATATAATGCTTTGGTATATCAAGGGCATAATGGGTTTTAGTTTATTGTATAATTAAAAATCTTAGTAAGAGTTATTAGGTTATACAGATAAATATTGGCCCAATTCAATAGATAATATAAATTCAATTTTAGGTGGTCAATTCTATCTTGGTAGATTGTGTATTTCTTAGATAAGTAAGAATTAGGATAACATTTCATTGAGTACCACAGAAGATGAATATATTATGGTTGTTAAATCTTTCACGTAGTTATTGTGGATGAAGTAGTAGCTCGAAGATATGTTATTTTAAGTGAAGTCTCTGATCAGAATTCATTATGATAATTTTAAGTTCTATAAATATTTTTCAAAAACCAGTCCATCACTCATGGATGGAGCACATTGAAATAAAGTATCATTTTATCATGGATAAAGTGGAGCATAGTCTTGTGAAGTTGGAGTATGTTCCTATATAACTACTGGTTTTAGACATTCTAATGAAGGCCTTACCCAAAGAGGTGTTTGGGTATCATTGGATGGCTCTTGGAGTTCAGTTGACTTCCCAGACTTGAACAAGTGTGGAAGTGGAAGCCTCTCCTCCTAATGTATGGTGTATTTTTCCTATGTGTTGATATGTTTTCTTTACAATGTTATATCCATAAAGGATTAAAATCCGTGTTCATTGAAAAATGGGAAGAAAATGTCTTGACTAAGACATGGGAGAATATGATAGGTGGAGTAGTAAAATAGGGGTAGTTTTAAGATAGGGGGAGAAATGAACTAGGGGGAGTTTAAAATCTGAAGATGATGAATTTTCTCATATTCAGTTTATATATCATATCTGATTGGGTTTATGATGAAAGTAGTTTCCCAATGTGGGTTTTTTTTAGAATGAGGTAGTTCATTGATGAAATTTTCATGCTACTCTTATTTTTCACACCAAGCATGAATCATGTGGACTTAGAGTGTGTGTTGAATAAATCTTTTATATCTATATAAAATTAAAAGAAGATAATTATTGTAGAAGATGGAAGAGAGAAATTTTTTATAAAAAATAAGGATAAAAAAGATTAAAAGAAGTATTAAAGGGTGAAAAGTTGTCATCAAATCCAATGGGGGATATTTTTGGGGGAAAATATCTCAAGGTGAGTTTATAGTATTTTTATGTTGATTGTGTTTATCGACAATTAAATTTTACAAGGTCATTTGTGGAGTTACATCATGATTATTGACAAGGTATGTTTTGGAAGTGGTTTAGGAAGTTGTGTGTACAAAGTGGAGTCGTTTCCCCGTGTTTGCCAAATTTTTAGTGTCCAATATTTAAAGGATGGAATAAGTTATGTGAAAGTTGGATTTCTAGGGTTACCTCATGAATATTTTGAAAAGTCATGGAATTAATGAATTTTTTGTGTTTTGTAAAATATCAGTGTTTCATCAAATCCCGATGTTTCATGAAAGTTTGGTGATTCATGAAAGATTGGTGTTTTGTAGAATATAATTTGGAAAAAGTTAGTAACTTTCATCACTCTGAAAATTCTAAGGAAAGTGTCATAAATGAGGTGATATTCACAAATAATAATGAATATTTTTACAAAAACATGATGGAAATATTTAATATTTCATGAAGAAGAGGCAACATCTAAAAATAGGTGACTATCCCCTCATTTGATGAGAGGAATCCTTAATGAAAATCAAAAGGATCTGAATTCATGAAGGAATTTTTTGAAATATTATCATGTGTGAAGGATTGTTAAGATAATTAGTTTCACAAAGAAAGGAAGTTTTGTGAATTCCTAAAAAGTTTCATGAACATTTTTGAATTTAATGAAAGTGAAGTTTTGAAATGCTTCTCAAATAATTGGGTAGTTTCATGAAATTTGAGATTGGGGTTTGTGAAATTGAATCTTACATGAAAAAATGAGTAACCTAGAAATTATGTGGTAAAGATGAATTAATCTTGTGGATGAATGTAGAGATTCATGATGCACCAAATGTGGTTTAAACTATATTTATTCAAGTGATCAAAAGGATAATCTTCTGAAGGAGTAGTGAGAACAATTTATTCGAGAGAACAATGAGCATTCAAATTGTGATTTTTTGTAAATCAGGAGTGAAAATAATTCCACTATGAACCATTTTATATTAGTTAACATTATGGTATTTGTTACATTAGAACATTTTCATTGTATTATCCTTGGACGTAGCCTAGTGATGGTGAACCAAGTAAAATTGCAGTGTCTCGTTCATGCTTTCATTTCAGCTCATAAATTTTTATGAGAAATGACGAGAAGAGTATTTTTCTTAACAACAAAACAAGATCCAAATGGGATGTTTTTAATATATCATACCCTAATTCACCCCCTCTCATGGTACTTAACCTAGATAGACTAATAATTGTGATATACCTATAAACTCTTGTTGATGGGTGATGACCGATGGGCTTAGATGAGATTAGGTGATAGTGGATGAGATTTTCATTTTGAAGAGAAATTCTAATGATATAAGTGGTTTATAAAAACTTCCTTATCTTTTATTCATTCCATTTATGTGGCATAAGATATGTGGTTTCACAATATGTGTATGACTCACATTAAACTATAAAATAATTGTTTTCATTAAACTCACATGAGTGGAAAAAATTGTCTTGGGCCACGATGGACCCTTGAACACTAGTCTAATGCCTTAGTGATTAATGGATGATGTCTCAATCATAAACATGTGAATGGAATATAAATACCATATAGAGTTAAATAAAATAAGTGATAAATAGTGGACTTAGTGATATGTGCCCTTAATTCCCTATGGGTATGGGTGAGTGAATTGACCAAAATGATTGTCTTATAGATAAGATAAGGAATCTTGAGTTTCCTTAGACCCTTAGGCTTGATAATGTGTGTGAAATTAGGGAGTGTTATTCCATCACTTTCATGTGTGGGTATCCAAGTGGGGATGCCATAAAAATGATTTTTGTATAGGATTAGTGTGAGAATATAGAGTAAGGTTAACTTTGGAGGTGAAGTGGATGACATTCCACTTATGTCTATTTTATGTGGAATAGAAAATGTCACATGTTAGGATATGGTGCGAGAATGGATTTTTTTGAGTAAATTGATACCCATGACCAACGGGATTTGAACCTAGAGTTTAGAAGTGATAACAAATTCTATATGGTGTTTTTAGACCGTGATGTAACATAGGGTACCATAGTGGGTGCTCTGGTCTTGTATTGAAATTTAAGAGGATTATTATGTGGAGTTTACCATAGTGATATCATAGAGTGACTATGGTGAGGAGAATATTTTGTGATCTTGAGAGTATAACCTAGAAATTTATGTAGGGTTTGGACGAGTTTCCATTACCTTTATATTGATATATGATATGCAATGGTTCTCAAGTGGGATTCCCCTTGAGTGATAATATTGTGGTAAGGTTATGTGGTGGGTTTTAGTTCCTCAGATAATAAAGATTTTGGTAAATTTTCTGGGGTGGGATGCAACAAATAGAGAAATGATAAATTATTAAATCTTCCAGGGTAAGATGTGCCCCCTAAGTAATGATAAATTGGTAAATGTTCTATGGTGAGGTGTCCACCCCATGTGTATGATATTTTGTTAAATGTTTCAAGGTGGGATGTGGCCCCCTAGGTTTATGATATTCTAGTATAGGTTTTAGGGTGGGATGATCCCCCCTAGGTGTATGATATTCATATATAGGCTTTAGGGTTGGATACAACTCCCTGGGTTCATAATATTTTGGTACTAGTTCTAGGGTGGGATGTTTTTTCTCCTATGGGGGTTGATGTATCATGTTAAGAGAAATACGATAATAGATAAAGTAGGTATAGTTGACCATAAACATCACCTGAGAACCTAAGTATTGAAATTGATTATTTTATTCCACTTTTTTACTTTATTTGACTACTCTGAGCTTATCAAATTGTATATATACCATATTTTTTAATTATGTTGGTACACCATTGGTGGTTTTCTACTGAGTTTTACTCTTATTTGTCTCAAGAACCCTTTAAAGTTTGGTACCTAAGAAGACCAAATGAATGCAAGTACAAGTATGATAGAGGAATGGTGTTGTATAGTTGAACTATATAGCTTGGGAAAAGTTAAAATAAGGGGACCGGGTTGGAATTAAAGACTATGTGGTGGTGGTTTTAGTTTTTTTACTTTTAGTCTGGAATATATAAAATATTCTCACAATAGATATAGTTTTTATCTTCCTAACATGTGTTACATTGTTATAATAGTTCATTTTGTTATAGTATGTAATATATTATTTATTTATGGTGTCATTTTATATTTTTATTCATTATTTTGGGTATTGTGATGACTGGTTGTATATTATTTCTGCTATTTATCTTTACTTCTATATAATGGTATAGTCTGTCCATAATGTCACCTTATACCCTCACTACTAGTTAGTAGCCTTTGGTGTACAGATATGTGCGCTCAAGGTATTGTAAAAAACTAGTCTAGTTAGTTTAGAGTGAACCAGGTCGATACATTTCACATATAATGATGTGTAGATACCTTATTGATTGTTAAAGGAGTTTAATAATCATATTAATTAATAATATTTTTTAAGTCCTATAATGGTAGAACCAAAATGTTGAAGATTTTATAATATATTAGATGTTTGAACTATAATAATATTCTTTATTAAATTATAGATCTCTATTTAAGGGAGTATGTGAGCCTCATTTAAGAACACTGATGTTTTTATACATAGTCGAAGCTCTCTCAAATCATTTCTCTTCATATTACTTTAAGTATAAGGTATTATTTTATCTTTGTGGAGAATTGGTCCTACCAAAGTGTTTGGTGATTTCTATGCTAAGTTAATATCTTTGGTGGTAGGACCCCATTATTTGATGCTGAGGGATCACGATCAAATTCACATTTGGATAAGACAAAACATAGAGAGTGATGTATGCTCATTTTAGGATTTTTAATTCATATTTTCAATTATAATCCTTATTGATATTATTTGAGGGTTTTGTGTCTTCTTACACTAAATTTAGGAATAATGATATATAATAAAACCATTCAGTGGTATTAGAACCATCACCATTGGGGAATTGATAAGATAAACATTTGGAAAATATTTTTTTTGGATTTTTTACAAAACCATGACCATAGTTTTAAAACCACATATTGGTTTGAAAATTTGTTCCAAAAATAATGGAGATATAATCTAAATCCATAAATTCATAGGATGTGTTTATTCTATATCATATATGATGATATACATATGTCGTAGTGTAATAAATGAGTAGAACTAAGGCATATTTTATTCCATGGTTAGGGATATTATATGGTGAGATATAGAGATACCGCCCCACTGCCTCCCCATATTTTAGATATTTATTAGTGTATGATGTAACAATATCATAAGTGTTATGATATAAGTTAAATTTATTATATGATCAATATTGGTAATAGAATGTTAAATATTAACATCTGAGTAATCTTCTATATAAGGCTATCATTAATAAATTTATTTCATAAGATAAACCATATAGAAGAATTCAATGGTTCATTTGTTTGAAAAATGTATAAATGAACAAATAATTAATCGTATGTTATATAATGTATTAGTAAATTCTTGAGAAGGCCTAGGAGTGTCCCAAGGAATATATAAAGGAGGTAGTGGCTATTATGATTTGATTTTTGAGTCTTCCTAAACCTCCTTCTGATTCTATCACTTTATATTGAATCTATATTCTTATTCTACGTTTTAAACCATGCAGTACTAACCTTCAATGGGATTTTTTGAGAATCCGACCTAAGAATTGGGTGATTTTATTGATTCATGGATACACCATGAATAGAGGAACTCATTATTTTATTATATGGAATCTTTATCAAACCACTATGATTAAAGACATAAGTAATGGATAAAAATGGTGAAAGGAACATGTTCCTCATTTCATATGTACCTAATTTTAGTTTTACATGGCATGGTGATATTAGGAATGAGGTTTCCATTGTCTTTCACTATATTGAACAAGTGTTGTATGATTCTTATAAACCGATAATAAAAATTGAATGGTTTTTGAAATCACTTCATGGTTTATAATTTTGCTTTATAAAAATGTCATGTTTTTGAAAAAAAACTATGTTTTTTCTAACCATAAAACAAAGAATCAGTTTTGACATTATTAAAACATGTTTTATTCACCAGAACAACATGGTTTAGGGAAATAAGATTTCCATAAGGACAAAACACATTATGGTGGATATTGACTAGTCATGGTTTCTGATATGACCATAGAACAAAAAAATTCCATACTTTTATAATATATTGCGGTTCAATGAGTTCCCTTATATAGATACTTTTTTACAAAATATCTTAGGTAGTGAAACCACACTATGGGGCTTCCCATAGTTATCAAAAAATTTAAAAAATTATTTTCTCAAAAACCTTTACTAGCACTGACTTGACTTTAAACCCCATAAAAAGTGGTTTTTAATTATTATAATTGTATAATATTGTTATATATCATGTTTAATAATTAAATTGTTCCTTTATTTTTGAAATACCTATTCATGTAAAATTTTATTTATAATTAATGTTTTATTATTTATTTTAAATTATTTAAATTTATTCTTATAAATTTTCATGTCATTCATCTAAGAGTTACATTCTAGGTATGAAATACATGATTTACTTTCATCAAAATAAAATTATGATTCATTATTTTAAGTTACGAAATTAGTAATAAGGGATAATTAGGATTTATACATATTAGGTGTTATATTTGTATTGGAATTCTGGTCTATCTTGAGTGTTTATCTATGGATAGTGGGACTCTAGGTCATACATCTCATTATCCTAGGAGATTAGGTCTTTTCTAAGAAAATTGCAGGTTAACTACCTATCACATCATGGTTCCTTCATGGGTATTTTCTTTTCATACGACTCTAAAAATTTACATGAAAGTGTTTCACATACCTTATAGAAATTATTAATTTTTTATTTGTGTAGATATAATTGGATTTTATTTATAGGTGAGTAATGGCCCCCCACTCTCTGGGTCTCCTCTCACTCTAGCATTTCTTCCCAGCGTTGTCTCTGCCACTGCTGCTCCCTTTCTATATTCACCCCATGCGGTGGATGTCCTTCTCCATAATTCATTATCTTCTCTCCTTCTTGTTCCCTTACTCTCCTCCTCACCTCGTTTCTCCTGGGGAGTTCTCTCTCTCAGTGATTAGGGTTTCTCCTCTTCCCATCACATTCCTCTACATGGTGACACTCATCTTTTCTCCTACCTCTTTTTCTATTCCTCTACATCAGCCTTATATTCTTGTGGCGTATGAGATCCCTTGTTCTTCATTCCCCTTTACTCTTCATTTCTATGAGTCGAGGCCTATTATCGCCCCTCTACCTCACTTTCTGTCGTCCCCATCATGCAAGGCACCATCTTGGCCGAAATTGAAGGGTTTTTGGAATCTTGGATCTATGGTGGAGTATATTTTCTAGGGTTATTTTGGATTCATTGAAGCTCTATGGTGTTACATCCTCTTTGAAGATAATTAAAGATGGTTCATTTCATCTTTTAGTTTTTCTTCAAAGTGTACAATGTTTTGATACTTATGTTGAAGGTGATGAGTCAAAGATTGCAGCCAATTGGTAAGGCTTATCCACTTCAAACTCTGCTCTATCTTCGTAGTCTTTTATCCTAAGGTAGGTCATTCTGGTGTGATGGTTCTTGTGGAGGTTTTGGGATTGTTCTGTTTGTGTGGTAGTTATAATTCTAGGAGGAAAAACCATGAGTCGGTGTTCACATTGGTCTTGGAATGTTGGATTTGGTCTTGGATTTAGTTTCTATGCGATGGTGATTCTTGTTGGATGGTAGCTTCGAAGATGGTTTATTTCTCCATGATAATGACATTGGTTTTCAGTTGATGTGGTTCATTGAAAATTTCGAATTTTCTATGTTCAATTGAATATTTATAGTGATTTAAATGATCTTTAGCTGGGTCCTCGCTAGTGCTAGGGTTGGGTGATGATGATGCTGACTGGTGATTTAGTACTTCAGGAGGTATGTCCATGGTAATGATGTATTTTAGTTTCGTTTTGAAATTTGAATTTTTGGATTGGGTGGTGTTTCCTGGTTGGGGCCTTTTTTTGTCTTATTTGAATTGGTATCTAGTAATTTGTGAGGTTCCCACTAACCCAAAAAGTGGTTTACTCAGAAAATAGAAAAAGGTATTTGGAGTTATTGTTGGGAGAGTAATGAAAATCAATATTTATATAATATGTTATACATTAATATGTTAGGATCATATTTATTTGGTTAAAGGAATAATATTAAAAAACTAAATCATTAGAAGTAAGCATACATATAGAGATAACATGGGATGTAAATATTTCATGCAATTCACTAGTTATGTGTGATGTACATAAGGTATATATAGAAATGATGAGATTAAGAAAAAAACTATAAATAAAAAATGTGTTATTATTTTCAAATAAAACACTTTTACAGACCTTGGTCATTCATTAAGAATGAACCTAACCATTAGCTTCCCATGAATTTAGTGTCTAAATCCAATGTGAGATTTTGGTTACATATATCTGGGTGAACCTAACCATTAGGTTCCCAAAGAAATAGAGTTATAATAATTCATATGATGAGTTGGTAAATTATTTTTCCACCTAACTATCCAAGAGCCATATATAATATGTTTGATATGATTATCTACCAAATATAGTCATTGGTTAATTTGTAAGATTAGCTAGATCAAGTATTGATGAAATATTGATCATGGATCACTAAATGGATATGATGTATGGTTTCATAATTTTTAGAGGAAGTACATTTAATAAAATTAACTATTTATATGAAATAATAAATGATTCTCACCCAAAAATATGTCTTACTAATGATAATAACATACATCATTATCATCATTTTGAGATCTGTTATTTTTTGGACCTATAAATTAATAGATAGGTATATGAGGTTGAGAAGTGATCTCAAGGAGAATAATTATGAAAATATGGATATTAATTCTATATATATATCAATTTCTAAAATTTTGACTCATGAGTATTGAATATTTGGTGTGCATCAAACAGTTGTGCATATAAACACAGACTCAGGAACATGAGAGAATTGGTGAAATGAGATATAGATCTACATGTTTTCGATTGAATAAGATTTACTTCATTAGAGGTAAATAATTATGATCCAAGTCTACCTAATATATTATTTATAGAATTATAAAGCTATTATTTTTTTAAGACATCATTTGGAATTTTATTTCTATACCACATTTAAAAAATATGGGATTTTCATTCATTATTAAGAATAAGGGTTGTTATATATATATGAATAAACTATTTTATGGCATAATGAATATGATGAATGGTTTATAAATTCTATATATGGATAATTAGGTCTATAATATTCAACATAATAAGGTTAATGTTGATTTTAACACCACTTATCTTTGGCATTGTCACATTGGTTATATAAATGAGAAACACATATGAAGAATCTATAAATATGGATTATTGGACTCATTCAATTATAAATCATTTAATAATTGTAAATATTATTTATTAGAAAAAATTTATAAAGAAACTTTTTGTGTAAAATGTGAAAGGTCCAGTAGATTCTTGGGCCATATATTTTGTGATGTATGTAGACCAAAAAGTTCTTAAGTAAGTGGTAGGTATAAGTACTTCATAACCTTTACTGATGAATATTGTCAATATGATTGTGTGTTTATTATCAGAAATAATTTTAAAACATTTTAAAAGTTTAAATTGTTTATAAATTAAGTATATAATCAATAAGACCAAAGTATTGAGATTCTTCAATTATATTAGTGTAGTGAATATATGAGAAAATATTTTTTAATCTTTTGAGATATTGTGGAACTGTTTCACAAATCAATCCTTATGTAATACCACAATGTAATGGTATATTTGAGAGTAGGAATCATACCATGTTAGTTATGGTTTGATCATTGATGAGTCGATGTGACTTTTTATATCATTTTGGGATTTTTCTCTAGAATAAGCATCTTTTATACTAAAACTCATTGCATCTAAGATAGTCATAAAGAAACCATATGAGATATGAAATGGGTGACATCCTGATTTTTATTTATGTTATTATGAGGTCGCATGGTAAATACCGTAAGGATGGAGGGGGGGGGGGTTGAATTAGGGTGCCTTTAAATTTTTTATTTTCTCAAGATTAATTGAATATTGTATTCGTGTTTGGAAATAAACTTTGAATATATCACAACAATCAAAAAAAAAGCATAACAAAAATGAAAAAAACAATGAATATCAAATTTATAGATTTTTACTTGGTTTATTTGCACAAGAATATACCCAAGGATTATATATCAATGACATGTTGATAAAATAATTAAATAATACTCCACTTTATGTAATTTTCACTTTAAGATAAGATGAATTCTCATTAAAGGTCAAAAACCTCTTCTTATCTTCTAATCACAACTTTCAATATGGTTATGATGATATAATAAAAATATAGGTAAAAATTAAAAATATTTCAATCAAACATATAAATCCATAAAAAATGGGTGTTATTTGTAATTATTCAATATTTATTTATTTATTCTCAATGATATACATGAAAATTATATCTTCTAAGATAGATATTCACTATAATTCAGTCCACTCACACTTATCTTCACAATTTTAGATATTTAATATCCTTTCACTGATGATACACTCTACTTCATGATATTCAAACTCTTTATCTTTTCAATTTATATCTATTTTTTGTTGTGTATCTTCTTCCTCTATATACAACAAATTTTTAATTTCAAATTAAAAATTATAGTAAAATTCCACTAACCTCTACTTAAAATATAACCTTAGGATAATTACCAAAAGAATATCCACCATTGGTATTCCATTAGATTGTAGATGGATTCATAAAATAATTACTAACTAACTTGATAAATCCAAGTCATCAAGACTATTTAGATTATTCAGTTTCCTTAAATCATGACATGATATCCTAACTCATGGAGTGATATATCATTTTATCCTTTAACACTCATTATCTATATGAGTCATGGTAGAATATAAGTATTTTTGGTATGATCTTGATTTGTATTTCCTAAAAACCTTGAAATATAAAAATCATGGATCCTTCTCCTTTTTTCTGAAATACTATTATTTTGAGGTCTCTTCATAGTTTTTTCGATCCTAAAATAGGTTACATATAGTGACCTAGGATTCATATACATGGATATTGTATCTTTTTAAATGAATATTCATTATATTACATGAACACATGCCTGAGGTCCATAATAGTTTAGTGCCTTTGGAAACTTATAAAACAATATTATTATTTCATGAAAGATATTAAAAGTCTCCAATAAATATCTTCCCCTTTAGTACTCCAACTTAAAAACCATTCTTCATAAAATAGGGAAAGGAAAAGTAATAAAGGGCGAGATTAGATGCTTAGTAATGGTAAACAAGGGAGATATGTAAGAATAAAATGAGCATAAGCATATGGGAACATGAGAATAATATTTTAAAAACATACCATTCATATAAAAGATCATAATATTGAGTCGTGGAATAAATATTGGTAGTTTATAAGACATGAATAATAAGTGAAATAAAGAACACAAGCCATTAGAGAATAAAAATGGTATAATTCATATATTTATGGCATATACAAAAGAATATAAAATAATTTCCATGGTTTTAAAGGCTCACTAACAAGGATATCATAGTAGAAGGGATTCATTCCCAAAACCATCATAGCAGTCAAGGTTCACTCCCAATATCATCATAGCGGACAAAGTCCCTTACTAAGCTGGGTTCACTCCCCATTCTAGTCTTGTATATCTCATGAGATATAAATATTTACCCAATGTATTTGAAAGAGATATAGGTCCCAATAAGAACATAATAAAAATCATATATATGTGTGCAACAAAATCATAAAACATTAATCATATCATAACCCATAAAATTAAATTAGTTTCATAAACATTTCATCATTCCATAACCTATGGAAAAGAGACAAGTTTCATAATAATTTCAACATAGAATAACCCCTAAAATAGAAATAGGGTTAATAAAAATTTTATCATGGTATAACCCGTGATAGAGAAATGGGTTTCACAAAAATATTGACATCATAAAAATAAACCATTAAAAGAAATAATACGAATGGTATCCTTGGGTCATATCCCAAAAAAATAACAAGTTACATCAAAGGATGTCATCTTAGATGGAAAATGATTTTGAAGGATGAATCACTTGGAATTTTTCTATAAGAAGGTAACTTTTCTTTGAAAAACAATTTTTAAAACAAAAAATTCAAAAAATATTTTTGAAATCCTTTTCTTTTTAAATAAACATGAAAACTTATAAATGTTGTTTTAAAAATCGTCAAAAAAATTTATTGAGGAAAATATCCTTTCCATATTGATTTTTTTTTCAAAACATAAAACATTTTGAAAATAATTTTATTTTAAAATAACATTGAAAAAATATAAAGGAATCTTCAAAGAAAATAATTTTCATAATGGTAGTAACTTCCATCCACTACAAACATGTTAAAAAATATTCCTTTTATATTTTCAATAAAATCCAAACATTCATTGTTTGGAAAATGACATGAATATTCCATTTTTTTTTCAAAAAGTAAAAAATGGGTAAAATTTATTAATAAATCATTGGAATAATGTTAAAAAAAATTGTGAAATCGTTTTTAGAAAACATTTTTTTTGGATGAAAAAGGGGTTCTTGACCGAAGCGAGAAATAAAGATGATTTTTCATAAAAACATTCCTTTGAACTATTTTGTACATATAGAGTGTAAAATAAATTTAAAACATTTATTATAAATAAATTACTAGAGGATAATAAACTTCATGAGATTCTGGAGAGATAGATATTAATATTTTATCATTGGAATCATAATCATAAACAATCTTGATAAATGATGAGATTGTGACATAAAACTCTTACCACTTTGGTAACTTTGAATCGTAATCCTCATGAAAGAATAATGTTAAAAAACTTAGAATATTATGAGAGTAAATAAATTCATTATATTACATGTAAATTGGTATGTATATACACCTCATAAAATAATATAGGTTTATAACATAACATATTTCTCAAAGAAGGAAAATTGAGATAAAAATATCATACCGTTTCAGTAAATTTTGAACCATAAACGCCATGAAAGAGAGATAATCAAATGGATATTTATATATTAATATATTTTTTAGAATAATAATCATAAAATAAATTCATGGGAAGTATATAAACCACATAAAGAAAATAAATAGTGAACATGACATGTGTCTCACAGAAGTAAAAAGTGAGATGAAAATCTCTTACCGCTTTAGTAACCTTTTGAATTTTAAGCCTCAATAAAGAATAACATAAAAATAAACAATAAATATAATTAAAATAAGGATATTTATGATATAAAATTTCATATGTTTAGTATATACACCACAAAAAATAAACAAGTGGTGAATTTTCATATGTCTCCCAGAAATAAAAGGGAGACAAGAAATCCCTTACCATAAGTCTTGTCTTCCTTCATACGCATTTGAATCTCATAAATAATAAATATAAGTTTATTATATATATATTTTACAGAAACATGATTATATATATCATAACAAATAATATTTAATTATTTCATTTTATTACAAGTTTATTAACAATTACTTATTAAAATAATGTTATAGGTAATAACTGATTTTTTTTCATATATGTTTTGATTTGTTATTTTTTTGATCCTTTAAATTTGATATTGGTTAATAATATGAATAATAATAGTGATGAAATAATTATTATATTTTCACATAAATTATACTTTTAATACTAATCATTAAATATGGTTTTGAGAAATGATGTATGTTAAGATCATAGAGATGGCATTCCATACGTACACATTAGTAACGTTTCTATTTTTCAACAATCATTATGGAAATGAGTTAAGTAATATATTATATTTACATAATTATCATAATATAATAAATACCATATTATTTCTATCAACATACTTATATATATAATCCATGTGGTGTGATGATTAAAAGAGAGTCACATTGTTTCGTGAAGTTTGTAGCCCACACGTACACAAAAGACATTACCATATTTCAGTGAGTGAAAAGGTAAGAAATAAAAAGATATATTATCTTTTAAGAATTATAAATTTATAATAAATAGAATAATAATTTTATTTATATCATATATATTTATTAACTTTATCCTTATTATATTCTAGGTAAAGCGTTAGTGAAAATGAATCACATCGCTTCGCGAGGCAGTAGTCTGTCATACACACGAATGACATTATCATATCTCTTAAAGAATGTAAATTAAAAAGGTATATACGATATAATGACTAAATAGGTATAATTATGTTATAAATTTCATATATATAATTTATAACCATCATCATATCCAATCGTGATATGTGGTAATAGAAAAATGAGTGACATCAGTTCATGAGGTGGTAGTCTGCTATACACACGAATGATGATTTCATAACCCATTTGATGGAAGTAGATATGGTTTTAGGTTTTTACATCAAAATAAAAATATATAATCATATGTAAGATACTAATATTATTATATCATCATTTTTTAATAATAATTTAATGAGTTTTAGGAAGAAATAAAATAAAAACACTCATTAAAGAATATTACCACTTCTTCAGGTAACCTCCATAGATTTTCACCAAAAGCCTTATTTGGTTGGATTTATGATCAAAATAAAGATTATATGGTTATATTAGGGATTTTTTTTATGTTATTTGGGTAGTTATTTTCCAAAAATGGTTTTAAGGTGTAAAGAGGAGTGAAAAAGGGGTGGCCTTTTATAAGTGATGTGAGTGACACACTTGTAATGTTTTGAAAGGAAAAAGATGTACCTACATTTTTCTCATGACTAAAGGATAAAAAATGATGTATTATAAATAATTATAGATTATATATTCTTAATATTTAAATAAAATATATTTTCTATATTTTTAATCCATTTTAACCCTTATATTTTTAGTTTAGCCTTCGATAAACCCATTTTTACATTATTTGTGATAATTAATTTTTACCATTTTCACTATTAATTTTAGTCAAAAATTAAGTTTAACTTATTATATAAAATAAATTATTATGATTCTAAATATTTAATTAATTTTTTCTTATTCAATTTATATAAGAGACAAAATTTAATATAAAATTAATCCCATAAATGCGATGAGAAAACATGTTTTCAAGGGAAAAAGTTCAAAAGTTTACAAAGTTTTTGTTGCCAATTTCATTATGAAATTGATTCAAATGAACTAAATTGTATTAATAGATAAATAATTGATATAATATAACTTTAAAAACAATTTAAATATAATTTAACTTTATAAATAATTTAAATAAAGTGAAAATTTTCAATTAAAATTTAGTATTTTTTACTATTCATTAAAAAATTAATATTTTCATAAAATTCTCAAATATTCATCCCAATATAATTTTAAAATGATTATTTAAAAAATTAAGATTATTTTTTAAAATAAAATTTTAAAAATTTTAAAAAATTAAATTTAAAACAAAACTCATAGACGCGACCAAAAAAATAGGTTTTCAAGAAGTGTAATTTTTTTAAGCATGTGCTAATTTTATATTAACTCCATCTCTACTAGTAATAATTGTATTAATATTAATTAAAATTTATTAATATACAATCTATATATTTCATTGAAAATATTACTCATTAAGTGTTATTTTAATTAAATAAAATCTAAAAGTTTTTGTGCACTTTAAAACTATTTTTAGAAAAACACTTTTTTTAAACACAAAAAATAAAATTATACTAAAATAAAATATAAATTTATTAACGAGTAATTAAGTAGATTAAATATAAATAAATAATAAATATGTTATTTTAAAAAATAATTGGTCTTAAATTACTTAATTTATTTAAAATAAGCGACAATTTAAAAAAATCAGTATTTTCACTATCCACAAAAAAAATCAATATTTTATGAAAAATAAAAAAATTTCACGATAAGTTAATATAGATTTAATGATTTCAAAAATTAAGTTCATTTTATAAAATAAAATTTCTAAAATCATTATGAATTAATTATAATATTTTCTCATAAAAATAAATAAAAATAATTTTTGAAGAAATAATATTTTAGATGAATATAATTAATTTACTAAAAAATGATTGATTATTTAATAAAATTTTATATATAAATTCATATTGATTTTGAAATTTACATATATATTTCATAAAGTAGTTAGTATTATTCTTACCTACCTATTTAACGGATAAGTTATAATGGTCCTCTTTAAACTAATATTAATCCATAGCTCCCTCAAGCTCGGAGTCACATGTCATGAACAATATCGAAGAAAATCATTTTTACATGTAAAATTAGATAAAATTAGTGTTGTGTATAATGAAATATATCTAAAAAATTTAAATTAATTTTTAAAAAATATTTCATAAAATATTGGGATGTCACATTACAATGTGGTTTATTTATTGATGGATTAATATTATTATGCATTTGAAAATATCTAAAAACTTAAGAATCATGATCCTATAGAATTTATATGGTCAGATGATGTGATGTGACACTTTAATAATTTCTTTTTCAAAATAACATTGTTCCAGTGTGGTACTTCTTCCATAGAGAGACAAAATCACTACATGTCCTCTATGTGGTGTGTCCACAGTATTATAGCATGGTTTAAGTGATTAATATTTGGAAAAGTAAGAATCATCATGTATGATCTTAAAAAAACTTATGCATAATGAGACTTTGTGATATTTTTGGACTTTAACTCCATTCACAGTGTGACACATGACCACATGGTGTGACTTGATCTTTCCTACTACTTCCAAAATATTAAAAGTAAAACTTTTAGCCATACCAAGTAAACTCAACTTAACACATCTTTATATACTATAAACAACTTCAGATGACTTCTAATTATGTCTTCTAGTTGATAAAAAATCCTACTTATCAACATGTGGTTTAAACAATACCCCCTTTGGATTTATTATTAATACATAATATATATTGTTATACCTCTATATATCTTATCCCAAGATTCTATTCTATTTATGACTTTAGACCCTATAGTCTCTCCCTTAAGTTATTCTTAGGTATTCTCTAAGATATTATCTAAGATTATCTTGATCGTTAATGAATTAATTCTCTTTCTCCCCCTTTAAAAATAAATTTCAATGGTTTTAGAATGGGACATGCCTGAGTGCATCAAAGAACATATAAATCATCACTAAACTAGAAACCTTAGAAAAGATCTATTAATAAATTATTTAAGTCTATATGTGTCAAATAACATTTGTATGAAACATGAGAAAAAGTTAATTTCTACAATGATGTCCATATTTCTAGATATATGTTTCATTCTATTTCTACTTACCCCATGGATAATATCTCCCCCTATCTTCTTATATACTAAAAAATGAACATTTTTAAAGTAATACATTATATAAAATGGGGAGTAGGTGAATCATAAAATCTTTAATGTGAGAAGGTTAGTTGAACATTGAGATTCAAATATGTCTTTTTAAACACATTTTAGCCAATGATTTGGTAAAGATTTTAGAAACTTGATTATGTTCTCAAAAAATTTGAGCTTCTCAAAAAATTTCCCCACTTTCTTCTTTATTAAATGATGATGAATATCAATGTGTTTTGTGTGAGATTTTTTTACTAGATTCTTTTTCAACTCAATGTATTTTTTTTTCAATGAATCAATACTGGTTGTTTCACCACTTTATTGAGGACTTCCAACAGTTTCTTCATCCAAATCAAATATGTTTTAGAATTAGTAACTAAATTATACTCTTCCTCTACTATACTTAATGACAAACAATAATTTTTCATACTCATCCATCTATCATAGTTTATTCTGATGATTAAAGATCCACTTATTTTAGATTTTTTCCTCACAATATCACAATTGTATTACACATTTGAAAATTACAAAAAATATATATCTAATCTATCATTTAATATAAAAAACAATTCAATGTTCCCTAAACATACCAAAAAATTATCTTTAATACTGTAAGTTGTTATTCATTTATAAAACTCAAAAAATTAACTTCCAACAACTTTATATAGAATATATCAGTCCTAGTTACTATGTGAGAGAGTACACATCTAATAATTATTTATATAGGGTTTATTATAATCCCTTTATATCCTCATGATTTACAAATGTTATTTCAATTACTATTATATTTGAAACAAGTTTTTACCCATCTATTTTAAACTTATTCAATGATTCCTTTGTATATTTCACCCCTGAGATGAATTTATTCCCTTCATGTTGATGATATTTTAGCCCAAAAATATATATCAACTCTCCAATCATTGACATCTCAAACTTAGAGATCATTAATTTAGAAAAAATTTCAAATGAATAATTATTGTTTCCTAGGAATATGATATTACCCATATACACCATCACCATAAATAGTTCCTCACCCAAAATGTTCACATAGATATTGTGATTAACCCCTCCTCTCTTAAAATTTAACTTTCTCATATAAGAATCCATCCATGCATATCAAGCGTGAGATTTTTCATTAATTCATATAAATAATTTTTAAATATGAATAAATTTGAGTCATTATCTCTAAAAAATACAACCGGTTGTTTTATATAAATTTCTTCATTCAAGATTCCATTCAATAATTATATCTTCACATCTATTTGAAAGGCTCTGAATTTTCTTTGAACAACCACTACTTGGATGAGTCCAATAGACTATATTATTAACATGAGAGTGAATATTTACTCAAAATAAACTCCTTTAACTAGTTAGTATCCATTATATATAAGAATTTCTCTATTCTATACCACTTTTCCATGTCCACCATGATTTTTTTGAAGTCCTATTTTGTACCAATCACATCATGGTATCTTGGTTTATCCAAAATATCCCAATTTAGATTCATGTCTATTTGGGAGAATTATTTATCCATAGATGTCACCTATGATTCATCATTTTCTACCTCTACAAAGGAAGTCAGTTCTACATCAAATAATAGAGTATTTTTCTCCATTATTCTCATTCTCTAGGTATGTATTAGACAATATTTGTATCCAATAATATTGCTTGGATAAACTCCACCTTTATTTGTTATTGTTGGAGTTAGAGTTTGACTCACATATTCTCCTTTACATTACACTAATTTAACTTCAAAATCACTATCAATTTTATGTATTTAATAATATCTTGAATACACAAAAAACTTTTCTTCTTACCACACTTTAGCATAAAAAATTATCAAATTATATTTGGATTTATTTTCAACAACCTTCACATTACTTATTTGAAAAATATTTTTGATCCTTTTATTGAAACATTTATAGGAGTTACTCTAAGATGAATATCATATAAATATTCAATCCTCTATAACATCTATATAATTTCCATGATTTCATTCTTTATTTTGGATGAAACATTTTATTCCAAAAATTATGAAATGTTATAATGAGGGTTTTATTCAATAAAATATTTCATATGGAAAATTATCTTCTATAATACTAATAATTTATCTATTCAGAGTGTACACAAGTATTTTGATAAATTCTTTCTTATAGGGATGAGAGATTCCACTCTCAATCCACAAGGTATTATAAATGTTATTCAACATACATTTTTTTTCTTTCTATTACTCTATTTCTCGAGGATTTATCACCAATGATACCTCATATCTGAAAACATGTTTCTGAAGGTAGTTTTCAACCATTTGGATGCGTACCATATTCTATTATCTGACCACAAAATCTTTATTTTTTATATAGTTTCATTTTAAACTCTTCTTCTGATCATTTTTAAGCAATACAATACTTCACTCTTTTACCACATAACCATGACACATCCTATCACACAAGAGTTATTATGAAATAGAATGAAATAATTCTCACTATGATTTCTATCCAAACCAATTGGAATACACACATCAATATGGACCATATTCAAAAAAATTGATTCTTTATTATTTTCTTGTGGATATAAGTGTTGAACTATATTTCCTACTATACAAGAATTACTTTCCCTTTCACAACCTCACTAATTTTAGAATATCCGCTATAATGTTTTTCTTATAAAATTTATCCATGATTTGTTGATTAATTTGTCCTAGCATCTAATTCTATAAACTATTCTCTTATTTAAATATAAGGAAAGATTTGTTTTATTTAATGTAACTCCCCAAACCTAGTTACCCAGAGTCGATATATTATTACATAACATTGGCATGATCATAATGAAATCATGTCTCAAAAGACCGATCAGTTTAGTATTATTGGAAACACGATTCCTACATAAGTTCAACTTTACAACTTGAAATAAAATACAACACTAATTTATTCCATTAGAAACATCTAAACCTCCTAGATTAAGCCTACAAGTCAGTCATAATTAACTTCTTTATATCCAAGGAAAATGAAAAATAATAAAGGGGTGAGCTCAAATGCTCAGTAAGGGTAAGCAATACAGCGGAAGATAACATAAATATTAGGCATGGTGAATAATTAAAAACACATGCCTTTACAAATAATAACCATGAACAATTTTATGGAAGGAATATGATCTGAGTAAATAATTCCATAATAAAACATAGTCATGAGTATTCTACTAGTTGAATAACCACATGAACCATCAATATTATTTTCATAATGGGGGAATGTATAATGCTGGACATTCTGAAACATCTTGTCAAGGCCTCGGCCAAGACGTCTAAAAATGATTAAGGCCTCAGCCAAAACCATATATCAAATTGGGAAAGGCCTCGGCCAATTCCACGTATAATTGTCTCATGAGACCTACTGATGCACCGAGGAGCTATAGCGGGCTCCACCCATCACATACTAAGTCCAATACATTCCTAATATGAAAAGGTTGAAACATAACATAAACATTCGTATTAAAACTAACATAAGAAATGTCAATACTTTAACCATAAACATTTAATGGTATAAAAATAACACATCCATAGTCAAACATATCACAAAACCTTCAATAAAATATGGAGTATTTTTACCATAATGAATCAACTTCAAATAAGTATAAAATCCATCAAAAGGTGTTGACATAGATGAAATCAAAACTATTTGACTGAAATATATCTTTCTTTTTGAAATCATTTAAAGTCACATAATTATAAAAGAAAAAATTTATTTTGAAAATATTCTTATAAGATTGTAAGGGAAGCTTGGATGATGTTATACCGGTGGAGAATAACCGTACCCACAGTATAAGTTAAAAAAGGAATTCTTACCTTAATTTTGTCGAAAAGGTCATAAAGTAACTTGTTTAGAAAACGACAGAAAGATTACTTTCAAAACATATAGGTTCAAATAAGGGTATAAATTACTTAAACCCATATTCTAGTAAATAGTAATTTTTTCTGAAATACATTTTTAAGAAAAACATGGATGTGGATGATAAAGAGGTCCCAGTAGATACTTACGTAAAAACAACCTCGGATAATAAAGAGATTATGAAAATAACCCTTAACTTATTTTTTTCCTTGGTCGAGGGTAGGTTAAACTTCTATATAATGGTGAAATAATTGTTATTAAATTATACAATAACCATATACATTAATATGATATCATATATGATCTTCTAATATTTCTTTATTAATAATATATTATCATTATCGTCGTTTCGAGCATTAACTGATTTGTTTTCCTTTATATGCTTGGTTACGTAAGCCATGTTTGCTATGAATAGGATGTATATGATTTATATACAGAATGATATTATGTCTTTAAAAATTATTTTTAACAATAAAATGAAAATGAGTCTTGAATGGTTATGAAGGGGAAATGAATCTCATCGCGTTCGTGGAGACGGTAATCCGTACGTACGCACGAGCGAAAATATCATTATTTTGATCTAAAAAAGTATGTAAATAGATTTTATATCATATATACAGAATAATTAAAATTTTATATTTATTATTTACATCAATTATACATCATTATTATACCCATACAAATAATAATGTATTTGAATAACAACTACACCACGACGTGGAGACGGTAAGCCGTACGTACACACGTATGGTGAGATGTTATTCATAGGATGGATAGAATAATGAATATGGTTGTAAAATATTTATACTAACATAAAAATATATATAATATACTAGAGTTATCATTTCATAATGGAAACAACAAATAAAGAGGAAGTGGAAGAAGAAAATAACTTGAAAGAGGGTGGTGAAATTATTACCTCTTCTTCGGGTTCTTCCTTTTGATTTGATCAAAATGGATGATTAGGTTGGATTTATAACCAATGTAATGCCTCTAGGATGAACTGAGGGATGTTGGGAGGATATTTGGGCAGGTTTTGGCCGAATCAAAAGGCTCTGGAGTTGTGAAATTAAGAGAAGAGGAAGTTCCCTTTTATAAGAGAGGTGAAGGTCACTTTAAGAAAAGCGTGAAATATTATTTTATAATAAAATAATATTAGGTTTATAATGGCTCCAAAATGATTTATTTAGAGGATAGGGTGAGTATGGGTCGAAATACTCTAAACCAATCGGTTTTAGATATGTTTAGGTCACCATATTAACATTATTATTTAGATTTAATTCTTAGTTAAATAGTTTGACTTTTACCATGTCCCTTTGTATTTTTATATTATATGGTTAATAAACTTACTATAAACTGACAAGATAACATCAATAGGTTAATTAATGACACATATAATATTATTTATGACTTTTGGACAAACCTTATACTTTTAGGAATATTATATCAACCAATAATATAGTATTTGTTTTAAAAACTCAATTATGTCAATTTTGACATTATTTAATACTTTATTTTTTTAAAGTCATAACATCATTATTAATTAGAAAAAAAATTCATTTAATCAACCTTAACATGTCATATTAACCTATAAAATTTTTCGATGGAATCAAAATGTTCAAATTATATTTATTTTAATATTTATAATATCATTTATTTGATTCTTTCATTAATAAGAAAAATACTGCATCATTGTTGTGTCATATATAAATATATTTATTTTATGTCTAAAAATTACAAATAAAATATCATGATGTAGGAAATATTTTTAGATTTCTAATTACTATTTATATTATAATAGATCAATTATATAACCTCATATAAAAATTGTTTTACTAAAAGATATTTTCTTTTGTTATTTTTGTCTTTACTTTAGATTATTTAATATAAAATGTCATTATCACACACATGTGGTTCCATGGGCTCCCAAAGTCAACCCAATGATTCCCATGGTCGGAAATGTATCAAAAAATAGGAATAAGACACATGTTAGGGTAATTTAGCACTGTTATAATATTATTTGTTTACCCTTATTTACCGGATTTACCTTTTAACCATTGTTAATAAAATATTTACTGAAGTAGTTATTTAAAATGTCTAAAAATAAAATTTACCTATTTATAAAATTTTTAACTCCTAATTCTAAATATGGACCATTTTTTCAAATTCAAAACACAGAAGTGGCAGAAATTAATTTAAAATTAATTCCCGGTGTCAAAACAAAAAAAGCGTGTTTTTAAGAAATAATAACTATCAAAAGATTGACACTTGTTTATGTCCAGTTTAAATGTGAAATTATATCCAATGACCAAAATAGGATTAAATGGTAAAAATATAATCTAATTATACTTTAAAACTACTCAATATTATAATTTATCACTATAAATTATTTTTATTAAAAAATTTGTTTTTAATTAAAATTTAGTACTTTTCACTATTCATCACAAACTGAAAGTTTTCAGAAAAATAAAAAAATTCACACTAAGCTAATTTTGATCTTCCAAATTCAAAAATGAAGTATATTTTACCAAATTAAAAACATAGAAGTTTCATTTATTAATTTAAAATTAATTCCCATTGTCAAAACTAAAAAGAAGGTTTTAAAAACAATTAAAAATATCAAATGATTGACACGTGTTTATGTTAAATTTAATTTTGAAATTAATTATAATGACCAAAATTGTATAAATGATAAAAATATTATCTAATTATACTTCCAAACCATTCAAATTTATAATTTAACACTATATATTATTTTGATTAAAAAAAAGTTTTCAGTGAAAATTTAGTATTTTTCAATATTCACCAAAGTATGAAATTTATCAGAAAAACACCAAAAATTTATCAAAACTAAATTTTTATGTCCTGATTCTAATTTTTTTTTGTAAAATTGAATATATAAAAGTTTTAAATATTGTATTTAAAAAGGGTTCGCCATTAAAAGCCGGTAAAATTGCATTTTTTGAAAAATACTTCTTTTATCTGAAAAAAATGAATTTGTTCTTATATTATGTATAATAAAAACATAATATGGATTCTAAAATTTTATAGAGTATATAAAATTCACAATTCAGTTTACACTATTCATAACCACTTTTTGAACGGCTAGTTTGGTAAGTTGTGGTGCGCTCAAAATCGACATTGCATGTTGCCCAAGTTATTGAATTACTTTGAAAATACAACGTACTATGAAATCTTGGGGTGTTACATTTAATATATCCTGGGTATACAATTTTATTTGTCTTCAATCCTTTAATAAGGTAATTTATAACATTTACCTTGATTAAACACCCCTTTTAGTTAAATTTAATCTCAAGTATAGAGTCACAGAGCTAACTCACAGTTAATAGGTTATGCGTCAATCCATAAAAATAGATAACTTATGTATTTCAATGTTTATTACATACTAATCATGTCTTGATACTTACTTTTGTCTTTAAATATCCATAATTACTGTAACAACCTGAAATTTTGAATAAATCTTATTTCCTAATTTTATGTGTCATTTTATTTTATTTTTTATACTCAACAAAAATGTTTCATTTGATAACATGATTATAATTAAAATGAGACCGTTGGGTTTTGACTGTTATATGACCATTGGTCAATATGACCGCTGGAAACTAAACATTTCGATTATTGTCTCTAAATACAAGTAATCTTGGTTAATTATTATAGAAAGAAGATTCGATGGCCTCACCCAGTAGTCTTGGACTGATTGAAGCCCATCTAACAGAACTTGGGAAAGAGGTAGCACCACTGGGCTTTTCTCTAGACCAAACCCAAGCCGAACTTCATCGTGTGAAGCTAGAACGGAATCGACTTTGCGAGAAGTTCAAACTGATAGAAATTACTACTCGTGCGATGTTAGCCGAGCCTCCCACAGATTCTCTAACCTTCGCACACCTTACACTTAGGTCCTATGCTGGTGTGATAAGGGGCTATGTAAGGAGACCGTAACTGCCTTGTGTAATCCTTTGTTTTAAATAAAAATTGGGATATCTTTTTATGATGAAGTTTATGAATTTTCATATGACCGGATAAATATAGTATGCATATTTTTGATGAATTTTAGAAAAAGGATATTTTAAAAATGTTTATGTAAACCTTAAATAATTAAAAATGTGTAATGATATTCAAAAAATGGTCTTCTACAATTATTCTCAGTACGAAATTTAGAGTCTAATAAGATCAACTTAATTTTTGATGAATAGTAAATTATGAATAGTGATTTTACGCTTAGGATTAGTAATGTGACCAAATGGATTAGTAATCTCACTTAAAGAATGTTTGAAAATAATCTAGGCACCTTGATTAAGTAATGTGATTCAATAAAATGGTTAAATAACAGTTTCATAAATTATTATTCAAGTATTAGTTTTTTTGGGGAATAGTGTTTTTTAATTAAAAATTAAATTAAAAATATTTAGAAAATTATTTTTATAAAATTGAGTTCATTTTTGAAATCAGAGCATTGATATTTGGTTAATGTGAAATTTTGGGATTTTTCTGAGAAAGTTGAATTTTCAGTGAATACTAAAAATACAGTTTTAGGGTTTTGGTATGTTTAGTGACATCATAACTGTGTCACAGTGATTTAATGAGATATTTTAAGGGTTTTCCTACCTAAGGTGATGGATATTTTTATTGGGGGACCCATGTGGCCAAACTTAATGGGAAATATCATGAGAGAGCACATGGTTTTGAGAAAAGAACATGTGAGGTGTCCATTGGCCATTAATGCCTTGTCCCCTCACTTTCCCTATAAATACCAAGCCCTCCTCTCATCCTTTCGACTCCAAAACCATACTCAACAAAGTTCTGGTCTCCTTACCTCCCAATGAGTTCTCCCAAGGTTCCCCCAATCCCTCAAGGTCCCAACCTTTGAGTTTTAAGAGTTACATTTTAAGGTAAGGGATCCGATCTCTCTCTTTCTTTTCAAGAAATCTCTTTTATGTAATTTCTTTTATGCTCCATGTTATTATGTTAAAGGGTGTTATTTTATACTCCTCTTACTACCCTTTTCATGTTAAAATAATGAGATATTCCCTATTACTCTCATTATTTCATTTTATGAAGTTTTAAGTGGCGCCGTTAGGCTGCCGAAATTTTTGTAACAGATTCTTTCTCCCTTCTCATTTTTCAAGATCTATTTTCATGTAAAGTATTTCAAGTTCCTTTTTATTATGTTGTGGTATGATCTCTAAATTTATAATACTGATATTTTATGATCACATGATTAGAGACCCCATTTTATCTCTTCAATTCAGTATTTTTAAGTTTTAAGTGGCGCCGTTAGGCTGCCGAATTTTTAAGTGGTTCTTCACCCTTCTCGTTTTGAAGTTATACTTACATGTCAATTATTTCAAGTTACATTTTGTTATGTTGGGGTATGATATCTATATCTATCATACTGATATTTTATTATCATATGATGAGAGACCCCATTTTATCTCTTCAATTCAGTATTTTGAAGTTTTAAGTGGCGCCGTTAGGCTGCCGAATTTTTAAGTGGTTCTCTCACCTTTCTCCTTTTTCAAAGTTCTAATTACATGTCAAGTCATTCAAGTTCCCTTTTATTATTTTGGGGGTATGATATATATATCTATCATACTGATCATTTATGTTCGTATGATGAGATACCCTATTTGATATCGTCAATCCATTTTTGGAAGTTTTAAGTGGCGCCGTTAGGCTGCCGAATTTCTAAGGGGTTATTTCACCCTTCTCGTTTTCAAGATCTACTTTCATGTCAAGTCTTTCAAGTTAATTTTTATTATTTTGGGGTAAGATATCTATATCTATCATACTGATCATTTATGTTCATATGATGAGATACCATATTTTATCTTGTCAATCCATTTTTGAATGTTTTAAGTGACGCCGTTAGGCTGCCGAATTCTCATAAGAGAAATCTTATTTTTGTCTTCCATTCAAGTTCTTCGTTGCATATGGTATATAATTAAAATTTAATTACCATGTTCTTAAATAGTATATATTCTGTTCCCCTACTGTTTTATGTATAATTTTTTAGTGGGTGACCCATGTCCCCTCTCTTTTCAATGTTTTCTAAAACCATGTATCGTAGACGTTATGCTGCATAGTTTTCATCTCAAAATGCCTCCCTCTTTATCTCAAAATTATTTTATGTTATTAAGTGAATACTCAAAGATATTATTTCTACAGGGGTATCACATATATATCAAAATTTTCTATTTTAAATTCTGGGATTTACATACATGAAACCCGCTTTCCCTTTTCCGTGTGTTTAAAGTGACATAAAGATCATGTCTTTAAAGCAGTTTTTAAAACGTTATGATTATGAAATGAAACCCATTTCTTTTATGCTACATGGGTTGTTTATCAAATGATTGATGATGATATATGTGGATAACATGATAATAAAGACATGTCAAGGGTGCACCCAGATAGCGCTCCAATGCATTGGGTAAAGACTTAATCTCCAGAGATGACCTTTTAGACTGATACCTTGGTGAATAACCTTGGTAATTTTTAATGACACCTTGGGGATGGACCTTGGTGAAATGAAATGATTGTCAATATTAAATGTTTTAGCCACATATTAAAGTTATGAAAAATTCTATTTTTATTATGATATGCCTCATGATTTCTTTCTCATGCCTTAATGTTCTTTTCATGACCTTATTGAAGTATCTCATGTTCACATGTAAAATGTTTCTCTTGTTTCCCTTACTGGGCCTTCTGCTCACCCTTTATTTTGATGTATGTCCCCAGGTTATGATATGCATTATTGAACCTAGGATTAACATGAGGAGAATCCTTTCAAGTGTCTAAGAAGAATGTTTTATGTTTTCATGTTTCAAGTTCCCGGTTTCCAAGACACTAAACCTTAAAGATCCTCGGTTTTGTAAAATGTAATGAAATTTTATATGATAAAAAGGCGGGATGCTATAGTTGGTATCAAAGGATGGTTTAGTTATTTGTGGAAATTAGGATATGAAAACTCTAGGAAGAACCCTATAAAAAAGTTTAAATATAGAAAATCTTCCTGGTATTTTGGTGAGTATTGAGTAAGGGGTTGCCAAGCAAATACATCTCTGTCTGGATACGAGCAGGTAGAGGTGGCTCTGGCACAAATGTACATAGGGGTAAAACCCGAAAACACCACTTTGAGCTAGACTCGAATGGGAACTGGTACACGACAATGGGCCTTGCTGCACTCTTGGTGACGACACTCCTGGGAGATATGCTTTGGTAAATTCATAAGCTTAGTATGAACCATTGTTAAAGGAAAAAATATAAAATAAAATAAAGATTCACATAAGAATATATTATCATGGATAACCTAGATGGGAACCTAGGGGATCACAGGTTAGGGTATACTTTTCTTCTACAGGTTATCCTTATATGCTTTCAGTTCCTTTTCATGATTATTGGCTAAGTACTTAAGCCCCTAATTATGATTTCTCTTCTTAGTTAATGGTGGGAAATGGAAGAACATGTCCCAACAACCAATGTGATAGGAAATGTGACGATTGTCATATTAATATGACATGGATGATTAGGGGATTAAAATATGATTTTTTTTGAAGACGTTCACTATTTTGGGGACCCTATATGATCGAGGTAAATATATTACTATGGTATTTTCATTGAGGAGTAAGGTTGACTTATATTTTGAAGAATCGATGAATTTAAGGTGGAATTATAGTAATTTAGGTTACTTATGGGAATGATTAACCTATCTTGGGTAAAATATGTTTAGGTTAGATACTTTTTTTATAAGATGTTAGGAGTGGTTGATGTTGTTTGGAGATGAACAATGAAGTTTATTTTGGAAGACTATGTTATCAAATCCTTCTTGTATTTGGGTTTCAATCTTAGTTTGGTTTATTTTGAGGAATTTTAAGGACCGTTATTTATGGAATGGACTATGATGAACTTTGGGTAGTACCATGGAACTTTGAAGATTTAGAAGTAGTCTCCCTTCCTATGGTATTCTTTTTTTTGAAGAGTTGTTTTACCTTACCCTTTATGATTTTGGGGATAATGTTTAAAGATAGAAGAAATAGAGAGTTAATCTTTTGTGGATTATGTGATTGTCTAGAAGATGATTCTTGTGTCTTGATGAGACCATGTAATTTTGAATGCTCATAATTTGGAGAAAAGATTAGTTTAGGTAGAAACTTGTTAAAGGATGAAACTTTACATGAAGGTAGGTATATTTTCTTATGTTTGGTTCTATGTAGTAAATGAATTCCTCAAAATTATGAAAAGGAACGTAAAACAAAAAAGTTGTTGGTTTACGTTTCCTACTAGGTAATCAAATACCATTTACACACATCATAAGTTTGGGATTTTCGTATGGTTAACTTTCTCCTAATCATGTTTTCTATCACTCTCCCCCAGAACTTGACCCTTTGTTTTTTCTTCCATGTCCATGTTTTCCTACACGGAATCCTAGTATGGGTTAACTCGGGTGACATTTTTACTTCCCTTTATTTCTTTTAAAGTAATAGTTTTACTGAGTCCTTTTCCGGTGTGGGACTTTCAATGAAAGTTCAAAACCTAGTTTTAAAAATTGCGAGGACGCACTATCTTAAGGGGGGAAGATTGTAACGACCCGAAATTTTGAATAAATCTTATTTCCTAATTTTATGTGTGATTTTATTTTATTTTTTATACTCAACAAAAATGTTTCATTTGATAACATGATTATAATTAGAATGAGACCGTTGGGTTTTGACTATTATATGACCATTGGTCAATATGACCGCTGGAAACTAAACGTTTTGATTATTGTCTCTAAATACAAGTAATCTTGGTTAATTATTATAGAAAGAAGATTCGATGGCCTCGCCCAGTAGTCTTGGACCGATCGAAGCCCATCTAATAGAACTTGGGAAAGAGGTAGCACCACTGGGCTTTGCTCTAGACCAAACCCAAGCCGAACTTCATCGTGTGAAGCCAGAACGGAATCGCCTTTGCGAGAAGTTCAAACTGATAGAAATTACTACTCGTGCGATGTTAGCCAAGCCTCCCTCAGATTCTCTCACCTTAGCACACCTTAAACTTAGGTCCTTTTCTGGTGTGATAAGGGGCTATGTAAGGAGACTGTAACTGCCTTGTGTAATCCTTTATTTTAAATAAAAATTGGGATTTCTTCTTATAATGAAGTTTATGAATTTTCAAATGACCGGATAAATATAGTATGCATATTTTTGATGAATTTTAGAAAAAGGATATTTTAAAAATGTTTATGTAAACCTTAAATAATTAAAAATGTGTAATAATATTCAAAAAATGGTCTTCTACAATTATGCTCAGTACGAAATTTAGAGTCTAATAAGATCAACTTAATTTTTGATGAATAGTAAATTATGAATAGTGATTTTACGCTTAGGATTAGTAATGTGACCAAATGGATTAGTAATCTATCTTAAAGAAAGTTTTAAAATAATCTAGGCACCTTGATTATGTAATGTGATTCAATAAAATGGTTAAATAACGGTTTCATAAATTATTATTCAAGTATTAGTTTTTTATGATGAATAGTATTTTTTAATTAAAAATTAAATTAAAAATATTTAGAAAAATATTTTTATAAAATTGAGTTCATTTTTGAAATCATAGCATTGATATTTGGTTAATGTGAAATTTTGGGATTTTTCTGAGAAAGTTGAATTTTCAGTGAATAGTAAAAATACAGTTTTAAGGTTTCGGTATGTTTAGTGACATCATAACTGTGTCATAGTGATGTCATGAGATATTTTAAGGGTTGGCCGACCTAAGGTGATGGATATTTGTATTGGGGGCCCCATGTGGCCAAACTTAATGGGAAATATCATGGGAGAGCACATGGTTTTGAGAAAAGCACATGTGAGGTGTTCATTGGCCATTAATTCCTTGTCCCCTCACTTTCCCTATAAATACCATTCCCTCCTCTCATCCTTTAGACTCCAAAACCATCCTCAACGAAGTTCGGGTCTCCTTACCTCCCAATGAGTCCTCCCAAGGTGCCCCTAAGCCCTCAAGGTCCCAACCGTTGAGTTTTAAGAGTTACGTTTTAAGGTAAGGGATCCGATCTCTCTCTTTCTTTTCAAGAAATCTCTTTTATGTAATTTCTTTTATGCTCCATGTTCTTCAGTTAAATGGTGTTATTTTATACTCCTATTACTTCCCTTTTAATGTTAACATAATTAGATATCCCCTCTTACTCTCATTATTTCGTTTTATGAAGTTTTAAGTGGCGCCGTTAGGCTGCCGAAATTTTTGTAACAGATTTTTTCTCCCTTCTCATTTTTCAAGATCTATTTTCATGTAAAGTATTTCAAGTTCCTTTTTATTATGTTGGGGTATGATATATAAATTTTTCATACTGATATTTTATGATCACATGATGAGAGACCCCATTTTATCTCTTCAATTCAGTATTTTGAAGTTTTAAGTGGCGCCGTTAGGCTGCCGAATTTTTAAGTGGTTCTTCACCCTTCTCGTTTTGAAGTTCTACTTTCATGTCAATTATTTCAAGTTCCTTTTTGTTATGTTGGATTATGATATATAGATCTATCATACTGATCTTTTATGATAATATTATGAGAGACCCCATTTGATCTCTTCAATTTAGTATTTTGAAGTTTTAAGTGGCACCGTTAGGCTGCCAAATTTTTAAGTGGTTCTTTCACCTTTCTCCTTTTTCAAAGTTCTAATTCCATGTCAAGTATTTCAAGTTCCTTTTTATTATTTTGGGGTATAATATATATATCTATCATACTGATCATTTATTTTCATATGATGAGATACCCTATTTGATCTCGTCCATCCATTTTTGGAAGTTTTAAGTGGCGCCGTTAGGCTGCCGAATTTCTAAGGGGTTCTTTCACCCTTCTCTTTTTCAAGATCTACTTTCATGTCAAGTCTTTCAAGTTCCTTTTTTTTATTTTGGGGTATGATCTCTATATCTATCATACTGATCATTTATTTTCATATGATGAGATACCCTATTTTATCTCGTCAATCCATTTTTGAAAGTTTTAAGTGACGCCGTTAGGCTGCCGAATTCTCATAAGAGAAATCTTATTTTTGTCTTCCTTTCAAGTTCTTCGTTGCATATGGTATATAATTAAAATTTAATTAACATGTTATTAAATACTATATATTCTGTTCCCCTACTATTTTATGTATCATTTTTTAGTGGGTGACCCATGTCCCCTCTCTTTTCAATGTTTTCTAAAACCATGTATCGTAGACGTTATGCTGCATAGTTTTCATCTCAAAATGCCTCCCTCTTTATCTCAAATTTTTTTTATGTTATTAATTTAATACTCAAAGATATTATTTCTATAGGGTATTCACATATATATCAAAATGATCTATTTTAAATTCTGAGATTTACATACATGAAACCCACTTTCCGTTTTCCGTGGGTTTAAAGTGACATAAAGATCATGTCTTTAAAGCAGTTTTTAAAACGTTATGATTTTGAAATGAAACCCATTTCCTTTATGCTATATGGGTTGTTTATGAAATTATTTATAATGATATATGTGGCTCACATAATAATAAAGACATGTCAAGGGTGTGCCCAGATAGCGCTCCAATGCATTGGGTAAATACTTAATCTCTAGAGAAGACCTTTTAGACTGATACCTTGGTGAATAACCTTGGTAATTTTTAATGACACCTTGGGGATGGACCTTGGTGAAATGAAATGATTGTAAATATTAAATGTTGTAGCCACATCTTCAAGTTATGAAAAATTCTATTTTTGTTATGATATTCCTCATGATTTCTTTCTCATGCCTTAATGTTCTTTTCATGACCTTATTGAAGTATCTCATGTTCACATGTAAAATGTTTCTCTTGTTTCCCTTAGTGGGCCTTCTGCTCACCCTTTCTTTTGATGTATGTCCCCAGGTTATGATATTCATTATTGAACCTAGGATGAACATGAGGAGAAGCCTTTCAAGTGTCTAAGAAGAATGTTTTATGTTTTCATGTTTTAAGTTCCCGGTTTCCAAGACACTAAACCTTAAAGATCCTCGGTTTTGTAAAATGTAATGAAATTTTATGTGATAAAAAGGCGGGATGCTATAATTACCAAAATGAACCATTTCATCAATTATTCCTTTTTCACTTCATTAAGAATAATCTTGTTACCCATAATGTGGGATGAACACCGATAATCTAGAATCAACTTTATACCATTATTAGTAGCTTTAGAAGGAATTTCTGATAGATTAGCCTTCACAATATTCTTTCTTTCCTTCCATGAGATTCTAGAATGAGTTAATATGTGTTTTTATATACTTCTATTGTCTTTAATATAGGAACTAAAATAAAAAAATTCTTCATATAGTGGGAAATATATGTTTCTCATAGGATTTGGTTTTTATTATCTAACATCCATTCTACTTTTTATTCTATAAGAAAAACTATCTCTTCTTTACCTATAATTTAGAGATTTATTTCTAATGTAAAATAAATTAAAAGAATATCCTTAAAATGAGTTACAATAATGAGATGAAGGATATATTTAAAATTTTCCTTACCTAACTGCAAATAACTTCTCATCTATAATATCTTTCAAATTTACAATAATTATATATTGTGTGATAGAGATAACCACGTAATCTACACTTCTTGACTGGAAATACCATGTTTTTTAACCTATCCAAATTTATCCATATTTTATATAAATATTTGGTTTTTAATAAATTATTGATAGTTGGGGACTTTATCATTTTATATACTTCCCTTTACATTTCAAATTTTATATATTTATTTATTATGTTATATACTCATATCCAAGACCAATTTTACACATGAAATTGGGCCATGAGCATTCAAACTTCTTCAAATGATCTTGTTCCTCATTTTGAAATATCTTTTTACAATTCATCTAAAAACTTCATGAAATATAGATTAATATTTGAGCTATCTTTTTTTGTTTAAAAAAAAATTTATTTATCAAGAATTTGACTTCTTATACCGATGTTTTAATATTTTTAAATTTCTCCTCTTTAGATATATTAAGAACATCAATTATCATATCACATTCCTCAATATTCAATGTATAGTTTATTACTAATTATAATTTATCTTGAACATTTTCATATGCTTCAAAAAATTTCTCTAACTGATCATTATATACTTCATGTTTATCAATATAACTTTTGGATTACTTAAAAAATACTTTAAAAATTCTACTTTTCTTTATTTGTAAACCAATAATCTCAAGAGATCATTCAATTCTATGAGGAGATTAATAAATCCCTCTAGATGATTATCCTTTTCTTTATTAAATTTATATTTCTCCACAAATAATATCTTATCATGATCTATATTTGAGGTAAACCTAGTTTCAATACATTTCAATGGGTCTTCATATGTATCTTACTTCTCTTTGATAAAGAAACCTTTCTATAAAACCCCTTCCTACTTGAATTTACAAAATTGAAATTTATTATAGGAAAATTTTTATTCATTTGTTTTTGTAAGAATTCATACTCACTATCCTCTACATAAAGTCTTTTATGGAACCTTGTAGTGACGTGATTAACTTTTACATAATGAAAAAAATTCATGGATTAACTTTCTTTTAAATCTTTCTCTTCATATTTTTAAAATTTCTTGAAACAAGTATTAGAAATAATCACTTACAAATTGTTTTATCTCAGAATCCTAAAATTATTTCTTCTCTACTTCTTTTAATTCCATGTCTTGAAATGAAAGTTTGAAATATATTTTACTTTTCACTCTCATTTCATATGTGACCAATTTAATATATTGATCATCAAGAGATAAATATCTAAGATTTAATTCTATAAGTATAGGAAAGTTTTAATTTTATATTATAAATAATATCTATTTGATATTATTTATAATACAAATATCTTTCATCTCCTAACCAAGTACACGAGAATCTATAACCACTTCAATTAAATGGTTGAATCAAATATAAATACTTTCACTTGAATTCATCTTTAAATCATAAAATATGTTTGAATAAATTTTAAATTTACCTCATTCACTTTATTACCACCTTTATATATATTAAAAATCTTTTCCCAAACTTATTTGGCTATTATAAAATATATCACCTTCATATATATCTGATTAGATAAAGCTCCCACAAAACCATTAATATTCTTAGCATCATCATTATAAATATTCTTATCTATTTCAGTTATTGAACTTTGGGTAAGATCACTTAATTTGATCCCTTGTACTAGTATTGAATAAATATCCAACCCAAGAGATCTTAAATATTATATCATCATGTTATTCCAAACTGAAAAATTATATCCATTAAATAGAGGTATGATGTACCTAAACTTATTTTAAATGATTACAAACACCTATTATTGTTCATATGATTTCAATTGAGTATATATTAGTGTTTGTGTCTGAGTATGAAGATATAGAGTTGATAGATAAAAAAAGGGAATAAATAAAAGTTTTAAGGATTTACTTAGAGACCCTTAATATCCAATTATCCCAACAGCTATAAGGCAGGATTTTGCAGCTAGAGAGTATATCGAATCCATAAATTTAAAATCAAACATTAAAAGCAGACCATACCACTTTGACTCAAATTAAAATGGATCGAATGAATCATTTACACACAAATGACCACCATTAGAGATTTAGAGCATATAAATTGACCCCTGAGAGTCTTGGAAATAGACACTAAACTTTTATCGATCATTAGATTCAAATCCTCCAACATTGGACCTTCCTAAGAGATATTCATTGTGCTAAACCTTTTCTCTCCCATTATTTCCTCTCAATTTCTCTCATCTTTTCTATTCATTATTATTGAGAATTGAGAGTGTTCTTAAGAGGCTATGGGATTAACAAACCATCCTTATTCCTTTTCTTATCTTAGGTGCTCACTAGAATTAAAGTGAGGGATTTGAGTTTCATACTAAGACAATATAAAAATAAAGTGTCTATTATTTGTATTGGATTTCTTACAACAACTAATAAAAAATAAAATGTATTATATTTCAAGTGACATAGATAACTCCAAATTAAGGGGAATTTATTATTGTGTTTATTGAGTATAGTTAAAGTCAATCAATTAATCTAAAACCTCTAAAGCTATTAAGGGGTGGATACGTAGGGGATCATCTTGAGTTATTTCCAAACTCCTTCATCAAATTGGGTTTCAATTAATTTTTATTATATTATGATCCTACTATTAAAATTAATATATATTAAAATTAATTAATTTAGTTTATTTTATCCCCAAATTATATAATTATATCACAATATTTATTTTTAATTTTTTTTAAAATCCAATTCATCCTCCTCTTATGATCTTACTCAGACCAACAATTGGCATCAAAGGAGAACTTATTTTCAAAAGTTATTTTTAATAAATCATAATTGATTTCAATGAATGATCATTGAAATATGGATTCTACCTATAACACCCAAGGTCCTCCTAAAGTAAACACAATGGTTTGAGCTCCATTATTTTATGGATAATATTAAATTTTTTTGAGAAATCACATATCTAATTTTATTAAAGTATAAGTTATCCTATTTTGAAAATTTTAATGCATGGTCACTCACCCTCTAAAGAATTAAAAGAAAAAAAAACTTTTGATGATATTGAAACTTTTGAACTTGATGAAAAAACCATGAATGATCTTCATTATGATTTAGGACATAATGAATTTAATAATTTTTCTATATTTAAAACTGCTCAAGAAATTTATAAATTGATTAAAGTAACACATAAAGGTACTAATAATGTCAAGAATACTAGACTTGATATATATATACATGATTTTGAAAGTTTTATCATGTATTATAATGAATAAATTTTTGAGATGTTCACTTACTTTATTGAAATTTGAAATTATATAAAATCAATTATTACAAATCATTCCATTGAAACACTAGTGAATAAGATACTTCGGTTTTTTACAAGTTCTTGAGAATCCAAAGTAATGAAAATTTAACAAGAATAATACTTCAAGAAAATGCATATTAAAGAAATTATTGGATCTATCATAACATATGAGATTACCATGAAATAAAAAGATGAGAAGTAAGTCAAGGAATCTAAGGAAAAGAATAAACTTTCCTTTATAGAAATTAATGACGACTCTTCTGATTATGATGATAATATAGAAAACCATGCCAAGAAGATGAAAAAATTCAAGAGAAGGGTTAAATCTTTTCTTCACACCAGAAATGACAATGATTGAGAATAGATAGAGGTAACTTTATTCAAATCAATAAATAAGGGGATCATAAAATCTAAGTGATCAAAATTAAAAAAGAGGATAAATGGGAGAAATAAAAGAAAGAAATCCTTCAAGGATTACACATGGAGTGAAAGTGATGATCCCTATCCTCATTTGAATCAAGTGATTATGACGAAAATTGTATCATGGATAAAATTGAGGAATGTAATGAGTTAAATCCTTATTATTCCTATTGTTTTTAAAATTCTTAAAATTATTTAAGTTATGAGGTTCTCAAATATGATAGAGATCAATTAGAGGAAGGATTTTGTGAACTCACCACAAAATTAAAAGAACCTTAAAATAAGTATAAGGAAGTAGTTTTAAAAGGGATCAACTCTCAAAAGAGAAGGAGGAGTTATACTTGAAATTAAAGGAGCAACTTGATGTTGAAAAATTATAATCTATAATTAAATAAGTTAAATATTCTCTTGTTAGGATCACCCAATGTAAAAAAATTAAATAAAATTTTGGGTTCCCAACATTATGTATTTTGTTTCTGGTTTTGGTTTTTCAAATCTAGATAACACCTATAAAAATACAACTTTTGTAAGTGGTTTCTCCTAGGAAACATTTTTTAATTATTTTCATAAAATTTGGAATATTACTTGTGAATATAATTGTAAAAATTATTTTTATGGAAGACCCAAAAAGTATTTATCTCTCTTTAAATACATTTTCTAGAAAATATTGTTCTAAAAAAATATTGGTTCCAAAGTCTCTATTAGCTAGAATTGCTATAACCAAAACCACATGGATACCAAAAGTCATATTTGTTTGATATTTTATAAGGATAATCCAATAATATCAAATGTAAAATAATTTAGTGGATATTAAATAATGAAATCAAATCCCTAAAGAGAGAATTATTAAATACATGGAGTTTTTTTAATTCTGTCTTTAATGTTTTTTACTTCCAAATTTTTTATCTATTTTATATAACGGAGAAAATATTATTGGTTTATACATTTTTACCATATAAAAATTACATGATTGAAAATGTTTTATCATTACAAGTTTAAAAATATTTTTTTTCATGTCTAAATCGGATTTAAATATTTGAATATTATTTTTTTCAATTCCACGGAAATCCTTTAAATTCCCATGATATTTTTATCATTGAAATAAATGGGAATATATATTTTTAAATTTGTTGAAAATATTTTATTGATAATTATTTGACAATATTTAATATATTACATGGATCATTTTAGTTCATAGCTCTATATAGGAGGATTTTACCTTGATAAGTTTATAAAACATCTCTTTAAAGAGAATGCATTCATTGTACAATCATCATAAAGGGGAGTCATATATTAAGTGTGAGTTTGTTTTTTCTAATTTGTTTTTATATATATTATTTTTAAATAATGTGATAATTTTATTTTGAAAAATAATTTAATCTTGTGATTATTTTCAAATTTTTATTTTCTAGGGAAATGTTATTTTCATGAAATTTATATTTCAAACACCATAGTACCCATTTCAAGGCTAGAATCCATTAGAATATTATTATAATTCACCGTCCAAATAAATTTTAAACTTTTTCAAATGGATATTAAACATTCTTTTTAGAATGATTTTATTATAAAATGGTTTTTGTTGAACGAACTCCGAGTTTTAGTGATCTAAAATTTAAAATTCATGCTTTTAAGTTAAATAAGTCTCTTTATGGTTTGAACTAGACCTCTAAAACTTAGTATCAACGGTTAAACACATTTAATTTAGAAAATGATTTTTAAATGGGAGAATACTTTTCGACATTTTTTAATCTATTTCAAATGATTTATTAATTATTAAAATTTATATATATGATGTTATTTTGGGTTTTAAAAAATAATATATTTATAATTAGTTTTTAGATTTAATGAGAAAATAATTTGAAATGTTTTTTATGGGTGAGTTATTTTTTTTCTTGGTTTTCAAATTTCTCAAAACAAGGATGGTATTTTTCTAAATAAAAGAAGTCAAACTAATGAAATTTTAAACTATTTTGTTTTAGATCATATAAATGAGATTGGTAAACCTATGATTACTTCTTATAATATAAAATTGGATGAAGTTGGTAAACCAGCTGACAACAATCTTTATAAATGTATTATTAAGATCATTATTTAACTTAACACAACCCAACCAAAAATTATGTTTGTTGTTTTTCTTTGTGATCATTTTCAATGAAATCATAAATAATAACATACTTTAAACAAAATTCACCTCTTTTTAATTCAGAAGTTTTTTTATGATAATTTTATAGGATGATATTTATATAGGAAAAATAAAATTTGGAATTATCACTTAGAAAGTCTCTTGTCTCATGGAGTGGTAAGAATAAAAACCATATTGGTATTTCTATAAATGAAGTTGAATCTATTACCATTGGGAGTTGTTGCATCTAAATTAATAGTATAAAAAACACTCTCTTATATTATGGGATACTTTACAATCATGTTCCTATTAATTCTGACAACACTAGTACTATTATTATTTTTAAAAATACGATTCAACATTGTTTCACTAATAACATTGAAATTAGGCACTAATTTTTGATATACCACTTTCAAAAATGAGACATAAAGTTATAATTTATTTTCACACATCTTCTATGATATTATATTTTCACAAAACCCCCCTCTCTAGAACATTTTCATTTTATTATGTGGAGTTAGGAATGTTTCACTTTTGGATTATTTATTTTAAAATTTTCTCTAATTTTTTTTGAATTATTCCTGTCCTTTAAATTATATTACTTTCTTGGAAATTTTCAATATTTTTAAAGGAAGCTATACACTTTGTTTTAAATGACTATCATATTTATTCGTTATTTTTTTATAATCATAAAGGGGGAGTGTGTATCATATATATCAAAGTGGGATAAATTTAAGAAATGTATCATATTTTTTTATATACTTCAAAATCAAAGTGGAGAAATGTACCATTCTACTATGGTAAATTAAAGTAAGTGTGACTTTCTTAGAAAAGATATCTCTATTTGTATACAAAACATTGGATATGTTTTTTGGAACAGATGCACCTAGAGGTTATAACCTCTAAAAGGGATGGTTGAGTGTTAATCCAATCTTAAACCTAGGAATGAGTAGTGATACTTTATCACAAACTTGGTTTGAAACTCTCAAGGGACATTCTCATAAATAATTCAAATTACCATTACAATACATTATATATGTATTAAAATTATCATTGTTGAAAATATCTTTTACAAATTTCATTATGAAATTTTAAAATTATTTTCAAAATTACTTTAAGAATGTGTTTTGTTAAATATTGTTCACATTCATTCATCTATTTTTCTTATATTTTATTCTATGTGTTTTTGATCACAAAATTGGTAGATTATTGTACCTACTTTTTCATTAAATGACCACAAAAATCTATTATTATTCTAAACATTTTAATTTTTAGTGATTAAATTTGATTATGATGATAGGTATTTGAAATATAAAAGAAATGAATCAAAAGGAGTTTGGAGGGTTACCTTTATCAGGGGGAGTGAGTTGATATTAAATACCATAAGGATGGAAAATAATGCGCACATAGAAACTCAATTATTGACTATTTCTTCTGATGTGGGTTCCATTCCAGCTAGGTTTCCGGCGTCGACGCCCTTCAATCCTGGTCATTCATGACCATACTTATCTGTTTCTTCTACTAAAAATAGATATAAATCTTTGAAAGATGTCCTATATGGCGTGTCCCAGTGTTTGAGGTTTTCTAGATTCCTGAAAATTCAAACAATCATCTCATCGGTTCGTAGGGATGATTCCGGCCTGTTAGTGGAGATATCGATAGAGGCTTATGATGAGGCGATTGGCTGTCTCAAATGGAATCTTGTCACACATTTTGGATTAGAAAATCTTCCTATCTCAATTTTCAAGAAGTCCGTTGATTCTTGGGATATTTCTGCTCCGGTCCAAGTCTCATTGGCTCACCGGTCTTCCTTCTGCCTATTTTTTTCTTCTGAGTTGGATTTTATTCGAACATGGTGTAATTCTCCCCGAATCATGGGTCGATGAAGTTTTAATCTAGCTCGATGGTCAATTCATGTGAAAAGAGGGAGGTAAATTTATATTACGGCCATATGTATCTCCTTTCTAGGTTTTCTACTACCATTACATAATGGTTTTATTCTAAAAGTCATTAGAGACTCTCTTGGGGGTTTTATTTATTCAGATGATAGTAATTGAAATGGTGCAGATTTTTCTACTGCTCACATCTGTGTTGAACTAGATCCTTCAATGCCCATCTTGAATAGAATATCTTTGAATGTGAAGGGTTATTTTTCATGTAATCATGATATTGTTTATCTGGTATTACCTAGGTACTTCTCCTATTGTTGTCTTCAAGGTCATTCATTGCAGGTATGCAGGAAATATATACGGGGTGGGAATTGGACTTCAAATCCTATCCTGGTCAAAAGAGGTGTTGATGCTACCTCAGTTAACAAGGATATCTTTCATGTTGCTAATAGTAGTGTCTCTGTTAAGGTACCCATATCAAGTGTTGATTCTGCAATTATTAATCCAGATATTTCTTTCAATACCGGGTCTTTAGCTATTGAATAGTCATCCAGAGACATGTTTCATGATTTTAGTGATTCTTTACTATTACTGAGTAATTGTTTTCAATCTGAGGGGGGATCTGTATAAGCTGGAATTTTTTGAGAGGTGTTCACGTGTCTTTCTATAAATTTACAAGGTGTTAGGATTTCTTAGGAAGGTTTGTTTAGACATTTGGTACCCTGTTCTGGTTCTATGAGGCCTCTTGTTTTGATATCTGAGCCCTAATCTTGTTTAACGTCTTCCCAAGTTGAGATTGGTGAAAATGTTACTTCCATATGTTTTTTCAAGGACTTACACATGGGATTAATGATAGGAGATGAAAATATAAGGCATATTTCTTCATCCCTTGAGTTTTATCTTCCCCAAGAAAACTCTGGTGTCTTTTTGCATGATGTTTTGATTCCTCCAATATATAAGAACTGTGATAACCAATTATCTTTGAGAAAGATGAGGAAGGACTCTAGGTGGTTTTATTCTGTCTCAACTTCTCCTGCCAAATCTATATCTTCTTCAAAAAATGGAGTTTTCACTAGGGAAATAATTCTCTATATTAAGGAGTATCTAGCCTCTAAGTTTAGTCTGGCCAAGATGCCTGGGGTCAATTCCATGCATAAATTATTTCAATGATTCCAATAATAATTTGAAACACCCATGGAATTGGTGCTCGGGTGAAATCTAATTACTTGGAAAGGGAAATAAAAAATTATAAAGTGTGTATTTCTACTATTCTTGAGCACAAACAAAATCCGAGTAAGATTAAAGTGTTTATTCATAAATTCAAAATGCATACAGGCATTCATGCATAATTGGATAATCATCATATATGGGTTTTCTGGAGTAAAGATGTGTCTATGGATTTGGTTAAGGCTAAAAATCAATATATTACAGTGAAAGTCATCACAAATGTGGAGTTAGTGTTTATGTCCTTTGTGTATGGAAGCTGTGACGCTCAAAAGAGAGAGAGAGAGCTTATGGAAGGAATTGAATAGTTTTGATCCGGAGGAACATCGTTGGATTGTTGGTGGAGATTTTAACATAATTTCTGACCGAAAATAAAAGAAAGGGAGGGGTGAGTTTCCTCGTGTGGATAACTTAAACTTTGTCCAGTTTATGGTAGGGAAGGGGCTTCTTGATATGGGTTATTTTGGGGATGATTTCACATGGTGTAACAACATGAAAGGAAGTCAGCGTTGCTGGATCCATCTCGATCATTACTTAGTTAATGTTCATGTTGTTTCAAGGTTACCTATTTCTAAGGTGGACCATATTGTCTGTGGAATCTTAGATTACTCACATTTTCTTGTGTCCTTATCCTCCAGGAAGGTTGGAAATGAACATTTCCGCTTTTATGATTACTGGAATGGTATGCATGATTATCATCAGATTGTCAAGGATTATTGGAAGGAAGCAGTTCAAGGCTATTTTTGGGTGGCCATTCATAATAATTTGAAGCACCTTAAATATAAGATTGATTCCTGGGTGAAAGATATCCCTCCTATCAACCAAGACCTAGAATATCATAAACATGAGGTTGAGCGTATGGAAAAAATATTGAAGATAGATAGGATGACATGATCTTTAAGGATCTTTATTGTAAGAAAAATGACATGGAAACCATTATCCTGAAACATGAATGTATTGATCATGAAAGAGATAGGGTGAAATGGATTAATGAAGGAGATAAGAACTCAACCTATTTCTATGCTTGTATTAAGGAACATAGAAGGTTTGTTAAACTGAATATCCTTCTTGAAGATGGATCTTTCTCAGATGATAGAAATGTGGTTGGAAGTTTAGCCTTCCCCTTCTTTAAAAATTTACTTGCTAATCCTAATATGAATATGGTGAATGGATATCCTAGTGGGAATTTAGAGCTGTTTGAGGAAATACCTAATATAATATCTGTTCAGGGAAATACTCTGATGGAAGCAGTCCCTGATGAGAAATAAATATATAATGCTATGATGAATCTTAACCCAGAGAGTGCTCCAAGTCCCGATGGTTTTCTAGGATCATTCTATAGAGGATGTTGGGATATGGTGGTTCTATCTCAAGGGTCGTGGGTTCTACTTATTTGCTAATGATTCCATGAATAAAAATCCATCTTCCATTCGAGATTATAGACTGGCGATCATGTGTAATTTTACTTACAAAATCATTTCAATCATTATCCACAACTGACTGTCTTTGCATGTTCCATGGTGGATTTCTATAGAACAAAATGGTTTTTTTCAAGGTTGATCTATTCAGGGAGTGGTTGCCTTGGATCATGAAATGATCTGTGATATCAACTTTAAATTTCATGGCTTAAACATGGCTTTAAATCTTGATATGGATAAATCTTATGATAGAATTGAATGGGGTTTTATCATCTGAGTGATTAAGTGTATGGGATTCTCCCTATGGACCATATATATTCTGTTTCATTTCTTTAGATCTTCCTGGATGGCGGTTTCTTTTATGAAAAAACTCACGGTTATTTTCAAGGATACTCGTGGGCTTAGACAAAGAGATCCCATTTCCACAACTCTTTTTATTATCATGAAAGATACTTTTAGTCTCCTTATCAATAAGAAAATATCTACAGGTATCCTTCTTCCATACAATAGAAAAATGAATCAACTGACAATCTCCCACTTGATATTTGCAAATTATACCCTGATATTTATCAATTCTAGTGTTATATCAGTTGGGGGTCTTATTAAAATTCTGGATGAGTATAGTTACTGGAGCAAAAAAAAATCAATATAGACAAAAATAATCTATATATTTCTAAAAAATGTGGTGATAGACAAGTTTCCTCTTTATCTAGAATGATAAATATATAGAGAGGTTCTTTTCCCTTTAATTATCTTGGGTATACTATATCCCCTGACCATACTAAAATCAGATATTTTGATGGAATTATGAACAAAATTATGAAATGTGTTCTTAAATGGAAAAACCACTATCTATCCTTTGATGTGAGGTTTGCTTTAATCAATAGTGTTTTACTGGATATTCCTATATATGTTCTTTCAGCCATCAAATTGGCTAAGGGGGTTATGAATAATATTGATAGAATCATGGCTAATTTCATATGGGATGCTCTTTCTAAGGGGAAACACCATTGGACTTCATGGGGTAGATTGGAAAGACCAGTTCATGAGGGTTTCATTAATGTCCGGAATATAATGGATGTTGTGCAATGCATGAATGCAAAAATTGCATGGGAGGTAGTGGAGGAGTAGTCTCTCTGGGGTAAAATTATGACTTTTCAAGGAAGGGGTTCTTTGGAAGATAGTAGTTCTTATTCTCCATTCTGGTCTTTCATCCATAATATTATTCCTACCATTCAGTAACACTCAAGGTTTATTATTAGGAAAGGAGATATTTCTTTTTGGGCATCATAATTGGGCAGGTTCTAGTGCTGGTTTTCCAAACCGTCCAAGGCCTTCTATTTCATTTAGAGAGGCAAGTATGTATCCTAGCTTCACTAATGATTTTTTAAACAAAGATCAAAAGGAGTTGTTTGATAGTATTGAATTAAATTTGGACCTAGAAAGATGTGTTTTCACTACTTCTAATACATATTTGTTTTTTGTAAGGGACATTCGTAGGATTATTCATTCACAGGAGCAACAAGAAACCTAGAATAATGTGTTATAGTGTATCAAAATTCACTCTAAATTCAGCTTCCTAATATGGAGGATTAAAAATCAGGCCATACCTATAGATGATAATGTGATAAGGATGGGTATTAATATGGTCTCTAAATGTCATTGATGCACAATTCACAATGAGGATGATTCCAATCATCTCTTTTTTGAAGGAGAATGGGGTATGAATGTCTAGGATTGTTTTGGTGAGTTCAATGGGATTTTTTATAGGCCTCATGGGTGATCCTTTCCTAGAAAGATGGTTCTATGTTCTTAATGGTGAAAGCCCAGAAAAATGGATAGGGTGCTGATTCTTAATGCGGGTTGCTGGTTGTCACGACCTGTCCCCTGGGGCCCATTCTGTAACTACGCCAAGCTCGCCTTCCATAGGCCAGGGGCTGGTTACTAGCACCAGAAAGGCATATCCCTAAAACTGGGAAGGTATTTACTCTAAACCTGTAAACTCACCCAAACTAAGAACACAGTAATATACAAGCACAAGGTAAAATATAAAGTAAATAGATCATGTACAATAAGTAGGGGGGGGGGATAGAAGCCCAACTAGAAAGTACAAGTAAAACGGAAAAAAAAGAACAGCTCCTGTGAACACTCGCCAAGGACCCTACCTAAAGGGTAGGTACAACTCTCTAATGGTCATCCTTGTGAATCATCTTGTCTAATTTCCTCCTCCGATCAGCCTCTAGTTTGGTATCCTCGACCTCAATCAGCGCTTTCTGTCCTCTGCACAAGACACATCAAGGTGCGGGCATAGCCCTTGTAGGGGTGAGTATAATTATAATCAACAGGGACCCCAAGACCCTTGTAGGTCTCCTAGAGTTCCACAAAGTAAAAAGCACAAGGCCCGAAGCAATAGTCATTAACACTACTTAGGTATAAGCCCATATATATACCTAAGTTATCAAGACATTCAAAGGTAACACCACGAAGGTAGAAGTACCACACATGAAACACCACAAAGGTAGAAGTACCACACAACTAACACCACGAAGGTAGAAGTACCACACAATTATCACCACGAAGGTAGAAGTACCACACATACATAACCACAAAGGTAGAAGACTCATATCACACAGGTATAAGGGAAGTATATAAGTAAAAATGATTAGACGTGAAGCTAGATCATCTTATTCTGTTAAGAGGTACTACTACTGATTATACAGAGTCTGACCCACATAGGATCGATGGGTACTAACCCCTGCAATGACCCACACAAGATCAATATGCGCTGACCCACACAGGATCACTAAGTACTAACCCACACATGATATGACCCACATAGGATCGGTATGCGCTGACCCACACAGGATCGCAGAGTTTTGATCCACACAGGATCTGACCCAAAAAAGATTGGTGCTAACCCACAAAAGATCGCTCAGTATTAACCTCCGTATGATTTGTCTCCAACCTCTGCCTCACTGTAAGCCAATGGATTCCCACTAATAACACATTTTGAAGAACCGTTCCTCAAGACATTGGTCATACCTCAACTGCCACAAAGTTCCATGAAGAAGTATTGTCCTTTAATGTCATAATAGACCCAACATAACAGACATCGCGTCAATCAGACGCCCGAACTTTAAGTTATTACCGTTTCCGCTCCGAGGGCCTAATTGGATTCGGGGTTCAATCCAACCTATCCATACTCCAACTTTATCAAAAACTCAAGTAGAGTATACCAAAAGGGCCATCTTGATCAAAGGATACCAACACCGCAGACGGTTCATCAAACAGACACCGATTCTCAAGTTACATCCAAAAAGGTGTATCTTGGTCTTATTGGGCCTGGGTCTAGTCCGACCTGGCCCGAACCGGTTTGGGTCAACCTGACACGATTAGACTGAGCTGTGGTGGGCTCAGCCTGCTGGGTCGCAGGCCGGCATGACCCGCGAAGGGGCTGCCCGGCCCATTGGGTGTGACGTGGTCTATAGTGCGGCCCGACCCACTGGGCGCAACCCGGCCCGCGGTGCAGCCCGCCTGGCCAGGTGCGGGGTCTGCCCTAGTTGACACCTGGGGGGGGGGCTCTCGGGTAACCTCCTTAGTTTTGCACCAAAATCCTTATTTGTTTGGATTTATGATCAAAATAAGGATTATATGGCGATATTAGAAATTTTTTTAAGTTATTTGGGTAGGTATTTTGCAAAAAAGGGTTTTAAGGTGTGAAGAGGAGTGGAGAAGGGGTTGCCTTTTATAAGTGATGTGAGTGACACACTTGTAATGTTTTGAAAGGAAAAAGGTGTACCCAAATTTTTCTCATGCCTAAAGGATAAAAAATGATATATTATCAATAATTATTGATTATATATTCTTAATATTTAAATAAAATATATTTTTTATATTTTTAAGCCATTTTAACCCTCATATTTTTAGTTTAACCTCCGATAAACCCATTTTTACCTTATCTGTGATAATTAATTTTTATTATTTTCACTATTAACTTTAGTAAAAAATTAAGTTGAACTTATTATATAAAATAAATTATTATGATTCTAAATATTTAATTAATTTTTTCTTATTAAATTCATATAAGTGAAAAAATTAAATATAAAATTAATCCCATAGACGTGATGAGAAAGTAGATTTTCAAAGGGAAAAAGTTCAAAAGTTTACAATGTTTTTATAGCCAATTTCAATATGAAATTGATTCAAATGAACTAAATTGTATTAATAGATAAATAATTGATATAATTTAACTTTAAAAAAAATTTAAAATATAATTTAACTTTATAAATAATTTAAATGAAGATAAATTTTTCAATTAAAATTTAGTATTTTTTACTATTCATTATAAAATTAATCTTTTCATAAAATTCTCAAATATTCACCCCATTATAATTTTTAAATGATTATTTCAAAAATTAAGATTATTTTCCGAAATAAAATCTTAAATTATTTGAAAAATTTAATTAAAAAAAACTCATAGACGCGACAAAAAGTAGGTTTTCAAGAAGTATAATTTTTTAAGCATGTGCTGATTTTATATTAACTCTATGTCTACTAGTAATAATTGTATTAATATTAATTAAAATTTATTAATATATAATCTATATATTTCATGGAAAACATTTCTCATTAGGTGCTATTTTAATTAATTAAAATCTAAATATACTGTGCACTTTAAAACTGTTTTCAGAAAACACTTTTTCTAAACCTAAAAAAAACTTATACTAAAATAAAATATAATGTTTATTAAAAATTAATTAATTAGATTAAATATAAATAAATAATAATTCTATTATTTTAAAAAATAATGGGGCTTAATTTACTTAATTTATTTAAAATAAGTGACAGTTTTAAAAAAAATCGATATTTTCACTATCCACTGGAAAATCAACATTTTATGAAAAATAACAAAATTTCCCCATAAGTTAATATAGATTTTATGATTTCAAAAATTAAGTTCATTTTATAAAATAATATTTCTAAAATCTTTATAAATTAATTATAATATTTTCTCATAAAAATAAATAAAAATAATTTTTGAAGAAATCATATTTTAAATGAATATAATTAATTTACTAAAAATTGATTGATTATTTAATAACATTATATATATATATATTCATATTGATTAGTAAATTTACATATATATTTCATAAAGTGGTTAATATTATTCATACCTACCTATTTAATGGCTAAGTTATAATGGTCATATTTAAACTAATATTACCCCATAACTCCCTGAAGCTCGGTGTCGCATGTCATGAAATCTATCAAATAAAATCATCATTACATGAAAAATCAGATAAAATCAGTGTTGTGTATAATGAAATATATCTAAAAAATTTAAATTAATTTTTAAAAAATATTTTATAAAATATCGGGATGTCACATTACAATGTGGTTTATTTATTGATGGATTAATCTTATTATGAATTTGAAAATATCTAAAAACTTAAGAATCATGATCCTATAGAATTTACATGGTTAGATGATGTGATTTGACACTTTAATATATATTTTTTAAAATAAAATTGGTGCAATGTGGTACTTCTTCCATAGAGATATAAAATTAGTACATGTCTTCTTTGTGGTGTGTCCACGGTATTATAGCATGGTATAAGTGATTCATATTTGGAAAAGTAAGAATCATCATGTATGATCTTAAAAAAAACTTAAGCATAATGAGACTTTTTGAAATTTTTGGACTTCAACTCCATTCACAGTGTGACGTATGACCACATGGTGTGACTTAATCTTTCCTGCTACTTCCAAAATATTAAAAGTAAAACTTTTAGCCATACCATGTTAACTCAACTTAACACATATTTATATACTATAAACAACTTCAGATGACTTCTAATTATGTCTTCCAGTTGATAAAAAATACTACTTATCAACATGTGGTTTAAACAATACCCCCTTTGGATTTATTACTAATACACCATCTATATTATTATACCTCTATATATCGTATCCCAAGATTCTATTCTCTCCATGACTTTGGACCATATAGTCTCTCCCTTAAGTTATTCTTAGGTATTTTCTAATCTATTTTCTAAGATTATATTGATCTTTAATGAATTCATTCTCTTTCCCCCCCTTTAGAAATAAATTTCAATGGTTTTAGAATGGGACATGCCTGAGTGCATGAAAGAACATATAAATCATCACTAAACTATAAACCTTAGAGAATATATAATAATAAATTATTTATGTCTATATGTTTAAAATAACATTAGTATAAAACATGAGAAAAAGGTAAGTGCTACAATGATGCCCATATTTCTAGATATATCTTTCATTCTATTTCTACTGACCCCATGGATAATATCCCCTCCTATCTTCTTACATACTAAAATAATTAACATTTTTAAACTAATACATTATATAAAATAGGGAGTAGGTGAATCATAAAATATTTAATGTGAGATGGTTAGTTGAACTTTGAGATTCAAATATTTCTTTTTAAACACATGTGTATCCAATGAATTGGTAAAGATTTCAACAACTTGATTCTGTTCTCCAAAAATTCAAGCTTCATAAAAAATTTCCCCACTTTCTCGTTTATTAAATGATAATGAATATCAATGTGTTTTGTGTGAGATTATTGTACCAGATTATTTTTCAACTCAATGGATTTTTTTTTGTTTCAATGAATCAATATTGTTTTTAAGCAATTTATTGAGGATTCCAATAGTTTCTTCATCCAAATAAAATAAGTTTTGGAATTTAGGAACTAAATTATACTCTTACTTTAATATACATAATAACACAAAATACCTATTCCTACTCATCCATCTATCATAGTTTCTTCTAGTGAATAAAGATCCTCTAATTTTATATTTTCTATCCACAATATCATAATCATTCTCCACATTTGAAAATTCCAAAAAATATATATCTAATCCATCATTTAATATAAAAAAAATTAAATGTTCTCTAAACATACCAAAAAATTATCTTTAGTACTTTAAGTTGTTATTCCTTTATAAAACTCAAAAAATTAGCTTCAAAGAACTTTATATAGAATATATTAGACCTAGTTACTATGTGAGAGAGTACACATCTAATAATTATTCTATATAGGGTCTATTATACTCCCTTTATATACTCATGATTTAAAAATGTTATTTCAATTAATATTATATTTGAAACAAGTTTTCACCCATCTATTTTGAACTTATTCAATGATTCCTTTGTATATTTCACCCATGAGATGAATTTATTCCCTTCATGTTGATGAAATTTTAGCCCAAAAATATATATCAACTCTCCAATCATTGATATCTCTAACTTAGAACTCAATAATTTAGAAAAATTTTCAAATGAATAATGATTTTTTCCTATGAATATTATATTAACCATATACACCATCACCATAAATGGTTCCTCACCCAAAATGTTCACATAGATGTTGTGATTAACCCCTCCTCTCTTAAATAATAACTTTATCATATAAGAATACATCCATGTATACCAAGTGTGAGATTTTTCATTAATACACATTGATAATTTTTAAATATGAATAAATTTGAGTCATTATCTCTGAAAAATAAAACCAGTTGTTTTATATAAATTTCTTCATTGAAGATTCCGTTCAATAATTATATCTTCACATATATTTGAAAAACTCTGAATTTTATTTGAACAACCACTACTTGAATGAGTCCAATATACTATATTGTTAACATGAGAGTGAATATTTCCTTAACATAAACTCCTTTAACTAGTTAGTATCCATTATATATAAGACTTTCTCTATTCTATACCACTTTTTTATGTTCACCATGATTTTTTTGAAGTCCCATTTTATACCAATCACATCATGGTATCTTGGTTTATCCAAAATCTCCCAATTTTGATTCATGCCTATTTGGTAGAATTATTTATCTATCAATGTCACTGATGATTCCTCCTTTTCTACCACTTCAAAGGAAGTCAGTTCTGCATCCAATAATAGAGTATTTCTCTCCATTCTCCTCATTCACTAGGTATGTATTAGACAAGATTTGTATCCAATAATATTTCTTGGATAAACTACATATTTATTTATTATTGATTGAGTTAGAGGTTGACTCACATATTCTCCTTTCCATTACACTAATTAAACTTCAAAATCATTATCAATTTTATGTATTTAATAATATCTTGAATACACAATTTTTTTTTTCTTTTTACCACACTTATTCAGGGTAAAAATTCTCAAATTGTCTTTGGATTCATTTTCAACATCCTTCACATTACTTATTTGAAAAATATTTTTGATACTTTAATTGAAACATTTTTAGAAGTTACTCTAAGATGAATATGATATAAATATTCATTCTTCTACAACATCTATATAATTTCCATGATTTCATTCTTTATTTTGGATGAAAAATTTTATTCATAAAATTATGAGATGTTCTAATGAGGGTTTTATTAAATGAAATATTTCACATGGAAACTTCTATTATATAGGACTAATAATTTATCTATTCTGAGTGTACACAAATTCTTTAAAAAATTATTTCCAATAGTGACGAGAGATTCCACTCTCAATCCACAAGGTATTATAAATGTTATTAAACTTATGTTTTTTCTTTCCATTACTCTTTTCTTGAGGATTTCTCACCAACTATACTTCATATATGAAAACATGTTTCTCAAGGTAATTTTCAAACATAATGGATGCGTACCATATTCTATTATCTGATCACATAATTTTATTTTTTATATAGTTTCATTTTAAACTCTTCTTCAGATCATTTTAAAGCGATCCAATACTTCAGTCTTTGACCGTATAACAATGAAACATCCTATCACACAAAAGTTATTAAGAAATATAATGAAATAATTTTCACTAAAATTTCTATCCAAACTAATTGGAATACACACATCAATATAGACCATATTCAAGAAAATTGATTCTTTATTATTTTCTTGTGGATAAAATTGTTGAACTATATTTCCTCATATACAAGCATTACATTCCCTTTCACTGTCTCACTAATTTTGGAATATTTGCTATAAAAGTTTTCTTATAAAATTTATCCATGATTTGTTGATTAATTTGGAATAGAATCTAATTCTATAAACTATTCTATTATTTAAATATAAGTAAATATTTGTTTTATTTACTCTCTACTGGTTATAAAAATTTATTTGTCTTCCATCCTTTAATGAGATAATTTCCTATATTTACCTTGATTAATAATCCCTTTTAGTTAAATTTAATCTCAAGTATAGAGTCACAGAGCTAACTCACAGTTAATAGGTTACGTATAAATCCATAAAAATATATAAATTATGTATTTCTATGTTTAATACCTACTAATCATGTCTTTATACTTACACTTTTGTCTTTAAATATCCATAATTACCAAAATGAACCATTTCATCAATTCTTACTTTTTTCACTTCATTAGGAATAATATTGTTACCCTTAATGAGGGATGAAAACCCATTATCCAGATTCAACTTTATACCATTATTAGTAGCTTTAGAGGGAATTTATGATAGATCAGCCTTGCCAATATTATTTCTTTCCTCCCATGATTCTAGAATGAGTTAATATGTGTTTTGATATCATTCTATTGTCTTCAATATAGGAACTAAAATAAAACAATTCTTCATATAGTGGGAAATATATGTTTCTCATAGGATCTGGTTTTTATTGTCTAATATCCCTTCTCTTTTTTATTATATAGAAAAACTACCTCTTCATTACCTATTATTTATAGATTTATTTCTAAATTCAAATAAATTAAAATAATATCCTTAAAATTACTTACTATAATGAGATGAAGGATATATTTCAAATTTTCCTTACCTAACTACAAATAAATTCTCCTCTATAATATATTTCAACTTTATAATAATTATATATTGTGTGATAGATATAACCATATAATTTACACTTCATGACTAGAAATACCATGTTTTTTCACCTATCCACTTTTATCCATATTTTATATAAATATTTGGTTTTTAATAGATTATTGATAGTTGAGGACTTTCTCATTTTATATACTTCCCTTTACCTTTCATAATTTATATATTTATTTATTATGTTATATACTCATATCCAAGACCAATTTTACACATGAAATTGGGCCCATGAGCATTCAAACTTCTTCAAATGATCTTGTTCCTCATTTTGAAATATCTTTTAACAATTCATGTAAAAACTTCATGAAATGTAGCTTATTCTATGAGCTATCTATTTTTGTTTCAAACAAAAGTTTCTTTCTCAAGGATATGACTTCTTATACTAATGTTTTAATCTTTTTAAATTTCTTCTCTTCAGATATATTAAGAACTTCAATTATCTTATCACATTCTTCAATATTGAATATATAGTTTATTACTACTTAGAATTTCTATTGAAAATTTTCAAATGCTACAAAACATTTCTCTAACTGATCAATATATACTTTATGTTTATCAATATAACTTTATGATTCATTAAAAAATCCTTTAATAATTCTATTTTTCTTTATTTATAAACCAATAATCTCAAGAGATCATTTAATTCTACGAGGAGAATAATAAATCCCTATAGATGATCCTCCTTTTCTTCATTAAATTTATATTTCTCTATAAATAATATCATAACATGATCTATATTTGAGGTAAAACTAGTTTCAATACATTTCAATGGGTCTTCATAAGTATCTTACTCCTCTTTGAAAAAAACACCTTTCTATAAAACCCCTTCCTACTTGAATTTACAAAATTGAAATTTATTATAGGAAACTTTTTATTCATTTGTTTTTGTAAGAATTCATACTCACTATACTCTCCATAAAATATTTTATGGAACCTTTTAGGGATGTGATTAACATTTACATAATTAAAAAAATTCCTGGATTAACTTTCTTTTAAATATTTTTTTCCTATTTTAAAATTTCTTGAAAGAATTATAATAAAGCATAAATTATATCTTCTTTTATCTCAGACTCCTAAAATTATTTCTTTTCTTATTATTTTAATTCTATATCTTTAAATGAAATTTTGAAATATATTTTACTTTTCACTCTCATTTCATATGTGACCAATTTACTATATTGATCATCAAGAGATAAATCTCTAATATTTACTTCTTTAGGTATAATAAAGTTTTAATTTTATATTATAAATAATATCCATTTGATATTATTTATAATGTCAACATCTTTCATCTCCTAACCAAGTACATGAACATCTATAACCACTTTAATTAAAAAATTGAATCAAATATAAATACTTTCACTTGAATTTATCTTCAAGTCATAAAATATGTTTGAATAACTTAGAAATTTACCTCATTCAGTTTATTACCACCTTTATATATATTAAAAATATTTTCCCAAAATTATTAGGCTATTATATAATCTATCACCTTCATATAAATATGATTAGATAAAGCTCCCACCAAACCATTACTATTCTTAGCATCATCATTACAAATCATATTATCTATTTTAGTTATTGACCTTTGGGTAATATCACTTAATTTGATCCCTTGTATTAATATTGAATAAACATCCAACCCAAGAGATATTTAATATGATATCATCATGTTCTTCTAAACTGAAAAATTATATCCATTAAATAGCGGTATGATGTACCTAACCTTATTTTAAATGATTACAAACACCTATTATTGTTCATACCATTTAAATTGAGTATATATCAGTGTTTGTGTTTGAGCAAGAAGATATAGAGTTAATAGATCAAAAAATGGAATAAAAAGGATTTTGAAGGGTTTCCTTAAAGACCATTAATATCCAATTATCCCAAAATCTAGAAGGTAGGATTTTTCAGCTTGCTAGTATATCGAATCCATAAATTTAAAATCAAACATTAAAAGCAGGCCATAACACTTTGACTCAAAATAAAATGGATCGAATGAATAATTTACACCCCAATGACCACCACTAGATATTTAGAGCATATAAATAGACCCATGAGAGTATGGGAAATAGACACTCAACTTTTATCAATCATTAGATTCTAATCCTCCAATATTGGACCTTCCTAAGATATATTTATTGTGCTACACATTTTCTCTCCCATTATTTCCTGTAAATTTATCTCATCTTTTGTATTCATTATTATTGATAATTGAGAGTGTTCTTAAGAGGCTTTGAGATTAAAAAACCATCACTCTTACTTTTCTTATCTTTGGTGCTCACTATAATTAAAGTGAGGGATTTTAGTTTCATACTAAGACCATCTAAAAATAAAGTGTCTATTATTTGTATTGGGTTTCTTACTACAACTAATAAAAAATAAAATGTATTGTTTTTTGAGTAAATTAGATAAATCTAAATGAAATGGACTTTATTATTGTGTCTATTGACTACGGTTAAAGTTAAGTGACTAATCTAAAACCTCTAAAGCTATTAAGAGGTGGATACGTTGGGGATCATCTTGAGTTATTTCCAAAATATTTTATCAAATTGGGTTTCCATAAATTTTTATTATATGATGCTCCTACTATTATAATTAATATATATTAAAATTAATTAATTTAATTTAGCTTATCTCCAAATTACATAATTATATCACATTATTTATTTTTAATTTTTTTAAATCCAATTCATCCTCCTCTTGTGATCTTAATCAGACCAATAATTGGTATCAAATGAGAACTTATTTTCAAAAGTTTTTTTGAATAAATCATAATCGATTTCAAGGAATGCTCATTGAAAGACGGATTCTACCTATAACACCCAAGGTCCTCCTAAAGTACACACAATGGTTTGAGCTCCATTATTTTATGGATAATATCATAATTTTTGAGAAATCACATATCAAATTTTACTAGAGGTATAAGTTATACTATTTTGATAATTTTCTTGCATGGTTACTCACTCACTAAATAATTAGAAGAAAAATGGTCTTTTGATGATATTGAAATATTTGAACTTGATGAAAAAACCATGAATTATCTCCATTATGATTTAGAACATAATTAATTTAATACTTTTTTCCATATGTAAAACTAATCAAGAAATTTATAAATTTATTAAAGTAACACAAAAAGGTACTAATAAAGTCATGCATACTAGACTTGATATATATAATCATGATTTTGAAAGCTTTATCATGTATTATAATGAATAATTTTTTGAGATGTTCATTAACTTTACTGAAATTTGAAATTGTATAAAATATATTATTGTAGATCATTCCATTGAAACACATGTGAATAAGATACTTTGGTTTTTTCCAAGTTCTTTATAATCCACGGTAATAAAAATTTAACAAGAATAATACATCAAGAAAATTCATATTAAATAACTTATTGGATCTATCTAAACATATGAGATTACTATGAAATAAAAAATATGAAAAGGAAGTTAAGGAATCTAAGGAAAAGAATAAAATTTAATTTATGAAAGTTAATGTAGATTCGTCGGATTATGATGATAATATTAAAAAACATACCAAGAAAATTAAAAAATTCAAGAGAAGGGTTAAATCTTTTCTTCACACAAAAAATGACAATGATTGAGAATATCTAGAGGTAAATTTCTTCAAATCAATAAATAAGGGGAAAATAAAATCAAAGTGATAAAAATTAAAAAAGAGGATAAATGGGAGAAATAAAAGAAAGTAATCCTTCAAGGATTACACATGGAGGGAAAGTGATGATCCCTATCCTTAGTTGAATCAAGTGATTATAATAAAAAATGTATCATGGATAAAATTGAGGTATGTAATGAGTTAAATCCTTATTATTACTATTTTTCTTAAAATTATTAAAATTCCCTAAGTTATGAGGTTTTTAAATATGATAGAGATCAATTAGAGGAAGGATTTTGTGAACTCACCTCAAAATTAAAAGAACCTTAAAATAAGTATAAGGAAGTAGTTTTTAAAAGGGATCAACTCTCAAAAGATAAGGAGGAGTTATACTTGAAATTAAAGGATCAAATTGATGTTGAAAAATTAGAATCTAGAATTAAATATGTTAAATATTATCTTGTTAAGATCACCCAAGGTAAAAAAAATTAAATAAAATTTTGGGTTCCCAACATCATGTATTTTGTTTTTTGTTTTGGTTTTTAAAATCTAGATAACACTAATAAAAATACAACTTTTTTAATTAGTTTTACTCAGGAAAAATTTTGTAATTATTTTCATAAAATCAGGAATATTACTTATGAATAGAATTGTAAAAACTATTTTAATTGAAGACCCAAAATGTATTTATCTATCTTAAAATACTTTTTCTATAAAATATTGTTCAAAAAAATTATTGGTTCCAAAGCCTCTATAAGCTAGAATTGCTATAACCAAAAACACATGGGTTTCAAAAGGCATATTTTTTTGATATTTTATAAGGATAATCCACTAATCTCAAATGTAAAATCATTTAGTGGCTATTCAAGAATGAATCCAAATCCCTAAATATGTAATTGTTAAATACATGGATTTTTTTTAATTCTATCTTTAATGTTTTTTATTTTCAAATTTTTTAACTGTTTTATTTAAGGGATAAAATATTAATCGTTTATTCATTTTTTCCCACATAAAAATTACATGATTAAAACTGTTTTATCAATACAATTTTAAAACTATTTTTTCATGTCTAAATATGATTTTAATTCTTTGAATATTATTTATTTTAAATTCTATGAAAATCCTTTAAATTATCATCATATTTTTATCATTGGCATAAATGGGAATCTCAATTGTTAAATTTTTTGAATATATTTTATTCATAATTATTTGAAAATAATTAATATATTACAAGGATCATTGTAGTTCATAGCTTTATATAGGATAATTTTACATTGATAATCTTAAAGAACATCTATTTTAAGAGAATGTTTTCATTGTACAATAATCATAAAGGGGATTATTCTTTTAAGTGGGAGTTTTTTTTTCTAATTTGTTTTTCTATATATTATTTTTAAAGAATGTGATAATTTTATTTTGAAAATTAATTTAATCTTGTGATTATTTTCAATTTTTTATTTTCTAGGGAAATTTTATTTTCTTGAAATTTATATTTCAAACACCATTTAACCCATTTCTAGGCTATAATCTATTATAATCTTATTATAATTCACTATCCACATAAATTTTAATCTTTTTCAAATGGATATTAAATGTTCTTTTTAGAAAGATTTTATTTTAAAAATGGTTTTTGTTGAACAAACTCCTAGTTTTGGTGATTTAAAATTTAAAAATCATGTTTTAAGTTAAATAAGGGTCTTTATGGTTTAAACTAGACCTCTCAAACTTGTTATCAAAGTTTAAACAAATTTCATTTAGAAAATAATTTTTAAATGGGAGAATAATTTTCAACATTTTTTTAAAATCTTTATCAAATGATTTATTAATTTTTCAAATTTCTATATATGATGTTATTTTGGGTTTTAAAAAATAATCTATTTATAATTAGATATTATATTTAATGAGAAAAAAATTTGAAATATTTTTTATGGGCGAGTTAATTTTTTTCTTGGTTTTCAAATTTCTCAAAACAAGGATGGTATTTTTATAAATAAAAGAAGACACACAAATGAAATTTTAAATTTTTTTTGTTATAGATCATATAAAGGAGATTTGTAAACCTATGATTACTTCTTATAATATAAAATTGGATGAAGTTGGTAAACCAGCTGACAATAAGCTTTATAGAAGTATTATTGGGAGAATTCTTTAACTTAACACAACCCAACCAGAAATTCGGATTGTTGTTTTTATTTGTGATCATTTTTAATGAAATCATAAATAATAACATAATTTATAAAAAATAATGATTTTTTAATTGAAATTTTTTTGTATGATAATTTTATAGGATGATATTTATATAGGAAAAATAAAATTGGGAATTACCACTTACTTAGAAAGTCTCTTATCTCATGGAGTGGTAGGAATTAAAACCCAATTGGTATTTCTATAGCTGAAGTTGAATCTGTTTCTATTGGGAGTTTTTGCGTCTAAATTATTATTATAAAAAACACTCTCTTATATTATGGGCTAGTTTATAATCCTGTTCCTATTAATTTTGATAACACTAGTACCATTAGTATTTTTAAAAATACGATTCAACACTCTTTCACTAATAACATTGAAATTAGGCATAATTTTTAAGATACCACTCTAAAAAATGATACATCAAGTTATAATTTATTTTCACATATCTTCTATGATCTTATATTTTCACAAAACCTCTATCTCTAGAACATTTTCATTTTATTATGGGGAGTTAGGAATGGTTCACATTTGGATTATTTAATTTAAAATTTTCTCTATTTTTTTTTGACTTAATCCCGTCCTTTAAATTATATTACTTTCTTGGAAATTTTCAATATTTTTAAAGGAATCTATACACTTTGTTTTAAATTACTATCATATTTATTTGTTATTTTTTGATAAACATAAAGGGGGAGTGTGTATCATATATATATCAAAGGGGGATAAATTTAAGAAATGTATAATAATTTTTTTATTATATACTTCAAAATCAAAGTGGAGAAATGTATCATTCTACTATGGTAAATTAAAGTAAGTGTGACTTTACTAGAAAAGATATCTCTATTTTTATACAAAATATTGGATGTGTTTTTGGCACAGATGCACATAGAGGTAATAACCTCGAAAGGGGATGGTTGGGTGTTAATCCAGTCTTAAACCTAGGAATGAGTAGTGAGACTTTACCAAAAACTTGGTTTAAAACTCTCAAGGGACATTCTCATGAATAATTCACATTACCATTACAATACATTATATATGTATTAAAATTATCGTTGTTGAAAATATCATTTACAAATTTCATTATGAAATATTGAAATTATTTTAAAAATTAATTTAAGAATATGTTTTGATAAAGATTATTCACATGCCTTTATCTCTTTTTCTTATATTTTATTCTATGTGTTTGTGATCAAAAAAATGGGAGATTATTGTAACTCACTTTGCTTTAAATGACCACTAAAATCTATTATTATTCAAAACATTTTAATTTTTAGTAATTAAATTTGATTATGACGATAGGGATTTGAAATATAAAACAAATAAATAAAAATGAGTTTGGAGGGTTACCTTTTTTCGCTGGAGTGAGCTGATATTAAAGACCATAAGGATGGAAAAGAATGCGCACACTAAAACTCGATTCTCAGATATTGCTTCTGATGTGGGTTACTTTCAAGCTAGGTTTCCGGCGTCGACGCCCTTTGATCTTAGTCCTTCACGACCGTCTTAATCTGGTTCTTCCACTACAGATGGCTGTAAATCTTTGAAAGATGTCCTATGGGGTGCATCCCAGTGTTCGAAATTTTCTAGATTCTCAGAAATTCAAACGATTATCTCGTCGGTTTGTAGGGATGATTTCTTCCTATCATTAGAGATATCTTTAGAGGATTATAATGAGGAAATTGGCTATATCAAATGGACTCTTTTCTCCCATTTTGGATTAGAAAAACCTCTTATCTCAATTTTAAAGAAGTTCATTGATTCTTGGGCTCTTTTTGCTCGGGTCCAAGTATTGTTGGTTCACCGGTCTTCCTTCTGCCTATTTTTTTTCTTTTGTGTTGTATTTTATTTGCGTATGGTGCAATTCTCCCTGAATCATGGGTCGATGGCGGTTTAATCTGGCTCGATGGTTGATTCATGTGCAAATAGGGAGGGAAATTTATCTTGCGGCCATATGGATCTCCCTTCCAGGTTTTCCACTACTATTACATAATGGTTCTATTATAAAAGTAATTGGAGACTCTCTTGGGGGTTTTCTTTGTTCAGATGATAGCAACTGACATGGTGTAGATGTTTCTATTGCTCACATCTATGTTAAACTGGATCTTTCAATGACCATCTTGAATAGAATATCTTTGAAAGTGAAGGGTTTCTTTTCATGGAATCAATAGATTGTTTATCCATTATTACCTTGGTAATACTCCCATTTTTGTCTTCATGGTCATTCAATGCAGGTATATAGGAAATATAGACGGGGTGGGACTCAACCTTCAAATCCTATCCTGGTCAAAAGGGGTGTTGATGTTGCCCCTGTTAACAAGGACATCTTTCATGTTTCTAATAGTAGTGTCTTTGTTAAGGTACCAATATCAAGTGTTGATTCTGTTATTATTAATCCATATATTTCTTTCAATACTTGGTCTTTAGCTATCGAACAGTCATCCAGAGACAAGTTTCATGATTTTAGTGATTCTTTGCTGTTACTAAGTAATTGTTTTCAATCTGTTAGGGGGATATATATAAGATGAAATTGTTTGAGATGTGTTCATGTGTCTTTCTATAAATTTACGAGGCATTATAATTTCTTGGGAAGGTTTATTTAGACATTTGGTCCCCTAGTCTGGTTCTATGAGGCCTCTTATTTTGATATCTGAGCCTTTATCTTCTTCAACCTATGCCAGAGTTGAGATTGGTGAAAACGTTACTTCCATAGGTTTTTTCAAGGGCTTAAACATGGGATTAATGTTAGGAGATGAAAATATAAGGAAAATGTCTTTATCCCTCGAGTTTTATCATCCCCATGAAAACTCGGGTGTCTGCTTGCTTGATGTTTTGATTCCTCCAATATATAAGAATTGCGATAACCAATTATCTTTGAGGAAGATAAGGAAGGATTATAGAAAGTTTCATTCTGTCTCGACTTCTTTGGTCAAATATATATCTTCTTAAAATAATGGATTTTTCACTAGGGAGAGACTTCGTTGTATTGAGGAGTATCTAGCCTCTAATTATAGTCTGACGAAGATGCCTGGGGTCAAAGCCAGGCATAAATTATTCCAATGATTCCAATAATCATTTGAAACACCTATGTAATTGGTGCTCGGATGAAATATGATTTATTGTAAAGGGAAATAAAAAGTATAAAGTGTGTATTTCTACAATTCTTGAGCACAAACAAAATCCGAGTAATATTAAGGAGTTTAATCATAAATTCAGAATGCATGCGGGCATGCATTCATAACCGGATAATCACCACATATGGGTTTTTCGAAGTAAAGATGTGACTATGGATCTGTTTAAGGATAGAAATAAATATATTATAGTTAAAGTCATCACAAATGAAGAGTTAGTGTTTATGTCTTTTGTGTATGGAAGCTGTGATGCTCAAAAGAGAGAGATCTTATGGAAGGAATTGAATAGTTTTGATCCGGAGGAACATCATTTGATTTTTGGTGGAGATTTTAACATAATTTATGATCCAAAAGAAAAGAAAGGGAGGGGTGAGTTTCCTTGTGTGGCTAGCTTGAATTTTTTTCTAGTTTATGGCAGGGAATGGGCTTCTTGATATTGGTTATTTTGAAGATGATTTCACTTGGTGTAACAACATGAAAGGAAGTCAGCATTGCTGAAGCCATCTCGATTGTTACTTAGCTAATGTTCATGCTGTTTATAGGCTCCCTAATGATAAGGTGGGCCATCTTGTCTATGGAATCTCAGATCACTCACTTTTTCTTATGTCCTTATCCTCTAGGTAGGTTGGAAATGAACTTTTCCACTTTTATGATTACTGGAATGGTATGCATGATTATCATCAGATTATCAAGGATTGTCGGAAGGAAGCAGTTTAAGGGTATTCTTAGGTGTCCATTCATAATAATTTGAAACACTTTGAATATAATATTGATTTCTGGGTGAAAGATCTACCACCTATCAACCAAGACTTGGAATATCTTAAACATGAGGTTGAGCATATGGAAAAAAATATTGAAGATAGACGGTATGACACGATATTTAAGGATCTTTCTTGTAAGAAAAATGACATGGAAAACATTATCCTGAAACATGAACATATTGATCATGAAAGTTCTCGGGTGAAATGGCTTCATGAAGGAGATAAAAACTAGGCCTATTTCTATGCTTGTATTAAGGAACACAAAAGGTTTGTTAAACTGAATATCCTTCTTGAAGATGTATCTTTCCCAAATTATAGAAATGTGGTTGTAAATTTAGACTTATCATTCTTTAAAAATATACTTACTAATTCAAATCTGAATATGGTGAATGGATATCCTAGTGGGAATGCAAAGCTGTTTGAGGAAATACCTAATATAATGTCTATTCATGACAATAATCTGATGGAAGTTGTCCCTGGTGGGAAATAAATCTATAATTCTATGATGAAGCTTAACCCAGAGAGTGCTCCAGGTCCCGATAGTTTTTACGATCATTCTATAGAGGCTTTTGGGATGTGGTGGTTCTGTCCCAAGGGTTGTGGGTGCTACTTATTTGGTAATGCTTCCATGAATAAAAATCCATCTTCCATTTGAGATTATAGACTGGTGAGCATGTGTAATTTTACTTACAAAATTATTTAAATCATTATCAACTCACGAATTTTTTGCATGTTCCTTTGTGGATTTCTTTAGAACAACATGGTTTTGTTTAATTTTGATCTATTTTGGGAGTGGTTTCCTTGGCTCATGAAATGATCTGTGATATCAACTTTAAATTTCATGGCTTTAACATGGATTTAAATCTTGATATGAATAAATATTATGATATAATTGAATGGGGTTTTATCATTAGAGTTACTAAGTGTATAAGATTCTCCCCATGGGCCACAAATATTCTGTTTCGTTTCTTTAGATCTTCCTGGATGGCAGTTTCTTTTATGGAAAAAACACACAGTTTTTTTCAAGGATACTTGTGGGCTCAAACAAAGAGATCCCATTTCCTTAACTCTTTTTATTCTTAAGTAAGATACTTTTAGTCTCCTTATTAATAAGAAAATATCTACAGGTATTCTTCTTCCATACCAAAGAAAAATGAATCAACCGACAATCTCCAACTTGATGTTTGCGGATGATAACCTGATATTTATCACTGCCAGTTCTATATCAGTTGGGGATCTTATTAAAATTCGGGATGAGTATAGTTACTAGAGAGGAAAACTATTAATAAAGACAAAATTAATCTGTATATTTCTGAAAATGTGGTGACAGACAAGTTTCCTATTTATCTAGAATGCTAATATAGAGAGGTTATTTTCCCTTGAATTATCTTGGGTATCCTATATCCCCTTACCATACTAAAATAAATGATTTTGATGGCATTATGAAAAAAATTATGAACCGTGTTATAAACTGGAAAAACCTCTATCTATCCTTTAGTGGGAGTATTTCTTTAATCAATAGTGTTTTACTGGCTATGCCTATACATGTTCTTTCAGCCATCAAAGTGGCTAAGGGGGTTATGAATAATATTGACAGAATCTTGGCTGATTTCATATGGGATGCTCTTTTTGAGGGGGTACACCATTGGACTTCATGGGGTAAATTGGAAATACCTGTTCATGAGGGTGACATTAATGTCAGGAATATAACGGATGTTGTACAATGCATGCATGAAAAAATTAAATGGGAGGTAGTGGAGGAGCAGACTCTCTGTGGAAAAATTATGCCTTTTCAAGGAAGGGGTTATTTGAAAGATAATAGTTCTTATTCTCCATTCTGGTCTTTGATCCATAATATTATTCCTACCATTCAGCAACACTCAATGTGGATTATTAGGAAATGGGATATTTCTTTTTTGGCATCAAAATTGGGAAGGTTCTAGTGTTGGTTTTCCAAACTGTCCAAGGCCTTCTATTCCCTTTAGAGTGGCAAGTATGTATCCTAGTTTCACTAATGCTTTTTTAAAAAAAGATCAAAAGGAGGTGTTTGATAGTATTGAATTAAATTTGGATCCGGAAAGATGTTTTTTAACTACTTCTAATACAAATTTGTTTTCTGTAATGGACTTTCGTAGGATTATTCATTCAGAGGAGCAATAAGACACCTAGAATAATGTGTTATGATGTAACAAAATTCCTTCTAAATTCATCTTCCTAATACGGAGGATTATAAATGAGTCCATACCTACAGATGGTAATGTGATAAGGATGGGTATTAATATGGTCTCTAAATGTCATTTCTTTACAATTCACAAGGATTATAATTCCAATCATCTCTTTTTTGAAGGAGAATGGGCAATGAATATCTAGGATTGTTTTGGTGAGTTTACTAGGATTTTTTGGCAGGCCTCATGGGTGATCCTTTCCTTGAAATATGGTTCTCTGGTATGAATGGTGAAAGCCCAAAAAAATGGCTAGGGTGCTGATACTTAATGCGGGTTTCTGGTTGTCATGACCCATCCTTCGGGGCCCATGTCGTGACTACCCCAAGCCTGCCTTCCATAGGCCTAGGGCTGACGACTAGCACCGGAAAGGCATATACCTAAAACCGGGAAGGCATTGCCTCTAAACCTGTAAACTCACCCAAACCAAACACATAGTAAGATACACACACAAGGTAAAATATAAAGTAAACATGGTGTGTACAGTAAGTAAGGGGGGCCAAAATACAAGCCAAAATGGAAAGTACAAGTAAAACTGAAAAAAAGAATAGCTCCTGTGAACACCTGCCAAGGACCATACTTGAAGGGTAGGTACAACTCTCAAATGGTCATCCCTGCGGATCGTCTCGTCTAACGTTCCCATTTGATTAGCCTCCAGTCGATACCCTCGACCAAAATCAATGATGTCCATCATCTGCAAAAGACACAACAAGGTGCGGGCATTGCCCGTGCATGGGTGAGCATAACGATACTCAGTAGGGACCCCAAGACCCTCATAAGTCTCCTAGAGTTCCACAAAGGAAAAACCACAAGGCACGAATCAATAATCATTAACACTACTTAGGTGTATGCCCATATATATACTTAAGTTATCAATACATTCAAAGGTAACACCACGATGGTAGAAGTACCACACAGGTAACAACATGAAGGTAGAAGTACCACACATGTAACACCATGAAGGTTTAAGTACCACACATGTATCACCACGAAGGTAGAAGTATCACACATACATCACCCCAAAGGTAGAAGACTCAACTCATAGAGGTATATGCGAAGTATATAATTACAAATGATTAGTCATGAAGCTAGATCATCTTATTCTATCAATAGGTAATACTAATGATTATATGGAGTCTGAACCACATAGGATCGATAGGTACAAACCCCACAATTGAAGGCTCTGGGCGTAGCGGAAGCTCGTGGGTGGATGTGTCCACTTGGATTTTTGTCATTAACAATGATCAATCCGGTATCAATACGATGATAAATGCCAGAATCCACGGATCGAATCACAGAAATAGAAAAAGAAGAAGAATAGTTTCGTAACCACAAACGAGGATCATCACAAATTGATTATAATTAATTTAATTAATTGAAAAGAAGTACCTTTTATGGCATTCTTTGTTCGTTGATATTTCTGATCACGTTCCGATGTGATTCGTCGTTGCATCGTAGAAGCCAAGTGTATACTTCCTCTAGAGGTGATCCACACGTGCACCATGTATCTTTGGACATTGCCAAAGGAATATCCGGGTGCTAGCGTAGAGAAGCCTTTGCTTGCATTGTCCGCCTTAGATCATCTTGATCTGATGGAGGAGGATCTCTCTCAGTCTTAAGAGTGTTCTTGGAGGAAGGAGTTCTTTTGGACTTGAAATAATTCTCCAGAATTGTTGTGCACAATGATTGGGAAAAGTGTTGGGGTTGTGAGGATATTTATAATTAGGTTTGAGGTTATAGAGTTATGACAATAAATAAATGCGTTATGCGTTTTATTTATTTCATTAACTCTTATTGGAAAACCCCCATGTCGAATTTTTAATTCCTTGAAATTTTCTCATGCCGATTACAGTAAATATCATATAATAAAATGATATTATTCCTTCAAAATTATGACTGAAAAAACTACACGGTGTGTAATCATTAATACATGGTGTGTACTTGTTTTTCATTCCCTTTCCAAAATGAAAACTACACGGTGTGTAATCATTAATACACGGCGTGTACTTGTTTTTATTTTATTCTTCCTCAAACATTAAAACGATTTAGGCTTCCTTGAATGATTATCAAACCACATACGGGAATAATCTTTATTCTACTTGAGATACTTGGATACACTTAGTGTGTGACCCTCTAGGCCTCTTTCTCGTTGGCATTAGGCAGGCTTGACTAAAGTCCAAGATTACTGTCTAGCAATGGGTCAAGGCACCCAAGTGAAAGAAGTTGATGCCGCATTGACATGTCACCTCATACTAATGCTTACCATATAATTTAATCCCTTTTTCTCAATATCTAATCAATAAGGTTTCATGAAAGTGTCATAAACCTATATGCTTGATATGTCATTATTTGAATTCCAGAAATAAACTCGTTTTTACACCATGGCCATGGAATTTGGGTGACAGTTCTATTTTAATTAAAGGACCTGAGATATCTACTTCCATAAATATCGAATAGAAAAATCCTTCCTCGACTTATCCATTAACAACAAGTCATTCGTGAGGCACCCAACATACCCTACATCCCGCCAACTATCTTCATGATGATTTTCGTCAGCAAATCTAAGTGCGCGAGTCATAAAAAGAGTTAATGATAATCTTACAGTCTAAAGAACATTACACATGCTCGTAGATAGAAATTTCCGATGACCCCAAGATATGCATAATTACTACTGGTGGGTATGTTCTCATAATCTCCCATCTTAGAGATTACCAAGTGTGAACTCCATGAGGGAGAGTCTCGTATTCTTACATGTACTCACACATGACGGTTTGTATACTATGTGTCCTATCATAGTATTTCATCCAACCATAGAACTTTATTTAAGAATATTGTTATATCATTTCAAGGTTCTCATTATAGCAGGGATCTGCCATGACCTTATCAATGCAACAAATATTCCAGGACATTATTATATTATAGTCATGCAGAACAATAAAAAATATGTAATAAGTGTACATTCATGTAATCAAAGTACAAAACAGTTGGTTCTCAGGACACCAACCCTAAAAAACTCCCACTTATACTAGAGCCAACTGCCTACATATTTTAGTCCTCTAGACCTCACATGTTGATCATGTTTCTGCTGAGTTAAGGCTTTAGTCAAGGGGTCCTCCATATTGTCTTTCATGGAAATAATGCTCACTACAACTTCGCCTCTCTGAGAAAAATTTCTCAAGAGATGATACTTTCAAAGTATGTTCTTTGTCCGCTGATGTGACCTTGGATCTTTTGCAAGTGCCACCGCTACAGTATTATCACAATAAAGTGTGATAGGATCTTTACTGCTAGGTACTACGTCCAGCTCTTGGATGAAGCTTTGCATCCATATTGATTCTTTAGCTGCCTCAGAAGCCGCGATATACTTAGACTCTACTATAGAATCTGTAACCACACCTTGCTTTGAGATCTTCCAGCTCACTGCACCTCCATTCAAACTGAAGATGTATCCAGTCTATGACTTCATGTCATCTTGATTAGTCTGGAAACTAGCATCTACATGTCCTATGATGACTAGTTCCTCATATCCTCCATAAACCAGGAACATATCCTTAGTATGCCTCAGATACTTAAGGATAGTCTTGATTTCCATCCAATGGTGGTCTCCTGGATCGTCTTGATATCTACCTACCACACTTAATGCGTAAGAAACATCTAGCGTTATACATAGCATAGAATACATGACTAACCCAATCGCAGATGCATAAGGGATCCTTGACATTTTATTTGTTTCCTCATGTGTCTGAGGACACATTTTCTTGGAAAGATAAATGCCATGTGAAACTGGAAACAATTTCCTCTTGGGATATTCCATACTAAATCTCTTCAGTATCTTGTCAATGTATGTACTTTGACTTAGGCCCATAATTCTCTTGGATCTATCACGATGGATCTTGATCCCAAGAATATATGCTTCCTCTCCCAAGTCTGTCATAGAGAATTATTTTTCCAACTATGCCTTAACTGACTGTAAGAAAGGTATTTCATTTCTAATTAGCAATATGTCATCAACATATACTATTAAGAAAATGATTGCCTTTCCACTAAACCTTTTGTATACACAAGGATCACATTGATTATTAATAAATCCAAATTCTGTTATGGCTTCATCAAAATGAATGTTCCATGACCTAGATGCTTGATTTAATCCATAAATGGATTTCTGAAACTTTCATACCTTGTTGGAATCCTTTGGATTCACAAACCCTTCAGGTGGTGTCATGTAGACATCTTTCTGGAGGTACCTGTTAAGGAATGTTGTTTTGAAATCCATTTTCCAAATTTCATAGACATGGTAAGTGGAAATGGCCAATATGATTCTGATGGATTTAATCATCGCAACCAGTGAAAAGGTTTCATCATAGTCAATTCCATGACGCTGTCTAAAACCTTTTGCAACTAGTCATGCCTTATAGGTGCTGACTTGTCCATCCATGTCTTGTTTCTTATTGAATAACCATTTATTACCAACATGATTTACATCAACTAGAGGATCTACCAAAATCCAAACTTGATTTTGGTACATGGAATCCATTTCGGAATTCATGGCTTCTTTCCACTTGGCAACGTCTGTGCCTTCATCTGATTCTTTGTAGGCAAGAGGATCATCCTTGTCAACCAATAATGAGTCACCATACTCAGTGATAAGAAAGCCATATCATTCTAGTTCTCTCACCTCTCTCATGATCCTATGTAGTTCTTGTGTCTCTGGAATAGATTTTTCTTCCACGAGGCTTTGTGGAATCTGTTCTTGTACCAACTCCAATGTATCTTGATCCTTGACTTCATCTAAGTCTATCTCAATCCAACTATCTCTTTTGGAGATGTGCTCCCTCTCAGGGAATATGGTGTGTCTTTCCACTGAAACCTTTTTATATGAGGGTTTGTATAGGTAATATCCCCTTGTTTCCTTGGGATATCCTATAAAGATACACTTTATGCCTTGGGGTGCAAGTTTGTTACCTAAAGAGGCCTTAACAAATGCTTCATTTCCCCACACATGTAAATTTGATAACATGGCTTTGCGTCCACTCCATAACTCATATGAAATAGAATTTATCAATTTAGTTGGTACTTGGTTTAGTATGTGTGCTACTGTTTTTAATGCATATCCCCAAAAGGATAATGGAATACTCGTATGACTCATCATTGATATCACCATGTCAAACATGGTGTGGTTCCTCCTTTCACTTAAACTATTCCACTGAGGCGTGTAAGGAGGAGTGAGTTGAGATAGAATTCCAAACTCTCGTAAGAAATAAAAGAAGTACTAATTAAGATATTCTCCTCCTCTATCTGAGTGGAGTTCCTTAATCTTCTTACCAAACTGGTTCTCAACTTCATTCTTGTATTCTTTTAATTGATCAAAAGAATCTGACTTATACCTAATTAAGTAAATATATCCATATCTACTAAAATAATCAGTAAAAGTTATAAAGTATAATAACCCACCCCTTGATTCAACTGTAAATGGTCCACACACATCTGTGTGAACTAATTCTAGAATCTCTTTAGCTCTTTAATCTTTCTTACTAAATTGGGCTTTGGTCATTTATCCTTGTAGACACACATGACATACACCAAGTGGTTTTAGTTCGAAAGAATCTAAATACACATCTTGATGTAATTTTGTCAAATGTTTCTCATTGACATGACCTAGCCAGTAATTCCAAAGTTGGGTGTGGTATGAGTCATGTGAATTAAATTTTTCATCAATTTCCATTACTTGGTTTGTGTAATCTAACACATAAAGGCCATTATATAAAAGAACTCTACCAAAACAAATGATGTCTTTATAAAAGTAGAAACATTCATTTACAAACATGAAGATTAATCCATTAGTATTCAATCTGGATACTGAAATAATGTTTTTAGTAACAAAAGGAACATAATAACAAACCTTTAACACCAAGATCATTCTAGTTGGAAATTTGAGGTGGTAGTCCCCGATAGCTATAGTAGCAAGTCTGGCTCCGTTGGCTGCTCGTAGATCTACCTCCCCTTGATCAGTCTTCCTGAATCTACTTGGTTTCTGTATTTAGATACATATGTGAGCACCAAAATCTGTATCTAATATTCAATTTATAGAAACAGATAGATTTCATTCAATAAAAAACAAAATTGATGCTTCCCCTTGCTTCCTTGGCTGGGTACAGTTTTTCTTCTAGTGGCCCTTCTTACCACATGTGAAACAAATAGCCTCCTATTCTCTTGCCTCCCCTTTGATCCTCTTTTTCTTGGAAGTCCTTGAAGAAGCTTTGGGCTTAAAGATCTTCACCTTACCTTTCCTTTTATTCACCATAAGAATAGAAGGATTTTCACAGTTCATATCATTGTACACTTGGTGAATGAGGATAAGAAGATCAGATAGAGACTTCTCAATGTTGTTCATGTTGAAATTTACAAAAAAGTTAGAGAAGCTCTGGGGGAGTGATGCAAGAATGAGACCAGTACCCAGTTCTTTGGGGAGTTTAAACCCTAGAACCTCTAATTGCTCAATGTAGCTAATGATCTTGACTACATGAGGCCCAGCAGGGGAACCCTCTCCAAGCTTGATCTGAAATAGAGCCTTGGAGATCTCAAACCTTTCCTATATTTCTCTCTCCTGGTATAGACCACGGAGGATCTTGAGCATGCTGTAGGCATCCATGTCTTCATGAGACTTCATGAGACTTCATGAGCTCACTTGACATTGATGATAACATCAAACATTGAACTTCAAGTGCATTGCTCAAATGTTGATTGTAGACCAGGAAATCTTCATCACTCACACCTTGGGTAGGTGAATCAGGAAGTGAGGAATCTAACATGTAAAAATTTCATTCATGGTGTAGGATAACACGAAGGCACCTAAACTATTTCTCAAAGTTACTGTAGGTGAGGATATAGTCTTTATCCAGAATTGATCACAGAGAAAATGTGGTTGACGAGTCTTTCCTATTGATTCTACAAATTAAAAGAACAAATTTATTAGAACTTTCTTGATTACATTTTATGAGAAATAATAAATTTTATTAATTCTCTCACTATTTTATCAAGTCGCAATGGACCTCACCATTGAACTTGGAATGTATAGTTTCTTTGAAATTCTAGTGGAAAGGATCCATATTCCCCTTATCATAACCCCAACAAGGGTTGGTCAAGCTATTAGAAGGTATTTAGGTAGGTAGGTCTTTTCCAAATGCGAGCTTACAGTTCCTTGATCTGTTGAGTGGACTCCCCAATCCTGAAATCCTAACTTGGATTTCCTCAACACTTGCCTCCATTTTACAACAAGTCTAGCAAGGGCTACTCCTCTTGATGTAAAATTTTTATGTCAACCCAAAACTTTCATAGGATCTTCCTTTATAAAAGAAAGTGTCCCAACAAGGGTTGGTAAAACACATAGTTTTTTGAGTCTTTCCCTTAATAAAGTAATGGAAGGCTTGTTCTGACTTAATATGGTATTTGGGGGATTTTATTCTTTATACGTAGTTTTTCATTATCACATTCTTATTAATATTAATTGATTCTTGCTTAAGTGATTAACCATGTTATGATAATGTTTACGCATATTCCGGTTTTTATTTTATTCCATATTTTCATGTTTGTTTATTTCATTAACTATGAGATCAAGAAAACACATACATAATAAATAAACCATGTAATCAGACAGAAATAAAATAAGATGGAATGATCATGAGCTTCTATTTGTTAGATTATCTAGAGGTTTTGATAATCTAACCCTGACCTAAAGAAAAACACCTTGAACCCAATGGTTCGTGTTTTTTAGCTCCCACCTGTCCACCTTTGTATCTTCTTGTGTTGGTTTTCACCTCAGATTCTGGTTTTTAACCGTCTCCTCTAGCTTGGGAGATCCTCCATTACATGGGGTTTAAATTAAAGAAACCATGGGCACACATGCCCTACATTTTATTGGAAGAAGGTTCATAGGACAAAAAATTTAAATTAAATAAATATAAATGAAACCATACATGCAAAGGTTCTTTGGTCTATCTCATGATCATCCATAGCATGCAACAACATTTATGCATATTTAGTATTCAAATTCTTTTAATCGTTCTTTCATTCAAGATATGTCATGCTTGAATTTAATTAATTATGATCTTATAATTAATTAATTCTTTACCTTAAATTCCTTTCTGAATTTCCTTGAGATTATTCTCATCCATATTCCTTGTACAGGTCTTTTTACTTTGGAGGAAACCTGGTGAAATTTCATTTCTAGAAAGTACATGGCGTGTAGGAAATATTACATGGCATGTATTTGTTTTCACCCTTTATCCAAAGTACACACCGGGGGATTCAATGTATTTTCTATACTTTGGAAATTTTGGAGTGCACAGCGTGTAGATTAATCTAACATGGTGTGTCCTTCATTGTTATGTGGTTACCATCCTAGAAATCCCATGTATCCGATACATGGATGATTTTTGTACACGGTTTCACCTGGGCCGAATCGGACTACACGGCGTGTTGATTCAACATACGCGCTGTGAATTCTGGTTTCCATGCACCATTCATTTCTGGTCAACACAGTGTAATAAATACTTAGGTATACTCAATTCACACGGAGTGGTTTGGTGGACCAGTACCAGTTTGTTGAACCTAAGTTTACAGCATGTAGTTTTCACTACACGCCGTGTATTCTTGTGTTGTACAAAAAAAAGACAGGCTCCTCCAGATGAGTTCCTTGTTTTTATTTTAATTAAAATTAAAATTAAAAGGTCATTTCTATGATGTGAATCATGAAACAAAGGAGGAAGAATAGATCTCGTTCATTCAATTTTATAGAACGATTTATCTTGAATTGAATCAAATATAAATATTTAAATTATCAATGAAAATTAAATAACTATAATCAACGTTATAACCTACATTTGATACCAATTAAAGGTTCCGGGCATAGTAGAAGCTTGTGGGTGGATGTGCCCACTTGGATTTTTTTCATTAACAATGATCAATCTAGGATCAATATGAAGATAAATGCCAGACTCCATGGATCAAATCACAGAAATAGACAAAGAAGAAGAATAGTACTAGAACCACAAATGAGGATCCTCACAGGTTGATTATAATTAATTTAATTAATTGAAAATAAGTACCTTTTATGAAATTCTTTCCTTATTGATATTTATGATCATGTTCCAATGTGATTCGTCATTGTGTCATAGAATCCCAGTGTAAACTTCCTCTAGCGGTGATCCACATGTGCACCACGTATCTATGGATGTCGCCAAAGGAATATCTGGGTGCTAAAATGGAGAAGCCTTTGCTTGAATTGTCTACCTTAGATCATCTTGATCCGATGGAGGAGGATCTCTCTCAGTCTTAAGAGAATTCTTGGAGGAAGAAGTTCTTTCAGCCTTGAAATAATTCTCCAGAATTTTTGTGCATAACGATTGGGAAAAGTGTTGGGGTTGTAAGGATATTTATAACCGGGTTTGAGGTTATAGAGTTATGACAATAAATAAACACGTTATGAATTTTATTTATATCATTAACTCTTATTAAAAAAACCCCATGTTGAATAATTAATTCTTTGACATGCGCCCACACTGATTTTAATAAATATCATTTAATAAAAAGATATTATTCCCTCAAAATCCTGAATGGAAAAACTACATGGCATGTAATCATTAATAAACAACATGTACTTGTTTTTCATTTCCTTTCCAAAATAAAAACTACACAGCATGTAATCATTAATACATGGCGCGTACTTGTTTTCATTTTATTCTTCCTCTAACATCAAAACAATTTATGCTTCCTTGAATAATTATTAAACCACATACGATAATAATTTTTATTCTACTTGAGATACTTGGATACACTTAGTGTGTGACCCTCTAGGCCTCTTTCTCATTGGAATTAGGCGGGCTTGCCTAAAGTCCAATATTATTGTCTAGAAATAGGTCAAGGCACCCAAGAGAAATAAGTTGATGCCACATTGATGTGTCACCTCATATGAACACTTATCCTGTAATTTAATCCCTTTGTCTCAATATATCATCAAGCAGGTTTCATGACAGTTTCATAAACCTATATGCTTGATCTGTCATTATTTGACTTCCAGAAATAAAATCGTCATTACACCATGGCCATGGAATTTGGAAGACAGTTCCATTTCAATCAAAGGGGCCAATACAGCTACTTCTATAAATATGGAAGGTAAAAATCCTTCCTCAACTTATCCATTAAAAACATGTTATTCGTGACTCACCCAACGCACCCTACTTCTCGCCAACTGTCTTCGTGACGATTTTCATCAGAAAATCTAAGTGCGTGAGTCATGACATGAGTTAATGATAATATTCTTTTCTAAGGACCATTACACACGCTCGTAGATAGCAATTTACAATGACACCAAGACATGTGGAATTACTACTGGCGGGTATGTTCTGATAATCTCCCATCTTGGAGATTACCAAGTGCGAACTCCCTGGGAGAGAGTCTCATCTTCTTATGAGTACTCACACATGACGGTCTGTATACTATGTGTCCTATCATAGTATTTCATCCAACCATAGAACTTTATTTAAGAATATTGTTATAGCATTTCAAGGTTCTCATCATAGTGGGGATCTGCCATGACCTTATCAATGCAACAAATATTCTAGGAAATTATTATATTATAGTCATGCAGAACAATGAAAAATATGTAATAAGTGTACATTCATGTAATCAAAGTACAAAATATTTGGTTCTCAAGACACCAACCCTAACAGTAATGACCCACACAAGATCTGACCCACACATGATTGGTATGTGCTGACCCACATAGGATCACTGAGCACTGACCCACACAGGATCTGAACCACATAGGATCAGTATGCACTGAACCACATAGGATCTCTGAGCACTAACCCACATAAGATCGGTGCTGACCCACCTAGGATCGCTCGGTACTAACCTCCATATGATCTGTCTCTAACCTCTTCCTCACTGCTAGCCACTGAATTCCCACTAATAGCACATTTAGTAGAACCACTCCAAAATCCATCGGTTGTACCTCAACCAACAAAAAGTTCCAAAAAGAAGTATTCCAAAGATCCATAACATCATAAGAGACCCATCGCAATAGATGATGTGTCAATCGGATGCCAGAACTGTAAGTTATTAGCGTTTCTGCTCTGAGGGCCTAATTGGATTCAGGGTTCGATCCGACCCAGCCATACTCAAAATTTATCCAAAACATGAGTGGAGTATACCAAAAGGGACTTCTCAATCCAAGGATCCCAACACCATAGACGGTTCATCAAACAGACACCCGATTCTCATGTTACAGTAAAAAAGGAATATTTGGGTCTTATTGGGCCCATGTCTAGTCTGACCCGGCCCGAACCGTCCTGGGTCAACCCGAACCGGTTCGGGTCGACTGGACCTGGTGGGCCTGGGCCGCGGCGGGCTTGCCCCGCCGGGCCACAGACCAGCCCGTCCAATAGTTCGTCCCGCCTAACCAGGTGCCGGGTCCGCACTAGCCGACATCTGGGGGGTCGAGGGCTCCGCGTCCATACATTGCGCTCAACAAAACTTTTTTGTTTCTAGCATGCTTAATTATTTGGCATAGATGAATGAATGAATAATGAATGAAGAAAAAAAGGAAAAAAGGTAAGGTATATGCGGGATGATGGCCATGTTTGTTTGGACATCGACATTATGAATCCAGAATACAAAGAATAAACAAAAAGAGATTTAATAATAATTCCATTTAAAACCCCTACCTTGACATTCGTTGAAGATGTCATGATGAAAGAGATGATTTTGGTGACCTTGGCGTTCATTGCTCCTGCACTATGCTCCAATTATGAGCTCACGTGTCATCCTCGTTCTTGATCCAGGGACATTCATCGTTGGAAGATGATCGTCCAAAAGCTCTCTCCAAGGCTCTCCTCTTTTGCCAACGATTTTTCCAACCTCAAGCAATGTGAGAAGCCAACTTAATAAATTTAGTTTATTAATTAATCAAAGTTGAAACTTTAATTAAGTTAAAGTTGGAACATTAACTAGGGGGAATAACCCAAGAGTCACCTCTTATAAAATAAGAGAGTTTGGGTGGTCCCCACCACTAAATTTAAAATGGGGGGAGGGTTTCAATTTAAAAAATAAAATAAATAATTTTTGGTTTATTTTCTCCCACAAAAATTTTGAAAACTAATTTCTACCCTTAACCTACTATGGTCGAGGTGAAGGTATCCTTAATAAAATATTGGAACTACAAGTTCAACAGTGTCCTCAGATTTCAATTTCGAGCACCAGTTCAAAAGTTACAAAATGTCGCTCGCGCGTTTACTAAAATTACTTGAAAAAAAGTTCAGATATTAATTTCGGGCACACCGGGCCTCATAATCACACGCCATCAATTTTCACAGGCTCATAATATTCCCATATAATTAAAAAAAATTACATGAAAAAAATCAGGGTCTTTACATTCTCCCCGTCTCAGGGATTTGCGTCCCCAAAAGCCACTACACAAACTAGGGAAACAAGTGGGGATACTGAGCACGAATCTAAGCCTCTCACTCCCATCTACTCTTCTGGAGGTTCTTTTATTTCTATCATACGTGCACTAGAGGTATTGACCACCCATGAAGGTCCTACTCCTATCGGTCCTCAATCTCCACTGGAACCTCCGAAAACGTCTCCCTATCATCGATGTCCAGCTCACCCTAGTCAATGATGTGAGAAGAATCATGTAAATATCTCCTTATTTGGGATATGTGGAAAACGTCATGCACCTGGTGCAATTGAGGTGTAAGATATAAGCAATAAGCCACCTCGCCAACTCTGCTGAGGACTTAAAAGGTTCCAATGAACCTCAGTGATAACTTACGACCTCGACCAAATCTCCGCAAACCTCATCGAGGTGAGACTTGTAGAAAGACATGGTCTCCATCCTCAAACTCCAGAGGTCTTCGTCTCTTGTCAGCATAGGATTTATGCCTGCTCTATGCAGTCTTCATCTGCTCTTGGATGATCTGCACCTTCTCCATGGTAGCCCGTACCATCTCTGGTCCCACAAGTGCTGACTCCCCTGGGTTAGTCCAGCACAGAGGTGATTTTGAAGGTCGATCGTACAATGCCTTGAATGGTTCCATACCAATGGTGGAGTGGTAGTTGTTGTTGTTTGAGAACTCCACCCAAAGAAAGTGATCCTACCAGCTGCGACCGAAATCTAGGATGCAAGCACACAACATGTTATCAAGGGTTTGAATGGTCTGCTATGTCTGATCATCCGTCTGAGGATGGAAGGCGGTGCTCAGCCGAATCTATGTCCCGGACGCCTCCTACAACCCCTTCCATAGCTAGGAAGTGAAATGTGCATCATGATTAGAGAAAATCGTAGATGGCACTCCATGAATCTGTATAATCTCTTGCATGTAATGGCGTCCCAAGCTCTCTACTGATCCCTGCTCTCTGATAGGTAGAAAGTGAACCGACTTGGTGAGTCGATCAATGATCACCTATATGGAATCATGCCCCTTGGACGTGCGTTGAAGTCCTATCATGAAGTCCATGTAAATTTCATCCCACTTCCTCTCTAGTACATCTAGTGGCTGAACTAAGCCCGCTAGAACCTATTGCTCTGACTTCACTTGCTGACAAGTGAGGCACCGTGAGACAAACTCTGCCACTTCTTTCTTTATTCCCGGCCACCAGTGCTAACGCCGAAGGTCCTAGTACATATTTTCCACTTCTAGATGTAACTCAAGAGGGTATGTGTGGAACTCCCTCAACACTTCCTCTCTAATCACCATCGGTACCATAGTACACCCTCTGAAGAAGATGATGTGCTCCCCACCTTCAGAAAATCCATCAGCTGCCTGGCCTGTGGATATCTGAGCACGTCAAGACTCACAGTCAGTGTCCCCAAGATACACCTCCATGAATTCCTACAGGAGTTTGGGAGTGACTATCAGAGATCAAAGATAAGTTGCTCCATCTTGATCCACGTAGGATATCCGCAAAGCGGCTAGCTGCTCCATCGCCTCACCCAACAACTAAATACCAGATCTTTTGCTGAGTTCATCTACTACTACATTCCCCTTACTAGGAGTATAGAATATCTCTAAGTCATAGTCCTAGAGGAACTCAAGCCAACACTACTATCTCAGGTTTAGTTCCTTCTGAGAGAAGATATACCTGAGACTCTTATGATCAGAGTAGACTGTAAAACGTTCGCCCATCAAGTAATGTCGCCACATCTTCAAGGTGAAGACCACTGCTTATAACTCCATGTCATGGGTAGCATAGTTTTTCTCATGCTATATCATCTATCAGGAACCATATGTGATCACTGCTCTCTCCTGCATCAAGACACATCCATGTCCAGTCCCTGATGCGTCGTAGTAGACTACGCACCCAATGCCCTCCTCTAGTATCCTCAAGATGGGGGTACTCATCAGTCTCTGCCTCAGCTCCTGGAAACTATTATATCATCTCTCTGACCACACGAAGGGTTTCCCCTTCTTCATCAATGCTGATAAGGGTGCCACAACTTTGGAAAAGTCAAACACAAACCTCAATTAGTAACCGGAAAAACCCAGGAAACTTCGCACCTCCGTCACACTCCTGGGTGGCTCCAAAGAAAGAACAACCCCAATATTCACTAGATATACTACAAATCCAGCCTCTGAGATGATGTTTCCCAAGAAGTGAACCTCTTGGATCTATAACTGGCACTTCGAGAGCTTACCATAAAGCTGGTGCTCTCATACTGTGTCCATAACTATCTGCAGATGATAGGCATGCTCCTTCTCCGTCACTGAGTATATCCGATTGTCATCGATGAAGACTACCACAAAGAGATCAAGTTATGGATGGAAGATTCAGTTCATGATCCCCATGAACACTACTAGGGTGTCAGTCATGCCGAAAGGCATAACCAATAACTCATAATGGCCATACCGACATCTGAAGGCCGTCTTCTGCACATCATCGTCACGTACTCTGAGCTGGTGATAGCCTGATCTGAGGTCCATCTTTGAAAACCATCGTGCTCCCTTCAGTTGATCAAAGAAATCATCAATCCATGGTAGTGGGAACTTTTTATTCACGGTCACCTAGTTCAGGAGCCGATAGTCCACACAGAGTCTCAAATTCCCATCCCCCTTCTTGGCGAACAAAATTGGGGCTTCCCATAGAGAAACACTGAGCCTAATGAACCCCTTGCTCTATAAGTCCTCTAGATGTACCTGCAGATCTCGAAGCTCCATGGGAGCCATATGATATTCTGGAGTGGATATTGGTGACATCCCAGGGTACAAGTCGATGTAGAAGTCCACCTCTCTACAAGAAGGTAGACCTAGAACATCATCAGGGAAAACATCAGCGTACTGGTCCACCACTACAGGATAGATCTGACTCTCAACATCAACTGATCTGTGGGTAAGGCTAGCCAAATGATGTGTGATCGGATGCACCCTCCTCTGGGTAAGTCCATCCTGTGCTGCAAAGGTTCCTTTATCACCGGTGAAGGACAAACTAGTCCCATCTGTGCAGACACATCGCACTTTGTGCCGACTACAGTCAATCTGAGCATAGGCTATGGATAACCAGTCTATACCCTAGATGACATCATAAGGCCTCAACACTGATACTAGAAGATCCCAGCTGAAGCTCTCACCTCTTAGAGTAAGATCACATTGCTGGAACCAGTGCTTAATCATCGAATCTTCTCACCCAGGAGTCTCTAGCGATAAGAATCGAGCCAACAGCTCCACCAGAATCTACAATCTCCGAACAAGGGTTGTGGAAATAAATGAGTGACTGGAACCTGTGTCTATAAATACTATATATAGGGTGGAGTAGACACATATCGTACCTCATATCATCTCTGGATCACCGTGGTCATAGGCCTCAGCTACTTGGAGCTGAGCTTGTAACTGTCCACCTACTCTCTGTGGTCAGGGTGGACCCCCTGGAGGTTGTGGCAGTAGAACCTCGAATCGCCGCCCACTGCCTGTTGCATGACCTACTCCTTGGCCACGTCTTCCTACTTCCTGTAGACCTCCTTGATCGAATCTTCGCCTCTGCCCAGCCAGTCCTTCGACCATCTGCTGGTCTTCTATATGGCAGGTTGGGCAGTCGCGAGCGATGTGACCTTGTACGCCGCACGAGTAACACTGCCTGATACTCGCCTATAATGCTCTGTCTCAAGAGCCCCACACCACTGACCCTATATCCAACAGTCATCCACCAGTAGGCCTGGTCCTCTTGGATGTCTGCATCATCTATCTAAATCCATCTACCGATGGATCTGCTACATGTTGTTCGGTGGTGGGTCTCGCTGTTGGTGACTGCTCAGCAAGGAATCTCTCCACTAAGAGTGCTTGCTATAACACCCCCACCTACGTCGGGATGCTGAGAGAAACCACCGAAGCTCTAATCTCACATCTGATCCCCTTCTTGAAGGTTTGGGCTCTGAAGAAAGGGTCCTACACCATGTCAGTGGAGTAGCGTGAGAGGTCAGTGAACCTTTTTGAATACTGAGCCACAGTCATGCTACCCTGCCGCAAGTGGAGAAGCACCTATATACACACTGAGCGTAGGGTTGCTGGGATGAACTACAAACTGCAAAGGATCTCGAAATATGCCCAGACAAGAGTCACCTCATCATGAACCTGGAGCATCAAGCTCCACCATCTACCCACTACTGCCTGAAGAAGACTGGCATAAAGGATCACCATGAGATCGACTAGTATCCCTACCAGTCTAAAAACTCTAACAACGACCTCCAGCCAGTCCTCAGCCGCATGTGGATCTGTCTCACCCTAGAACCTCGGTGGCCTCTAGCATTGGAACTTCTGAAACATTCTCAAACGCCGTACACCCTATGCTTCTAGGGCATGTGGCATAGGTTTCCCAATGGGTAGTGGTGCTACTTGTACAACACCTAATGGTACAACTGCCGTATGAGGGACCTGCACAGAAGCCTCATCACTCGGTGGGTTGTCCTCACATACTCTACCTGGAACCCTGGATGGCTATCTATGTGGAGGAATCCTGAATGAAACAGGTGCGCCACAGTTAATAAATTATACTTGGTGAGATGAATCCAAAGAAATCAAAAGGAAAACTTTTAAAAAACACACACAATCTGTGTTTTCATACACTGAGTCAGAAATCAGAAGTTAGGGTCTTGGTGTTTGGATATGTCAGCCACCACAACAACACTGGACTACCTGAACTGAAAACCACACTCAAAACACTTAACACTATTTCTCCATACAGAAAAGATAAAGTTCTAGTTCTTCGGTAGAACTGAACTCCTCTGATACCAATTTTTCACGACCCGTCCCCTAGGACTCGTGTCGTGACTACCCTAAGCCCGCCTTCCATAGGCCAAGGGATGACGACTAGAACCGGAAAGGCATATACCTAAAACCGGTAAGACATTGCCTCTAAACCCATAAACTCATCCAAACCAAGCATACAACAAGATACAAGCACAAGGTAAACTATAAAGTAAACATGTTGTGTACAGTAAGTAAGGGGGGACAAAATACAAGCCCAACTGGAAAGTACAAGTAAAACTGAAAAAATAACAAATCTTATAAACACTCTCCAAGGACCATACCTGAAGGGTAGGTACATCTCTCGAACAGTTGTCCCTACGGATCGTCTTGTCTAATATCCCCCTCCGATCAGCCTCTATTCTAGTACCCTCGACCTCGATCAGCGCTGTCCGTCAACTGCACAAGACACAACAAGGTGCGGGCGTAGCCCATGAATGGGTGAGTATAAGGATACTCAGTAGAGAACCCAAGACCCTCATATGTCTCCTAGAGTTCCACAAAGTAAAAACCACAAGGCACGAAGCAATAGTCATCAACACTACTTAGGTATATGCCGATACATATACCTAAGTTATCAAGACAATCAAAGGTAACACCACAAAGGTAGAAGTACCAAAAAGGTAACACCAAAAAGGTAGAAGTACCACCCAAGTAATACTATGAAGGTATAAGTACCACACAGGTATCACCACGAAGGTAGAAGTACCACACATGCATCAACACAAAGGTAGAAGACTCATCTCACACAGGTATAAGTGAAGTATAGAAGTACAGATGATTAGTCGCAAAGCTAGATCATCTTATTCTATCAATAGGTACTACTTATAATTATATGGAGTCTGAACCACACAGGATTGATAGGTATTAACCCCCACAATGACCCACATAGGATCTGACCCACACAGAATCGTTATGTGCTGACCCACACAGGATCACTGAGCGCTGACCCACACAGGATCCGACCCCCATAGGATTGGTATGCACTGACCCACATAGGATCACTGAGCGCTGACCCACACATGATATGACCCAAATAAGATCAGTGCTAACCCACACAGGATCACTCGGTACTAAACTCCGTATCATCTGTCTCCAACCTCTGCCTCACTGCCAGCCATTGGATTCCCGCTAATAGCTTGTTTGGGAGAACCTCTCCTCAAGCCATCATTCATACCTTAACTACCACAAAGTTCCACAAATAAGTATCCCAAAGGTCTGTCACGTCATAAGGGATCCAATGCAATAGACGGCGCGTCAATCAAACGCCCAGTCTGTAAGTCATTAGCATTTCTTCTCTGAGGTCCTGGTTGGATTCGGGGTTTGATCCAACCCATATGTACTCAAAATATATCCAAAAATAATGTGGAGTATATAAAAAGGACCATCTCGATCCAAGGATCCCAACGCCATAGATGTTTCATCAAACAGATTCCCAGTTCTCAAGTTACGACCAAAAAGGAGTATTTGGGTCTAATTGGCCCCGGGTCCGGTCCGACCCGGCCTGGGCCGACCCAACCCGATTCAGGTCGACCCGACCCGATTGTCCTGGGCCGTGGTGGGCCTAGACCAGCCCGCGAAGGGGTGGTGCGGCCTGCCCGGCCAGGTACAGGGTCCGCCCTCACCAACACTCAGTGGGTTATAATCACATACTCTACCTGGAACCCTGGATGGCTGTGTACGTGGAGGCATCCTGAAAGAAAAAGGTGCGCCATGGTTAATAAATTATACCTGGTGAGTAGGCTCCAAAGAAATCAAAAGGAAATTTTTTCCAAAACACACACAATTAGTGTTTTCATGCACTGAGTCGGAAATCAGAAGTCAGGGTCCGGGTGTTTGGATACATCAGCTACCGCACCAACATTGGACTCCCCGAACTGAAAACCACACTCAAAACACTTAACACTATTTCTACACACAGAAAAGATCAGAGTCCTAGTTCTTTGGTAGAACATAACTCCTCTGATATCAATTTGTCACGACCTGTCCCCCAGGGCCCATGCCATGACTACCCCAAGCCTGCCTTCCATAGGCCAGGGTCTGGCGACTTGCACCGAAAAGACATATCCCTAAAATCGGGAAGGCATTGCCTCTAAACCTTTAAACTCACCCAAAACAAGCACACAAAAATATACAAGCACAAGGTAAACTATAAAGTAAATAGGGTGTGTACAGTAAGTAAGGGGGGCCGAAATACAAACCCAACTGGAAAGTACAAGTAAAACTGAAAAAATGAACAACTCCTATGAACACTCGCCAAAGACCCTACCTAAAGGGTAGTTACATCTCTCGAATGGTTGTCCCTATAGATTGTCTCATCTAATTTCCCCCTCCGATCAGACTCTAGTCTAGTACCCTCAACCTCGATCAGCGTTGTCCGTCATCTACACAAGACACAACAAGGTGCGGGCGTAGCCCATGTAGGGGTGAGTATAAAGATACTCAGTAGGGACCCCAAGTCCCTCATAGGTCTCCTAGAGTTCCACAAAGGAAAAAATACAGGGCACAAAGCAATAGTCATCAACATTAACTAGGTGTATTCCAATACATATACATAAGTTATCAAGACATTCAAAGGTAACACCACAAAGGTAGAAGTACCACACAGTTAACACCACAAAGGTAGAAGTACCACATAGGTAACACCAATAAGGTAGAAGTACCACACATGTATCACCACGATGGTAGAAGTACCACACATGCATCACCACGAAGGTAGAAGACTCAGATCACATAGGTATAAGTGAAGTATAGAAGTAAAAATGATTAATCGCGAAGCTAGATCCTCTTATTCTATCAAAAGGTACTACAACTAATTATACAGAGTCTAAACCACACTAGATCAATAAGAACTAACCCCCGTAATGACCCACACAGGATCTAACCCACACAGGATCAGTATGCACTGACCCACACAGGATCACTGAGTGCTGACCCACATAGGATCTGACCCACACATGATCAGTATGTGATGATCCACATAGGATCGCTGAGTTCTGACCCACACAGGATCAGTGATGACCCACATAGGATCACTCAGTACTAACCTCCGTATGATCTATCTCTAACCTCTGCCTCACTGCCAGCCACTAGATTCCAGCTTATAGCATGTTTGGGAGAACCGATCCTCAAGTCATCATTCATAAATCAACCACCATGAAATTCCATGAAGAAGTATCCCAAAGGTCCGTCACGTCAAAAGGGACCCAACACAACGGACGATGCGTCAATCAGACGCCCAGTCTGTAAGTTATTAGTGTTTCTTCTCTAAGGGCCTGGTTGGATTTGTGGCTCGATCTAACCCGGCTATACTCCCACTTTATCCAAAAATCAAGTGGAGTATACAAAAAGTAATGTCTCGATCAAAGGATCCCAATGTTGTAGACGGTTCGTCAAATGGATGACTGATTCTCAAGTTACGACCAAAAATGAGTATTTGGGTCTAATTGGGCCAGGGTTCAGTCCAACCCGGCCTGACCCAGCCTGGGCCAACCCAACCCGGTTCGGGTCGGCCCCAATCACTTCAGGTCGACCTGACCTAGTTGGCTTGGGCCGTGGTGGGCCCGACCTGGCCTACTCGGCCAGGTGTGGGGTCCGCCCTAGCCGACACTCGGGGGGGAGGCCCCCCTCGGTTTCCCCAAACGGTCCAGCTGACCGTTCGATCGCCCAGCTAGCACGCGGAACCACTTGGTGGTCCTGCTTAGTGTGACGCAACCGGCCGAAATGGCTGGCCCGTTCTCCTACCTGCGGTGTGGTTGCCTATCGCTGCTCCACCCATGGCAGGCCGGGTGCCCGCCGCCCTTCGGCCTCCGCCGCGGCCTCCTACTCTGACGTCACAGACGCATGCCACCGCTTCGCAACCCGACCAACCGGATGCTGGATTCCACCCTACTCCACCGTAGCTTATGGGCCTCGACCTCTTACTCAACCAGCAGTACGGATGCGTGTCACCCTCCTTCCTAGCGTCCGGCAGGGTGTCGGCCACCGCCTTCTTTTGCGAGCCATCGTGACTTCGTTCCAAGCCTGAAAATTATATCGTTCACATATTCACGATCCTCGGGTCGAGGGATCCATGTCCATACATCGCGCTCAACAAAACTTTGTGTTTCTAGTGCGCTTAATTATTTGGCGTTGATGAACACATGAAGAATGCACGAAGAACAAAAGAGAAAGGGGTAAGGTATATGTGGGATGATGGCCATGTTTTTTTGCCCATCATCATTGTGAATCCAAAATATAAAGAATCAAAAAAAAAATATATTTAATCATAATTCAATTTAAAACCCCTACCTTGAAGTTCATTGAAGATTTCGTGGGGAAGGAGATGATGTTGGTGACATCAACGTTCATTGTACCCACACCATGCTCCCATTCCAATCTCGCGCGTCATCCTCGTTCTTTATTCGGGTACATTCTTCGTTGGAAGATGATCCTCTAAAATATCTCTCCAAGGATCTCCTCTTTTGCCAACGATTTTTCCAACCTCAAGCAATGTGAGAAGCCAACTTAATAAATTAAGTTTATTTATTAATCAAAGTTGACTCTTAAATTACGTTAAAGTGGGCACATTAACTAGGGGGAATAAATCAAGTGTCACCTCCTATTAAAGAAGAGGGTTCGGGTGGTCCCCACCAATAAATTAAAAATGGGGGGTTTCAATTTAAATAATAAAATAAAGCATGTTTATTTTATTTTCTCCCATGAAAAGTCTGAAAACTAATTTTCACCCTCGACCTACTATGGTCGAGGTGAAGGTCTCCTTAAGTGAATATCAGCGCTGCAAGTTCTACGGTGTCCTCAGATTTCAATTCCGAGCACCAGTTCCAAATATTACAAAACGCCACTTCTGCGTTTACTGAATGTACTCAAAAAAAGTTCAGAAATTTACTCTAGGCACACTGGGCCTTAGAATCACGCGCCATCAATTTTTTCAGACTCGTAATATTCCCATATAATTAAAAAAAATTAAATGAAAAAATACGAGTCTTTACACTGGTGTATCTGGAAAGCCAAAAATAAATCCAGATTTGAACATTTTATTTCTATAGGAAGATATGTTGTCACAAGAACCAAGTACCTCCTGATGGATTTGGTTAGTGGTTCCAATGATTGGATTCAGGCTGTAACACCCCAAGCTTCCATGGTACATTTCCTTTTGAAAAATACAATAGCTTGCATTGTACACAACTTTGAGTTCTGGAACATCACGACCAATAAAACTAGACATTATGAATAGTAATACCAACATTTTGAAATTTTTTAAATTTTATTTTTAAAAATTAACTTCATTTTTGGATTCGGAATATCAAAATTAGTTTAGGGTGAATTTTTGGTTTTTTCTGAAAACTTTCAATTTTTGATGAAAAGTGAAAAAAATACCTTATTGTTTAAAACCAAATTTTTATTTGAATTTATTTTCTGTCAAAATAGATATATATTACCTATATTAGTTCAATTCAATTCATTTGATTCATTTTATAATAAAATTAGACGTATAAAATTTTATTGAACTTTTTACCGTCTTTTACCTACCTTCTAGGCATGTTAGCAAATTTGCATACAATATAATTTTACCGCATTTTTAAATTTAATTTAAAAAATCTAAAAGACTCGGTTGACATCAGTAAGTAAAATGTGGTTCAATGGGAAGAAAATGTTTTTTGGTGAATAGAAACTTTTGACTTTTATTTACCACGGTTAAAAGTAAATAAGGAAATTAAAGGTAAAAATGATATTATTATTACCCTAACACATGTCCTAATTCTATTGGATAAGTGTATTTTGACTAAAATAAACCTTAGGAATAAAATATGATCCTTTTGGTCCACTTGGATTAGATTAGGACATTTAATATTATTTTATTTAAAGAAGAGTTAAAAGTGTTAAATTCAAAGTTTAATAACTAAACCATTTTTAATATAGGGCTAAACATAAGATAAATTTGACTATAAATATTAATTAGAAATATAAAAATATTTCTTACATAATGGTATTTTATTTATAAGTTTTAGACATTATATAATTTAATTTATTTATGACACAATGATGATTCATTAATTTCCATATTAATGAGAGATTAAAATAATTGATATTATAAATATTCAAATAAATGTAAATTAAGTCTTTTGATGAATTCCAATAATTTTATAGGTTAACATGACATTTTAGGGTTTATTAAATGTATTTTTTTCGAAGTAATCAAGTTGTTAGGACTTTAAAAAAAATCAATTACTAAATAGTGTCAAAATTGACATAAATGAGTTATTAATACAAATACTATATCATTAATTAATATTATATTCCTAAAAATATAAGTCTCTTCCAAAGGACTTATATAATGTTATATATATTAATAATTAACCACTTTGGGTTCTCTTGTCTTTTTATAGTAATGTTATTAACCATTTATTAGAATAATATAAGAATACATGGAAAAAGTTAAACTATTTAAGTAAGAGTTAAATCTAAAATATAAGGTTAATATGGTGACCTAAACCTAACCAAAACCTATTAGTTGAGAGGTTTTAGACCTATAACCACCTTAGACTTGAAATAAATTCTTTTTAAGCCATTATAAAACGAATATGATTGTATAATAAAATAATATTTCAATGTTTTCCTAAAGTGAACCTCACCTCTCTTATAAAAGGGTACTTCCCCTTCTCTTAAAATCACACCTCCAAAGCCCTTTGGATCGACCAAACCCTACCCAAATATCATCCCAACTACCCTAAATTCAACATATAATCCTTAATTTCATTATAAATCCATCCTAAGAATACCTTTTGATCAAATCAAAAGGAAGCACTTGAAGAAGAGATAATAATTTAATCACCTCTTTCAAAGTTCTTTTCTTCTTCCACCTCCTCTTTCTTTGTTGTATCCATACCAAAATTATAAATCCAGTACCTTCTAAATACTGTGATATTATTATAAATATGGTACAACCATATTAATTATTCTATCCATCCTATGAATGATAAAGTCACCATACATGTGTATGTACGACTTATCGTCTCCACGTCGTGGTGTAGTTTGTTATTCAACACATCATTATTTCGATGAGTATAGTAATGAGTATAATTGATGTAAGTAATAAATATAACATGTTAATGATTCTTTATATATATGATATATCATCTAATTATATACTATTCCACCATCAATATAATGGCATTGCCGCTCGTGCGTATGTAATGATTACCGTCTCCACGAACACGATGAGATTCATTCCCCATCGTAACCATTCAAGAAAAAATTTTATTTTATGATTAAAAAATAATGTTTAAGAACATAATATAATTGTAGATATGAATCAAATACATCATATCTATAACAAACATGACTTACATAAAAAAATATAAAGGAAAACAAATTAGTTAACACCCGAAATGATGATAGTACTGAAATATTATTAACAAAGAAATATTAAAAAATCATATATTATATCATATTTATGTATGTGGTTATTGTATAATTTAATAAAAATGATTTAACTATTATATAATAGGTTAACATACCATCAAATAAGGAAAATTACAAGGTAAGAGTTAATTATACAATCTCTTCATTATCTGAGGTTGTTTATACATGAGTATCTAGTGGGACCTATTTATCACCCACATCTGTGTTTCTTAAAATGTATTTCAAAGCATTTTTACTATTTACTAGACTATGGGTTAAAGTCATTTATACCCCTATTTTACTTTTTAAAGAATGATTATAAATTAATATTTCTGTTGTTTTCCAAACGAGGCACTTTATGACCTTTTCGATAAATTAAGGTAAGAATGTATTTTTTAACTTATAAGATGGGTGCAAATATTTTCCACCATTATAACATTTTTGAAGCCTCCCTTAAAATATTATAAGATTATTTTCAAAATAAAAATTATCTTTTATAATTATGTGACTTTTAAATGATTTCAATATAGAAAGAGATATTTTCTCTCAAATAGTTTTGATTTTATCTAAGTCAACCACATCCTTTGATGGATTTTACACTTATTTGAAGTTGATTAATTATGATACAAATCTTTTATATTGTATTGAAGGTTTTGTGATATGTTTTACTTTGATGTGTTATTTTTATACCATTCATGGGATGTTGTTAAATTATTAACATTCAGTATGCTAGTTTTAATACGAATGCTTATGTTATGTTTCAACCTTTTTATATGAGGAATGCATTGGACTTAGTAAGTGATGGGTGGAGCCCGATATAGATCCTCGATGCATCAGTAGGTCTCATGAGACAAACTAGTGTCTTGGAACAAGGCATTGAAAAAATCATGTTTGTAGTCTTAGCATGAGGCCTTGACTATGTGGTTATGATGTCCGACATTATGCATTCCATCATTATGAAATTGCCTATTGATATTGCATGTGATTATTCGACTAGTAGAATATCCATGTGAATAAGTAAATGGAATTATTGATTTATATTTTCCATATTATTCTGATGTTTAAGTTTAAAAATATTATGTTTCAGTTTTATACACTGCCTTAAATGTTTATGCTTATTTATAAAAGTTTCCGCTATATTGTTATCCTTAATGAGAATTTTAGCTCACCCCTTTATATGGTTTATTTTTCCCAGGATGTGAAGAAGTATTTTATGGTTGACCTACAGGGATAGGATAAGGGATATAAGTGTGTTCAAAGGGGATAAGATGTTGTTGTTGTTTTTATTTAATGATGTAATGTAAAACTTATGTATGAATCAAGTACTTCCAAGGCTACTAAACTTATCGGTCTTTCGGGACATGATTCCTTGTATCATGCCAAATTTATATAATAACGCACCGACTCTGGGTAACTGGGGTTGGGGTGTTACAGTTGGTATTAAAGGAAGTTTAGTACAAACCTTGGAAGCAAGATTTAGAAAAACTATGATTAGAGAACATTACCCTAAGATATATTTTGAGGATTAGTATGGAAGAAATTCCTAGAATTTTAGTAATGTAGAGATTTTGTGTATTTTTCATGAAACACATTCTTATCTGGATATGAGTTGGTTGAGACGGATCTGGCACAAATGTACCTAAGAGTAAAAACTCCGACAAGGAGTTTCGAGCTTGACCTGGGGTATCCTGGTACATGACAATGGGCCTTGCTGCACTCTTGGTTACGAGACTCCTGAGGGATATGATTAAGATAATTCAAATTTTCTTTACAAACCATTATGAAGGATTATTAGTAAATACCACCTCAAAAAAAACATTTTTTTTATGATTATGGATTATATGTTCAAACTGTTCAATTTATGTTAGGTATTTTACTAGTTTAAAATTATATATTGTGATTTATAAACTAATCTAGTGAATGAAATTGTTTATAAATAACACCTAATGGAAGGAATGGAAACCGTATCAATGCACGTAATCCATGTAGGGATTTACCTCCTACACAAGATAATTATAGTGGAGATGGTGTTAAAACTGGTGTTGATCAGTTTATCACCATACTCGGGAAACTCCCTTAGGTTATGAATAATAACTTTATCCGTATGGAGCACCCTGATCCACAACACGGAGGATTATTGTTAGACTGCTTCATGAGGAAAAAACCACCAAAATTCAATGGGACTAAAAATCCATTTGTAGCTGAGAAATGGATAAGTTCCTTAGAGAAAGTATTTCATGATTTGGGGAGCAGTGAAAGGGAAAAAGTTGTCAGGGTAGTTTATCGCCTCACGGGAGATGCAGATCAATAATGGTCATTAATTCAAAACACAAAGGAAGATGAAAAAGTATCAAATATGTAATGGAGGGAGTTTAAAGATATTTTATTTGAAAAATACATTCCTTATGTCCATCGTGTGGATATAGAAAAACAATTTCTAAGTCTAAGGAAAAAGAAGATGAGAATATCACAAAGTTTGAGGATAAATTTACAAGGTTAGAAAGGCATGAATCAGATTATATACGTAACCTAAGAAGTAAGATTGATTGATTATTTTATGGGTTAAAACCATTTCTATGATGAGCATTAGTCTCACAATCCTTCTCATTGTATGAAGATATTGTCTCATTGCTATCAAGATAGAAAAAGAATTATCTAAGTCTTACAACTTTAAAACAAATCAAGAGAAAATAAGATTTTCTGAACACTCTGGAAATGAAAATTAGGGGAAGAAGGGAAAAGTTTAATATCCATCCTATAGTAAATGTGGGAAGAAACTCCTCGGTACATTGCCTAAAGGGAATGGGAGTTTGTTACAATTGTGGTGAAAAAGGCCCCCAAGCTCATGATTTCAAGGAGAAAAAAGAGGCTCTCAATGTTAAATGATATAGTTTTAAAGAAATAGGGAATTATAAAAATGAATTTCCTAAGCATTAGGGAATATTTCCTCAAAAAAGGCCAAGGGATCAAGGCCAAGCTTATGCGATCCCTACTACTGAGGTTGAATCTCCAAAAGACATGGTGGCAAGTAATTTAATGGTTTCCTTAAGTTTAGCTAATGATTTATTTGATTCTGGATCATTGCATTGTTTCATATCTTCCCAGTTTGCTAAAAAATCAAATATTTCCAATTTGATTTAACAAGGGAGTTGTCAGTCAAAACTCCCAAGGGAAGTATCAATACAAGAAAGTTTTGTGAATCAGTCCCCATTAGGGCATATAAATGTGCTTTATCTACTGATCTCATCGTCATACCCATGACTGAATTTGATATAATCCTTAGTATGGATTGGCTTTCGGACCATGATGCGAAAATGTACTATAAGAAAAAGGAGGTTACAATTTTCGATGTTGATAAGGAGTACCTTATCTTTAGAGAAAAAACGTCACCATATGATTCCTATCTAGATCCACCCCCAGTAGCTCTAATAAATTCAATTATTGGGGAGGAAGAGAATGAAATGACTATGGGTGAAGAAAAGAATATTAAAATAGAGGATGTACCTATTGTACAAGAATATGTTGATGTGTTTCTAGTGGATTTACCTAGACATCCTCCATAACAAGTAATTAAGTGTTTCGTTGATTTAATTCCTAGTTGAAGGCACATATCGAAGACCCCTTATAGAATGGACACTGTGGAATTAGTGGAACTAAAGAAACAACAATAGGAATTGAGTAATAAAGGATTTATTTTCCCTACTGTTTCTCCATGGGGATCCCCTATTCTTTTTGTTAAGAAAAAAGATGGATCCATGAGGTTGTGCATTGACTATAGAGAGATCAATGCTATAGCAATAAATAACAAGTATCCCCTACCTCGCATTGATGATTTATTCAATCAAATTCATGGATCTCAATATTTCTTAAAGATTGATCTACGATCTAGATATCATCAATTTGGTGTGAGGAAAGAAGAAATTCCGAAAATAGCATTTTGAACCAGGTATAGGCATTGCGAGTTTACAATAATTCCTTTTGGACAGACTAATGCACCCTCTATCTTCATGAATCTAATGAATAGTGTTTTCAAAGAATATATTAATGGCTTTGTAGTGGTATTTATTGATGATATCTTGGTATACTCAAAAATCTATGAATATCATGAAAATCACTTGCGCACTATTCTAAAAATCATTTGAAGAAATGAATTATATGGGAAGTTTAGCAAGTGTGAATTCTGGCTTCAGGAGATTTCTTTTCTTGGAAATATTTTCTCTAAGGATAGAATCTCTATCGATACTTCAAATACAAGAGTAATAAAAGAATGACCAACACTTATGAGTATACCTGAGGTACGTAGTTTTATTGGTTTTGAAGGTTATTATCGGCATTTCGTCCAAAATGTTTCCCAATTGGATAACCCATTAACCAAGATCAATCATAAAGGGGTTAAATTTGTTTGGAAAAAATAGTGCGAATAATTATTTGTAGAACTGAATAGAAGATTATTCAATGATCCTATATTGACTTTACCATCGGGGAATGCTGGGTTTGTTATTTATAGTAATTCTTTAAAGAAAGGACTTGGTTGTGTCCTTATGCAGAATGATAGAGTTATTGCCTATGCATCATGACAACTAAAAATTCATGAACAAAACTATCCCACTCATGATCTTGAGTTAGTAGCTGCAATCATTTCTTTGAAGATATAGAGACAATATCTCTATGGTGAAAAATGTGAGATATATACCGATCACAATATTTTGAAGTATATTTTCTCATAGAAAGAACTCAACATGAGGAAAAGAAGATTTCTTGAACTACTCAAAGATTTTGATTGCACTATACACTACCACTTGGGGAAGGCAAATAAGGTGGCAGGTGCTTTGAGCAGAAATGATCACGGAGTTATGAACAAGATGAGTGTTGAAAGGGATATTATGTACATGGATTTAGTAAAAATGGATATGGAAATAATCATGGAAGGTGAAACATTGATACTTTTTCAAATGGATACCAATCCATCTTTACTAGAAAGGATAAAAAGTTATCAGACTGATGATGAGGAGTTTCAAAAGAAAATAAAAGCTATAAATGACGGGAGAATGATCGAATTTATATATGAAGATGGAATTTTGAAATTTGGGAAGAGAATTTGTGTTCCCAATTTACCTGATCTAAAATGGGAATTGTTGGATGATGCTCATAGCTACAATTTCTCTATACACCCTAGTAGCACTAAGATGTATAAAGATTTGAAGAAACATTTTTGGTTGGACAATAGGAAGAGAGAGATTTCTAATTATGTGTTAAGATGTATGGTTTGTCAATAGGTGAAGGCTGGAAGACAACATCCTAGAGGAGTCATGAAACCTCTTCTCGTACCTGAGTAGAAATGGGATGATATTACGACAGACTTTATCATGGGACTACCAAGGAATCCTAGAAGGAATGAGGCAATATGTGTCATTTTTTATCTTCTTACCAAGTCAACAAATTTTCTTTCTATAAGAGAATATTTACCACTTGAACATTTAAAAATACTATATATTAATAAAGTTTTAAGACTTCATGGAGTACCCCTATCGATTGTTTCTGATCATGATTCCCATTTTACATCAATATTTTTGAAGAGTCTTCAGAAGGCCTTGGATAATGAACTTCATTTGAGCACTGAATACAACACTCAAATTGTTGGAAAGTTAGAACAGACTATTCAAACCTTAGAAGACATGTTGAGATCTTTCTCACATGACTTTCAAGGTATGTGGAATCAGTATTTACCTCTGGTAGAATTTTCCTACAACAATAGCTTCCATTCAAGTATTCAGATGGTACTATATGAAGCATTATATAGAAAGAGATGTTGCACAACAACATGTTGGGATGATTTTTGTGAAATAAAACTCATTGGCCTAGAACTTGTTGAGTAAACAATGGAAAAGTTGAAGACTATCGAAACCTACATCAAAGCAGCTCAAAGTAGGCAAAATAGCTATGCTGATAACTGAAGGAAGGATTTGGAATTTCATGTAGGTGATCATGTTTTCTTGAAGGTATATCCATGGAAGGGAATTATACGATTCAATAAGAAGGGTAAATTAAGTCCTAAGTACATCAGAACTTTCAAAATTCTAGAATGAATTTGAATTGTAGCTTACTGTTTGGCAATGCCTCCAAGTATCTCCAAAGTTCATGATGTGTTTTGTGTATTACTGTTGAGAAAATACATGCCTAACCCAACACATGTACTCACCTATGATGAAATAGAACTGGAACCCAATCTCTCTTATTTTCAAAAGCCTGTTATGATTTTTGATACCAAATAACAAGTGTTGAGAAACCAGATGACTCGTTTGGTAAAGGTTCTAGGGAGAAACCATAAGATAGAAGAGGCAACATGGGAATACGAGGAACTTATGATGACGAACCACCCGAATATTTTTGTGCAGTAGTATTCTATAAATTTCGAGGAAAAAATTATTTGAAGGAGGGGAGAATGTAACACCCCAAGCTTCCATGGTACATTTCCCTTTGAATAATACAATAGCTTGCGTTGTACGCAACTTCGAGTTCTAACACACCACGACCAATCAAACTAGCCATTATGAATAATAATACCCACTTTTTGAAATTTTTTAAATTTTATTTTTCAAAATGGACTTCTTTTTTGGATTTGTAATATCAAAATTATCTTAGGGAAAATTTTTGGTTTTTTTCATGAAAACTTACAATTTTTCATGAACAGTTAAAAAAATGCGTTATTGTTTAAAAACCACTTTTTATTTAAATAATTATTTATTTTATTTAATTTTTTTTTTCAGTCAAAATAGATACATAATAAATATATTAGTTCAATGAAATTGATTTGAGTCATTTTATAATAAAATTAGATGTATAAAATTTTATTGAATTTTTTACCGTCTTTTACCCATCTTCTAGGCATGTTAGAAAATTTGCATAAAACATAATTTTACTACTTCTGTGAATTTAATTTCAAAATTCTGAGAGACTTGGTTGACATTAGTAAGTAAAATTTGGTTCAATGGGATGAAAATAATTTTTTGGTGAATAGTAACTTTTGACTTTTATTTACCACCGTTAAAAGTAAATAGGGTAATTAAACGTAAAAATGATATTATTATTACCCTAACACATGTACTAATTCTATTGGATAAGTGTATTTCAACCAAAATCAAACTTAGGAATGAAATATGATCCTTTTGGTCTAATTGGATTAGATTAGAACATTTATTATTATTTTATTTAAAGAAAAGTTAAAAGTGTTAAATTCAATGTTTAATAACTAAACCATTTTTAATATAGGGATAAACATAATATAAATTCGACTAAAAATGTTAATTAGAAAGAAAAAAATATTTCTTACATAATTTTATTTTATTTATAATTTTTAGACATTAAATAATTTAATTTATTTATAACACAATGATGATGAAGTAATTACCTTATTAATGAAAGATTAAAATAATTGATATTATAAATATCCAAATAAATGTAAATTGAGACTTTTGATGAATTCCACAAATTTTATAGGTTAATATGACATGTTTGGTTTGATTAAATGATTTTATTTGAAAAAATCATGTAACACCTCGACCCTAGTTACACAAAGTCGGTGTATTATTACATAACATTGGCATGATACAAGGAATCATGTACCGAAATACCAATCAGTTTAGTAGACTTAGAAGTACTAGATACATTCATAAGTTTTACATTATATTTTATAATGAAAAAAAACAACATTGTCTCCATTGACCACATTCATATCCCTTTCACTATCCCTGCAGGTCAGTCATAATATACTTTTTGCATCTTGGAAAAAATAAAATAACAAAAGGGGTGAGATCAGATGCTTAGTAAGGATAATAATATAGTGGAAACTTTCATAAATAAGCATAAACATTTAATGGAATGTATAAGACTAAAACACAATAATTTTAAGCTTAAAATTCAGCATAATATGGAAAAGAAAAATCGAATAATTCCATTTACTTATTCACATGGATATTATACTAGTTGAATAATCACATGTAATATCAAATAACCAATTTCATAATGATGGAATGCATAATGCCATACATCATAACCACATAGTCAAGGCCTCTTTCCACTACTAAAAATAATATTTTGTCAAGGCCTTGTTCCAAGACACTAGTTTGTCTCATGAGACCTACCGATGCATCAAGGAGCTATAGCGGGCTCCACCCGTCACTTACTAAGTCCAATGCATTCCTCATATGAAAAGGTTGAAACATAACACAAACATTCATATTAAAACTAACATATGAAATTTCAAAACATTAATCATAAACCATGAATGGTATAAAAATTTCACATCCATAGTCAAAAATATCATAACTCATTTAACACAATATGTAAGATTTTATTATAATGAAACAACTTCAAACAAGTGTAAAATATATCAAAGGATGCAGACATAGATGAAATCAAAACTATTTGAAAGAAATATATCTTTCTATTTTGAAATAATTTAAAAGTCACATAATTATAAAAGAAAACATTTATTTTGAAAATATTATTATAAGCTTGTAAGGGAAGCTTCTTCGATGCTATAATGGTGGAAAATAACCGCACCTGCTGTATAAATTTAAAAAGACATTCTTACCTTAATTTTTTCGAAAAGGTCATAAATTACCTTGTTTGGAAAATGACAAAAATATTCTTTTCAAAACATTTTATAAAAGGTCAAAAAAGTGTATAAATGAATTTAACCCATATTCTAGGAAATAGTAAAAATGTTTTGAAATACATTTTTAAGAAACATGGCTGTTGATGATAATGAAGTCCCAGTAGATACTCATGTATAAACAACCTTAAATAATAAAGAGATTGTGAAATTTAACCCTTACAATGTACTTTTCCTTGGTAGAGGGTACATTAAAATCCTGTATAATTGTTAAATAATAATTATTAAAATATAAGATAAGCACATAAATAAATATGATATCATATACGATCTTTTAATATTGCTTTGTTAATAATATTTCAGTAGTATCATTGTTTCGGGTGTTAACTGATTCATTTTACTTTATATGTTTTATTATGTATGTCATTTTTATTATGTATAGGATGTATTTAATTCATATCCAGAATGATATTATGTTCTTAAACATTATTTTTAATCATAAAATGAAAATTATTCTTGAATGGTTACGACGAGGAATGAATCTCATCGCGTTCGTGGAGACGGTAATCTGTACGTACGAACGAGAAACAATATCATTCAATTGAAGGTGAAATCGTATATAATTGAATGTTATATAATATATAAAGAATCAATAAAATGTTATATTTATTATTTACATAAATTATACTCATTATTATACCCATCCAAATAATGAAGTGTTGAATGAAAAACTACACCACAACGTGGAGACGGTAAGCCGTACGTACACACGTATGGAGACTTTGTCATTTATAGGATGTATAGAATAAAGAATATGGTTTTACCATATCTATAATAACATAAAATTATGTATAAGGTACATGAGATATTATTTTGGTATGCAAACAACAAAGAAAGAGGAAGTGGAAGAAGAAAAAACTTGAAAGAGGTGATGAAATAATTACCCCTTCTTCGAGTGTTTCCTTTTGATTTGATCAAAAGGGCTCCATAGTTTGGATTTATGATCAAATTAAGGCCTATAGGTTTAATTGAGGGTAGTTGGGAGGATAGTTGTGCAGGGTTTGGCTGATACAAATGGATTTGGAGGTGTTATTTTGAGAGAAGGGGAAGTACCCTTTTATAAGAGAGGTGAGGGTCATTTTAAGAAAAGTCTGCAACATTATTTTATAATAAAATCAATTTCAGTTTATAATGGCTCTAAAAGAATTTATTTATAGGATAAGGTGGGTATGGGTATAAAACCTCTCAACCAATAGGTTTTATACAGGTTTATATCCCCATATTAACCTTCTCTTTTAGATTTAACTCTTAGTTAAATAGTTTAACATTTAGCGTGTCTTTTTGTATTTTTATACTATATGGTTAATAAACTCACTATAAACTACCAAGAGAACCCTAAGTGGTTCATTATTGATATATATAACCTTATCTAATTCCTTTGGTCAAATATAAGTTTTTTAGAAATATAATATCAATCAATAATATAGTATTTGTTTTAAAAACACATTTATGTAAATTTTGACACTATTTAGTAATTGATTTTTGTTAAAGTCCTAAAAACTTTATTACTTGGAACTAAATTAATTTAATTAACCATAAAATTTCATATTAACTAATAAATTTTTTGGAATTCATCAAAAGTCTCAATTTACATTTATTTGTATATTTATAATATCAATTATTTTAATATTTCACATATAAGGTAATTACTGCACCATCATTGTGTCATAAATAAATTATATTATTTAATGTCTAAAAATTATAAATAAAATAAAATAATTTAGGAAATAATTTTATCTTTCTAATGAATATTTATTTTCGAATTTATCTTATGTGTAACCCTATATTAAAAATGTTTTAGTTATTAAACTTTGAATTTAACACTTCTAACTCTTCTTTAAATAAAATAATAATAATTGTCCTAATCTAATCCAAGTGGACCAAAAGGATCATATTTTATTCCTAAAGTTGATTTTTTTCAAAATAAACTTATTCAATAGAATTAGACAATGTTTTAGGGTAATAATAATATCATTTTTTACCTTTAATTACCCTATTTACTTTTAACCGTGGTAAATAAAAGTCAAAAGTTACTATTCACCAAAAATTATTTTCATCCCGTTGAACCAACTTTTACTTACCGATGTAAATCGTGTCTCTCAAATTTTTGAAATTCAATTCATAGAAGCGATAAAATTACGTTTTATTCAAATTTGCTAATGTGCCTATAAGGTAGGTAAAAGACGGTAAAAAGTTCAATAAAATTTTATACATATAATTTTATTATAAAATGACTCCAATGAATTACATTGAACTATTATAGGTATTATTTATTTATTTTTAATTAAAATAAATTTAAATAAAATAAATAATTATTTAAATAAAAAAGTCTATTTTAAACAATAACACAATGTTTTTCACTAATCATCAAAAATTGAAAGTTTTTAGAAAAATACCAAAAATTCACCCTAAGATAATTTTGATATTCAGAATCCAAAAATGAATTCCATTTTGAAAAATAAAATTTATAAAATTTTAAAAAGTGGGTATTACTATTCATTACAGCTAGTTTTATTGGTCATGGTGTGTTAGAACCCGAAGTTGCGTATAACGCAAGCTATTGCATTATTCAAAGAAAAACATACCGTGGAAGTTTGGGGTGTTACATTCTCCCCTCCTACAAATAATTTAGTCCTCAAAATTTCTATAATACTACTGCACAAAAAGATTCAGTTTATTTTTCATCATAAGTTTCTCAGGTTCCCATGTTGCCTCTTCCATATTATAGTTTCTCCATAGAACTTTTACCATATGAGTCATCCAGTTTCTTAGAAATTGTTCTCTGGTATTAAGAATCTTAACAGACTCTTCACAATAAGACAAACTGGGTTCCTGTTCTATTTCTTAATAGGTGAGCACATGTGTTGGGTCAGGCATGTATTTTCTCAACAGTGATACGTGGAACACATCATGAACTTTGGAGAGACTTGGAGAAATTTTCAAATGGTATGCTACAAATACAATTAGTTCTAGAATTTCGAAAGGTCTGATGTACCTGGGACTCAATTTACCCTTCTTACCGAATCATATAACAACCTTACATGGAGATAACTTCAAGAAAACACGATCTTCTACTTGAAATTCCAAATCCTTCCTTTGGTTTTTAGCATAGCGCTTTTTCCTTCTTTGAGCTACTTTGACGTGGTCGTGGATAATCTTTACCTTTTCCATTTTTTCCTCAATAAGTTCTGGCCAATGAGTTTTCTTTCACCAACATCATTCCAACAAGTTGGTGTGCGACATCTCCTTCCATATAATGCTTTATATGTTGCAATATGAATAATTGAATGAAAGATATTATTATAGAAAAATTCTACCAAAGGTAAATATTGATCCCATATACCTTGAAAGTAAAGTGAGAAAGATCTCAACATGTCTTCTAAGGTTTGAATAGTCCATTCTGAGTGTCCATCAATTTGAGGGTGGTAGGCAGTGCTCAAACAAAGTTCAGTATCCAAGGCCTTCTGAAGACTTTTCTAGATTCTTGATGTAAAATGGGGATCACGATTAGAAATAATTGATAGTAGTACTCCATGAAGTCTTACAACTTCATTAATATATAGTCTTTCTAGATGTTCAACTGGTAAATCTTCTCTTATAGCAAGAAAATGTGTTGACTTTGTAAGACGATCAACAATGACCCATATTTCATCATTCCTTCTTGGAGTATTTGGTAGCCACATGAAAAATTACATTATAATATCACCCCATTTCCACTCAGGTATGGGAAGAGGTTTCGTTACTCATCTAGGATGTTGTCTTCCAGCTTTCACTTGTTGATAAACCATACATCTTGACACATAATCAGTAATCTCTCTCTTTATGTTGTCCCACCAAAAAAGTTCCTTCAACTCTTTATACATCTTAGTGCTACCAGGGTGTATAGAGAAATTGGAGCTATGAGAATCATCCAACAATTCCCTTTTTAGACTAGGTATGTCAGGAACACAAAGTCTCTTCCCAAAGTTCAAAATCTCATCTTCATATACAAAGTCGATCAATCTCCCATCATTCATAGCTTTAATTTTCCTTTTAAACTCCTCATCATTAGTATGATAACTCTTTATCCTTTATATTAATGATGGTTTGGAAACCATTTGAAAAAGTATTGATGTTTCACCTTCCATGGTTATTCCCATATCCATCTTTACTAGATCCATGAAAATAGGATCCCTTTTAACTCTCATCTTGTTCAAAACTCCAAGATCATTTCTGCTCAAAGCATCTGCTACCTTAGTTTCCTTCTCCGTGTAGCAGTGTATTGTACAATAATAATCCTTGAGTAGTTCAAGCCATCTCCTTTGCCTCATGTTCAGTTCTTTCTATGAGAAAATATACTTCAAACTCTTGTGATCAGTATAAATATCACATTTTCACCATATAGATAGTGTATCCATATCTTCAAAGAAAATATTATAGATGCTAACTGGATATCATGAGTGGGATAGTTTTGTTCATGAATTTTTATCTTTCATGATGCATAGGAAATAACCCTGTCATTCTACATAAGGACAAAACCAAGTCATTTATTTGAAGCATCACTATAAATAATAAACTCATCATTACACAATGTTAGAGTCAATATAGGAACATTTAATAATCTTCTCTTCAGTTCTTCAAATCATTCTTCAAACTATTTTATCCAAACAAATTTAACCCCTTTACGTGTGAGCTTGGTTAATGGGTTAGCCAATTGGGAAAAATTATGGACGAAACACTGATAATAACCTACTAAAACAATAAAAATACTGATTATCCAATAAAAAAATATATTTTAATTACATTTTAATGGTATTAAATGTTCATTTTTGATCTTATGGGCCTGAGTTAGTGCATTTTCATTATGAACATCCATTCTCATCATTTGTGCACTTCATGCCTAATATACACCAATTTAGGCCCAATGAGTCATCTAATTCTAAGGAATGTAATTATCAATATTTTAATTTGATATTTTGGGAACTATATCTACACTTAAATTTGAACATTTTTCATTCAGGGGTCAATGTATGATTCATAAACAATGATGGAGATATTTGGAGATGAATGGAAGCAATTCTAAGAGAAGGCAGATTGGCAACCATCCCACTTATGAGACTGTGGGGCCAAACATACAGGCCCAATGAATACCAAATTTTGTGGGATGATAGAATACATGTATAGGAACAAATAAATCTTCATGATACAATGCTAATGCGGCCTCTATGGTGGTCATTAAGGCGGCCCAGCTTAGAGATACAATTCTGGGCCAGATTCTGCGGCCCAGAAAAACATCCAACTAATTTGATCATATCTCGGAATAAAAAACTCCAAATGGGCCCAAATGTTACAGTCGGTTATAAGACATCCGGAGCTCCATTTTATTCTTCTATGGACTACTCTGATTCGTCCATCTAGAAAGTCTTCCAGATGCGTCTGTTCGGTGAAGGAAAGCTGGCTGGCACCTCGGGTCAAGGGTGGAAAAATCAACTCTCCCTTACTTTCCACCCACCTATGGCCTACCACAATTAATTGAGGAGACTTGGACTATTGGAGGCTCGACCCAAGGACTCAAAAATGCATATTTAAGGCAGTGTTGTTGGAGGATTGAAGAATCTTTGGTTCTTGGTTTCATTGTAGTGTTATGCTGCCGCTTTGTGTTTGTAATCACATTTCTTTCTCAATTAAGTTGTTTAATTCACCTTAGTTTCTTAATAAAAGTTCTTTGTTTACACTTATTCTGTTCTCTACTTATCATGTTGATACCGTTGGTTCAAGGTGTGAATTTATTCACACCATACTTTGTGATATTTATCACACAACGGAGGAGTGATCTTTTGTTGTTGTTGTTTTTACTTCTTCAATTCCACCTTTGTAAGTCTACTTCCCGCTTCCGTTGAAGACATGTCATAAATGGAGGGATAACTCTTTTATGTGTTTATCCAAGGGAGTAGAAATGTTCTGGATTGGATGTTATTTATCACTCCATTAATGGCTAATCACTTCTTTTAAATGATATTTTTATTTGATGATTTTAAAACATCTTCATCCTTATCGAATTTAAGGTCACACATTTCAAGTGCTAATACGAACCTATACCTTGGAGTGCTCAAAACTTTGATCCTTTAAGTGTATAGGTGATTAGTATTAGAGTGTGTAGGCATTAAACCAGTAAGTGATGATTTTTTTTGATCTTCTTAAATGAATCCATCTCAATTATAAGAAATTGAAATCATTAAAAAAGTAATTCATCCAATCCACCCCGAGCGATAACCTAGGATCAACTCATTCTTTTAAATTGAATTCACTTAAATCTGTTATTTATCCTTTAAGACCATATAAAATCAACCCAAGTTGGCCCTTTCATAGCCAAAAACAGTCCATAGAATGTATGTGTCTATAGGTTTCTTCTTAGGTCTCTGAGGATTCGATAACCCAACCTAAACTACAAGGACCGTTCTACCATCATCTCTTGGGTAAATTTGGGCGAGAATCAAATTTTGGCGCCGTTGCCGGGGATCTAAGTAAGTTATCTTAGACACTATCATCCATTTTTCTCATCCCTCTTCTCTGTTCTCACCCCCTCACTCCTATGGAATTCAATTTTGAACAAGTCCAAAGATGGGAAACGTATCCCTACCTTGATCACCCAACCCCATGTATAATGTACAATGACCATCCTAATTCCTACTTGTGGGATCATCAACAACCTAATGAACCACAATGTTTTTATTCATATGATCCACAATACATTCCAACCTATTATGAGTTCCAATCCCAACAAGACCAATCGGAAAATCCTCCTGTGGAATTCCAACAACTTAATTATCCTCTTGGAATAGACCATATGTCCCAACACCTTGACCATCTTGACTCACACCCATTACTTGAAAAATTGTGTCAACAAATGGATATAATGAATTTTGAGGTTTCATCATTGAGGTTAAAACTAAAAAGCATTAAACATTGTGAGGAACCCATCCCTACACAAACTGTCCCTTCCATAACCTTATGTGAATTGTCTAGTTTCCCACAAACCTCTCATGAATTTACTGAAGAGAAAACCTTTGGATTTGGGGAAGATGAGGAGGATCATGGAATTGTTGATGGGTGTTTAAATCAAGAGGAAACTTATTTTTTGTATTCACAAGAGGGAAATTTGACATCATGGATTGAGTCTCATGAATATAACTCCATTGATGATTTTTCAAAAACAAAAATCACTGAACCATTAAGAGAAATCACAAACTTTGAGTCCATACCCATTCCTGAAATTGATCTTTCCAATTTGGTGGTTGAATCTTATATTCAAAAGGAACCAATTCTGTTGAGAAATTTTGAAAATGAAACTGTGTTCAATTCAAAGTCCCAACCTATGTTTGAATGTTTTAGCCTACCTGAACTTGAACAAAAGGAATTTCCATCCACCCTCAAGTTTCCATTCATTGGGGAAATCCAAAAACATCCAGTTGTCACCATTTATTATCTTGAAACCAATAAAGATGTAATGATTCTTAATGTCTTAGAAAATACTACAAAAGAAATTGAATCTATCATTTCTGATATTCCTTGGATTTACCTACTCATTTTAGAACAGAGGTTTGTGCATGAAACAAATTCTAAATATAGAATCAATTTCAACCTAGTAGAAGTGGTGAAACAAGTGTTCCTTAAAATTTTGAAAGTTGGTATTGGATAAGTTGGGGGGGTTCAAGTCAAGCTAATGACGTTAAACAAAGCGCTGCATGGGAGGCAACCCATGGTTTTTCAAGTTTCCTATCATTTTTTTGTTTTAATAAAATTTATATATTAATTAATCATTTTTATATTTAAAAATAAAAAATAGACTGTTGACCTATTCTTCTATTATGAGTATGGATGGGTATGAAAGGGGAGCACCATATTCATCCGTGTCACGTGGTATGATCCTTGAGTAATGCCTTACCCAGAAATATAAAAAGGAGACAATGTGTCATCAGTTTATTTTATATATATACTTATATTTTAATTTCTTTATTATATAAATATATACTGTTTTGTTTTGTTTTGTTTTTCTTTTTTCTACTAGGGAACTCTGCAAGTGACATGGATATCAAAGGATTAAAAGGGAGCAACAAGAATTTCAACTTCAACCACCAGGTGACTTCATTCCATGATCCTCATTTCAATTTCTTTATTGAACTCTCCTTTTATTACTCTACCCCATTCTAAATTTTATTTTTATGAAACTAGGGACAATTTCATTCTATGTTGGGGGTGTGGAAACAAAATGTTTGTTTAAAAAAAATGATAAAAAAGTAGTAAAATTCCTTTATCATTCATATAATAACATCTTTGCTCACATTAAAACTACATAGAAAATAACTTTTATTTCCTTGAATATTAATTTAATTCATGATTAAGTTTAAAATCATTGATTTTGGAATTTTGGTTGTCCAATGAAAATTTTCATCATTTTTATTTTCATCCATTAAATCAAAATGCCACAATGCACATTCTCTAGACTGTGGGGTGCTAATTTGAATTTTTGGGGTCCCATAATAAATAGCATAGGCTGGTTTGATTTTTATGAATAATATGAGTATTCAAAATAAATAAATAAATAAATAAAAAATATTTTTTTTGCATGTAGAGCAATGGATTGATAAAATGCAAGGCTTTCGGCACTGGGGAACGTGACTCCAGAGTTGTCTAGCCCTGAGTTTTTCAATCTATCTCTATTTATGGTGATATGACTTTGTTTTTGATTAAGTTAACTCAAGACGATGCCCGAGTATGTGGGCTTCACATGGTGCCCTAAGGCCTTTGAGTCTGGGAGTCATCGACAAAGTATTGCTACATGGGATAATTTGATTAACTGCAATCTCAATTACTATAGAAATATTGCAAACAAAAAAAAATAAAAAAAGAGGAATGAAGAATACTTATATTAGGATTAAATTTGATTCCACCTAGTGCTTCCAGGATTTCCCCCTTGAATGAAAATGAACCCCCATATCTATTGTGATTCACAACACATCATTACATCTAATTGAGTTGGATGAAGTATGATGATGGATTTGATAAAAGGAATGGGTTTGGGATTGAGATCTTCTTTTAAATTCATCTTGTTTTAAATTATCTTGATAGGTTATAAAAATATATTTGTGTGCAGTTTACATTGTGAGCACTGTTTGGTATAATGTGTTTGAAGAAAGGAATTCAAATAAAATCATTGAATTATTTGCTCAGGACTAGAAAATATCAAGTTGGGGGGGGTGTGATTATCCAATAAAAACATATATTTTAATTACATTTTAATGGTATTAAATGTTCATTTTTGATCTTATGGTCCTGAGTTAGTGCATTTTAATTATGAACATCCATTCTCATCATTTGTGCACTTCATACCTAATATACACCAATTTAGGCCCAATGAGTCATCTGATTCTAAGGAATGTAATTATAAATATTTTAATTTTATATTTTGTGAACTATATCTACACTTAAATTTGAACATTTTTCATTCAGGGATCAATGGATGACTCATAAACAATGATGGAGATATTTGGAGATGAATGAAAGCAATTCTATGAGAAGCCAGATTGGAAACCATCCCACTTATGAGACTGTGGGGCCCAACATAGAGGCCCAATGAATCCAAATTTTTTTGGGATTCTAGAAGACATGTATAGTAACAAATAACGCTGCATGTTCCAATGCTAATTCGGCCTCTATGGTGGTCATTAAGGCTGCCCAAGGTAGAGATACAATTCTGGGCCAGATTCTACGGCCCAGAAAAAAATCCCACTAATTTAATCATATCTCGGAATCCAAAACTCTAAATGGGCCCATATTTTACAGGCGGTTAGAAGACATCCTGAGATCCATTTTATTCTTCTATGGACCACTCTGATTCGGCAATCTAGAAGGTCTTCTAGACGCATCTGTTCGATGTAGGAAAGCTGGCTGCGACGTCGGGTCAAGGGTGGAAAAATCAACTCTCCCTTACTTTCCACCAACCTATGGCCTACCACATTTAATTGAGGAGACTTGGACTGTTGGAGGATCGACCCAAGGGCTCAAAAATTCCTATTTAAGGCAGTGGTTTTGGAGGATTGAAGAATATTTGGTGCCTGGTTTCATTGTAGTGTTATGCTGCCGCTTTGTGTTTGTAATCGCATTTCTTTCTCATGTAAGTTTAATTCACCTTAGTTTCTTAATAAAAGTTCTTTGTTTACTCTTATTATGTTCTCTACTTATCACGTTGATACCGTTGGTTCAAGTTATGAATTTATTCACACCATACTTTGTGATATTTATCACACAACAGAGGAGTGATCTTTTTTTGTTGTTGTATTTACTTCTTCAATTCCACCTTTGTAAGTCTAATTCCCGCTTCCGTTGAAGACATGTCATCAATGGAGGGCTAAATCTTTTATGGGTTGATCCAAGGGAGTAGCAAGGGGCTTTATTGGATGTTATTTATCACTCCATTAATGGCTAATCACTTCTTTTAAATGAGATTTTTATTTGATGATTATAAAACATCTTCATCCTTATCGAATTTAAGGTCACACATTTCAAGTGCTAATACGAACCTCTACCTTGGAGTGCTCAAAACATTGATCCTTCAAGTGTATAGGTGATTAGTATTAGGGTGTGTAGGCATAAAACCAGTAAGTGATGATTTCGTTTGATCTTCTTAAATGAATCCATCTCAATTATAAGCAATTGAAATCATTAAAAAAGTAATTCATCCAATCCACTCCGAGCAATAACCTAGGATCAACTCATTCTTTTAAATTGAATTCACTTAAATCTGTTAGTTATCCTTTAATCCCATATAAAATCAACCCAAGTTTTCCACTTCATAGACAAAAATAGTCCATAGAATGTACGTGTCTATAGGTTTCTTCTTAGGTCTCTGAGGATTTGATAACCCAAGCTAAACTACAAGGACCATTCTACCTTCATATCTTGGGTAAATTTGAGCGAGAATCAACTGCGTACCTCAATTATACTCATCGGTGCTGGCCATTCCTATATATATATTGTCTTTGAAGGATCAACAAAGATTCCATCCATAGAGACAATATGTACAAGAAAAGAAATCTCTCGAATCCAGAATTCAAACTTGCTAAACTCCCCATATAATTCATTTCTTCTGAGGGTTTTTTGAATAGTGCGCAAGTGATTTTCAGGATCTTCATAGATTTTTGGGTAAACTGAGATATAATTAATAAATACCACTAAAAATTCATCAAGATATTATGTGAAAACTCTATTCATTAGATACATGAAAACAGAGCGTGCATTAGTCAGTCCAAAAGGCATTACAGTAAACTCGTAATGCTCGTACCTAGTTCGAAATGCTATTTTCGGAATGTCTTCCTTCTTCACAAACAATTGATGATATTCAGATCGAAGGTCAATATTTAAAACATGTTGATCTCCATGAAGTTGATCTAATAAATCAACAATGCGAGGTAGGGGATACTTGTTCTTTATTTTTATAGCATTCCTCTCTCTGTAGTCAATGCACAACCTCATAGATCCATCTTTCTTCTTAAGAAAAAGAAGAGGGGCTCCCCATGGAGAAAGACTAGGGTTAATAAATCCATTATTACTCAATTGCTCTAGTTATTTCTTTATTTGCACTAATTACACAGTGTCCATTCTATAAGGGGTCTTTGATATGGGCCTTGAACTAGGAATTAAATCAATGGAAAACTCAATTTCTCATTCTGGATCTTGTCCAGGTAAATCCTTTAGAAACCAATCAACATATTATTTTATAATAGGTACGTCCTCTGTTTTAACATTATTTTCCTCACCCATAGTTATTTCATTCTCTTCTCCCCCAATAATTGAATTTTGTAGAGCTACTAGGGGTGGATCTAGATAATAATCAGATGGTGATGTTTCTACTTTAACGATAAGGTACTCCTTATCATCATCGAAAACTGTAACCTCCTTATTCTTACAATAAATTTTTGCGTCATGGTCTAAAATCCAATCCATACTGAGGATTATGTCAAATTCAATCATAGGAATGATGATGAGATCAGTAGATAAAGTAAATTTATATTCTAAAATGGGGACTGATTCACAAAAATTTGTTGCAATGATACTTCCCTTATAAATTTTGACTGAAAAATCCCTTGTTAAATCAAATTGGAAATATATGATTTTCTTAGAAAACTGAGAAGATATGAAACAATGCGATGATCCAGAATCTAATAAAGCATTGGCTAAACCTGAGGAAACCATTAAATTACATGCCACCATGTCTTTAGGAGCTTCAACCTCAGCAGTAGTGATCGCATAAGCATGGCCTTGATTCCTTGGCCTTTTCTAAGGTAAGTTTCCATGATGCTTAGGAAATTCATTTGCATAATTCCCCATTTCTTTACCACTGTATCATTCAACATCAACAACCTTTTTCTTACCCTTGCAATCACAATCTTGGTGGCCTTTTTTCACTACACTTGTAACAAACTCCCATTCCCTTCAGGAAAATTTACCAGGGTGTTTCTTCCCAAATTTAATACAAGATGGATATTAAACTTTTCCCCTATTCCCCTTATTTCAATTTCTGGTGTGTTCAATAGATCTCTTCTTCTCTTGCTTTGCTATAAAGTTGTAAGACTTAGAGAATTCATTTTCTGTCTTGATAGTACATGAGACAATACCTTCATATGATGAGAAGGATTGTGAGACTAATACTCGATGTTGAAATGGTTTTAAACCATCAAATAATAAATAAATATTACTTTTGGGGTTACATATATAATCTACTGCATGCCTTGATAACCTTTTAAAGTTAGACTCATACTTTGAGATATTCTCATCTTGCTTTTGCCTCAGACTTAGAAATAGTATTTCCATATCTGCTCAATGGTCACAATGAAAGTATTTATCTAAGAAAACCTCTTTAAAATCCCTGCATTACATATTTTATACTTCTTCATCTTTCTCTATGTTTTTAATTAATGACCACCATTGATTTTCATCTCCCGTGAGGCGATAAACTGCCATGAAAACTTTTTCACTTTCTCTACTCCCCAAAGCATGAAATATTTTCTCTAAGGAAATTATCCATTTCTCAGATACAAATGGATTTTTAGTCCCATTGAATTTTGGTGGTTTCCGCCTCATGGAGTGGTCTAACAATGATCCTACACGGTGTGGATCATGGTACTCTATACGGGTAAGGTTATTATTCATAACCTGAGTGAGTTGTCCTAATATGGTGATACAAAGATCAGCACCATTTGCATCACAAGCTCCACTATAATTATCATGAGTAGGAGATAAATCCCTATATGGATTACATACGTTGATATGGTTTGCATTCCTTCCACTAGGCGTCATTTCTAAACAATGGCATAAACTAGATTAGTTTATGAATCACAATACATAATTCCAAACTTGTAAAATATTTAACATAAATTGAAAAGTTTATGGATATAATCCATAATCCTAAAAATGTTTTCTTTGTGGAGGTATATACTCATAAATCCTTCATAATGGTTTGTAAAGAAAATGTGAATTATCCTAAGCATATCCCCCCGGAGTGTCATAACCAAGAGTTTAGTAAGGCCCATTGTCGTGTTCCAGGATACCCCGAGTCAAGCCCAAAAATCTTTGTATGAGTTTTGACCCCTAGGTACATATTTTCTAGATCTTCCTCTACCTTCTTGTATCCAGACAGGAATTTATTGCTTGGAAAACTCACAAAATCAATACATTACCAAAATTCTAGGAAGTTATTCTATACTAATCCTCAAAGTCTATCTTAGGGTAATTTTCTCTAATCAGAGTTTTTCTAAATCTAGCTTCCAATGTTTTTACTAAACTTGATATGATACCAATTTTAATGCCCCAACCCCAGTTACCTAGAGTCGGTGCATTATTACCTAACATTGGCATTATACAAGGAATCATGTCCCGAAAGACCGATCAGTTTAGTAGCCTTGGAAGTACTAGATACATTCATAAACTTTACATTATATTATAAAATGAAATCCAACAACAACATTGTCTCCATTGACCACATTCATATCCCTTAGATTATCCCTACAGGTCAGTATTAATATACTTCTTCGCATCCTGGAAAAAATAAAACATAGAAATGGGTGAGCTCAAATGCTCAGTAAGGATAAAAATACAGGACAAAATTTTATAAATAAGAATAAACATTTAAGGAAATGTATAATACTAAAACACACGCCTTTTAAACTTAAACTTCAGAATAACATGGAAAAGATAAATCAAATAATGCCATTTACTTATTCACATGGATATTCTACTAGTTGAATAATCACATGTAATATCAAATATCTAATTTCAAAATGATGGAATGCATGTCGGACATCATAACCACATAGTTAAGGCCTCGTGCCAAGACTACAAATAAGATTTTTTCAATGCCTTGTTCCAAGACACTAGTTTGTCTCATGAGACATATCGATGCATCTAAGAGATATAACGAGATCCACCCGTCAATTATTCAGTCTAATGCATTACTCATATGAAAAGTTTTAAACATAACATAAACATTCATATTAAAACTAGCATACAAAATAGAAATAATTTAATCATAAACCATGAATGGTATAAAAATAGAACATCCACGGTCAAACATATCATAACCCATTCAATACAATATGGATGATTGTATTATAATGAAGCAACTTCAAACAAGTGTAAAATCCATCAAATAATGTTGACATAGATGAAATCAAAACTAATTGAGAGAAATATATCCCTCTATTTTGAAATAATTTAAAAGTCACATAAATATAAAATAAAACAAGTATTTTTAAAATATTCTTATAAGCTTGTATGAGAAGCTTTGATGATTTTATAATGGAAGAAAATAGATGCACCTGCTGTTAAACTCCTGTATAATATTGAAATCATTGTTATTAAAATATAAAAGAAATAAATAAATAAATATGATATAATATATGATATTCTAATATTGCTTTGTTAATAATATTTTAGTAGTATCATTGTTTCAGGCGTTAAATGATTCATTTTCATTTATATGTTTTGTTATATAAGTCATGTTTGTTATGGATATGATGTATTTGATTCATATATAGAATGATATTATGTTCTTAAACATTATTTTTAATCATAAAATAAAAATTATTCTTGAATGGTTATGATGGGGAATGAATCTGATCGCGTTCGTGGAGACGGTAATCCATACGTACGCATGAGTGACAATATCATTCAATTGAAGGTGAAATCATATATAATTGAATATTATATCATATATAAAGAATAATTAACATGTTATATTTATTATTTACATAAATTATAATCATTATTATACCCATATAAACAATGAATTTTGGATGAAAAACTACACCATGACATGGAGACGGTAAGCCGTACGTAAGCACGTATGGTGACTTTGTCATTTATAGGGTGGATAGAGTAAATAATATGGTTTTACCATATCTATAATAACATTAAAGTATCTATAAGGTACTTTAGTTATTATTTTGGTATGGAAACAACAAATAAAGAGGTAGTGTAAGAAGAAAAGAACTTGAAAGTGGTGATGGAATAATTATCTCTTCTTTGAGTGTTTCCTTTTGATTTGATCCAAAGGGCTCATTAGGTTAGATTTATGATCAAATTAAGGCCTCTAGGTTAAATTGAGGGTATTTGGGAGGATATTTGGGTAGGGTTTGGCCAAGACAAATGGATTTGAAGGTGTGATTTTGAGATAAGGGAAAGTACACTTTTATAAGAGTGGTGAGGGTCACGTTAGAAAAAGTTTGAAATATTATTTTATAATAAAATCATTTTTGGTTTCTAATGGGTCCAAAAGGATTTATTTCAAGGTTAAGGTGGTTATGGGTCGAAAAAATCTCAACCAATATGTTTTATATAGGTTTAAGTCACCATATTAACCTTGTCTTTTAGATTTAACTCTTAGTTAAATAGTTTAACATTTACCATATCTCTTTGTATTTTTATATTATATAGTTAATAAACTCACTATAAACTACCAAGAGAACCCCAAGTGGTTGATTATTTATATATATAACTTTATATAATTCCTTTTCCCTAACATTATATTTTATGGAATATAATATTAATTAATAATATAGTATTTGTTTTAAGAATTCATTTATGTCAATTTTTACAGTATTTAGTAATTGATTTTTGTTAAAGTCCTAACTAATTTATTACTTAGAAATAAATTCATTTAATCAACAATAACATGTCATATTAACCTATAAAATTCGTTAATTTCATAAAAAGTCTCAATTTACATTTCTTTGGATATTTATAATATCAAATATTTTAATATTTCATTAATAAGGTAATTACTGCATCATCATTGTGTCATAACTAATTAAATTATTTAATGTCTATAAATTATAAATAAAATAAAATTATTTAGAATTTTTTTATCTTTTTAATGAATATTTATAGTCAAATTTATCTTATGTGTAACCCTATATTAAAAATGGTTTATTTATTAAACTTTGAATTTAACACTTTTAACTATTCTTTAAATAAAATTATAATAAATGTCCTAATCTAATATAAGTGGTCCAAAAGGATCATATGTTATTCCTAAGGTTGTTTTTGGTCAAAATAAATTTATCCAATAGAATTAGGACATGTGTTAGGGTAATAATAATATTATTTTTACCTTTAATTACTCTATTTACTTTTAACCGTGGTAAATAAAAGTCAAAAGTTACTATTCAACAAAAATTATTTTCATCCCATTTAACCACATTTTACTTATTTATGTCAACCGTGTATCTCGGATTTTTGAAATTCAATTCACATAAGCTGTAAAATTACGTTTTATGCAAATTTTTTAACGTGACTAGAAGGTGGGTAAAAGACCGTAAAAAGTTCAATAACATTTTATACATCTAATTTTATTATAAAATGACTCCAATAAATTACATTGAACTAATATATGTATTATATATCTATTTTGACGTAAAATAAATTTAAATAAAATAAATAATTATTTAAATAAAAAGTCAGTTTTAAACAACAACACAGTGTTTTCACGATTCATCAAAATTTGTAATTTTTCAGAAAAATACAAAAAATTCACCCTAAGCTAATTTTGATTTTCCAAATCAAAAAATGAATTCCATTTTGAAAAATAAAATTTATAAAATTTCAAAAAGTGTGTATTACTATTCATAAAGGTTAGTTTGATAAGTCATGGTGTGTTAGAACTCGAAGTTGCGTACAATGCTAGATATTGTATTATTCATGGAGAAACTTACCAAGGAATCTTGGGGTGTTACAAATTAAGTTGTTAGGACTTTAAAAAAAATAAATTACTAAATACTATCAAAATTGATATAAATGAGTTTTTAAAACAAATACTATATCATTAATTGATATTATATTCCTAAAAAATTAAAGTTTCGCCAAAGGACTTAGATAAGGTTATATATATTAATAATGAACCACTTGGGGGTTATCTTGGCTTTTTATAGTAATTTTATTAACCATTTATTATAATAAAAAAATAATACATGGTAAATGTTAAACTATTTAACTAAGAGTTAAATCTAAAAGTTAAGGTTAATATGGTGACCTAAACCTGTCTAAAACCTATTGGTTGAGAGATTTTCAACCTAGACCCACCTTAGTCTCGTAATAAATCCTTTTAGAGCCATTATAAACCAAATATAATTGTATAATAAAATAAAATTTCAAGGTTTTCCTAAAGTGAACCTCACCTATCTTATAAAAGGGTACTTCCCCTTCTCTCAAAATCACTCCTCCAAATCCATTTGGCTCGGTCAACCCCTACCCAAATATCCTCCCAACTACCCTAAATTAGACCTATAATCCTTACTTTGATCATAAATACAACCTAAGAATCCTTTTTGATCAAATCAAAAGGAATCACCCGAAGAAGAGGTAATAATTTCATCACCTCTTTCAAAGTTCTTTTCTTCTTCCACTTCCTCTTTATTTGGTGTATCCATTCCAAAATTATAACTCTAGTACCTTCTACATACTGTGATGTTATTATAAATGTGGTATAACCATATTCATTATTCTATCCATCTTGTGAATGGAGAAGTCACCATACGTGCGTACGTACGGCTTACCGTCTCCACGTCATGGTGTAGTTTGTTACTGAACACATTATTTTTTGGATTGGTATAATAATGAGTATAACTGATGTAAATAATAAATATAACATATTAATGATTCTGTATATATGATATACCATCCAATTACATACTATTCCACCGTCAATATAATGGTATTGTCGCTCGTGCGTACGTACGAATTATCGTCTCCATTAACGCGATGAGATTCATTCCCCATCATAACCATTTAAGAATAGATTTGATTTTATTATTAAAAAATAATCAAATACATCTTATCCATAAAAAATAGTACTTACGTAACAAAACATATAAATGAAAATGAATCAGTTAACACCCGAAACAATGATACTACTGAAATATTATTAACAAAGCAATATTAGTAGATCATATATGATATCATATTTATGTATGATGTTCATGTATAATTTAATAACAATGATTTAACTATTATATAGGAGGTTAACATACCCTCGACCAAGGTAAAGTACAAGGTAAGGGTTAATTCTACAATCTCTTCATTATCCGAGGTTGTTTATACGTGAGTGTCTACTGGGACTTCTTTATCATCCAAATCCGTGTTTCTTAAAAATGTATTTCAAAACATTTTTACTATTTCCAAGACTATTGGTTAAAGTAATTTATACCCCTATTTTACTTTTTATTAAATTTTTATAAAGGAATCTTTCCATAATTTTCTAAACAAGTTACTTTATGACCTTTTCAACAAATTAAGGTAAGAATGTCTTTTTTAACTTACACAGTGGGTGTAGCTATTTTCCACCATTATAACATCTTTGGAACTTCCATTATAATATTATAAGAATATTTTCAAAATAAACATCTTCTTTTATAATTATGTGACTTTAAATGATTTCAAAATATAAAGATATATTTTTCTCAAATAGTTTTGATTTCATCTGTGTCAACATCCTTTGATGAATTTTACACTTGTTTGATGTTGATTTTTTATGATACAAATATTCCATATTGTATTGAATGGTTTGTGATATTTTTTATTGTGGATGTGTTATTTTTATACCATTCATGGTTTGTAGATAAAGTATAAACATTTAGTATGCTAGTTTTAATATGAGCGTTTATGTTATGTTTCAACATTTTCAAATGAGGAATGAATTGGACGTAGTAAGTGACAAGTGGAGCCTGATATAGCTCCTCGATGCATTGGTAGGTCTCATGAGACAAACTAGTGTCTTGGAACAAGGCCTTGAAAAAATCTTATTTGTAGTCTTGGTAGGAGGCCTTGACTATGTGGTTATGATGTTCGACATTATGCATTCCATCATTATGATATTGGCTATTGATATTTCATGTGACTATTCGACTTGTAGAATATCCATGTGAATAAGTAAATGGAATTATTGATTTATATTTTTCATATTATGATGAATTTTAAGTTTAAAAGGCTTATGTTTTAGTCTTATACATTGCCTTAAATTTTATGCTTATTTACGAAAGTTTTCTCTATATTGTGATCCTTACTGAGCATCTGAGCTCACCCCTTTCTATGTTTGATTTTTTCCATGATTTGAAGAAGTATTTTATGCTTGAACTGTAGGGATAGAATAAGGGATATAAGTGTGTTCAACTGGGACAAGAATTTTTTTTGTTTTTATTTCATGATGTAATGTAAAACTTATGTATGTATCTAGTACTTCCAAGGATACTAAACTAATCGGTCTTTCAGGAAATGATTCCTTGTATCATTACAAAGTTATGTAATAATGCACCAAATATGGGTAACTAGGTTCGGGGTGTTACACATGCACCCTCTCTGAGAAGCATACATGTGAATATTCCATAATCCGTTATCCTAGTTTTTCTAAAAGAGGAAACTGGGTTTTTTGGTCTCCTCCTAACATGGGTTACAAATTTAATTTTTATGGTTCTTGTATTTTGGGGATTATGAATGGCGGATGGGTGGTTTAGGATTATAAATCAAGTGTTATTCTTTATTTCACAACCTATTATGGTAAGGGTAACTCCATTCTGGTAGAGGAAAATGCAATATTCATAGGTCTTAAATTGTGTGCCTAGAAAATTTTTAATCTTGAGCAAGTTGAAACTAATTCCATGATTATTCATGACTCTATGTATGGTAATTTACCCACTCCTTGGTCGATTGCTTATGTAAGAAGATAATTTAAGGGCATGATCAACAAAAACACTCAGGTTTTTCATATGTGGCGTGAGGGTAATAAAGTGGTAGATCATCTTTCTTCCATGGCGGTGGAAGTCCAAGGGAGAAATGCTATCTGTTTTCTAGCATTTTTCAACTAAAACCAGAGGGGATATAACTGATTAGAGGAGATCAACTCTGTCATAATTATTTTTTCCCTCCATAGACTTGTATTTTTTGGACTTTTCCAAGGTCCTGTTTTATTATGGGATTTTTTCAGATAATAAAAAATGCAACGTTGAATGATAGAGCCGATATAGAAAGTCAAAATTGGACATTAAAAGTGGACCTTCACACCTAGACTCAACTTAAAAAGGATGTAATGACTCATTTACACCATAAATAACACCAAGGAATATCTATAGATTATAAATAAAACCCCAAGATGTTTTGATATGAAAAATTAAATTCCATTGATCACTGGATTCAAACATTCCAACATCGTGACTTCCCAATAGATATTGTTTATGATATACCTTTTCTCTCCTATTATTTCCTCTGAATTTCTCTCATATTTTGAATTATTTATTACTTAAAATTAAGAGTGTTATTAAAAAGTTTTATCATTAAGAAACCATACTTCTTTGTCTTATTCTCTTGGGTTCTCACTACTATTAAAGTGAGGTATTTTAGTTTCTTTCTAAAACCATAAAAAAGACAGTGCCTCTTATTTATAATGGGATTATTTATTATAAAAAATAAAAAAAAGTGTAATCATTATTAGGTGTATCGCTATTGAAAAATCTAAGGGAATTTCATCTCAGGTTTTTTACTACCATTAATGTAACATCCCAGACTTGGATGGCACTAAACGGTTCCTTGCTACCGGTTGGCCACATGGACTCAGGTGCATCTCCCAAAACACTAGAGGTTACCAACTATAATGGGCGACCTAGGGTGTGTCTATGGGAATAATACTCCCTCTTTTTAGAGTGTAACACAATCGTAGAAAACATACAAATTAATAGTAGTAGTAGTAAATCAATCAAAAAATAGATAAAAATCCAAAAGACAAATATATATATATAAATGATATAAGAAATATTATATAAAATGATGACCATTTCATGTATCTAAAAAATAGGTATACATGAAACAATACAATACATGTAACAAAATACCAAAAAGACCAAAAACTATCCCATATATCATCATGTGCCTTAGCTCGGTCCTGTTCTCCCCTACTCATAAGCATGGAACAAATTCAAGCTTTGAACTATGGATGATTTCCTCGGTCCCTACCTACATCCATAATGTCTATACGGGTACCTAATGGTATCTCAAACATGGTGTGAGATACAATCCTAGTAGGTTACCACCCACAGTGTCTATAAAAAATCATGGTTGTGCAATATAGGCTAAAACAAAGTGCATAATCTAATAGGTATGATACTACTGAAAGTAAAGTGAGCGTGGAAAAAGTAAACTAACAAGTGATCTTGTATAACCATACAAGGTTCCCTGCAAAACGAGTTTCAAGATCCTATAATAAGGCATCTAATAAACAAAATGATGGAAATTCCATGACCATTCCATGTACAAAATATATCATATCCATCATAGCCATGTTGTATAACAAGAAGTGTCACAATTTACCATGTTCGAGCTGTATAATACATCATATCATATTTACTATAGATGTTCCATTTAATGAGAATTTTTATACCCCAAAAGGATGGATCAAAGTTATAGAAGACCAAGGACCCTCGTCGAGTCCCCAAAGAATCTCAATAGAAACTCGTTAGTAGCACTGGTGGAGTATGAGGATCGTGTAAATAGAGCATGTCCAATGTATGTCCACAATGCCAAATCCAAGGGATATAAATTCCCTTGGCATCCTAAAAAATCAATACACAAGGAGAAAACATGTCCAAGGTATCTTCTACCATAAATCAAGACCGATGAGTGAAAGATCCATGGTATCTAAATGCAATCAATATCCATGATATACCAACCAAGGAATCCACATAAATGTAAATTAATATCTAATTATATTAATCAATTCAAAGGAATTCAAGTTCCATGAGTATACCTAACCATATATAAAATCAAATCCAATTAAATTCAATGAGTTTACCCACTCATATAGCAATTCCATACAAACCATTTAATTAAATCATCAACATGAAAAGTTGAAAAAACATATCCTAATTAATTAATTCCATTCAATTAATTTATTAATGGGATTTCTCTAACCAGGTAATCTTAAACACACACCCCATGGGTGGTATAAAAAGGGAAATATCAAAGCCACACCCCATGGGTGACCTTAGTTGGGGAAAAACCTTGAAAAGTTTCAAGGAACTAGTGAAAATCCCCAATAGGTTCCATTATGTTCAATTTAATTATTTGATTCATTTTTGGGGCCATAATAGAAACCCAACATGCAAGACATTAGAAACTAGATCTATAAATTCCTAAACCACTCAGAAAAGGTATATACCACCTACCATAGGTCCGTATTAGAGTTATCATCTAGTATTAGCTTCTGATTTGGCTCAAATCATAACAAAAATGAAGAACAAATGAAAATCCTAAATATAGGGAATATTATCTTGCACCTAAATAACTCCATTGATCTAAAGTTAAATGAAAAATGGAACAAAATAAATTGAGTACTCACCAATGTAGATCCAATAAGACCGGCGATGCTCGAATAGAGTTCAGATGGAGAAATGGTAGAAAATCCTAGGATTTGGCTTTTGAAGGATCTCCCTTACAAAAATTCTTTCCATAAAGAGAAGAATGAAAGAGATTTTATGTTATAAGACATTTTAATAAAATTCAGTCATTTTGACTCAAAATAATAGGCCACATGGTTTGGCCACATAGTTAGACAAACTTTGAACCAACTGTGAACGCTTTATTGCAAGGAGGGGCACCTCGAATGGTTAGTGTGCATGATTTTTTAAACCCAGCACAGACCATGTATTAGACCACTGTAACAAACTATAAAGTCTAGCACACAAGTTTATGCCTCCATCTTTATGGTTTCCTCAAACTGTGTGGCATGTAGCACCCCACTGTCCAACCTTTCACGGTTAGTAGTAACCATGTGACTTGCCACACACAGTTTCTACTAACTAGGTAGTCTGTCCTAATTTTCTATAAAGATAGGCTCTAGGATCTGAAAAATCCCCAGACACCCATGATACCTCCATGAACTCAAAGGGTATTCCCATTAATCCATAATTAATTATTTAAACTGAAAAAAGTTCCATACCTCATATGAAAACCCAGGATCATACAAACTTCCCCCTTAAAGCAATTCATCCTTGAATTTTCCTCTCAAGGGTGGTCAAGATTTGTATGAGAATAACTCCAGCCACTGAGCACATAGGTTGACATCCCAATTCTAAGTCTCATCTTATAAATGGTTGTGCTTCTATAGAACCCATACTAGAGGAATTGACTGGCCTCAAAGAACCTTTGTGGTCCTGTCAACAATATGAATAGGATGCCCCTCAAAGGATGCATCAACATCTAACTCCACCTCCTCAAGCCAGAGAACATGAGATGGGTTTTAATGATAATAGAACATCTGTGATACATGGAAGAAATCATACATGGACCGATGCCACTAAGGTAGCAGCAATTGATAGACTACCGAACAAACTCTCTCCAAACACTTGAATGACCCAAAAAATCTCAATGAAATCTTACCCAATATCCTGATCTATTTATGTCCCAGCCCCAGTGAGATACTTAAAAAGAATCGATCATTGACCTTGAAATAGAGAGTTTATCTGTGGTGACCGACATAAGATTTATGTCTATAATCTATAGTAGCCATCCAATTCCTAATAAACTAGACCAGCATAGAAGTATCCTACATGAGACATGGTTCTAGTAAAGCTGTCTCACCCACCTATAACTAGAATAAGGGTGATCAGCATTTCCTATCATACAAAGACTCATAACACTTCATCTAAATCATCACCTAATTATTGTTGTTGTAGGTGGACTAAACAAGGGGTATATGCCTCTCCTAAAAGATCCCAAAATCCATGACACATGCTCTCAACCTGTCCTACAACACCTATATCATACGCTTTGACTGGCCATCAGTCTGAGGGTGGTATGTTGTGATCAAAATCTTATGTGTACTGAAAAACCTCTGTAAACTCTTCCATAAACAAGACATAAACCGAGCATCTCTATATGAAATGATAGTATGAGGGACCCCATGAATTCATAATATCTCACAAATATAAAACATCTCAAGATCATCTACACTAAAAGTTTCCTTGATCCGTAGAAAATGTGAAACCTCAGTGATCTTGTCCACAACAACCCAAACATCATCACTAACTTAAGAAAACCTAAACATACCAGTCATGAAATCCATTGTGACATCATCCCATTTCCACTCAAGAATAGGTAACTTTTGTAAAAGCCCGACTGACCACTGATATTCCTCCTTCACTTGCTGGCAGGTGGAACACCTCATAACAAAACCAGCTACCTCATGTTTCATCCTAGGCCACTAGTACAGATGCTGTAAGTCATGATACATCTTCATAACACTAGGATGCACCGTCCAAATTGAGGTATGAAGATCCCACACCATCTCCTTTATTATTTACACTAGAACTTAAACCCAACCATAGATACACATGAACTCATCCTCACCCATAGTCCAACTAAGAGGTGGGTACTTACCTTATATACTCTCCAATAAGAATATTCCCTCTGAATATGAAATTTGTCTCATCATTACTCTATCCATAAGGGTATAGGTCACAAGTAAGGAAAAAATAAAATTCTATTCCCAACTTCACTGCACCTCTAAGTGCATCTCAAATAAAAAATCCATAAGCTACTTCTCACTACCAGATTTCTGAACTACTCATAGCTAAGTCCTCTTTCTTAGTGTATCAACCACTACATTGCCTTTACCAAATGTGAATTCTAGCTAAAAGTTCAAATACTATAGGAAATCAACCAACCTCCATTGCCTAATATTCAGATCATGATGTGTAAATATATACTTGAGGCTTTTTTGGTCCATGTACACCATAAAATTCTCTCCCAGTAAGTAATTTCTACAAAATCACAAAGCATGAACAATTACACCTAACTAAAGATCATGTTTTGGGTAATTCATATTGTGTGTCCTCAGCTGCCGGGACTTATACGCCTCAAATCTACCCTCCTTTATTAGCACTTCTCCAAGCATGATACCTGATGTATCACAATATATAGTGTAGATCCTTCCCTGCTCTAGAAGAATCCTAAGTAGTGATGAATTAAACATCTCTTTTAGCTCCTAAAAGGATATCTCATAGGTATTTTTCAATGAAAAAATCACAAACATTGTAGTCAAGACCATAAGTGGTGATAATAGGTGTTATAAATCCTGTATGAAACACCTAAAATATCTAACTTTACCCAAGAAACTTTATAAATAAAAAAAATTATTAGGCTATTCCCAAGAAAATTCATCTCTCACTTTATCTAGGTCTACTGATACTCATGTCTTCGAGATAATATAAATCATGAAGTGAATCTTATCCATCCATAAGTTGACTTTGTGAGCTTAATATATAATTTCTTCTCTCTCTTAATGTATCCAAAATGATCTCAAGATTATTGTCTTGGTCATGTTGATTGTGAGAATACACCAAGATATCGTCCATGAAAACCACAAAAAAGGAATCTATATAAGGATGAAAAACATGGTTCATTAACACCATAAAAATATATAGCACATTCATAAGACCAAACTACATAACCAGATACTCATATAGACCATACATACTATGAAAATCTATATGAGGTATGTTTGTAGGTCAAACATGAATATGGGGATATCCCAACGTCAAATCAATTTTTGAGAACACCCAAGATCCTTGAAGCTGATCAAACATTCCATATATTAGTAGAAAGGTACCAGTTATTAACCATAAACTAGTTCCATTTTCGCTAATCCACACATAGCCTAAGGGAACTATCCACCATTTCTACAAGAAGGACTAGTGAACCCCATGGATAGGTACTGGATCATATAAACCCCTTTTCCTCCAAAACATATATCTACCTCTTGATATCATGTGACTCTATCATAGACATCCTATAAGGATGAATGAATACCGGGGAAACTCCTGGAACTAGCTCGATGGAGAAATAAACCTCTCTCTTAGAAGGTAAATTAATTTTTTTCTATGAAGACATTCTGGAAATGATCAACCACTAGAGGGAAATATTTTTGATGTGATACCTAACCATTCAGATACAAACTAGAAACCTAGGCTATCATTCCTCCCATCCCAAAATGCTATGGTCTAGTTTAGATCTCCCAGACATCCCATTCACCCTTGTGAATATAAACTACAACTTTTGGTGATGTGAAAGTCATCATACAGTGACAATAGTCAACCTAGGCTTGATAAGATACTAGTGAGTACATTCCTAGTATGATGCCAAACCCTGTCATCTTGAGGATAAAAATATCTCATACGAAGTGACACCCACCAAACTAAAGGGGGAACTCCCTACACCAATTTACATCCTCAATAATAATCTACAACGATGTGTATAGTGTGATAAAGCCCTTAGAAAACTGAATCATGATCCTAAGTCCCTCCACAATAGGTACACATATAGAACTATGTGATGCACCTGTGTCAAAAATCATAGATACAAGAGTAGAGGCTACTAAGATCGTACATCTCACCATAGAAAATATGCTGATCTTCTCCTCAAATATAGTCTATACATAATAGATATGGTATGAAACACTATGACATAGCCTCGATACCAAGAGTAATCCCACTCTACTATCTCAATGAAACTTATTACTAGATTCCTCAACCATGACCACTACCACCTTGTCCTGATTGAACGATACTACTCCAGCTCCCTACCTGATACAGAGTTGTAAAATCCACTCCTGAACCTGGTGTTAGATATGACCCCTACCACTCACTCCTGGAGGGAAGGTCTAACAAAAAATTTTCAAGTGTACCATCCCATCTAAAGCTCAGAACATGACTGGGTCATGATCACACTGATTTCTCATGTGGCCCTATCTTCCACACCGATGATAGAAAACTGAACTTCTAGCACTAGTGGCCTTGAAGGTACTCAGATCATGGGAAGCCTCAAAATGGTGATTCTTACCTAAAGACTCTGAACCACTGGGCTGAGAGATTTCACTACTATGATATGTTCCCCCAACATCCATTAGGTTCCACTTTGTAATTAGTGCTTGATTTACTATCTTAGTAATCTTCATCAACCTGAACATATTGACTTGAGATAAAAAATATATCAGAGACCTTCCTCTAAGCATCTCACTCTTGATGCCTCAATAGCAAGGTATATCAGTGTAAAACACTACAGATCTATAAATAATTTTGAATACTATATAATCATTATCACATCAAACTATAGAAACACGAACTCACTAGACCACTTTACTATCATAGTCTCAGGAAAAAATTAATCATAGAATGGGTATTGGAAATCCCTCTAAACCATGTCAGGAAGCACATATACCTAGTTCAGAACATCCCACCAGCACTTTGCTTCTCCCTGAAGAATATTAGTTGTGAGGTTCACTCTCCTTTAAAGAGGTGTCTCCAGATTCTTGAATATATTCAGAGTAGCCTCAATCCATAACTTAGTAGCTTGGGAACCTATATCCCTTAGAATGGTGGGGGGACGATGCTGCTGGAACACATGTTTCAACTAGTCCATGGACAGGGCGAGCTGTAGTGATCCATAGAAATTCTGAAAAAAATCACATAAATCTCTTGCGGAACTATGCCTCAACACATGTGTCTAATAAAATAGATGGTTCCTCAGCTATAACTATGAGAGGATCCACTGGTAACCCATGGTCTACTTCCTTAGTAGTGTGGTCATCGCCAACCTCCTAGTGTATGAATGGAGGCTATAATGGTGGCATGCCTCTACAATTCCAAACACTTGCCTCAAAAAATATCTATAGAAAATTTCACAGCTAAAAGCATAGGATAAGTAAAAACCTTCCTAGAAACAAGTAATACCACAAAGAATACACCTAAATCTAATAATGGTAAAAATAAATGGCTATAAAAATCACTAGAGACACTACCAACTGCCCACTCAAAATATGAGACTAGGTAAAGTTCTCTATTTCACCAAGTTCAATTTCCATTTGTATTCATATTTTTATTAAATTTTATTTTTAATGGTTAAACCAAATGGTTCACCAATTCTAATCCTTAAGGGACCATACTCCTTATGAACCAAAATATGGTTTCTACCTAATCCACATCATAACAAATTATAGTCCATAAGATTCTTTGATCGTGACTCAACACACAATAATTGGCTTCTTAGGGTGTCTATTGTATCATAACCAGTAAAAAACTACTTAGGTTATGGCAGGAACTCAAGGTACCAACCATGTTTTCCAATTCCCTGCACAAAATATCTATCAAAATAGTAGGTATGTCACACAAGGAACATATCAAAAAGTCATACAATCAATAAATGCACAGTATATGGCATGGAATAATTCATGGAATTTGAATCCTATAAGGTGACTAAATGATGAATAATATGGAATACCCTAATATAATTGGGTTGAAACAAAATATAACCCAAAATCATATCAATGATAACATCAGAATTCAAGTGCATCACCCAATGATGGAATCAAATCAACAGTAATAGCCAAAATCCAGAAAATTATAATTTCCATTCTAGGCATTTTTTATTTTTCCTATACATAGGTTAGATACTCCCAGACACATCTCGTTTACAAGTTCTAATACCTCCGTAATACCCTTTCTATTTTATCTAAATAGTAAAGAAAACTAGAAAAGAATGCTCTGATAACACTTTGTAACATCCTGAACCTAGATAACATTGAATGGTTCCCCTCACCTGGATGGACACTGTTGGACTCCTCATGTATTAATCATGTTTTAATGATCACAAATCCTATTCCTGCTAATTAATCTCAATCTTAATTGCACATCTTGCTAATTCTCTTCAGTCTCAATAATAAATACACATCATGTTTGAATGATAACAAATTTTATTGATGTTAATTACTCTCTTTATTATTTACAAGTCTTTTGCATAATCAAAAATCTCACTTATATTATCAAGCCTTTATATTTATGTTTCAACTTCTCTTACTCTCTAATGATTAAGCTTAATCCATATTCTGCATATTACTATTTAAGTAAAAATATAGATATTTGTCTAAGTATGGACACACCGTGAAGGACACACCGTGACCCAGACACCGTGAAGGACACACCGTGACCCAAACACCATGAAGGACACACCTTGACCCAGACACCGTGAAGGACACACCGTGACCCAGACACCGTGATCCACACACCGTGACATGGAGACACCGTGAACCACATACCGTGAAGACTATACCGTGATGAAGACACCATTTACATAATCACTGTGACACTGTTTCTTAACTTTTTGTCAATATTATTTAAATAATGCTAATGGTCATATTTGATGTTTTAATGCAATTAATGTTATTTAATGATAGTTGTTGGCATGTTAGGAAAATGTATCTCGTACCTATGAAAAGTGAATTATTCCTACTACCAGAACGAGTGGAATATAAGGAAGATTGAGATGCCGTACATGTATTAAGTGTAAGCAGTGGTGCACAAGTGTGACGATACAATAAGAAGAACTTACATATGCCCAAGAGCACTGTGCTGAACAAAAAGAAGAATCCTGATCAGGAAGGAGATTGCAAGACTTTCCAAGAAATCTCATGAGTGCAATCCAACACCACTGAAGAACACATGACGAATAAAGAGATCATTTTCACTCCTGTAGAACACAAGCTAAACTACGAAACTCTATTTTTCAACAGAAAAACCAGAGAAGGACTAAGAAGCAATTATGCTGAATCCAATGAGTCCAGAGCTGCATTGATAATCACTAGAGCTTTATAAAATCTTATCTATTCTCTCTTAGTGATTTGTTTATTTACTTTCGAGCATTGTGGTGTACTCTGTATATCTCACACACACACTGTCTCCTACACTGAACTGGAGGATATCAAAATCATCACCCTAAAACTCTTAGCTCTTGTTTACCCACATCAACTGTGGAAGAGGTCCTTGTATGGCCGGATCTTGTTTTGTTTCCCATGAAGAACAGTGGTAGAGGTCCCTGCATGGCCTGGACAGTTGTGTAAACTGTTGTTAACCCTGATCTAGGGTGTGGATCAAATTTATATTAATTTGAGAGGACTATGTCTCAGCTTGATACTGAACCTCTTGTTACATCTATTGTGCATCTTTAGTTTAAGTTTAAACTACATATATCTTTTATACTCCGCTGATATTACTTTGAAATACAAAACTATTTTTAAAGATACTTTGATAGTTAAACTAGAAAGTGTTTACACTAATTGTAAATCATTAGGTTAGTTTCAAAAGTTAGTTTGATCTTATGGTTAAATTAACTAAGACCTAATCAATCTTTGAGAAACTAAGTAAAAATTTACAATCTGTATAAATTCACTACAGTTTAACTTGTTTTATAAATTGGGGGATTTTAAAGAGACAATATTTTAACAGAAATTTTAATTGTAACTCAATTCACCCCCCCTCTTGAGTATCCACTCCGACCAACATTTGGTATCAGGGGTTGTTTTTGTTTAAGGATTTTTGAAATACTCTGTTTTTCAACTGTGATTTTAGTTGAATCTTTAAATATCTTAAATTTATGTTAGTTCTAAATTTTATCTCTTTAATTATACTTTCTAAAATCTAGCTATGTAAAATAGACTAGAGGGTGCTACTACTAAGATGCCACCTTTCTTAAATGGTACAAACTATGCTTAGTGGAAGCTTAAAATGAAAATTCATTTAAAAAGCATGGGTTTTGATATTTGGGCTGCTATAGAATCTCAATATAAAATTCCAGAAACCGAAATAACAACATGGGATGAACTTACAAAGACAGCCTACAATAATAATTTTAAATCTATGAATGCCCTGTACTGTGATTTAGGAGATGAAGAGTTTAACAGAATTTCTTCTTGTAAAACTGCTTTTGAAATTTGGGATACTTTAAGTGTTTCTCATGAAGGAACAACCAATGTTAAATAAATGAGATTGAATACATATACTATTAAATATGATAATTTTAAAATGAAAACTGATAAACCTATTTCTGATATGTATCTCAGGTTCAATGAGATAGTCAATACAATGAATTCACTCGGTAAAGCTATTCCAGAAAAGGAACAAATTATGAGGATACTGAGATGTTTACCAGACCAATGGAGAGGCACATATGTTTCAATCAGAGAATCATGTGACATTGCTGCTCTACCTGTCAAAGAACTCATTGGTAAGCTTATGATGTATGAGGAAGAACTCAAAGTGAATAAAGAGGAAGAGGATGAACCAAAAAAGGAAATCAATGGCTTTCAAGACTACTGCTTCAAAGAACAAGGACAAAGAAAAAGCTCAAATACAAACTGACAGTTCAATAAGTGAAAGCTCAGACTCTGATAGTGATGCTGAAATGACTCAGACAGCCAGAAGGTTTAAGAAAATTTATAGGAAGAAGAGATTTTTCAGAAAATCAAATTACAAAGGAATGTATGACAATAAGGACATTGGAAGAAGGACTGGAAAAAGACAGATAAAAGTGATGAAGTTGTTTTCTATGAGTGAAAAAGAAAAGGACACATTAAAACAGACTTCCCAAAGCTAAAATTCAAGAAGAAATATGATTACAAGGACAATAAGTACAAGAAAGCTATGAAGGCTACCTGGAGTGCTTCTGAAGACAACACAAGTGAATCTGAAATGTATGATTCTAAAAAGAATCGTGCCAACATGTGTTTCATGAAAAACACATCTGAGGTAACCTTAGATACTTCTATTTTAAATTCTTATTATTCTGGAGATGATGCAGAATCTGATTCGGATTATGAAAACATGACTAGTGAGGAATTATTTGAATATTGTAATATGCTGGAGGAGACATGCAATGAACTTAAGGATAAATAAAAATCATTAAAGAAACAACATGCTCTCACTACTACTGTTAAAACTGAACTTACTATTGAAAAAGAGAAGAATGCTCAACTGTTAAAGGAAAATACTGAACTAAAAATGTCAAATGAGAAAATTAGAAAGGACTTAGAGAAGTTCACAAATGGAAAGGATACACTAAATCAAATGCTAGGAAAGAAAGTGGCACCAAAATACACTACTGGAATAGGCTACGAACCTGGACAGAGACAGTTTACTAAGAATAGCTTTATTCCTAAATCTGGATAGAATACTACTAGTTCTAGTTCTAGAATCCATATGATTCAACTAATTATTCACATAGTTATAAATAAAATAGAGTTTATCTTTCAAAATCTATTGATTCTGTCAATTATATGAGACCCGTAAGACAAATTTGGGTACCAAAATCATTGATTTCTAACCTGTCTAGACCCAAGAAGATTTGGGTACCAAAATCATACTCTATATAAAACTATTTTGTAGGAAACCTTCTTGAAGAGTTCCCACAAGAAGACATGGTATTTGGACAGTGTATGTTCAAGACATATGTCTGGTAATTACTCATGTTTCAAGAGTTTAATAAAGGTTGATGGAGGCTATGTCACTTTTGGTGATAATTCTAAAGGAAAGATCATCGGCCTAGGCCAAATTGGTAACACTAATTCAGTTTTAATTTCTAAAGTTTTATTTGTTGATGGACTTAAATATAATCTGTTAAGTATTTCTCAATTACGTGATGATGGTTTTAATGTCATGTTCGAAAATGATTCTTGTAATGTTTTTAATTCTAGAAATGTTTTAGTATTTTTTGCTTTAAGAAATGAAAATGTTTATGCTGTTGATCTAAATTCCTTAGCTAAACAAAATGTTACCTGTTTAAATGCCTTTCATAAAGAGTCATGGTTGTGGCATAGAAGATCAGGACACTGCAATATACACTCACTTAGGACACTAACTAGGAAGAAATTAGTTAGATACTTACCCAAACTTTGGTTTCCAAATGACAAAGTGTGTAATCCCTGTCAAAAGGGAAATCAACACAAAACCTCTTTCAAACCAAAGAAAGAAGTCTCAACTTCTCAACCTCTCAAGTTGGTTCAGATGGATCTATTTGGACCATCTAGAGTTTCTAGCTTAAATGGGAAGCACTATGTCTATGTCCTAATAGATGACTTTTCTAGATATACTTGGGTATACTTCTTAGCTCACAAAAGTGAAGCTTGTTCTTATTTTGTTAAATACTCCAAGTCTGTAGAAAACCATAGTGTAATTAAGATTAAAACTCTAAGAAGTGATCATGGTCGTGAGTTTGAAAATCATGAATTTGAATCCTATTTCTCACACAATGGCTACAATCATAACTTTTCTGCTCCCAGGACACCTCAGCATAATGGTGTAGTAGAAAAAGAAATAGAACCCTGCATAAAATTGCTAGAACTATGCTTAATGAATATGACCCGCCTATTTATTTTTGGGCTGAAGCTATGAACATGGATTTTTATATTATTAATAGAGTCTTAATTAGACCTATTCTTAAGAAGACCCCATATGAGTTGTGGAATAATAAAAAACCTAAAGTTAGTTACTTTAGAGTCTTTGGCTGCAAAGTTTTTATTCTCAATACAAAATATAATCTTCATAAGTTTGCTTCTAAGAGTGATGAAGGAATATTTTTAGGATATTATTTTACCAGCAAAGCCTATAGAGTATTTAATAAAAGAACCAAATGTGTGGCAGAATCTGTTCACATCAAGTTTGATGAAACTGATCCACATGAGCCTAAAACCTCACTTGAAAATCTTGAGGAAGATTTGAGTATTCTGAACCTTAATGATAAATCTAAAGAACCTGGTGTAAAAAATTCAAGTTCTAGACATATTCAAGAATCTACTTCTATAGAACCCGAACCTATAGATGAACCTGAAATTTCCAGTCCTACATTTACAAGATCAACTAGAATTCTAAAGAATCATCCTTTGAATGCTGTTGTAGGAAATCTTGATAGAGGGACTCATACTAGAGCTTCTCTTAGAAATCAGGTTGAACATCAAGCCTTCTTGTCACATCTTGAACCTAAAAACATTAATGATTCTATTAATGATGAATTTTGGGTAATTTCTATGCAAGAAGAGCTCAATTAGTTTGAAATAAATAAAGTGTGGAATCTTGTTGAAAGACCTAAGGACACTTTCACCATAGGCACTAAATTGGTGTTTAGAAATAAAGTAGATGAATCCGGAAACATAGTTAGAAATAGAGCTAGGTTAGTTGCACAAGGTTATATTCAAGAGGAAGGAATTGGCTATGAGGAGACTTTTTCTCCTGTAGCCAGATTAGAAGCTATTAGGATTTTACTTGCTTATGCTGCACATCTAATTTTCAAACTATATCAAATGGATGTCAAGAGTGCATTCTTAAATGGATATATTGCTGAGGATGTTTTTGTTAAACAACCACCTGGATTCTTAAACCCTCATTTTCCAAATCATATTTTCAAATTATCAAAAGATTTATATGGTTTAAAGAAAGCTCCAAGAGCTTGGTATGATAGATTAAGTACTTCTCTAATTTCTAAAGGTTTTACAAAAGGTATAGATGACCCTACTATTTTTATAAAATGAATTTCTAAAGATGTTTTAGTTGTAAAAATTTATGTAGATGATATTATTTTTGGATCTTCAATAAATTCCATATGTACTGATTTTTCTAAAATGATGCAAAATGGATTTGAAATGAGTTTAATGGGTGAACTCAAATTCTTTCTTGGATTTCAAATCTTTCAAAATGATGATGGAATTATTTTAACTCAAAGTAAATATACTAGAGATCTTTTAAAATGTTTTGGATTGGATAGAAAAAAAATTAGCGACACTCCCATGAGTACCACTTGTAATTTGGATCTTGATGAGGATGGTAAATCTGTTGATCAAACCACTTATAGAGGAATGATTGGAAGTCTACTCTACCTAACTGATATTCATCCTGATATTATGTTTAATGTGTGTATGTGTGCTCGTTTTCAAGAAAACCCTAAAGAGTCACATTTAAATGCTGTAAAAAGAATTTTCAAATACCCCAAGCATCTCCCAATTTTGGACTGTTCTATCCCAAAGGACAATCATTTGAACTAGTTAGTTATTCTGATGCTGATTTTGCTGGATGTAAGTTAGATAGAAAAATCACCTCTGGAACATGTCATCTTTTAGGAAAGTCACTAGTATCATGGTGTAGTAAGAAATAAAATTCTGTTGTGTTATCTACTGTGGAAAGCTGAATACATAGCTGTTGGAAGTTGTTGTGCGCAAATTTTGTGGATAAGACACACATTACTAGACTATGAATATCAATTCAGACATGTCCCAATAAATTGTGACAACAAAAGTTCTATTAATATTTCTAAGAATCCTGTTTCTCATTCTAGGACAAAACATATTGATGTAAGACATCACTTTTTGAGGGATCATTATCAAAAAGGTGATATCACTTTGGAATTCATTGGTACTGAATATCAACTTGCTGATATATTCACTAAACCATTAAATTATAAAAGATTAGACTACATCATACATGATCTTGGTATGATTAATCATAAATAGATATCTTACTGATCTTAATGCTCAATAATTTACTGTATTTTACTTTACAGTTTCACGACTCACTATTTTATAGTTACTATTTCATGCTTACGGTGTCACAGTTTAACACCTTGTACTCACGGTCTGTGACTTAACTGTCTCACCATGACTATACAGAATGGTCACTGTCTCACTGTGATGACCACCAACTGTCTCACCGTGATGAATGTTTTTCATCACACCGTAATGCCTACTCACGGTCTCACCGTGAAGATTATTTATACTCTTATTTTAACTCGTATCGTGGTAATTTTTATTTCACCGCTATTTGATTTCCTGCTTTTTTGTTTTTATGACGTTTGACATTCCCAAATGATAAAACTTAAGGTTTTCATTCGATTCCTTACCCAAACTCTCTCTTGAACCTTCTCATTCTTGAAAACCTTCTCTTCCCTCTCGCCCGAACCTTCAGTGGATGCCAAGGATGAAGCGTCCATCTTCACCCTCATTTGAGAAGCACCGCTCTAAGAAACCGAAAAGGATACCGAGGATAGCTCTCGAAGGACCTCTAAACCCAAAATTGGTAATCCATACTATTGTACCTGAAAAAGAAGTTTTCCCTGAGTGGCTGTTTTCTAGCAAGTCATTAGTTTTGAAAGTTTTAAGAGAACAAGGATGGATTGAATGGTTCTCTGGACAAAATAAACGGATTTACCCGAGGCTGGTATCTCAATTATACCAATATGTGAAGTTTGCCTTTGATTTTGGAGAAAGTGTTATGGTGACTAGATGGATCAATGGTCAGAAGTGTTCCTTCTCTTCAAGGATGTGGGCTGCATGCCTAAGAATTCCACATGAAGGAGTTTGTGAAGACTACCAGAGAGACCCTCCTCCATCTTCTGATATCTTCAATCTGGAGAATTATTTGGAAATCTAGACTGGAAATGGTACCAAGCGAAGGGCCATAGCTGCTGAATTAGATGGGGAGACAAGACTTCTTTTCAAATTTGTTCAGAATTTTATTAGTCCAAGAAAAGGGGATTTTTCTGTAATGAAGTATCAGGATGTGTTCCTGATTCAATTTTTGAAGAATGGCTATCAGATAAACCTATGCAAGTATGTTATTAACCATATCTATGAGCTGATCAAAGTCACTTCCAAATCCACCTCCCTGTTTTACTCAAGGATGATTTCAACAATGTTAGTTGCCAAAGGGATGGTTGGACCGAATGAGGAAAATTTAGAGGACTTTGATTTCTGCTTATCCATGCCTATCATCAAAAGGATGAAGTTAAGCTGGAACCCTTGGAAGAAGCAGTGGGTTGAGGATAATGATCAACTCTATAAAAAGTTTAATCCTGTTTATTATCCAAGAAGACCTAAGAATCAATCTGATCATGTTTTGGAACCAGATGAAGTGGCAGAGTATTCAGAAGAAGAAGAAGAAGAAGAGGAAGTAACAACTGAAGTATCACCTAGAGAAGAAGCTGGAAGACCTCCAATAGAAACAGTTCTGGTTGAAAAAGAAAGGGTTGTTGTCCCTGCTATTATCCCTACTAAAATACCTCAAGAAGAGGAAGTTGTTGTTGGTTTGAGAGAATAGGAAGCTCCTACTTCTATTGAGGATGTAAATCCAGAAAATCATCCTAATGCTGCAAGAAAATTGGTTTTTCCTAATTCAGAATAGCAAGCAACCATAGAGACAGATCCTGTTGAACAGGATCTCCCTGTTGACAAAGAAGCAAGTCTGGAAGCTCAACCAGTGGAACAATCGGTTCCCGAGATAATTCCCTCTACTGAAGAGAGGATGGAAATTGCCTTTCAGATGGCAAGGCAAGAGTTTGCTGAAGAGATTAGAGATGAACATGTGGATCTTGATCATTTTTATGAGTCTATAGTCTCTGAAATGGATGCACAATTTGAGGGTGAGGAACCTAGAAACCTTGAGATTATGGAAGCTGGATCTGTTGAAGCTTCTCAACCTATTGTCACATACTCTGTGTACACTCGGAATGAGTTACCAAGCTTTTATGATGTGAATGAGTCATAGAAAGTGACTATAACTGGAATGGATCTTTCTTATCTATTTTAACTGAAGTCTCTAGCTCATCCAGAACCAGTACCAGAACCAAAGCCTCAATCTGAGTCAGAATCTTTGTCTGAATATGACTCTGAACCACAACCAGAACCTGAACCTCTACCTTTACCTGCACCCTTACCCGAGCACCACTCATTTGTAACTAAGGATGATTTTAAAGTCTTTGGAGAGACTATATTGGATGGTGTCATCTGGTGACTCAGTTAAGTCAAGAATATTCCTCAATTTTTCTGGAAAATATTATATTGCATATTCAACCAAGGATGATCCATGAAATTCAAGAAGTCAGGGATGAAAATCAGTTGCTTAGTACTGATGTTGCAAATTTGAAAGGTTTGGTGAAAAAACTGCAATCAGAACTGTCTTCAAGATCAGAGCATGTGCCTGCTCCTGCTTCTACTCCTGCACCTATTGATGCTTCTCCTAAGCCAACTGATTCCACCCTTTCTAGGGAAATTGTGTCTCAAGTGCATCCATATCTACTATCTTTTGATGAAAATATTGGAAAAAGATCCACCAAGAAGCTGGAATGTATGAGGGTGATTGTAGAATATCTGAATAAACTCACAGATGAGTACACTGGATGCCAACAAAAAGTTCTCAAACAGCTCAAAGTTCTATCTGAAGCTGTAAAATATTCTCTTGCTTTAGTTCAACCTTCTGTTCCTCGTTTGGATGATTCTCTGCTGAGATCCATAATCAAGGAAGAACTTAAGAATGCCTTCAGTGTCTTGGATCTGTCTTCTTTTTCAGAAGTGTTTAAGAATAGTGATCGAGCATTGGACTCGGTTCGAATTCATTCTAAGATAGCCAATGATTCTCAACAAGTTATTACTAAGAAAATATATTTTATCTTACTCGGATTTTCTCCAAAAGTGATATGACAGATCACTTTAGATATCTTGTGAAAAACCTGAAAATTCCTCCTGTAACTCAAGCTTTTAAAGCTCAAGTTTAGAAACTTACAGAGTTCACCAGATTGTTGGACAAATTCATGGAGAATAAGGATGATTTTAAAAAGTCTATGCAATATGGTGGTGAAATCATTACTGATTTCATCAATATTCTGAAGCCATATTTTCATGTGCAGAGTACTGCTATAGTTTCTCCAGCTGCTGCACCCCTTAGACCTGGTCTACTTGCCTTAGCCTCAACTGCCATGTCAGTCAGCCAAGCTATTTCTCAGATCCGGCCAGTCATTCTTGACCAACCACAGCCTAGATCTTCTAATGCTCCTACTTTGGCTCCATCTATTTTTGAAGGTCTGCCCTTAACCTCTTTGTCTACCACATCTATGCCTTCTTCTACTTCAGCACCAGCTCCTGTTGCTGATAAAGTCAAGGAAAAGGTCGATCCCTGAAGACTCTAGGGACTATTTTCTTTTTGATGGGATGTCTCTTGTTGTTTACTATTTTTATTTCTCTTGTATGTTTTATTCTGAACCTTTTCAATGACAAATGCAATGTTTCCCTCATTTCTCTATAATTTTTGATAATCCCAAAAGGGGGAGAAACACTACAAGTATCAGTACTATAATGAGATATGTTATTATCGAATCTATTATTCTCTAATTTTTGCTATTCTAATATGCTAGTTTCTTTAATGTTGAATTTCATTTATATTTTGACTATACATGATTTGTGATCATAAAAAAGGGAGAGATTGTTGGAATCCTCATGTATTAATCATGTTTTAATGATCAAAAATCCTATTCCTGCTAATTAATCTCAATCTTAATTGCACATCTTGCTAATGATCTTCAGTCTCAATAATAAATATACATCATGTTTGAATGATATCAAATTTTATTGATGTTAATTACTCTCTTTATTATTTACAAGTCTTATGCATGATCACAAATCTCACTTATATTATCAAGCCTTTATATTTATGTTTCAACTTCTCTTACTCTCTACTAATTAAGCTTAATCCATATTCTGCATATTACTGTTTAAGTATAAATACAGATATTTGTCTAAGTATGGACACACCGTGAAGGACACACCGTGACCCAGACACCATGAATGACACACCGTGACCCAGACACCGTGAAGGACACATCATGACCCAGACACCGTGAAGGACACACCGTGACCCAGACACCGTGAAGGACACACCGTGACCCAGACACCGTGAAGGACACATCATGAAGGACACACCCTGACCCAGACACCATGAAGGACACACCGTGACCTAGACACCATGATCTACACACTGTGACATGGAGACACCGTGAACCACATACTGTGAAGACTATACCGTGAAGAAGACACCGTTTACATAATCACTGTGACACAATTTCTTAACTTTTTTTCAATATTATTTAAATAATGCTAACGGTCATATTTGATGTTTTTAATTCAATGAATGTTATTTAATGATTGTTGTTGGCATGTCATGAAACTGTATCTCGTACCTATGAAAAGTGAATAATTCCTACTGCTAGAACGAGTGGAATATAAGGAATATTGAGATGCAGTACATGTATCAAGTGTAAGCAGTGGTGCACAAGTGTGACGATACAACAAGAAGAACTTACATACGCCCAAGAGCACTGTGCTGAACAAAAAGAACAATCCTGATCAAGAAGAAGATTGCAAGACTTTCCAAGAACTCTCATGAGTACAATACAACACCACTTAAGAACACACGACGAATCAAGAGATCATTTTCACTCATGTAGAACACAAGCTAAACTACAACACTCTGTTTTTCAACAGAAAAACCAGAGAAGGACTAAGAAGCAATTCTGCTGAATCCAACGAGTCCAGAGCTTCATTGCTAATCACTAGAGCTTTCTAAACTCTTATATATTCTCTCTAAGTTATTTGTTTATTTACTTTCGAGTAGTGTGGTGTACTCTGTATATCTCACACACACACTGTCTCCTACAATGAACTAGAGGATATCAAAATCCTCACTCTAAAACTCTTAACTCTTGTTTACCCACGTCAACTGTGGAAGAGGTCCTTGTGTGGCATTATCTTGTTTTGTTTACCATCAAGAATAGTGGTAGAGGTCCCTGCATGGCCTGGACAGTTGTGTAAACTGTTGTTAACCCCGATCCAGGGTGTGGATCAAATTTATATAAAATTTAGAGGACTAAGTCTCGGCTTGAGACTGAACTTCTTGTTACATCTGCTGTGCATCTTTAGTTTAAGATAAAGTATACTACATATATCTTTTATACTCCACTTCTATTACTTTGAAATACAAAACTATTTTTAAATCTACTTTGCTAGTTAAACTACCAAGTGTTTACACTCATTGTAAATCAGTAGGTTAGTTTCAAAAGTCAGTTTGATCTTATGGTTAAATTAACTAAGACCTAATCGATCTTTGAGAAACTAAGTGAACATTTATAATCTGTATAAATTCACTATAGTTTAACTTGTTTTATAAATTGGGGGATTTTAAAGAGACAATATTTTAACAGAAATTTTAATTGGAACTCAATTCACCCCCCTCTTGAGTATCCACTCCGACCAACAGACACATAGACTCAAGCACATCTCCCCAAATGCTAGAGGCTTCTGACTAGAAGTAAGGGACTAGGGTGTGTTTGTGGAGAGACTATTACCTCTTTTCTGAGTGTATCATAGTTATAGAAAACATAAAAATCAATAGTAGAAGAAGTAAATAAATTATAAAATAGATAAACATCCAAAATATGGAGATATATAACAATTCTAGAAGTAATCTCATATAAAATGATGATCATGCCATGTATCTAACAAAAATCCAAAATAGGTATACATGCAACAATACAATACATGTAACAAGATACCAAAAAGACCAAAATCTATCCCAACTAGCATCATGATCCTCCACTTGATCCCATGCTCCACTACTCAAAATCTTGGCACAAAGTCAAACATAAAACTATGGGTACTTGCTCCAGTCCCTACTTGTATCCATAAATTTTATCCATGTATCCAATGGTGTCCCGAATAGGGTGTGAGATAAAATCCCAGTAGGTCACCACCTAAAGTGTCTATTAAGAATCCTAGATGTGTAGTACAAGCTAAAGTAGGGTGCATAATATAATATGTATGATTATACTAAAAGTAAAGTGCCCATGGAAAAGTGAACTAACAAGTGATCCTATACAACCATACAATAATCCCTGCAAAACCAGTTTCAATCTATTATAACATGGAATATAATAAAAAAATAAGGAAACACCATGATAATTCTGCATATACAATACATCATATCCATCATGACCACATTGTATAACAAGATGTGTTACAATTTACCATGGCTGAGCCATATAATCAATCATGTCACATTTTTCATGACCATTCCATATAATCAAAAGTGTCAGACCCCACAATACTTAATCCAAGGTATATAAGACCAAGACATCCTCAAAGAGTCCCAAGAGCATCTCAATGGATACCCAATAATGGAACTGGTGGAGTCTAAAGATCATGTCAATAGAGCATGTCCAATGTGATTCCAACAAGCCATATACAAGGGATATAAATGCTTTTAGAATCCTATGGAATCAAGATCCAAAGACCATACAGGTCTAAGGTATATTCTATTGTAAATCAAGACCCATTCATGAAACATCTCAAACATCTAAATGGGATCAAGATCCATGTCATACTAACTATGAAATCCATTATCATTTCAATTCACATCTCATTCCATTAATCAATTCACTAGCATTCATGTTCCATGAGTATACACACCCATATATAAAATCTCATCCAATTACATTCAATGAGTTTACACACTTATATAACAATTGTATATAACCATTTAATCAAATCATCAACATGAAAAGAAGGTAAAGCATCTCTTAATTAATCAATTCCATTAAATTAATTTATAAATGGGGTTCCTCTAACTAGGAAATCTTAAACAGACTCCCCATGGGTGTTATAACAAGGGAAATATAAAAGGCACACTTTATTGGTGACCTTAGTTAGGGAAAAAACCTCTAAAAAGTCTCAAGGAACAAGTGAGAATCCATAAAATGTTCATTATGTTCAATTTAATTATTTAATTCATTTTTAACACCACGCTGATATTTCTGGCAGAAGACACAATAGAAAATAGCACTATAAATAACCAAAACACTTGGGAAAATTATATACCACCTACCGTAGGTCCATAGTAGAGAGCTCGTCCAATATAAGCATATGATTCGGCTAAGATCAGAAGAAAAATGAAGAATGGATGAAAACCCTAAAAAATAGGGCATATTATATTTCTCCTAAATAACTCCATAAATCCAATGTTAAATGAAAAATGACACAAAAGGAATCGATTACTTATCGACATGGATCTAACAATACCGATGGTGCTCGAATCCAAGTTAGGATAAAGAAACAATAGAAAAGAATATGATTTAACATTCGAAGGAGCCCCCCATGTTTGTCATGTCCATCGGGAGAATAATGAAAAATATTTTAGGTCATAAGATATTTTAAGGTCAATTTAATCATTTTGCCTCAAAATACTAGGCCGCATGGTTTGGCCATATGGGTAACCAAACTATGCACCCTTCACTATACGGAGGGGATCCTCGCACTGTTAGTGTGTATGGGTTTCAAAATAGTATAAAAACCATGTATAATATCACTATCAAAAACTATGATGGGAATCTCATGGGCGTGAACCTCCATCCACACAGTTTACTCAAACCATGTAGCCTTTATCACCCCACTATCTAGCCTCGCATGGTTAGTAGTAACTATCTGACCTACCCCACATGGTTTCTACTAACCATGCAGTCTGTCCTAATTTTCCCAAAAGATAGGTTTTGGGATCTGAACAAGCCCCAAACACCCCCGATACCCCCATGAAATCAAATGGTATTCACATTAGGTTGTAATTAAGCATTTAAACAGAAAAAAGATTCAAACCTCATACAAAAACCCATGATGTTACAATTAAATTCAAGGGATTAATCTAAAAACTCTCAATCTATTGATTAGAGGAAACATTGGGATTCATATTGAGTTATTTACAAACTTATTTACCAAATTGTGTTACCTTTACCTTTTAATTTTTACTATTATTTCCCTTATAATTCATACATATTATGCATAATTTATTTAATTTCATTTATTAATTAATTGAATAATTGTATCACATTATTTTGTTTTAAATTTTTTAAAAGGAAATTCACCCCCTCTTTCATTCATACTCATACCAATAAGTCACTACCATTTCATTTATAATATTATCCATAACAAAAAATTCCTTTTATATATTCACAAATATTAAACTAGTTTCTCTAATATAACTTGTTGTAACATGAGGTCCCATGGTAAGTACCCTGGGGGGCAGGGTTGAAAGTGTGAGTCTTAATTTTTTTTTCTTTTCTAAAGATTAATTGTATATTATGTTCACATTAAAAAGTTTACTTTGAATCCTTCATAATAATCACATGAAAACACAATATAAATGAATAAACAAATAAGCACAAACATAGAGATTTTTTCTTAGTTCACTCGTACAAGGATACATCCAAGAAACACATATCAATGATGTGTTAATATTTCAATTAACCACTACTTCAATAGTATGTGATCAAAACATTGGGACAATATCATTGATAATACAAATTCCTTGACCTATTCCTCTATTATGGTCATTTCTTTCAATAGTGGTTTAAATATATAATTAATATACTTTTCAAAATCAAAAATATTTCAATCAAATGTATAACACCATACAAAAATGGGTATTCTATATGATGATTTAATCTTCACTTCTAGATATTTAATGATATGTAAAAAATTATATCTTCGAATACAAATATTCAATGTAATTCATCTCACTCACACTTATCTTCAAAATTCCATAAATTCAATGATATTCCACTAGTGATAACCTATACAACACGATATTCAATCTCTCTATTTTCTATATACGCATCTTTTTTTATATGCATCATATTCCTATATATCCAAAAAAATTTAAAAATATAAATTAAAAATTCAAATTAAATTTCTCAAAAATATACTTAAAATTCAACCATATGATGTTTACAAAAAATTCTCCACCATTGGTTTTCAAATAGGTAGTTTAGAAATGTACCAAAAAAATTTAGATTAACTTGGAAATCCATGTTATAAAGATAGTTCAGATTCTCTACTTTCCACAAATGACACCATGAAATCATAACTTATAGCATGAACAATAATTTTTTTCTTTTAACTTTCTTCAAATGTTAGATTATTTTTTATGTAACATAAGTCTTCATTGCACAACCATGATTTATGTTGATTAAAAATCATGGAATCTGATAATCATGGATCCTTCCCCCTTTTCATTTTAAGCTATCATGTTGTGATGCCTTCATTATTTCTTAGATCCCGAAAATGTCTATAAAATGGTTTATTTTTTCAAGACATGATCATATTATGTGTAAAAAATAAAAAAATTGAAAATCATGACCATATAGAATTTTCATGTCCAAATGATGCAGCACGACCCTTCCATCATATTTTTACAAAAGAACCATATTTTTGAGTGGTAATTTTTCCATGATACAACTAAATTCATGCATGTATTCTTAATGGAATGGACACTATATCAGGGTGGGAAATTTGTACTCCAGATTTAGTAAAGTAAGTAACCTAAAACATGATCCAAACACAAAAAAAACATATGCAATATAACATCTCTAGGCCCGAGACCACTCACTATTGTCCCGATAAAAGTTTCAATTGATCTAAAGAATGACTCAATATATGAATGAAGTTACTGACCAGAATCAAGGGACTATGGTGATACTATAGAGAGAATATACCATAATATCATAGTAAAAAACATCATAAAAAAATCAATAATAAAAAATCATATTATGCAGAACAAATAAACATATCCATGCTATAACAAAGGAAATGCTATCATACAAGTATACAACTCATCCAATCTCCCATCAGGACAATCACATATACAAATAAGAAAAATAATTAACTAAAATGAGGCTCTAATACCATACTAAATCCTCATCACATCCCATTCTCTACATACCCATTTATTTGATCCAACCTGATCAGGAAATATTGGGACAGTGTTATACCCGAACTTATGATCACAGGGTATGATTTGGTGCCAATGTGTTAGGGATTCTAAATAAGGGTGTGACTAAAACTCAGTAGTCCACAACCAATGATGTACTTAACATAACTAGTAAATATAGTGTATTCACATGTGATATTATTACAATAATAAAACAGTGTGTAAAAGAAATAAAATAATCATTGTCAATCCTTGGGATCTAAGGTCACACCCAAGGTCAACCATATCTTCTTTATCCAGTGTTATATGTATCTAAGTATAAATAATAGGAATTAGGGGTAATTAAACCCCACCATGGAGTCTCATATATATACAGTAACTCAGGGGGAAGAGCTACATACCAAGATCATCTTATATATATAACACTCAGGTGGGGGGAGGGAGCAGTTGCCTTGGATATCTCTACATCATATCAAGGGGAAAAAACCACCTCATAATATATTATCATATCTTAAATCAGGTGGAATAGATACTTCTCCATAATATCTCATATAATTTTAAGGATAATGACACCCTCTATAAAACATCTCATCACATATCATACCAAGGGGAATAACCCCTACCATGAAATATCTCATATAACATGGATGGGAATAATACCCAACTAATAATATCAGATACATCATTGAAGGAAATAGTTACTACCTTGTAATATCTCATTATATATCATATTAGGGTAACAATATTTACTCAATAATATCTCATATAAATAAATAAAAAATGGAATCAGATCCTACCTTACGAGTTCACCATCTCATCACTAGGGTTCTAGTCACTCATACTTACAAATATATCTTAAGGAATGAATAAATGGCCCTATATATAATTGAGATAATTTATTAAAGAATATATAAATCATATTGACACATCAAGTTGAAGCCATCAACATTATCATCTTGCCTACATGTGAATCCTCTAGGGTCCTTCATACACACTGTGATAACAACTCACAGGTACTAAGACATATCCAACACTCCATGGTGTGATCAAAACCCATTGGATCTATCAAAACCTAACCTCAAGAGGCTGGTCCAAACCTCATCAAAATCCAACCTCATAGCTTTGTCCCTATGACCATGGACTGTCTCAAGATTAGTCACACCAAGGACTTATCATCCTGATGCCAAGTTTTCAAAAAATTCTCTCAACCCTCACTTGGGTTTCATTGAAAATTCCCATAAGGAGATATTTCAACCAATATCTCAGTTAAAGTCCTCTCCATCACACCATGTATAGTCATGTAGGGCCTATCCTACTCATGACACTTTCCCAGACTCAAACCCACCCATAAGGGGGAATTTCCCATCATGCATGAGACACACAGTTGTCTCACACATCACCATGGACTAAGTGTCTCATTTATTTCAAACCAGCCTTAGGAAAAATAATCTAGGCTATTTTGCATCTTATCTCAAGCACTATGAACCACCTTGGGTCTTCCATGGCCTCAATTGACATCTTCACCTTCTTGGTGAGATAGTCACCAGGCAGCTCCATTTTCCACAACCATCACTAGGGAACATTTTCTAAACCAAGGAGGCTAAAATCCATCACATCCTAAGGTTCAATATATTCATTAATTTTATTTTATTTATACCAATATGGTTCCACATGTCACATTGTGCACTTTTTATTCAATCCCTCAACCATCGATGATTGATGTGACTACCCAAATATTTTGAATAATACATCACTTCTATGGTTTATTAATATTCATGATTTTGAATTTATATATTTAATTCAATCACGTATATATGTTTATATCATGTATCAAAAGATATTATATAAATAATTAGATACCAATTATACATTTAATATTATTATATTTACATCATGACATAAAATATATTTACTTCATGTCATAAAATATGTTTTATTTAATGGTTAGATATATTTCCATAACAGGATTCATATTTTTATCTATCTAAAGAATTGTTTAATTATTTTATAATTTTATAATTAAAATTTATGTTATTTATATGTATTTTTTATATTTATTATTATGGTAAATAATTCTATGAAGTCACGGAATAAGAATATGGGTTTTCATTTGAGAAAATAATAGTTTATATTAAAATAAATTATTTTTCCATGTATTGTGCGTTTTTATTTTAAAGATAAATTTCAAAATGTTATAATTTTAATTTGATGAAATAAAATTTATTTTTAATATCATCATGATGAAATTATTTTAAGGTGAATTATTTATATTTTTCTAAGCAAGTTTATTTTTTATGAATAGTAAAAAATAGACTTTTTATGGATACTGTATCTTTTATGGAATTACTGTTATATAAATATGGAATAAAATTTTTATTAAACTTATATAAAATATTATAAATGATTATATACTGAAAATATCACCGAAATATTATTCAATCAGTTTAAATTAATTTTTTTTCCAAGATAAATATGAAAACATTTATTTGTGCTCACATAAAGATTGTGCAATATTAGAAAAATCAAAATTGTTGTTTTAAGATAATAATTAAGAATAGATAAATATTTTCCAAAATTAATAAATTTGATGAATAACAAATTATTTTTATGTATATTTATGAATTTTTATGTTATATTATTCGAATTCTTACTCCATGCTTACGCAAGGTAAGAAAAGTCAAAATTCATATATTAAAAATGTCATCATGATATAAATTGGAATAAATAATATGATGAATTATTTTAGATGATTATATTTACGAATAAAAAAATATATTTATGTTATTAATTTATTTATAATATTAAATTATATTACAATTCTCCAAAATGCTTACGCAGTGTCAATGAAACACTTGTGTAAGTGAAGGGAAATTCAAAATAATTCTTTTTAAAAATATTTAAAATGATAAAGATGGGGTAAAATAATGTTTTTTATGATTTTTAAGAATAAAAATTATGGATAAAAAATTATTTAAATGTTTAAATATAAATTCCATATTTATCTATATATTTTTAAATTCATATTATAGGAATAACCTTTGAAATGAATTTAAAGTTTTATTAGCGTAAAAATTGATTTAAAATTAAAAAAAATAATAAAAAAATATATTGAGTAAATTAAGGATATTTTATGGTCTATAATAACATATATTTTCTTTTTATGATCTGACTTCCATTTTAAAATTAAATTCTTGGAACTTATAATATTGAATATTTTCAAAAACAACATTGAATTTTTTCTATAAAAAGGAACTCATTCTAACAAATCCAAATCACAAATAATTTTTATTTCTCTCTCCATATTATATCTATATACTTATATAAACTTATATTTTCATGTTAATAAGGCTTTGAAATTTCCAAAAGTTATATCTCTAAAGAATTTAGACTTAATCTGAAGGAGGTGGTTTAAGGAACAAAGTAAGGGGTTCTAAGCCACTATCTCCTTTCATATTTATGATTCTTTTTTGGAGTTATTTTAAAACTTATATTATTTTACATCTATGATTAATTTTCTATGTTATTTTCTTCTATTTTATCCATTAATGATGATATATCATCCATTACTCCTTACTAAATTATTGTTCAAAATTTGTGCCTATGTCGGAATACAAGTTCTTCCAAAACTATCTATTTTCATTTCAATTATACTCTTATCATTTTCAATATCATAAATAAAATTTAAAAGTAAAAATAAAATATAATTTTAATGATATGATGTTTTTTTATAAAAATAAAATATTTATTGAGTTTTTCTTCTTTTAAACTCTTTCACAAAATATCACTTACTATGGTAGTTTTATGTTTCCTAAGCCAATGATGATGTTTTAATAAACTCATGTGTTCAATGGGTATTATTAAAAATTGATTTAATGATTAAATATAAAATTAATATTCATGTAATTTCATGATAGTTATTTTTAAAGTAAATTATCCATAAAAAATGAAATTAAATGTATCAATCATAGTCATTTTTAATTATAAAAAAATATGATTATCGAGGAAGATTATCTAAATGTTAAATATTTAATAACCTATTGAACTCCATTGATTATAATAAAATATATAAATAATAAAATTACACTTATGAAGATTATGGAACCATTTTATAAGGAATTTTGATAAATACAATTGTACCATAATAGTTTTTGAGATTGTGAACCTCAAAACCTCAAAACAACCAATGTGAATGATACAGATTTAGTAAATGAATGGAACATGATAATAAGTGAGTTAAAATTAATAATATTTAGGAAATTAACATGAATAATAATATTAATAAAGTACATAATTAATTTAATCTTATTATTTAGGAGGCTATAAAATGTATAAGGAGAGTTGGGACTTGAGGTATGGGGAATCTTCACTCAATTTCCTTTCATTGACTTATGTAATTATTTTATAGAATATGTTATTCTATGAATTAGGGGTTTTACTCAGTGGTTTAGGTCACTATAATACTTCATGTTGGGTTGGGATTTAAATCCCAACCATGGCTCTTTTCCCCTGATTAAATTTAGGAGCTGATTCTAGGCTGGCGTCAAATGACACCAGTGTATCCTATTTTCCTATGGCTGTGGGTGTAGGGCATGCCAGATTATGTTCACTAGATACCATGATGGTAAGTATTGCTTGGTATTGTGGTATTTATTTTGCATTTTTAGGACTGTGATGGGAAGAGTTTTCAATGCAAGTTTTGACGGTACGAAGGGGTGTTATTTCCACTGGCCACAGTGTCCTAGATTTATTGAGCATAGATACAAAAAATGTTGTCAATGGATGAGCATATGGTAGGGGACCTCAAATAATGACGGTGGTAAATTATATTAACCTACTAAATAGTGGGTGGTGTTTTTATGGATGGTCGTGATTGGGGATGATTCTTAGTGACTGATGATCAATAAAGGGAGGGGTCAATTAGAGGTTATTGGGGCTCTTTGGACAAGCATGCTGTCGAGTCAATTTTGGGGTTAATCTTGGTGACTTTGGTGAAATGACTTCATAACATAGGAATGGTTGGACCAATTTTTGAATGCTTTCATAGGAGGGTCCATTCATAGTGGATGCTTCTGGTCTTCAGTAAGGCATGCACAAGGCTGCATAGAAAATAGGTGGTGATGGGTTCATGTGAGTTTTTCCATTATATGTGGGTCTTTTCCATTAAAAAATTACAAGTTCCTCTAGGAATATACATTATTTGGACATTTTATTATAAATTATAAGGTCCTATGGCCATATATATAATAAATAAAGGGTCTCAATGGGTGGGTTACACCTTGGGTGGGGGGGCTATGACCCTCCTTTTAGGCCCTATGAGTGTGAGGTGTGTGTGCATTTCGTTGTAATTATACCACTAAGTACCTAATATGTACATATATATGTTATTCTAATATCATGTTCATTATAACCTATAATTTTTTATGATGTTTTTTCACTTGTTTTATATGGATTTATATTTCTTTCACATAATCTCTTCATTGATAGATTCTTACTTCATATGTTATGATATTTAAAAGGGTTTATTTTTTCATATCAATTTGAATTGAGATTATCTATGTATAAATCCCTATTTGTGGAGATTATACATAATTTTTATCTAAAACCTCATCTATTTTATTCTTCTTCATATCAATATTATTTATTTTATTGAATTTATTTTCTACACCGCTATGATTTTTTAAGTTCATTTTTTATTGTCTTTAAATTTCATTAAAAAAGTGTGAAAGTAATCTCAGTTTTATCATTTACCACATGATCAAATTTTCCCACCCTCATCAATATTTTTCTCTATGAATTTTCCTTTCCATTTTTTTAGATATTTCCAAATTAATTTTAATCTTAATTATTTTATAAATTATTTCTTTTGAAATACAATTTATTACAAATGTAAGGGGAATGTTTTCTTTAAAATAATATTATTTTTAATATTAAAGTATTTCTATAAATTTTATACAACCATTTTCTAAGAACTTTTTTTCTCTACAGTTTCTTTAAAATGATCTTCTTTTACGAGTTTGTTTAAATGTTTATGTTTATTGATCGAAAAATAAGTATAAATGAGTTTTGATGAAAAATTCAAGCTTCTAATTTTTTTTCAAAATTATATTACTTGGATATGATACAAGATGATTCATGATCCCATGATATAACACTACAATTCATTAGGTATTGATTTATTTTCTAGGGAAATATTTTATAATTAAATGATGAAGTTATTCTACTATAGGTGTGATTTGTAAGAGTGATATTAATATATTCTACAAAGATGATTTAATAGTATTTATATGATTTATTAAGGATTTTAAATCTGAAAATTTTAGATTTCATAGTACAATATGTTTATTTTATGAGAAAAGGATGTTTTTGTTATTTTCAAAAGTAGAGTTTTGTATTTGTAGGAAAGGTTGTTATTTTTAATTATTTAATGTTTTAATGTTTTCTAAAGGAACTTGAAAGGGAATTATAATTAGTATAATTATTATGAGGAATCTTTATGAAACCTATTTTAGAAATTAATTTTATTTTATTCTTTAAAGAATGTTTTATATGAGAAAAAATGTTATTTCTTTTAATGAATAATTTTTTTATAAGGTCTTATATTATTTTAATATCCTAATGAGTTTTATATTTCATTTATACCAATTACACATATTTATGTGCTCATCCCATGTTTTAAAATTATTTTTATAGGACATAACGATGTGTAGGAATGATTATGAAGTCAAAGTTTTGATTATCAAGTTCTATCCTTGAATGAATTGGGTGCATCATTTAATGAGTCTGGATTAGTGGAAAAAATTTCCATTGGGTAGAAAAAGTATAAGTTTTGTTATAAAATATATTTTTCTAATTATCTAAAAATCTAAACCTATAAGGTTCTAGGTATGTAGGCAATGTAATATTTTTTATAAATCATGTAATTAAGGTAAGGTTATACTCCATGTATTATTATTTTTATCAGATCATTATTTAAATAAATTTAGAGGTTAATATGTTATCGATTGAGTATAATTTAAGGTTTTTATATACCATCATGGGTTAATAATTCTATGTATAACCATAACTTAAATGCACAAAAATTCTGTTGAAGTATTATTTGATTATATTTAATGGTGAATAATGATATATTAGGAGACTTTTGTTGGGGTTTAGGAAGAATAAAACTTTGAGATATATTACACTTAGGTTTATAATGTTATTTAGTGTGAATATTATTTGGAAAAAAGTTTATTGTATTTTAAGAGAATAAGATGAAAATTATAGATTACCTTTATGGTTGATAAAAGATTTAATACTATATTAAATGTGTTTATTTAGGAAAATAGGTTATTTTATTTTGAAAACTTAAGTAGAGAAATATAGATAACCTTGGTATTTAAAGGTAATTTGATGACATGGAGATTTAGGGAGAATTTGACTATATTTTTAGGATTAGAATATATATTATTACTGATTTATTTTATGAAAAAGTGGTTAATATTATTTATGGGATATAGATTGAGTTAATTTTTTGGAACATATGCGATCAAGGTGGTCATTAATTTTAGATTTATAAATTTATAAATTTTTTTATTATTATTGAGGTTTAATATTTTTTTGGGATAAAATTTATGTTGATTGTTTTGGGAAAACATGTGATTATGGTTTTTTTAATTTTTAGGGTTTCCTTTAAAAATCTTAATTCTTTTTAAGTAATATTATGATATTTCATATTTTATCTTCTATTTACCAAATAAATTATTTTTAAATGAATAATTTAATCTTGTATATTCATTTTGGTTGAATTTATCATGTCTTTTCCTCTCTTATTAATTTATAGTTCACGCACAAAATTATTCAAAATATGTTTTTATTTACTTAATCTTATTATATTGGGTCATATAGTATATTTATTGAATATGTTATTCTAAATTTGGTTTATTCTATCCCATGATTTTATTATACTTTATTTTCTCTTTCTTTTCAATGAATTTATATTTTTTATCATAATTTACTTTTAAAATTATTATTACTCTAAAAATCATGATTTTCATATGGGATTATTTTTCTCAATTATAATTCCTCAAGTCATGCTTCATATTATGAAAACATTCTCTTTTAAATGGTGTTATTATAGATCCATAGACAAATATTATGATTAATTACATATTAATCAAGTTATTTAAAATTTTATTTTTAGGTTCACTCATTAATTGGATTTTGATTCATATGCTTCCAAAGTCATAAAGGCTTCTCATGAATCAATAATTCTTCATTGAGTCATTATCCATCTTCTTTGAATATGTTATTATATTATTTATATATTCTACCATTCCCTTCATGAAATTGTATTTTCTCTTTTATTTCATGAAAATACATTTTTTGGTCATGTTATTCTTCTTTGATGAATTTATTATTTCATAAAAAATGATATTAGTAAGAATAATTCTCCACTACTTTGTTGACTACTTTCCTCATCCATGCCCATGTTCTTTCATACCGCAATTTTTTTTTCTTTTTAGAGATAAAATGTATTCTTTATTGAACAATTCATATTTTAAAATATCTCTACTCAAAAGGTGATGTTATATTTATTTTATATAGATGGGTATCTGTAAATCTGTTTAAAAAGACTAAAAGTTATTTCTTTCCACTTATTTATCTATATTTTATCTTCAACATCACATTATTCTCTACCTTATTTCATTTTAAGGTCCCATTATTGGGGATTATTTTAAAAATTATGATTTTTGAAGTATTATTTCACTCATTTAATTGGGTTTTAAAAATGTTTTAATGTGTTGAAGCACTTAATAAACCATTGATCATCAAAACCAATATAATATTGGAAATATTGGATTTTGGTAAAATTATGAATAATTGTAATAACCATTAGCTTAGATTTTGATTGTGAAAATATTATTAGATCTAGATTGATTGAATTTTACTCTTCATTATAGAAAGGAAGTAATGTGGAATAAGATACCAGATGTTTGTTAAAAGTTTAAGGAGTTATACAATTTAAGATTAGGAAATAGTGATCTTTTTTACTTATGTTTCTCAAGAAGACACAATTACGAGGTCACAATTTCTTTAGGGGAGAATGTGATAACCCTTGTATTTTTAATAATAAAAAACTTTTATAGTTTATTAATATTAATGATTGTGAATTTTTATATCTAAATTAAATATGCATATATGTTTACATCATGACTCAAAATATATTATATAATAAATTAGATACTAATTATATATTTAAAATTATTATCTTTACTTCATGACATAAAATATGGTTTATTTAATGGTTAAATATATTTCCGTAACATGATTTATATTTTTATCCATATAAATAATTATTTAATCATTTTATATTTTATAAATGTATATTTATGTTAATTATATGTATTTTTATTGATATTATTAGGATAAATAATTTTTTCATGGTATGAAATAAGAATATGATTTTTCATTTGAGAAAAGAATAATTTATATTCTAATTAAATTATATTTTTATGCACTCAATGGTTCAATTTAATCATTAAATTTATGATTTTTTAAAATTTAATTTTATAAAAAGGATTTCATTTTTTGTATAATAATGTTTAAATTATATTAGGGTGATTTGTTTTTGTATTTTTATAATAAAGTTGGTTTTTATGAAATATAAAAAATAGAGATTTTACAAATACTGTATATTTAATGACATTACCGTGATATAAATATAAAATAAAAATATATGAAACTTATATAACATATCATACCTAATTTAAGACTCAAAATATTATATAATGATCATTCAATTAATATAAATTAATTTTTATGTTACGATAAATATGAAAACATTTATTGGTGCTGATGTCGTGCTTGCAAAACATTGGAAAAGTAAAAATTTGTGTATTTGAGATAATATTTATTTATATATATGGATATTATATAATTTTATGATAAATATGATTAATAATAAATTATTTTCTATGTATATTTATGAATTTTAAAATTGTATTAGCTAAATACTCCCCCAACACTTTCATAATGTAAGAAAATTCAAAATTTTTCTCTTAAAAATGTTATCATGATATAAATGGGAATAAATTATTATATGAATAAATTTATATGATGAAATTTATAACCAATTAAACTTATTTATATTAGTAATTTATATTTAATATTAAATAATAGAATAACTGTCCAAAATTCTTACACAGCGTCGATGCATCTCTTGTGGAAGAAAGAGAAAAGTCAAAATAAATGGTTTTAAAAATATTTAAAATTATGATACTGGGTTGAATTATGGTGTTGTAAAATTTTATGGATAAAAATTATAGGTAATAAATTATTTAAATGTTTAAATATTAATTCCATAATTATGTAGATATTTTTATAATTATGTTATGAGAATTTCTTTAAAGGGAATTTAATGTTAAAATTAATTTATAAATTTATAAAAAGTCATAAAAAATTATCCTTAATATATTAGGGATTTATAATAGTCTATTATATCATTTATTTTCCATTTATCAGATAATTTTCATTTTTAAATTATATTCTTGGCCCTTAAAAATGATTTTTTTGAAAACACAATCGAATATTTCCTACAAAAGGGAACCCATTTTAACCTTTCCAAAGAACATCTAAGTTTTTTATATCCATATACTTCACAAATAATTATATAAACACCATTTTCTACATTTATAAGGATATTTACTTTCAGAATTTCATTTCTCAAAATGCTTTAGACTCAATTCAATGGAGGTTATTCGAGGAGAAAGGTCAGGGTTTCCATTCCTATTTATCCTTTATTATTTATGATTTATCATCTTAGAATTATTTTAACAATTATATTATTTTACTTTCATTATTTTATTACATTAGAATTATCATATATTTGATCCATAAATTATGATATATCACCCATTAACCCTCATCAAACTCTTTTTCATAGGCCGTTACTATTTATAAATATGAGATTTCTAAAAACTCCAAAAGGATAAAAAAACCACCAGTAAGAGTTATTTTTGGGATATGAGCCTGTATGGGGCTCCGGTTCTCTAGGGTTTCCCCCACTTCCGACTTCCTCTCCACCATCTCAGGTCAGCTGTGACTCTTCTCCTCGACAATTTTTCTTGGCGAGCTCGTGGCGTGTGGCCTCTTCTAATGGTGGTGTCGTGATTTGTGGGCTTGACCATATCTACGAACCTCATCATTTTCTAACCTGTATTCTCACCCTAACCTTAGATATGGCTAGGGATTCTCATGGAGGCGCTGTTATGGTCCAGTGATCGTGTATGGGGCTCCGGTTCTCTAGGGTTTCCCCCACTTCCGACTTCCTCTCCACCATCTCAGGTCAGCTGTGACTCTTCTCCTCGACAATTTTGCTTGGCGAGCTCGTGGCGTGTGGCCTCTTCTAATGGTGGTGTCGTGATTTGTGGGCTTGACCATATCTACGAACCTCATCATTTTCTAACCTGTATTCTCACCCTAAACTTAGATATGGCTAGGTATTCTCATGGAGGCGCTGTTAAGGTCCAGTGATCGTGTTCTATATGCTACGATCTGGGGGTTGGTTCGACGCTTTGAGTCGGCTGTGGGTGTATTAAAAGGATCTGGTATAAGTGTGCGGTTTTGAAGGTGGCGATGGGATCTATAGATCTGTCTTATGATGATGTCTTCTTCCAGCAAGCTATGGCATTTGGAAGGCCTCCATTTCGGTGATTTTTTTTTACTTTTGATCTTTTCACTGTGTTAATTGGATTTTTATGTGAGGGATCTTTGATGTCAGAAGACCCGTATGTCTTGCGGTGTCAATGTTTTCGGGTGGCCCTGCCCTGATTCTTGCTGGTTCCCCTGTGGAAGGGTGGATCATGTGTTCAGTGTGGAAATTAATTCTCTAGAAACGGTTTTAGTGTCCGGGAATTTTCTAATGATCTATGTAATATTGTTTTTGTGTTGATTGTTATTGTGGTTTGCTTCCATGGTGTTGTGATTTTGGTTTTGGCCTCTATGGTCCGTGGTTCAAGGGATTATGCAACCATTTCATCTATAAGAGGATTCTCCAGATGAGGTTCTGGGAATGAGTTTTCACTATATCATTTCTAATTAGAATTGTAATTTATATAGGGTATGGCTATTTTCATCGGTACCAGGACCATTCTCTTTTACACGAGGCAACTAGCCGAGAAGCGATGAGAAGATGGAAGCTGGGTTGAATGTTTTTAAATGTCAGGAGGGGATTTGCTCTGGTAGTTTAGATTGTTTATGGTCTTGTACATTTTTACCATTGTGGAAATGTTTTTGTTTAAGTATTTTGTTCCATTATATGTTCCCCCTTATCCCTTAAAAGGGGGTCTATCTTAATAAACAATTAATTTTCTATCTAATTTATACCAAACTGTGTCTTTTAATGTAAACCCTCCTTTTATCCTCTTCAATAACACAATTAATCTTTAGAAGTAAAATAAAAATATTAGTTTAATTATATTATAATATTTTAACAAAAATCAAATATTTTTTATGGTTTACGACATTTAAACTATATCAAAAAACATTGCTTACCATGATAGTTTTATGATTCCTAACTAAGCCACTTTGTTTTTATAAACATACGTGTTTCATGAATATTATTAAAAAATTATTTAATGATTGAATATAAAATTATTATTCAATTAATTTCATTATAATTATTCTATAATGAAAAATTTTCCATTATAAGAATGGAATTAAAAGTAAAAAATCATAGTCATTTTTAACTATAAAAAACTGTCTTATCAGGGAAGATTCTCTAAATAATAACTATTTCATTCCATACTAAAATATTTTTATTTTGGAATTATATGAAAAAAATATTGAAATTTTTTAGATTATTTAACCATTTTATAGTTGAATTTTCCCATTATAATAATGTTGTATATGTTTTGGATATTATGAAGTAAACGACCTCAAAATCAATTAGCATGAACAATATCAATTTAGTAAATGAATGAAAAATGATAATAAATGAATTGAATAGAATAATATAAAAAATATAATTTTAATGGTTTTAATTCTAGTAAATAATTAATATAATTTTATTATTTGTCACACCCGTCGTTTCTAATTTATTTATTTTATTAATTTTCTTTGCGTCAGGTAGTTCAGGTCGTAACCTAACTTAAGATTTCGAGTTCTTGGTGTTTTGTTCTTGTTTGCATGCAGCGTAACGTGGTCGGAGATGCACGGCCTCGCCTGGGTCGCCGTGCGACCCCGCTTGGTTCACCGCACGCCTTGCCGATGTTTAATTAACTAGATAAATAAATTAATTTTTTTAATAAAAATAATAATAATAATATCACTTGGAGTTATTATTATTATTAGTATTATTATAATTATTATTATTATTATCTTGGATAATAATTCAATTTAGAGTATTATTTTTATTATTTTCATTTTATTAAGTTTATCATTGTAAAGTTTATTATTTAATTCATTTAAGTTTTTTTATTACCTTATTATTATTATTATTAACATTAGTAATGATGTTTGAGTCATTTTATCTATTAATATTATTAATTTTGTTTGAGTTTATTATTTATATTATTACCATTTTATTTATTATCTTTTCCTTTATTTTATTTTGTTTGTTCTTCTTTAGTTATTGTTTTTTTCTTTTTCATCCCTTTAGGGTTGCAGATCTCCCCTTCCCCCCATCTCTTTCCTGCCGCACACCATTTTCCCCTTGCGCACTACCTTCCCCAGCTCGCACCGCCTCCATCCTCACCCTCCCTCTCGGAAATCTCGAAGCGCACCCCCCTGGAACCCCGACCTTCCCCAATCTAGAACAACCCTCACCCTCCGGCGCCTTTCCGCTGCCCCTTGCGCCATTGCCTCTCTCCCGTCCAACTTTGCCACACCGCTGAACTCGCCTCCAGCCATCGCAACCTAGCCCTCCCCCCTCTCTTCCTGCTGCGTCACCACCCCGCCTTGTCCCTTGGACTGCACCCATGCTTCCCCCATCGCGTCGTCACGCCAATCCTCCCCCCCGTCCCGGCCTCTCATCGCCGCCTCCCTCTTCCGGAGCTGCGACCCGCCGGTGCACCCTCCCCTTTGGCCGGTGCCTTCCCCTGCCGTGTTTCTCCCCGACCAGCGCCCCTCTGACTTCGGCAACTTGCCCTCCAAACAGTTTCCCCTACTCTGCTTGGCGTTTCTCCCCACCGTCGGCCTCCTTACCAACCGGCGCCACCCTCACCGGCCTCCCACTCTAGCGAACACCCCCCCCTCTTGTCCCAACCAACTTCTTTGTTCCTGAATCCTTAACCGCAACCTCCTCCAGCTCTCCAGCAGCCTCCGTTGACCTTCGACCGAGACCCTTGTACCCTCCCTTGCTCAACCGAGTTTCCAGAAGCATCCCTTCTCATTTTTCCGGCGTTGCGCAACCCTCAACACCCTCCGGAGAACCCTGACCGGCCTTTCACACCCACGCCGCAGGTGCGTTTCACCTCATTTTGTTGTTTCTTCCTTTTGATAAATTTTTGGGTTAGGGTTTATGTGGTTTTGGTCTGAATTTGATGTTATTTTTGGTCCAATTCATGTTTTAGGGTTTGGCCTTAAATTTTTTCGATTCAATTTGGGTGTAGTTGGTTTGATGTATTGATTTAGGGGTTTTATGATTTTGAGTTGACATCAACTTATTTTGGGTGCGAAAGATGTTTTGACAATTTCTTAACTTGTGTTTAATTTTTATATGGTATTCTTGTGTGAAACGGGGTGCGTTTTGGATATAAATCCATTTATATTCCACGGTTGTATTTTGTAACTTGTGCACTCGATTTATTTTATCAGGAAAGGGTTGCAAATTTTGTTTTAGTATGGCGTCGATGTGTTTCGGTTCACCATCAATGTTTTGGGGATTGTCAGGTTAGATTTTTAGGCTGTAGTTGGTTTAATTTTGATGAAAAGGGTTTGGTATTGTGTATTTAGGACATACCCATGCTGTTTGAGCTACGCTTGAATTGCAGTGTCCTTTGCGCACTAGTTTTTGGGAGCTGCTACACGAGGTAGGTGGTTCCCCGTCTAATTATTATCCGATGAATTAATTTGCAATGTTTATTTTGTTTTGCATATTTTTAATTAATTTTTGTTGTGTGAATTCAGTTTTATTTGAAGTTTGATTTTCATTGAAATTTTTTAGTATATTGTTTATATTATTGGGTGTTTTCTACTGAGAACTCTATTAGTGACTTTGGAATTGTGCGGTTATCTTATTAAGTCATGTAAGTGGTGCGAACTATTTTTTTACCTGGTGTCAGGTGCATTTGGTCGTAAAAGATGTTTTTGTGTGAGCTTAGTGGTTAACGTTAAGCGATTTCTTCTAAATTGTTTTATAAGAATTTATTTTTGGCATGTTAAACTATGTAGTTTAGACAATGGTGTTTTTGATGTGGTGTAAGGGTTTTCCATCAAACCTTTTTGTGGTGCAGGTCACACTTTTTATTGTATTTGAGTGCATGCAGTGTTGGAATGTGTTTTGGATTTCTAAGTGGTTACCTTTGTGTGTGTAAAACCATGTGACACTCCTTTGCTGTTGTTTTATAAACTTTTTAAGTGGTTTATTAGATTATGTAAATAGTGTGCAGTGTGTTTTGAAACCGTTTTTAGAGAGTATTATTTCAAATGGTTGTTGTGTGTACAAATGGTTGTTTTGGAGTGTGTAGTATCTTATTGGGTTTGAGTGTATGACTATGACATGTGGAATGAACTTTGAATTACTTGAGCACAAACGGGAAGCTTGGGTACTAGGTGGGCGGGCTAGACTAGCATGCTAGTGATACAGGAGTGGCATCGGCCCAGTTTCACTTAGCAGGATTGACAATTACAACACTATCTAAACATTGGATGATTACTGGAGACCACTATGGTAGTAGGTGTTTCCCTACCAGTGGCTCATGCACGGGAATGTGTGATATGGTTCACCGAGACGTGAGGTTCTAGGGTCCCACTTCTCGCTAGTATCTTTAGGGTCTCCCATGTATTGTGCTCTTCCTCTGCTTTCTGATCACCGTCAGCACACAGTGTGACATTGGGGTTACCAAGAAATGTGTGTGTGCATGTGTACGTGTGTGCGTGAGTTTGTGTGTGTGCATGCCTGTGTGGGCGTGAGTGTGTGCATGTGTATGTTAATTTAAGTTGTTTTCCTTTTAGAGAAGTTTCCCCTTAAAAACCGTTTTCATTAAAAGTCATTAAACACTTATTTATCTTTATTCTGTTAAATTGAAAATGATTTTGTCTTTTGATAATTATGCGTGGAACCTTTTCTCGGTGGAATCCTACTGGGCTTTTAGCTCACACCCTACATACACCATTGGGTGTATGTTGATTTTGTTTCTTCTACTTTACAGGTTGTGACATCGTGCTCAGCGATGGTGGTTCAGGTTGCAGTTGGTCTTTTCATTCAGAGTGGTGCTGATGTGGCCTCTATTTTTCCAGGAGGTTTGAGAATGAGTTTTATTTTTCACTGTCGTCTTTTATTTTTAGTTCTTGGTTCGAGTTGTAGACTAAAAAAAATGTTCATAGTTTAAAGACGTGTTTGGTTGTCTTTTTACAGTTTCAATTTATTTAACTAGCTAGTTGTTTTTTTGTCTTTTATTTCCGGTAAAATTGTTCCCACTTGTTACTTATGATACCCGGGCACTTGTGCCAGCCTGTGGGGATCAGGAATGCCCTTCGGGCCATGTCACGGACCGGGTCGGGCGCCGGGTCGGATGGTGACCCGGCCTTGTTCGTGACAGAATGGTATCAGAGGGAAATGTTTGCTCTCTTGGGTTGTTTTCTTTTGGGATAGAGTCACGGTAGACTTGAGTTTACTTTTTCGTGACTCAACGTCTTGGCTACGAGTAAGGTGCATGGCTAGCACACCTCGTTGCGAGACTCAGGTTACCAAAGTATGTTGAGGTTTGTCTGAGTTTTTAGTCATTGCGGTTAATCTTGTCTAAGGGAAATGAAAAAGGGGTGAGGTCAGTGGTCTTAGTGAGCTCGCAGGGTCTGGCAAGCCATGTGGAGCAGGGGACGCTATCCTAGAACACCCTCCGTGGCTATGGCGTGACTGGCGTATGGCCGCCAACCATACGTTCCAGCCACCCGCTAGCACAAGTTTTCTCTTGTATCATTTCTCGTATCTTTGTTTTGGATTCGTGGAGATTTGGTTTTTAAGTAAAAAAATGATTTGGTCTTCAAAAATTATTTTGAATAAAGCTCTTTAACAATAAAATGATGTGAAAGGATTGGAAAGTGTGGGTTTGATGTTTTGGTTTTGAAAAAAAATGGAAAGATTTGGTTTTTATCCTTGGTGTTCTCGTGGGCAACCACATGCAAGATTGTATATGGAAAGATAAAGGGTAAATGGCACGAGTGGATGAGTTCCTGGATGGACATGAGGTGGGTGATGGTGTGACACGTGAACATGCATGTGCAAGGACCATGGGACATCATTGGTGTTTGTGCAACCCACTTACTTGGCATATTTTCAAAATGTTTTGTTAAAGGAAAATTTGGTGTTTTTAAATAACCGGTGATTGTGTGGTATGTCCCTGTATTTTTTAATGGTTGGATGTGAGGTGTTTTGATCCGATAATCCTTTTTACTGATTTTTGTATTGAGTTTAAATTCTTATTTTTAAGTTGGGATGCAAGCGTGTGGTTAATAAATTCTTTTGAAGAGTACATCGGAGATCCCTTGCAGTGGTCTCCCCTGCACGTTTGGTGTTTTCTTGTGGTATGTCTTGAACGTTGGACTAGCTTGGTTGGGTCCATGGTTTTATTTATTAACTAGTGAATTCTCCCCCCATAATACGTTGACATGTGATTGAAGTGTGGCCCCAGGAAACTCGCCGTTGGCCGACCCTCCAGTTGATCAGTGGAATCTCTTCTTGAATTCTAGAATTGAACCCACCTATGCTTTTTACAACTAAGAGGATTCTCTCGCAGCAGGATGACAAATGTGATGGGAGTTGAAGGGAGTTTTGGTCTTTTGAGTGTCTTGACTCGTCAGGTATGAAGTTTGACACTGTCGTTTTTGAAGGTTCCCCTGGAAACAGTGAAGGAGATTCTAGTGGGGAAAGGTGGAAGCAGCCTAGAGTGGTCGGTGTATGACACTATTCGAAATGACCTTTGGCCCTTCATTGGTTTCATTTAAGAAAGGGTCTACGTTAGGCCACTAGTGTGGAAGACCCAGTCACATGGGGGATACTATGGTCATTTGCAGGAATCACGTGTTGTTCAAGACGCGGTTTAAAGTATTTATTAGCCTAATGTTTCTCTCGACAACAATGATCGTGCTCAGTGATGTTTTGTGGTGTCGTGTTATTATTCAGTGCGACAAAGTGTGATGTGAATGCACCATTTCAGCTCTTGTGTTGGTGAATATTCCATTTATGATCAGTGGATGTCATAATATGTTGTGTTTGCTGGTGTTGTATCGGTTTCAGTGTGGTTACGTGTGACACCAAAAGGAGAAGTTCCGTTCGGGAGTCTTCCATGCCTGACTGCGAGGCAGAAGATGCTTCAAACATCACGGCTCCAGCCATATGCATCAGAGTGAAGCTGACACGTGGTCAGGAACCCCGAGAGTGTATGGGACCCGATTTCATTTCTGTCATCGATGTTGAAAGTAGAAGCAGTTTAAATTTTTTCTGTTGTTGTTCCACATCGAATGAGCCATCTGGTTGCATAAGGTTTTCGTGACCATGTGGAGACGTGGTCGTCTCATTGCCTTAGAGTCTTGGGGGTCGCATTCCACTGGATGTAATTGCTTTAGTGGCCTTATGGGGTTTGTTGGGAAAATAAGTTTCATATTTGAATGATGCTTATCCAGGGATTTGGAGATGTTGGTCTGTCTCTGTCCGTGGTTTTGATGCCCGGTAGTTAGGCTCGACCCTCCCCACCCCTGGTGGTGGGGTGCTTGGTCCCCGTCGGAAAATATCTAAAGTTCTGTATCATTTTATTAGTTCTAATGGTGGCGAGACTCACGATGAGTCTTGCACAATGGTATTTGGAATAAATCGGTGTTGGCCTTTCCTTAATGGTGGGGAGTCCGTTCATACCTCCCCATGTTAGTTTTCTAGTCTCGCCTTGGGCGTTGGTAGGTTCTTAATGGTGGGGAGACCCACATTGGGTCTCGCACGAATGTCTCTAGAATGAATCAGTGCTGGACTTTTCTTTAACGGAGGGGAGTCCGCTCGAACCTCCCCGTGTCGGTTTTCCAGTCTCGTTTCAAGCGTCAGTGAGTTTGTAATGGTGGGGAGCCCGTCGGGCCTCCCCATGTTGATCTTTTGCTTCTGTTTTTAAATATGGCTTGGTGATAAGTGATAAGAGTGTTCTATGGACATGGTTTGACCCTGTTTGTTCATTCTAGCTAAATGGTGTGGTTTCAGGTTAATAGTGCTTGAGATGTATCAGCTTGTCCAGTTGGTTTTCTCGGGTGCGAGAGTCTCTTTACTTGATCAGTCAACTAGAGGAATTCTAGCTCTTTGGGGTGGGCGACACATATCGGAAAGTATTTTTACGCGTTTCTTAATTTTTTCTTTGAGTCAATTTCTTTGAGCATTATGCTTTTTCCTCTCTTTGCTTGATGTTTGTGGGGATCCCCTTTGAACCTTAAGTGATTGTGGTTTTCTACTTTGGGGTTTGGTTTTAGTTTGTGGCTTTTTGGGGACAGAAAGCTTTATGGTGGGGAGAATTGTCACACCCGTCGTTTCTAATTTATTTATTTTATTAATTCTCTTTGCGTCAGGTTGTTCAGGTCATAACCTGACTTAAGATTTCGAGTTCTTTGTGTTTTGTTCTTGTTTGCGTCCAGCGTAACGTGGTCGGAGCTGCACGGCCTCGCCTGGGTCGCCGTGCGACCACGCTTGGTTCACTGCACACCTTGCCGATGTTTAATTAACTAGGTAAATGAATTAACAATTGTTTTAATAACAATAATAATAATAATATCACTTGGGGTTATTATTATTATTAGTATTATTATTATTATTATCTTGGATAATAATTTAATTTAGAGTATTATTTTTATTATTTTCATTTTATTATGTTTTGATTGTAAAGTTTATTATTTAATTCATTATGTTTTTTTATTACCTTATTATTATTATTATTAATATTATTAATTATGTTTGAGTCATTTTATCTATTAATATTATTATTTTTGTTTGAGTTTATTATTTATATTATTACCATTTTATTTATTATATTTTCCTTTATTTTATTTTGTTTGTTCTTCTTTAGTTATTTTTTTTTCTTTTTCATCCCTTTAGGGTTGCAGATCTCCCCTTCCCCCCTTCTCTTTCCCGCCGCACCCCATTTTCCCCTTGCACACTACCTTCCCCAGCTCGTGCGGCCACCATCCTCACCCTCCCTCTCAGAAAACTCGAAGCGCTCCCCCTTGGAACCTCGACCTTCCCCAATCCAGCGCGACCCTCACCCTCCGGTGCCTTTCCGCTGCCCCTTGCGCCGCTGCCTCTCTCCCGTCCAACTTTTCCGCACCGCTGAACTCGCCTCCAGCCATCATGACCTAGCCCTCCCCCCTCTCTTCCTGCTGCATCACCACCCCGCCTTGTCCCTTGGACCGCACCCCTGCTTACCCCTTCGCGTCGTCACGCCAATCCTCCCCCCTGTCCCGGCCTCTCATCGCCGCCTCCCTCTTCCGGCGCTGCGACCCGTCGGTGCACCCTCCCCTTTGGACGGTGCCTTCCCCTTCCCTGTTTCTCCCCGACCAGCGCCCCTCCGCCTTCGACAACATGCCCTGCAAACCGTTTCCCCTACTCCGCTTGGCGTTTCTCCCCACCATTGGCCTCCTTACCAATCAGCGCCACCCTCACCGGCCTCCCACTCCAACAAACACCCCCCTCTTGTCCCGAACAACTTCTTTGTTCCCGAATCCCTAACCACAGCCTCCTGCAGCTCTCCAGCAGCCTCCGTCGACCTTCGAACGAGACCCCCGTACCCTCCCTTGCTCGACCGAGTTTCCAGCAGAATCCCTTCTCATTTCTCCGGCGTTGTGCAACCCTCAACACCCTCCGACGACCCCCCGACCAGCCTTTCTCACCCACGCCGCAGGTGCGTTTCACCTCATTTTGTTGTTTCTTCCTTTTGATAAATTTTTGGGTTAGGGTTTATGTGGTTTTTGGTCTGGATTTGATGTTATTTTTGATCCAATTCATGTTTTAGGGTTTGGCCTTAAAATGTTTTGGTTCAATTTGGGTGTAGTTGGTTTGATGTATTGATTTAGGGCTTTTATGATTTTGAGTTGACATCAACTTATTTTGGGTGCGAAAGATGTTTTGAGAATTTCTTAACTTGTGTTTAATTTTTATATGGTATTCTTGTGTGAAACGGGGTTCATTTTGGATATAAATCCATTTATATTCCACGGTTGTATTTTGTAACTTGTGCACTTGATTTATATTATCATGCAAGGGTTGTAGATTTTGTTTTATTATGGCGTCGATGGGTTTCGGTTCACCGTCAATGTTTTGGGGATTGTCGGGTTAGTTTTTAAGGCTGTAGTTGGTTTAATTTTGATGAAAAGGGTTTGGTATTTTGTATATAGGACATACCCATGCTGTTTGAGCTACGCTTGACTTGCAGTGGCCTTTGCGCACCAATTTTTCGGAGCTGCTACACGAGGTAGGTGGTTCCCCGTCTAATTATTATCCGATGAATTAATTTGAAATGTTTATTTTGTTTTGCATATTTTTAATTAATTTTTGTTGTGAGAATTCAGTTTTATTTGAAGTTTTATTTGAATTTAAATTGTTTAGTATATTGTTCATATTATTGGGTGTTTTCTACTGAGAACTATATTAGTGACTTTGGAATTGTTCGGTTATCTTATTAAGTCGTGTAGGTGGTGCGAACTATTTTTTTACATGGTGTCGGGTGCGTTTGGTCGTAAAAGATGTTTTTGTGTGAGCTTAGTGGTTAACGTTAAGCGATTTATTCTAAATTGTTTTATAAGCCTTTATTTTTGGCATGTTAAACTATGTGGTTTAGACAGTGCTGTTTTTGATATGGTGTAAGGGTTTTCCATCAAACCTTTTGGTGGTGCAGGTCACACTTTTTATTGTATTTGAGTGCATGCAGTGTTGGAATGTGTTTTGGATTTCTATGTGGTTACCTTTGTGTGTGTAAAACCATGTGACACTCATTTCCTGTTGTTTTACAAACTTTTTAAGTGGTTTATTAGATTATGTAGATAGTGTGAAGTGTGTTTTGAAAACGTTTTTAGAGAGTATTATTTCAAATGGTTTTTGTGTGTGCAAATGGTTGTTTTGGCATGTGTAGTATCTTATTGGGTTTGAGTGTATGACTATGACATGTGGAATGAACTTTTAATTACTTGAGCACAAACGGGAATCCTGGGTACTAGGTGGGCGGGCTAGACTAGCGTGCTAGTGATACAGGAGTGGCATCGGCCCAGTTTCACTTAGCGGGATTGACACTTACAACACTAACTAAACATTGGATGATGATTGGAGACCACTATGGTAGGAGGTGTTTCACTACCAGTGGCTCGTGCACGGGAATGTGTGATATGGTTCACTGAGACGTGAGGTTCTAGGGTCCCACTTCTCACTAGTATCTTTATGGTCTCCCATGTATTGTGCTCTTCCTCTGCTTCCTGCTCACCGTCGGCACACGGTGTGACATTAGGGTTACCAAGAAAAGTGTGTGTGTGTGTGTACGTGTGTGCGTGCATTTGTGTGTGTGTGTGCATGTGTGGGTGTGCGTTCATGTGTGTGTACATTAATTTAAGTTGTTTTCCTTTTAGAGAAGTTTCCCCTTAAAAACTGTTTTCATTAAAAGTCTTTAAACACTTATTTATCTTTATTCTGGTAAATTGAAAATGATTTTGTCTTTTGATAATTATGCGTGGAACCTTCTCTCAGTGGAATCCTACTGGGATTTTATCTCACACCCTACATACACCCTTGGGTGTATGTAGATTTTGTTTCTTCTGCTTTCTAGGTTGTGACATCATGCTTAGCGATGGTGGTTCAGGTTGCAGTTGGTCTTTTCATTCAGAGTGGTGCCGATGTGGACTCTATTTTTCCGGGAGGTTTGAGTATGAGTTTTATTTTCCGCTTTCGTCTTTTCTTTTTAGTTCTTGGTTCGAGTTGTAGACTTAAATTTTTTTTCATAGTTTAAAGACGTGTTTGGTTGTCTTTTTCCAGTTTCGATTTATTTACCTGGATAATTGTTTTTCTGTCTTTTATTTCGGGTAAAATCGTTCCCACTTGTTACTTACGATACTCGGGCACTTGTGCCAGCCCGTGGGTATCGGGAACTCCCTTTGGGCCATGTCGCGGACCGGGTCGGGCGCCTGGTCGGATGGCTACCCGGCCTTATTCATGACATTATTCATGAGGTTAGAGGATGAATGAGGTGAGTCAGAACTAGGGGTTTAGGAGATTCTTAACTCAATTTCATTTAATTAAGTTATATCATTTCTTCATTACCTTTGTTATTCTATGATTATGTTTATTATAACCTATAATTGTATTATATTTTTTTCCACTTTTTTTATGTGTATTTACAAATCCTTCAGATAATATATTCTTTGATAGATCCTTACTTAACATGTTAGGATCTTTAAATTGTTTTTTTAATCTCTCAATGAATCTTGATTTTCTATATCTAAATTACTATTTGTGGTTATTTTATGGTGTTTCTCTATAAAAAAATATCTATTTACTTCTACTTCATGTTTAAATTGTTTATTTAATGAAATTTATTCTTTATACTTCTATGAATTCTTAAGGTAAATTTTTATTATCATTTATATTCTTTACAAAGGTGTGAAAAGAGTCTCATTTTTAAGGTTGTCCACATGATCACATTTTCCAACATATTCATTTTTTCTATGAAGTTTACCTTCTATGTTTTCATGTATTTACAAAGTAATTTTTATTCTCATTGTTTTATAATTTATTTGCTTCCAAATGAAAGTTATTGAAAATGAAAGCGTAATTTTTTCTTCAAAAAGATATTATTTTTAAACTTAAAATATTTTTATTAATTTTTCTACAAGAATTAGGTAAGAACCTTATTTCTCTATAGTTTATTTGAAATAATATTCTTTTATAGACTTACTAAAAATATTATGGATATGGATATAAATTTATTTTTAAATAAGTTATATAATGAAAAATGATATCTTATAACTTTTTTTTAAATTACTTTACTTCAACATTATATATGATCACAAGAGAGATCGGGATATATCCCTATAATATATTAGTTAATGATTTATTCTCTAGATAAATGATGTTGGAATTAACTGACGATGTTATACTATTATATGTGTGACTTGTAGACGTGATATAAATATAATGTCCTATAATGCCTTCTTGGAATTTCTATGTCTGCTTTTGGGTTTTAAATGGTTTTTTTCATGAAATAAGAATATTATTTTATGATAAATGGTAAGTTTTTATCTTTTAAAAGGTAGTGGTTTTTTATTTTAAGGAAAGTATATTCTTCTTTATTAATTTAAAGATTTTATAAGTTTTCATGTTTTCTCAAGGAACGTTCAAAAATATTCTTATTCTTATTATTTGTATATGGTTGATTTATGATACCCTTTTAAGAAAAGAAGATGATTTTATACTTAAAATAATGTTATATTTTAGTGCATAGTTATTTCTTTTAAGGAATGAACTTTTAAAGGTTTTTTGATATTTCATTAGACTGACGAGTTTTCTCTTTATTTTATACCCCTAAACATGATTTATATTCTCATCCCATGTTTTAAAATGATTTTTAATGGGATTGATTATGAATGATTATAAAGTAAATGTTTTTGTTATGAAGTTTAATCCTTGAATAATGTAGGTTCATCATTTAATGATCTTGGATATGTGAAAAAATGTCTATTTTATCAAAAAATATGAATTTTATAATGTAAATTATTTTCTTAATTATATAAAACTCTAAACATAAAAATTATTATTTTTATTTAAGTGATGAAATATTTTCTATAAATCATATAATTAAGTGGTTATTGTGTTCTGGGAATTATAGTAGAGGAATCCAGCTAGTGTTCAAGGGTCCATCATGGCCTTTTACACATCATTCATTTCATTTGATTTTAAGAGAAACATTTCATTTTATACTTAAGTTCAATGCCACTCATTGGGCGAGACCAAATATCAAAATAACATAAACAATGCATAATATTTAGGGATATGTTCTTGTACAACGTACCTTCTTTGAATTCATATCTTTTAGAAAACTCAACCACCCTCACATTAGATCATCCCATCCTCATATAATCATCCAAGTTCCTATCAGAAGCCATAATGAACAAAACAATCAATTACAACCAATTATAATTAATTATTACATTTAATTGAAAAAGGATTAATTTTTTTAAAAAACTCATAGGGTGTATTATGATCACCAAATCCTCAATAAAAGGCATTCCAACATCTATTGGAATGATCTTGACACACCACTTCCAAAAATCCTGTTCAAACACCACATGAAAAGTTCCTAATTTCATCCAGTGAAATAAAAAATCCAAGAAAAATTCATAAGGAGGATTTACTCCCACCAAACAGTGAGAAATAACCTGCATTAATCCTTTTGGGATATCCTCTATGAATTCTGAGAAAAATACCATTCATCTCAATATGATTCAACCATGATTCAGTGGAATCAACATCAATCCCTAACTTAAAATCACACCAAATAAAAGAAAATTAAAGGTAAGGAATGAAAAATAAAATAGGATAATAAATTCACCTATAACCATTGTGGAAAAACACTAAGAAACCAATTGTACTAAGAGGTTAAAATATGGATTAATGGGAGAGTGGTTAACCAAAAATGGTTCCCTTCACATCCTTTACTCAACCTAGAACCATTTGGAATGATCTATAAATTATGAGTCTAACTCCATTAAAAAAATAAGAAAGAGGGCCAGTTATAGTATGAACCCTTTGGGTCATGGTGTGACCACACCCTAGTAGAAGGGTCAACACCCATGCCTATATCCATTTTTGTATGACCCTTGTGATTTGTGGTATGAAAACTCAAGGTAGTGGTATTTACCCCTAGGAAAACACAATCATGACACATGTAAGAACCCAAATCTTCTTTTTAGGTATTTCTTTCTTTTCTAGTTTTTTTAGGAAAAGCGGAGTTTCTGGAAATTTTAGGAGTACACACTGTGTACTTATAAGTACACGCCGTGTACCCAGTTTTCATAGGTGACTGTCTACTGGCTGTGTAATGGCTGAGTATATGGTCATGTGGGGTAACCTGGAGACCACCTAAAGCGGGGTCCCGTTAAGGCAAGTACACGCAGTGTAATTTTTTTAATTGTTAAATTGGATAGGGATCACGTCTATTTGGAAGAAACGCTTTCTTCTAGGTCTGTCTCATCTAGAAGTGACCAAAGACTATGAATCTTCTCTAAGCCCCCGAATCACCATCTATTCTTCAATTCAACCTTCGTTGATTGCATTTGAAACGCCAAGATGAGTTATTACTTATTTTAGAGCCTCGTTCCTTGATTTCTTTTATTTCTTGAGATATCCTTGGTTGAGTGTTTTAGAAATTTTTATAGATATACTGTGTTCTAGGTTGATTCAAGGCCTTAGGTTCACATATATAATTCACACAATTCCGAGGTAGGTGGTTTGTGTCTTTCCATAGTTGTTCTTTGAGTTATATGTGAAAAAGTTCCCAATACCCTCATTTGGGGTATTACGTGTTTAGAGATTTGAACCATGTTAATGTCTGCTATGTCTTGTTTTTTTGAGTAGAGGTATTTGATTGTGAATAGGGTTATTTTTCCATTCTATGGATGTGTTTTTCCATGCTTTTTTATTATTGACCATTTGGTCTAGCTTTGCCTGTTAGGCTGATTTGTTTTCCATACCTAGTTTTGTTAGGATAGAGTGAATTTTATCTAACATGTTGTGATATGGTATAGACTATTTAGCCAAGTAGTTCTTGAGGTTTTCTTTTTCTTCCATATATAAATTATGAACTATTGACTTACACAGGGCTGTGGGAACCTGGTGTAGTAGACCATTGGGGGAATGGATACTGAGCGCTTCCCCAGAGTGTCTATTTACTTTTTACATTGCGAGACCATAGGGGGGATGGACTTTGTGCTCCCTTAGAGTGTCTGTAATTTACATTTTATGAGAGAAAAAGGGGAATTGGATGTTGAGTGCTTCGTCAGAGTGTCAATATTTACCGATATGAGACCACATGGGGAATTGACGATGAGTGCTTCCTCAGAGAGTCTTTGCTAAAGCTAAATCAGAGGGGTTAGACTCAGATTAATTCCAAGAGGATTTCTTGTGTTTATTTGGGTTAAAAAAGAGGGGTTTGGCTATGAGAACTACCCAGAGGGTTACTTTCATTTTGATTTGTTGCTTACTTGATGAATGAAAATGAATACAATTGAAACTATAAGACTATTTACTTTTGAGTACTTCCTTTTTACTGATTCAGTTTTCTTATTGCCTACCATATATATTCAATGACGGTTAGGAACTGATCTTTGGGTTGTTGCCTACTAGGATTTGTCTCACACCCTATTTGGGTCATGGTGTTGGGCCCAAATAGATTATATTTTTTCAGGTATAGATAAGGGCAAGCACCCTTCTACTTCATGTACTTTATTTTTGTGAAGCTGGGGATCATGGGACCAAGATGAGGCTTGAGATGTTGTGAATTTTCTTAGTTTCTTTTCTTTTTTCACTTTGGTTTAGTACTATATTCCAACATTGTGACTTGTTTGGCTATTTTTCTAGACATATTTATCATGCATCATTTATATATGTGCTCTAGTTGTTTATTTATTCTAGGCTTCATATCTTTACTATTTCATGTTATTATTGCTTCCACTATTGTTATCTATTTATTTCCATTGTGTTACTCTACAATGAGGGATTAGTTTCCCCTATATCACACCCAAGGCCCTTGCTTCTAGTCGACAACCTATGGAATTTAGGGAAATGTGCTTAAGGCCATGTGACCAATTGGGTACGGGCCACCTCTGGACGACACCCAGAACCAGGACATTAAAAAGTGGTATTATAGGCATTCTTTTCTTCTTGACTTAATATTTAGAGCCTATAACCAGGGATATGATGGAATATGTAGTTGGTAGTAAGTTTTTCCGGGGAGTAGCTAACATGTGTATAGGGAAAACCTAATTTACCTCAATTATTGCAATTTCTTGTGGTTTTTCAATTATTACAGTTGATTTGATTTCACCGTTGGGTGATTCAGATGTTTTGTGTTGTTATTGTTGATATCATTGAGGTTCTATTTATATTTCAACTTGATGAGATGAGTATATTCCATCTCATGAATCATATAGTCACTTACCAGAAATCACATGCCATGAATTCTTGTCATGCCATTTAGGGTGCATTACTAATTGAATGTTGTTGTGATAGATGTTGTGCTAGATATGCATGTTGTTGTGATAGATGCCTTGATAGAATACCTTCTGTTTGATAGGGTATTGTTTGTGTAAGTTTTCATCTGAATGAATTCCAAACTTTGTTTATTGAGATGTTATGGGCCCTCATGGATCAAAATTTGGTGGATATTTTCATCGTTATGCTTTTATGTGACTTGTATAAGATTCCGATATTTGATTTTCGGGGAGTATGGGCCCTCAAGGGTCAGAATTTGGCACTTTAATGTTCGTTTTAATGTTTTTCTGGGTTCCAGAGTAGTTTTTGAGGCTTACTGTCTGAAAAAAACCTAGAATACATGGTGTGTAATGATAAATACATGAAATGTGTTCTTATGTTTTGGAAGGGAACTATTTTTATTAAGTACATGTTTTGTAATGTATATATATGCCATATACTGTATGTACACACCGTGTAGTCTCTAACCATGTCACTAACTGTGTGGACTGAGACATAGAGTTGGGAAATCGTTGGTGGAAAACACCGTGTACCAAATGTACACGCTGTGTGTAGAGACCATGTGCCCAGCCATGTGAATAATGACACGGGTGGATGATGGGTAGCTAGTACACTCTGTGTATGGAACAAACACACCATGTAGAGTTAGCTGTGTAACCATATGTGTGACTAACAACACAGGTTGGTGAAGTTATTTCTAATACACGCCATGTATGGAACAAACACGCTGTGTAGTATCGTACTAGGAGAACCATGTGGGTTAGTCATGTAGAATACCTCAAGCAGGGGAACACGATTCAAGTATATGCCATGTTTTGGAAGAACACGCTGTGTGTATGGGGTGTTACATGACTAGGGTTGGCAGGAGTACAGGCCCATGTGAAGGCTTAAGGGAACACATCATGAAGTGGTTATACATTCCGTGTATCCATGTTTTAAAAAACTCGATTACTTTCATTCTCCTATTCCCTTCCTACACTTCTACATTTTATTCCTTGATAATCTTGATCTAAGGTGTGTGTTTTACCTTGTAGAGTCATGCCACCGAGAAGTCCTCTGGGTATATGCCAGTTACAGGGTGGTGATCAGACATTGGACATAGCTGATCAGAGACTACCAGCAGATCCTCTTGTAATGCTAGTGTGGGCACCAACCATTATTTTAGATATATGTGCTAATGCACAGTTCCGAGAGGGTTTCATGAGGTTCATGCAGACCTTCTGAGGAGTACTGCATCCTGCCTCTTCAATGAAATATTTGACGCGGGTTTTTCAGTAGCAACATCCTTCCATATTTATAGGGGATGAAGGACCTCAGGCTATGAATTCATGGTTGGAATCTGTGCTATCGATATTCAAACATCTGGAGACGCCTCCAGAGAGGAGGGTGAACCTCTCTACGTACATGCTATAGGATTCCGCCAAGAGATGGTGTGATGTGATCTCAAAGGTAGGATGCCAGCTGGTTATGGCTTGGAGGATGAGTTCCAGCATGCCTTCTATAACTACTTTTACCCAGATACTTTGAGGGATTACCAAGTTCGAGAGTTCATGAGTCTGGATTAGGGTACTCTGTCAGTCATGGAGTACTCTTCTCACTTCACAGAGCTACAATGCTTCACACCCATTATAGAAGGTGATGAGTTATTTCAATCAAGGAATTTTGAGGATGGTGTCAAGAATGAAATCCAATATCAGGTAAACATCTTCAGGAAGACTTCCACCACTTCTATAATAAATATGGAACTGATCACAAAGCACAATATGAGGGATTCTGGAGCTGTGAGCCAGGGTGGTTTGGCATCCAGAGTTGGTGCCCCTCATACTGATAGTAGGAAACACCGTAGGGAGTCTACACACATATGTCATAGTAGAAAAGATACTTCTTCTGGTTGCTATGTGGTATGCTACTAGTGCGGGAAGAGCAGGCATACGAGGCCACATTTCCCTAAAGACCCAGTGGAGTGCCAATCTTGCAGCATGATGGGCCATATTTAGTGTTTCTGTCAGTTTTTCTCACCGGTAGCTAGTGATAGGTGTTCCTCTATGACTCCTCGTTCAGGAGCAGCGCCACTAGTTTCTCACCAGTTTTGGAACTAGAGTTATTCTGGACATTCAGGTTGAGGTGGAGGTCATGGTCGTGGTATCCAGTCTCTAGGATTTCAGCGACAATAGGGTGAACCAGCTTAGGGTGGTCAAGCAAGGTAACATGGATACAGTACATGCCATACTTTTTCAATAGAGAAGATACAATAAGAGAAGGATACAAAACCCTCTACAGTTCTTGTTATGATCCTAGTTCCCTCAGTTTTATATACATCACTTTTCGATATAAGGGATTAACATAGTTTCATATCTGTTTCTGTTGTGGAGAGCCTTGGGATCTGTATATATACCTATGAGGATATCTTGATGCTAGAAACTCCGTTGGGAACTAGAACGGCTAGTGTACGTCGGTGCAAGGAGTTCCCTCTTGAGGTTGGTGGGTGTCACTTTTCATGGAACCTTTATGTCATAGAGATAACAAGTCATGATTTCATTCTAGGAATGTTATGGTTAGTACCCTTCTAAGTAGTTTTCGATTGCTATCATCATAGGGTGAGTTTCACATCACTAGAGGGCATATCCTATCTACATAAGGGAGAATGGGATGTCAAGGTGAGCAGAGAAGGACCCAAGCATCATGGGTTGGGAGGAGTTACATCCCAGATTTCTATTCTATATCTGGATGACAAGGGACTTCACATATTGTCTTTCTCCCAGTGGTGGATCATTTTAGGGATGTATTTCCAAATGATTTTTCAGGTTTGACTCCGGTGTGAGAGGTATAATTTTCTATTGATCTCATTCCAGGAGTAGAACTAGTGTCCATTCCACCTTATAGGATGGCTACACTAGAGTTAAAATAGCTAAAGAAGTATTTAGAGGAGTTATAAGCTAGGGTTTTCATCTGACCTAGTACTTCTCCTTGGGGTTCAGCTATCCTGTTTGCAAATAAGGTAGACAGTACCCTCCAACTTTGTGTGGATTATCAGAAGTTTAAAAAGTTGATGGTCAAGAACTGGTATCCCTTTCTAGGGATTGATGATCTCTTTGGTCATATTTGAGGAGCCTAAGTGTTCTCGAAGATTTACTTGAGACTCAATTAACATTAGTTGCACGTTATACCATCTTCTATACCTTTTACAGACTTTCAGAGAAGGTATGGTCTATACGTGTATGTTGTTATGCTGTTCGGTCTCACGTACATGCCTTCTGTTTTCATGAATCTGATGAAATGAGTGTTCCATACATACTTGGATTCTTTCATGGAAGTATTCATGGATGATATCTTGGTGTACTCTCACACCCGACACGACCATGACACTCATCTTGAGATCATTTTGAGTACACTGAGATAACATCAGTTATATACTAAGATCTTAAAATGACACTTTTGGATGGAAAAAATTCACTTCTTGGATCATGTTATATCAGATACATGAGTATTATTAGACCTAGAGAAAGTGAGAGCAGTTGTTTCTTGGGAGCAGCTGAAGATTGTCTTTGAGGTGTGAAGTTTTCAAGGGCTGGCTGGTTACTACAGAAATTTCATACAATACTTTTCATGCTTTGTAGCACCACTGACCAGACTGACTAAGAAGGGTGTGAAGTACTTGTGGTCAGATTCTTGTGAGTTATACTTTCAAGAGCTAAAAGGGAGGTTTACTTAAACACTGATACTAGTTTTTCCAGAGCCGGGAAAGAGTTATACAGTTTACTGTGATGCATCAGGTATCAGGCTGGGAGAAGTACTTATGCAGGGAGAAGGAGTCGTTGCGTACGAGTATTAACAGTTGAGGCCACATGAATGGAATTACCCGACCCACGATCATGAGTTGTATGTAGTTGTTCATGATTTATGCTGTTGGAGACATTATCTATTGGGAGAGAATTTTGTGGTTTTCACCGACCAAAAAAGTCTCAAGTATATCTTCACTCAGCATGATCTGAATCTATGACAGCAAAGGTGGGTCGAGTACCTTCAGTCCTTTGAATTTGAGTTTGTCTACATGCTAGGGAAAGGCAAAGCAGTAGCTGATGCGTTAAGCAGGAGGATGTATATGCAGTCAGTTCAGGAGAAAAGCAATGAGTGCTCACTTATGGCTTTGTTCTCGGAGATGCATTTGGAGGTGCCTGACAGAAAGGGGTGGATGTTTCTTTCTTCTGTAGCTATTACCTCTACTCTACTTGATCAAGTGAAAATGAGGAAACAATCATATTCTGAAGTCCTAGTCCTACATGAGAGTGTGTCAAGAGAGATACCTATTCCTGGATGGACCGTAGGCGAGGATGAGGTCTTGCACTTTCATGGACGCATATGGGTGTCAATAGACATACGTGAAGAGATGATTGGGGACTTTCATTCCTCAGTTTGGGCAGTTCATCTTGGTGGCACCAAGATTTATCGTGATCTACACCATTAGTATTGGTTTCCAGGTATGAAGAGAGATGTTTCCAGGTTTGTTATGAGGTGTTCCACATGTCATTAGGTGAAGGAAAAGCATCAACGACCAGCATGTATTTTACAGTAGTTACCCATTATCGAGTGGAAGTGGAATGATGTCGCGATGGACTTCATGACAGGCTTACCAAGGTCGCCTCGAGGGAGTGCTGTAGTTTGGGTTGTCATTAATAGACTCATAAAGTTTTCTTACTTTTTTTTGATCAAGGTGACCCTCAGTGTTGATGAGATTTGAAGGTTGTACATCCATGATATTGTAAGTCTACACGGGGTTCCACACTCCATTGTTTACGATAGGGACACCCGTTTTACATATCGATTCTTGCAAGGATTATAAAGGGTTTTGGGTACACATGTACTTCTGAGTACATATTAACACCCCCAGATAAATGGGTAGTCTAAGAATACGATTCAAGTACTGGAAGACATGCTATGAGCATGCATATTAGACTTTGGAAGTTCTTGGGAGAAACATATAACTTTTATGGAGTTTTACTACAATAATAGTTTTCAATAAACTTTTCAGATGAAACCTTATGAGGCTTTGTACAATAATCCATGCTGATCACCACTATGTTGGCTAGAGTTAGGAGAGGCAGTTGTGCTAGGACCTCGTCTTGTTCAGGAGACCACTGAGCAGGTGGATTTTATTTAAAATAGGATGGCTACTGCACAATCACTACATAAGTCTTATGTTGATCGACGAAGATGACCTTTGGAGTTCAAGGTCAGAGATTAATTTTTCCAGCGTGTCACACTGAGGTTGGGACATTGGAGGATTAGAAGATAGGGAAAGCTTTCCCTGAGATATGTTGGACCGTTTGAGGTTTTGGAGAGAGTCAGGCCAGTTTCCTATCAGTTGTAGTTACCTCAGAGGTACCGGGCTATGCATGAATTCTTCCACGTTTCTCAGCTACAATGTTACTTCTCAGACCTGTCTCATGTTTTTTCAACCCAAGGAGGTTGAGTTGGAGGTGGATGCATCATTTGAGGAGAATCCTATCCGAATTGTTGACCGCAGTGTGAAGGTTCTCCGTAGAGGGTTTGTTCCTCTGGTATGGGTGCTATGGCAGCACGGGTGAGTACATGACGGGAATTGGGAGAGGGAGGCTGATGTACAATCATAGTGTCCACAGCTGTTTGAGGATTATTCTTCTATGTTTCCTTGCTAGGGGAATTCGGGGATAAATTTATTTAAGGGAGGAAGTTTGTAAGAACCTAGATCTTATTATCATGTATGTATTTCTTTTCTAGTTGTTTTTGAGGAAAAGAGGAGTTTCTAGAAATTTGAGGAGTACACTTCGTGTACTTATAAGTACACACTGTGTACTCGGTTGCTGCAGGTGACCATGTACTAGCCGTGTAATGGCTGAGTACATGGACATGTGGGGTGACCTGGAGACCACCTAAAGTAGGGGATAATTAAGGCAAGTACACACTGTGAACTTTTAAAGAACACACTGTGTACTTTTTATTTTTTAATTGTGTAATTAGACCAGGGTGGAGTCTATTTAGAAGAAACACATTCTTCTAGGTCTGTCTCATCCAGAAGTGACCAGAGCCGACGAATCTTCACCAAGCCCCCAACTATCCATCCATTCTCCAATTCAACCACCATCAATTGCGTTGGAATCACGATGGTGAGTCATTCCGTTTTCTGGATCCTTGTTCTTTGATTAATTATCATTATTGAAATATCCTCGGTTGATCATTTTAGATATTTTTGTAGATCTATGGTGTTCTAGGGAGATTCAAGGCATGAGGTTCATGTATATCATTCATACAATTCCGAGTTAGGTGGTTTTTTCCTTTCTGTAGTTAGTCTTTGAGTTATATGCGCAAAAGTTCCCAATACCCTCGTTAGGGGTATTGCGTGTTTTTGGATTTTAACCCTGTTAATTACTTCTATGTATTTTTTTTCTTGAGTAGAGGTATTTGATTGTGAATAGGGTTATTTTTCCATGCTATGGATGTGTTTTCCAATTCTTGTTTGTTATCGACCATTTGGTCTAGATTTTCCTGTTAGGTTGCTTTGTTTTCCATGACTAGTGTTGTTAGGATGGAGTGACTTTTATCCGACATGCTGTAATATGCTATAGATTGTTTATACAAGTATTTATTGAGGTTTACAATGGATTCCATGTATCGTTTGTTCATTATTGACTTAGATAGGGCTGTGGGAACTTGGTGTAGTAGACCATTTGGGGAATGGATGCTGAGGGATTCCCCAGATTGTCTGTTTACTTTTTACATAGCGAGACCATTACGGGGATGAACTTTTTTCTCCCTCAGAGTGTCTGTAGTTTCCTCATTATGAGACCTTAGAGGGGATTGGACATTGAGTTCTTCCTCAAAGTGTCTATAGTTAACAATATGAGAACACATGGGGAATTGACGGTGAATGCTTCCTCAGAGAGTCTTTGCTAAAGCTGAACCAGAGGGGTTAGACTTTGAGTACTTCCCAAAGGGTTTCTTGTGTTTGTTTTGGTTGAACTAGAGGGGTTAGGCTATGAGTAATACCCATAGGTTTACTTGTATTTTTATTTTATTCTTACTTGATCAATGAAAATGAATGCAATTGAAACTCTATGACTGTTTACTTTTGAGTACTTCCTTGTTACTTCGTCATTTTGATTTTTGCCTACCATATATATTCCCTGACTGTTAGGCACATAACTTTGGGTGGTTTTTTACTGGGATTTGTCTCACACCCTGTTTGGGTCATGCTTTTGGAACCAAAAAGATTATATTGCTGCAGGTATAGATAAGGTCAAGTGCCCTTCTATTTCAGCTACTTGATTGCTGTGGAGCTGAGGAGCATGAGACCAAGATGAGGCTTGCATTGTTGTGGAGTTTTTTAGTTTATTTTCTTTTATAATTTGGTTTAGTACTTTATTCTAGCATTGTGACTTGTTTGGATATTTTCTTAGACATATGTATCATGCATAATTTATATATGTGCTCCAGTTGTTTATTTCATTTAGTCTTCTGCTGTTTACTATTGCATGTTATTACTAATTCTACCATTGTTATCTATTTATTTCCACCTTGTCACTCTGAAAATGAGGGAATATTTTCCCCACTCTCACACCCAAGGCCCTCGGTGCTAGTTGGTAGCCTCTGGAATTTGGTGAAATGCGTTTGAGGCCATGTGACTAACTGGGTACGGGGCAATTCTGGGCGGTACCCGAAACCGGGACGTTACAACATGAACCCTTTGGTTCATGATGTGATATAATTTTTTTTGTGAAAAACCAAAGGGATAAACCATTTATATCCTTGACCCATTTCATAAGGTTCACCTCCATGAAGTGATAATTTTTTTTAGAGTGAACCATTTCATAAGGTTCACCTCCATGGAACGAAATTTGTTTTGTAGAGTGAACCATTTCATAAGGGTATTTCCATTAGAAGAAATACACACAATATCTGATCATTACATGAATCCCTTGGCTATAGTTTAACCATTTCCCACTCGCAACTTCTCATATCATTACTTTAACCCATCATGGATTAAAGAACCGCATACATCCATATTTAGCATGGGGGTCACCCTGAACCATCTCTTACATTCACTTGGGTACCCAAAACACCTCCTAGTCCATGATACATGTCCAAAAACATATACTCAAGATTTTATAACCTTTATAATTTTGATCCAAATAAAATATCTTTAAATATTCCTTAATTAGGGACCAAAATTTTTATTCTCTATAAATTTTACAACTCAAAAAAATGAGGGTTGTTATATACTCCCTACTATAACAATTCTCATCCCCATAAAGTCTTTGTGCTCTACCAACCATCATTCCAAACCCACCTTGGTTGTGAATTAATCATCGACTTGTTGTGTTCTATACATGGATGATGAATTTTGTTTTTCTACATAACTTGCAATATCAGAGCACACTATCCACTAAAAGTTAAGATACTCACTCATATAAATCACCAATAGAGGGATGGTGCTCATAAAAACTTTTCTATCCTAAGACATGAAAGTTTCATCAACTAATTTATCCACAGGCTCATGGTTCTCCCCACCACAAAACTATACTCATAAAGGGTGATTATGAGCTATGGTGCTCTCTACCAAAGGAATATTCTACCAATAATGTACTTCCAGTAGAGTATAAAAAATAATCAATTTAGTTTCATGCTCACTACACCCAATTTCACACAATAACATCAATTAGTCATCCTATGGATGGATTTTCTAAAAAATTATCAGTCACACTCATCAACACATTAACATATCACCCAATCATGAATCTTAAATTTCAAAAGGTATCAATAGATCTTATAAACATGTACACTAAATTAAATACCTAACCCTTAGTGTAATTCCATGGTTGGGTCCACAAACACCCATACAATCCATCATACTCTCTCCATGAAAAAATGACACACTATTGATATGACACACTCTTGGATAACATAACTTCCATATCGATCCTGATACAAACACATGGACTCCATCAAACACCACATCTGAATATAAAATATATAATTCTATAAGAAAATGTATAATTGGGATATGTATACTTAATGGTATATCTATTACATACCAATCATCTAATAAATTGTCTAAACACATCCACGACCCATCCAACATGAGGGTTTTTCTTCCATGACCAATGAGATACTCCCCACTGAAAGAGTATCCTTATTATCACACTACTAGATCACAATAACTTATCTATATAGCCTACACTATATCAATTACTGAAATTAATGAATAGATGTGACTTTCTCACTCCTTCTTGAGCGCCAATGTAAAACAAAAATTTCTACCTATTCCTAGATCATGAGGTACATCATCCTTGAAATCTGTTAAATTTCATCTAAAATGGCTATCACAACCTCCAATATGTAATTTTGTTCTCCCCAACATATTACTTCTATAACAGTACTAACTATGTGCCTCAACTAATATATTCCATCATTACATACATTTCACTCTTCCAAATCTGAACTTACCCCTCCTGACAACACATGTGATGGAAAAATCTCATATCGATCGTACTATAATACCTTGATCCATCCTCAATTTCACTATAAATTATAGTGGCAACACCTCCTATTCTTATAAAAAAATTATGCCACCATTCCTATAATTTACTCATCAATTACATCATTCCTTAACCTACACACAAGAATTCACCAATACACAATGAGATAACACCACTCATAACCCCACACACACTAACCCTCATGCATCGAGGCATTTCCCAGAATACTTTTTAACCTCACTGTTCTCTTCCCATGGAAGATTAAATCTCTAAAAAATATCACATAGGTTCTCACCCATGATCCTACGTGATCTCATATAAAACAAATATATGTATTCTCTCATACAAACCAATATCATAACTTGAATCACAATCCCAGGAGTTTTACATCATCAAACCTTGGATCATTCACCTAAACCAAAAACCATACCCCACTACATGTTAGATTCACCTAGTTGAAATCACCTAAGTACTTTCTTTCCAATAAGTTTAAAGTCATCTCACTCACACCAAATCCAATCACACAATCACCCACCACTTGGGGTGTTTTTCTAACCCATAAGAATCTTCTTATGCTCTATCCAAACTAGATCTAACCCTGTAGGATCAGAGTCCATTATTTCGTCAAGAACTAACTAGAATTAATAGGGTAATTCTCCTAAATGATCTCACATCGAAAACCCAATATCAATACCAAATAACTCTAAGTCATTACATTACAAAAGTACAAGGCACTCCACATGCCTTTCCTCTACCCTAAAAATGGTACCCACAGATCAAGTAAACTTGTGCCTAAACCAACCCACATCTCCCAAGCATACCTCACTTCTACTAAGATATAATATCAAGGAATCTCACATGCTAATAAAATCACTCTAGGGTTCTCACATGTACGTATCATGCATCACATATCGAGTCAATAACTCACTGTTAGGAACCCATCCTCATAAAGAATATGTATACTAGACTACCCCTTGAGGACCATGTCACATCCTTGTGCATATATCATCATCATCCTATGATGATTCTTATCACGTAAAACCATAATCATATGGTTTAGTTAATTATAATTCCACTAAGAATATATATAAGAAAACATCATAAATATTGTTATAGAAACTTTAATTAATTTAACTAGCACAACAATCACCCATATGGGGTCCATAACTAAGGCATCCAATGGTTTCACTAACCAATTAGGGACACTATATATCCCTTTTATGGATAGAAACTATAACTTTAATCGAAGAACAAACCACATGGGATCCATTTTACTTGGAAGAAATATATTAGTTTAGATGAGTATAATTCCACTAATAATTCATATAGTAAAACTCCATATAAGTTATTATTTAGACTTTAAACAACCCAATCCCTATCATTAATGATATTAATCACACATAAGAACATAAATATCATGTGAATACCATATGTTGAAAATTATTAATGTACACTAGACTCATACCAATAGGTTAAGATAATTAACCATAAATATTAATATCAAATCACACATCATACTTGAATACATGTCTTAATTGTAACAATGAAAAGCAAGAGTAAAAATACCACATCCTTTATAACCTATATTTCTCATCAAAAAAGGTTTTCATGATGAACCAATCTGAGGTTTGTCACAAGATATAAAATTTCCCTATTCTCTATCTAGCTTAGCCTAAGTAGTAATACAACGGAAAAAAACTCTAATACCACTGACTAGTGTCCCGAATAGAGTTTCACTTGACCAAAATAATGTCTAACTATACATCAGAGACCATTGAATAGCTTTGAAGGTCTAATGTGATAGCATGTAGTGAATATACCCTCACAACAGAGTAATATATAACCAAAAATATATTCTTAATAAATAATAAGAGTATACAGAACAAATAAACATATCCATTATATAAAAAATGAAATAGTTTCATACAAGCATATATACCAACTGATCTCCCATCAATACAATCATATATAAAATTGAGAAAAATAATAAACTACCAAGATTATGTAAAACCATCCTCATACCTCATCCCATAATAGTCTCTATATCCTCATCAAGACAATCTAGACAGATCATAAAATACTAGGCCTCTACTCTACCTGAACCTAAAGTCATGAGGTGCTTGGGTACCAAAGTTCTAGGGCCTCTTGAGCACGGTGTAAGTAAAACTCCACAGACCACCACAAAAATATCCCTATCATAACTAGTAAATAAATTGAATGCACATGTGATATTATCATAATAATAAAACAACGAGGATGTGGAATAAAATAATCATCATCTATCCTTAGGTTCTAAGGTGACACTTAGATTTGACCATACCTTCTTCATCTAGTGGTATATTTCATTAAGAATAAAGAATACACATCGGGGGGGGGGGGGGGGGGGTGAAACTGCACAATAGAGTCTCAAATATATACAATAACTTAGTAAGAAGATCACCCTATCTAGATCATCTTGAATATACAACACTCGGGAGGAAAACACCCACCTCAGATATCTCTACAACACATCTAGGGGAAATCACCCACCTCATAATATCTCATCTTATCTCATATCAGGAATAATTTTTCCTACAAAATAATATCACATTTAACATTGAGGGTAATAACACTCACCTCATAATATCTCATATAAAATTAAAGGGAATAACTCCCACCTATTAATATATCATTATATTTCATATTAGGGGGAATATCCCCCACCCTATAATATGTCATATAATATTGAGAAGAATGATTCCCAACAAATAATATATCATCATATATTATATTAGGGAGAATTGAACCTACCAAATAATATCTTGTATAACATTGAGGGGAATAATACCCACCTCATAATATCTCATTATAGATAATATCATATTAAATAATGCGTTTCCGATAATTTATAATATAAATAAATTCAAAAGGTCATCATAGCCCACCCCACAAGATCAACATCTCTCCACCATATTGTTAGTCACTTATACTTAGCCACACATCTCAAGGAACACCTTATCTTCTATCTATCCCCTCATTATAATCTCCTTAATACTATCTCTTTCACATCAAAACATATCAATTAAACCATCGACATACTCATCATTCTTGAAAGGGAATCCTCTTATGTCCTTCATATCCACCATTATCCTTACTCTATAGTACCAATCCATATACAATACTCCATGGTGTCCTCATATACCATAGTCTCGACTTCACACAAACCTCAATAGGTCATTAAAAACCTCATCATAATCCTTCATCATAGTTTGATCCCACTAACCATGGATATTCTCAAGTTGTCAAATACTAATGCCCTTATCTTTCCAATTACAAGTCATCAAATCATCTTATCAACCCTCACTTAAGGTCTAATTAGATGTCTCTATTAGGAGATAATTTAACCCATCTCTTAGAGTAATCCATATCCATTACACTATATTTATCCCGATAGTATCATCCCACTCATAATACTTTCGAAGACTCCAAACCACCCTCAAGGGGATGTTTACCATTAAGAGTGATATGTATGATCATCTAATCCATCACTATGAGGCCTAAACATATCATTCCATCCCAACCAACCATAGGATAATTAAACTAGGCTATGCACATCACATTTTAAGCTTGAGTACCCATCACGGGTCTCTTGTGACCTCAACCAAAATCTTCAACCTCTTAGTTTCATAGTCACCAAATGAATACATCTTCCACAACCATCATTAGGGAACCTACATTGGACATAAGAGGCTCAATGCCACCCTGTAACACCATGATATTTTTTGAAATTGTTTTTAGAATTAATTTAATCTTCTAAATATTTTTCAATAATGAATTTAGATTTTTTTCTATAAAATCACTATGTTTTTATTGAGTTATATAAAAAACCAAGTTAACATTTCACTACACACAAAACATTGATTATCTTGTAGTACACAAAACACTATGTTTGGTTTATATGACATAAGATAACGAATCCCTTTGATATCTTGTGTTACATGAAAGGTTAGGTTTTACCATACTACATGACACTAGTAATATTATTATTAAAATATTATTATAGCTTCCAACTAGTCATTAGAATGAAAGTTATGAATAATATTAACTATATTTTGAAAATATGATTTAAAATTGCATATTAAATTAATCCTATGGTGTTGCGAAAAAATGCCTCAAGGTTTCCTCCTGGTATCTTTTTGGGGTGATTACGTTTGTTGAAAAATCCAGATGACCATGAATAAGTATGGTTGGTGTTTTATGAAGACATGTTTTTAAGGTGGAATAGTTTACCAGTGTTTTCTATTTTTTGGGCCTCAAAATTGGGAGTTTTTTTTAGAAAAGGAAGGATTTATGCATTAGAGTCAATGAGATGTTGAATTGTGAAGAAAATAAGAAAAGTTAGGGAACCACGTAGCATGAGACATGAACAACGTACCATGTACTAAGAATGGTATGCGTACCATGAAGTTCGGTATCTAGATTAAGGAGGTATGAAAAATAATTTTTGGAAGGTTAATAGTTCGCAGAATTAGTTCACGATATGGAATAAAGTTTGTGGTGAAGGCATGCGGTACAAGGAAGGCACATGGTATGCAGAAGGCTTGCAGTAGACGAGATGAATTGTTGTTTGTGGAAATGAGGTGGTGATTTGACTAAATGTGAAGGGCGTCATTCATGAAAACATGATTTTGATTTGGTCCAATATAAAGGAGGAACACCAGTAGGCAGGTGGCATAGGGTAGAACGGTTTATGGGTGAAGCGATATGCGGTGGAGGCGATACCACATTGAATATTTGGTAAACCTTAGATTCGTGTATTTTTTTGATCTATTTTTCTATATAAGAAGCACTAATACCATCATTAAGTAGTTAAATTCTCCTAAGAAAAAAATATTTTCTCTAGTAATTCGGCTGAGTCCGAAGGTGGTTCGCGAGGTAGGATTCTGTGAAGTGAAGTGGTTCATGTGGAAGAAATTCCACCGAAGGTTTTTGTAGGGAACTATAACCCACAAAGGATGTGGTACGTAGAGGAGGAAGAAGTGGTACATGGAGAAAGAAGATCTGGTACATGGAGGAGAGATGGTTCACAGAATCAGAGGTAGCTCATGGATGAGATATGGGTTTTGGAAGTAGAGATAGTCCAGAAAGAAAAGGCAGTATACAGAAGCAGATGAGAAGTGGTCCGCAAAGGAGGCCAATTCGTAGAAACAGATGTAGTACATAGAAGAGGCAATCTACATAGCATACCTGCTACACAATATTTAGAGGAAGAAAGGTGGTACATGAAGGAATCTAGGTGGTTCATTGGGGACTCAAGAAATATTTCAAAATCACTAAAATAGTTCGATAAAGCAATTTATACTAACCTAATAGTATACAGAAAAGTGGAATTCATCTACGGGTGAAAAAAGAACTTCAACAAATCAAATAACTATAGTTTAGGATAAGTGAATTCATGAAAATGAAGGGACCTATAAGTCCATAATCTGTGTGTGGATCCCTATTAAGAGTAGGTAGCGAAGGAAGAGAAAGACAACGATCCTTCCCACTGACAATGATTCAGAGGAAGAGACATAGGGAGTGACCCTTGGGAATGCAATGACCAGACCCTAAATATTGTAAAGGCAGTGAGACTAGGCATAAAAGATCTATCCAGGACATTTTAATTAGTAGTGATCTTTAGCGGATTTGGTACATCACCACATCGTCATTGTATGATTTCTGGATGTAGCATAGTGAGGGTGAACCAAGTAAAATTGGTGTGTCCTGTGCATGATTTCATTTCTGTTCATATATTGCTATGGGAGAAAGAGAGAAGTGAGTTTGTTTAATGAAGTAATAAGATCTGAAGGGGCCGGAGTTTTAATCTATCATAACCTGATTCAACCCCCTCTTAGAGTATTTGACATAGTGGACATAAAATTTGGTTATCAATTAGCACAAGTGAATGTAATAACTATTTGAAAATAAAGAAAATAGTTTTCTAAGAAAACTTTTTTTATATGTAAAAAAACAAATTTTTTATCAATAAATTAAACAAAAATTTTTATTAATGTTTTAAATAAAATTTATATATTATATATTCAATAAATATTTTTTTATGCTCATTCAATATATTTGATAGGTATAAGATAAGGATAAATCTAATTTTATGAATAAAAAGATGAATTTTTATAAAAGGTAATTTTATAGATTTCAATGGAGAACCCATTTTAAAACTTATTTTTGGAAAATTTATGTTTTTTATTTTACAAAATAAACTTCATTTTTTGAATATGAAAATTAGAATTTACTTTGGGTAAATTTTTGGTATTGTGCTGACAAGCTTCATTATTGATTGAATAGTGAAAAATATTGAATTTTATTTCAAAACTGATTTTTTGTCTAATTTATTTATATAGTTAAATTATATTTAAATTTGGTTTTAATTTTAATCATATAAAATATAAATCAATTAATAAAATTTATATCATTATAACTAATTTCCCATTGAAATTGGATATTAAAACATTACAATTTTTTTACCTTTTTTACTTTAAAAAACCTACTTTTTCATGTTGTCAGTAGGATTAAATTTAAATTACAATCTTAGAATTATGTTATTTTAATTTGGAAAAAATTATTCCATATTTGGAATCAGAATAAATTATAATTCCTAATAAGTTCAGCTTAGTTTTTTACCAAAAATATTAGTGAATGCAGTTAAAATTAATTATAATGATTAGGGTATAATTATGCTTAATAAGGGACTATACCTTAAAATTAAGGACCCAAATAAACTATAAACTAGTCTAAAATCCATTTTATAGAAAAATTTAGAAACTATCCTATATTTATATAATTTTTACCATTATTATATCTACTTGAAAAGAAAAAAATGTGGGCGAAATTTCCTTTTAAAAAATTTACAAGAAGGCCACTCCTCCTCCACTATAAAAAGAAACTCACCCCTTCCACATATTCACACCTCTCAAGCCATTTTTTTTGAAAAAAATGATAAAAAATATTATAAAATACCTCAATTAATCTTATAATCCTCTCTTTAGGAATAAATCCAACCAAGGAATCCCTTTGGTGCAAACCAAGAGGATTTACCCAAAGAAGATGCAACATCCTTCCGCAAGCTCCTTTATTTTATTTTAATTATACTCCCCCTAAATTCTTATTATTAAATGTTTAAATAATAAAATTATTATCCTAAATATATTTATATGTTTTTATATTATGGTTTCAAACTAAAATTATACACACTTCCATCTAATGGGTAACAAACTTACCATTGTTGTGTACGACGAACTACCACATCACGAAACGATGTTGTTCGTTTTTAATTTACCACCTATCATGGTTAGAAATTAGGATGGAATTTTTTTATATGATTTATCTATGATTATACAAATATTATATAAAATATACCTTCATTCTTTCCAATTTCTGTAAATACGATAACTTCATTTGTGGATGTGTAGACTACCGCCTCCTGAAAGCGATGCGATTCATTCACACATCACATGGAATGTATTTAGGATAGTTTTAGTGAAATTATAAGATATATATGAAGTAATAATACTAATTTAATTTAATTATATATATAAATATATTTTATTTACTTTATTTCTTTCAATATGATAATAAAACGGAAAGAACATTTACATGTACGTACGACCTACCGTCTCCAAGAACAGTGTATTCCATTTCATAATTATATATTTTATAGATTATTATAAAAAATTATATACTGAATATATATAATATTTATATCATGATTTAAATTATTTAAATAATTAAAGCATGATCTAAGTATGTGTATCAAAAATAACAAGTCAAAACATATACGAAAAGCAATGTGGATATTACCCAAAACGGAACATTAACATGACATTGTTAATAAATGGGTAATATAAAGTCATAATAAAATCATATATAGTATTATATATAATAATATGGTTCTTTTTAGATTTATAATAAAATTATATTTATTATACAAGATGTTTGGACGTGTACAATGAATGTCAAGACTTAAGGTATGGGTTTCCTCGTCTCACTTTTATTTTCCATGAGACAAAAGCAATGTCCACCTCCTATTTATTATATGTGGTGTTTATAATGAAAATAGATGTATTATATGATTATTATAACTAAATTTTTGTGTATTTAAAAATAAATTTTATGATATTTCTTTTATAGGGTTTATGTTTCAAAAGTTACCAAATTGGGGAAGTAATTTTGTCTCAATTTTCCTTCTTTGAGACACATGCCATGTAATGCACCTATATTTTTATATTAAGTGTATATAAAGCCTTTAAAATGTTATATAATTAATATTATTATTTTCTTGATATTTCAATATTTTTGTAATTTTATTATTTCTATCTTATTATGATTCAACGTTACTAAAGTTGTAACAGTTTATTGCAACAATCTCATCGTTTATCAAGATTGTTTATGATCATGATTACATTGATGAAATATTTTGATCCATATCTCAATAAATCTCATGAATTTTCTTAAAAATGGTTATTCATGTTATATCCATGTAATGTTACCATTTTTACACTATTCAGTAATTAAGATAATTTAAATTTTTTATGAAAATATGACTTTATTTTTCCTTTCAACTGGAAATCTAGGTTCTTTCCAAACCATGTTTTCTAAAAATATTTTCAAAAATGTGTTAATATTATCCTATTATGATTAAATTAAATTCTTTTTCCATGTATTACCATTTTAAAAATGTGTTTAAAAGGAATCTTCTTGTTATTTTTTTTATCAAGGCACTTTTATAAACTTTTAAGGTGAAAAAGGAATGTTTGGCATGTACAGACTTAATTGCTATCGTGATGGTAATTTCCTTGACGATTATGTTTTAAATTTACAAGGTTATTCTTTAAAATAATTTTTTCCTAATATTATATAAATTTGTTCATTTTAAAATTTTTTTCAAAGAAAAAGGGTTTTCAAATATTATTTTATGTTTAAAAAGTGTTTTAAATGATTCTCAAAAATTACTTTATATGTTTTAAAAAGGTTGTTTTCAAAGAAATGTATTTAAATGATATAAAATATTCCTTTATAATTTTTAAATTATTTTCAAATAAAAAGGGTTTAAATTTTTTTTCAATATAATTGTTATAAGTTTTCAAAGAAAAAAGTTTTTCAATGTGTTTTCAAGATTCTTGTATAAGTTTTCAAGGAAAATGGTTTTCAAAATGATTTCAAGATTCTTTTATGAGTTTTCAATGAAAATATTTTTCAATTTTTTTTCTAGTTTCTTTTATAAGTTTTCATAAAAAAAAATTTTCAAAATGATTTCATGCCTTCTCTATAAATTTTCAAATTATTTTCAAAGAAAATGGGTTTCAAATGGTTTTATGTTTTAAAAATACTTTTTCAAATAAGAAAGTATATTTTTGTAAAGAAATGTTTTTAAAAGATATTTCAAAATTGTTTTACATATAAGATGAAATTCATTGATGTTACTCATGACTTTCTAGGATATTTTCCAAAGCTTTTATTCATATTATTATTTTGAGTGGTTTATGTTTTGATGGCATGATGTTTATGAAACCCATTTATATTTCATAAGTAATATGTTTATGAAACCTATTTGTCTTTAATGGGTTATATTTCTATGAAACCCATTTATTTTTCACAAGTTATATTATAATGAAACCCACTTTCTTTCATAGGTTATGATTTGATGAAAAGATTATGAAACCTATCTCTTTTCCACATATTATGATATGATCACATTTTTATGATACCCATTTAATTTCATGGGTTATTATATGATTACTTATGATCTTGGGGAACAAGTATGTATTATTTAATTATGATATGAGTGGTACCTATATATCCCTCAAATTTATTAGGTAAATATTTATATCTCATGATATAGACATAGTTGGAACTGGTAGTAAGATCTGTTCAGTAATGGACTTTGTCCGCTAAGTTGGTATTAGAAGTGAAACTTGACTACTAAGATGGTCATGGGAGTGAACCATGATAGACAAGATGGTATGGGGAGTGAAACCATACTACTAATATGACATTTCCAGTGATTCCTTGACTACTATGGAAATATTTTTTATACATTTTGTGTCAACCAAAAATTATATGTAATATTCCTATGTTATTCTTTTATGGCTTATGCTCTTTCTTTCATTATGATTCATGTATTATGAACTACCAATATTTATTACCTGATTCATCTTTATGATCTTTTATATTACGTGTATGATCTTCAAATGTTATTCTCATGTTTTCATACCCTTATTATCATGCTATGCTTACGTATCTCCTTTATTTACCCTTATTGAGCATTTGAGATCACCTTTTTTTTGTTTCATTTAACTAGGTTATGAAGAAAGGTTTTGAGTAGATTTACTAAAGGGTAATATATTATTGGGAAACATTGAAGATCTTTCACCTATTTAGAAGATTTTGTTCCATGATTCCAAAGACACTAAACTCTTACGGTCCCCAAGCATGTATTTTTATAATGAACTTAATATTCATCTAAAATTATTGACTATCTATGTATGTTACGACTAGGTAACTATAAAACCTATCTCCATGTTCAAAATATTAATTCATTTCATTAAAATTATAATCTTCAAGGTATATACATCACATTTAACACTTTTATTATGCTACCCTCGACCATTGGTGGCTAAGACATCCATATAGTGTTGAATGATCCATCATGGAACTTGACACTTTGTTCATTTACTATGATTTTAAGAGAAATATTTCATTTTATACTTAATTTTGATCGCTCTCAATTAATGAGACTAGAAATCACACGCATGTTATCAATTCATAATCTTTAAAGAGATGTTCGAGAATCACCCACCTCATATAAGTTCATCACCTTATCAAATATAAACCCCCTAGACTAAACTAATATAAACCTCACATCACCACCCAAGATTCTATATAAATACACAATACATAAAATAATTAATTATATTCAATTATAATTAATTATTCAATTTAATTCAGAAAACAATAACTGCCTAACAAAATTCAATCGATGGCTTATGCTCACTAAAACTATGAGAAATAGCATGAAAACATCTTATACCATGATCTAGGAACATATACCCCTAAAAAACCTATCATACAACACCTATTAAATTTCTAATTTCATTTATTTAAATAAAGAAGTAAAGAAAAATTCATAGGGTGACTTACCTCTAATGAAAAAGTGAGAAACAACATTTGTTCATTCTTCTGGTACCTCCACTATACATATTAAGAAAAAACACCTTTATATCGGATTGAATCCACCATGCTCTAGTGAAATATTTATTAAGACCTAACTCAAAATAACACCAAATTATAGGAAATTAAAGTTAAAGGAAACAAAAGAAAATGGGGAAAGTAACTCACCTATAATCACTATAGAAAATTCTAATAAATTTCCCCTCTCAATGGGGATCAAAATATGAAAGAACAAGAGTGGAGAAAATCCAAAATATGTCTCCCACACCCATATATTGACCTAAAACCAAATGATAACATCTAAAAATTCAAATTCTACCTCGATTAAAAAACATAAGGAAGAGGGTTAGTCACATCATGGTCCCTCTGGGATATGGTGTGACCACCCCAGGATAGCGGGATCAACAACCCTACCTATCACCTTTACAAGGAAACCCCTATGGGTCATGATGTGACTACCCTAGAGAGTTGGATTTCTCCCCAACCAAACATTGTGAAGGAGGGAACCATTTGGGATGTATCATGACATGATTTTCTACGAAAAACCATGGTACAAGAACATAGGGATCCCATTCATTTCATAAGGGTCACAGTTATAGTGCGACCCATTTTATAAGGGTATACCCCTTTCTAAAATCTATAAAAAAATTATTCAATTACATAAATTCCTCACATATGTTTTCAATATAACCCGCTCAATACTCATCACAATATTCACTTTAACCATAACAATAGGGAGGGATTCCTACAACCATGATTAACAAGAGAGATTACACTAACACCACTCCAATATTCCACCAGGCACCCAAAAAACCTTTTAGTATTTGATTTATATCTTAGAGAATCTCTTCAAGATGTTACAACTTTTAGAATTTCAATATGAATCATGATTATTGTAATGTACCCTACTTCAATACTAAAAAATCACATCCCCTTTGAATTTCATAACCTGTAACATTGAAAATTGTTAAATGAAAGAATTGTCTTTAGGAAATTTGTTGACTTCAACTCTATTCCGAGTGTGACACATGAGTTCTCAGTGTGACCAGAAATTTCCTGCTACTTCCAGAATCTTTATAGTAAATATTGTATCTGTATAAACTTAACATAACTATACATATATTAAAACACTATGAATATATTCTTATGACTTACAATTATATATTTTGGTTAATAATAAATTTAACTTATCAATATGTGGTTACAATAGTCTTTTATGATTTTTTTAGTTGTGAATCATATATAAAAAATTTGAATTTTAAACAATATAGCCCTAAATGAGATAAATTCTTTTTTTTGTTTATCCTAAAAACACTATAAGATATTATTTTTATAATACTGCTAAAAAATAAGTCTTTGTGGCCGAATATGGAGTTTTCCTTGAGAAGGATCACATTTTTTGAGGTGTCGATGGTTGAAATGTTGAACTTGGAGCAACTCATGACCAAAAAAATGAATTGTTTCTATGATGGAATGTGATCCAGTTTTATAAGATCTTGTGAAAAAATAGTTGAATCATGTAATAAAATAACTTCAAAGGTCTGTTAGGATTCATTTGGAGCATGAGGGATATGGATTTATTATGAAAAATTAGGATGAAGTAATGTTCACAGATGAAGAAACTACTACCTATTAAGATTCCATAAATATTTTTGATTCTATGAAATGGTTAGAGTTTATGAGATCTACGATGGAGTCTATATACAGTAAAAAAGTTTAAAACTTAGTGGATGCACCTGAAGAGGTGAGATCCATAAGTGAAAGTTGGTTTTATATAAGAATTTTTTTATAATATATTTTTGACCTATAAATAATAATTAGTTGAAAAATGGTATACAAATTTCTTGGTATTATCTATGAAGACACCTTTTCACTAATTACAATGGAAAAATATATTTGAGTTTTTCTTTTACATAATAGATGATTATAATTATGATATATATCAAATAGATATTAAAATTACTTTATATAATTATAATTTAGTTGAGAAAGTATATATGATACAACCCAAAGGTTCTAAGGTGCTAAATGATGTTGCTCAGGATTTCAAGTTGCAAAAGTACTTTTATCGACTTAAGAAATATTCTAAAATTTGAAACACCTGATTTTATATTTTAATAATAAAGTTTTCTTTAATCAATAAAACATATGATTCAAGTGTATTAAAGTAGGTTAGTGGGAGTTATGTTGTATTTTTGGGTTTGTATATGGATGGAATACTAATTGAGGTGACTTGAGAATAACATACATAAATATTACCTCATTTTATATGAATAATCAATACATTACACAATTATACACACCCTAAAACTATAAAGGTTTAGTTTCTTTGGATAATATAAGCATAAACATCATATATTATAAATGATATTCAATATAAACCTGAAAGTTATTCTATCATATATATTTTTATAGACATACCCCATATAAAACCTTTCTTCATAAACTAGGGAAAATAGAAACATAAGAAATGGTGAGATCTGATGCTCAGTAGGGGTAAATATATAAGATATCAATAAACAATCACAAGTAATCATAATACCATGAGAACATTATCACTACATAATAAATTCATACACAGTCAATTAAATATCATTTATCATGAGTCATCACATTAGGATTTTTCATAATAAAATAAAAAAGTCATAAGAGTGTGGAATCATCAATAATTAACCATGATCTATGAGAGCATATCATAAACATTGGAATATGGTAGAAGAATAAGATTATAACATTTGGAACATGTATAAATAATAATAGTTTCACTCATTAAATTAAGTACATGAAATATGGTCCTCGCATAAACTTATAGACATGAAACTAGGTCCATCTATAATTTTATATATATGAAACCAAGTGTATGCATAAACTTATGTACATGAAAATGGGTCAATGCATATTTTTGTGATCATGAAATTATGTTCATTCATAACATAGTTATCCCATGAGTATCCATATTTTCTTAATGCATTGGAGGGATAAAACAGACCCACCCATCACATAAAAATTCATTAATTCATCATATAGTAATTGATATAAAGGAAATGAGTTTCATTCCATCATTCAACATAGTATAACCAGTGTAAAATAAATGAGATTCATAAATATTTTTTATAACTTAATTAACTTGTGGAAAAGAAACAAGTTTCATAAAATCATCCATAAATCATCCACATCATAAGAAATGTTTAGAAAGAAATTGGAGGGTATGATAAGATCATATCCCCAGTTAACCATAACAATCCTTAAAGGATGATAAAATAGATGAGATATACTTTTAAAAGATCATTATAACCTTTCATTGACAATAAGATGAAAATATATTTTTCTTTTGAAAAACATTTAACAATTAATTCCTAGAATATTAAGAAAAACCCATTATTTGAAAATAACCTTAGAAACTAGAAAATTAATATTCAAAGAAAATAACAATCATGAAAATGATAAAATATGTTCATGTCATATAGGTTAAAATAAATATTCCTTTAACCCTTTTTATAAAAAGTCATAAATAACCAATTTAGAAAACCTTGTAATTTTTTTAAACCTTTTAGAAAAATTAAAATGTGATTGAAAATGAATTTAATTAATCATTGTATTATATAAAATAAAATTATTGAAAACATGTTAAATAACATTGATATGGAAGAAAAATTTTATCAACCAAGGAGGAAGTAATTTTTTTTTCTTAAATTTTTTATTGAACATTTTAAGTAAAAATAGAGGAAAATGGTACTAATAATTTAAAATTAAAAGAAAATCCCAAGGAAAAGAAAATATATGATGTTCAAAGTATAAGGATCATATAATTTCCCTAAGTGGAAATTTAATATAAACTATCTTGAAAAAATAAGACTGTAACATAAGTCCTTTATAACTTTGGTAACATTTGAAAGAAACTATCATAAAATAGATAATATTAGATTTTTTTTATAAAACCGTGTAATTTACTTAAAAATAATCATAGAATATATTAATGGATAGTATATACACCACCCAAAATAATCACTTGACGAATATAGAATATGTCCCATAGAAATAAATGTGAGATGACAAACTCTTACCTAAAGTACCATATTGCTTCACACAAGTTCAAAACTCATAAATAATAAATATAGATTTATTATAATTATATTATAGAACCATATTCATACATATCATACCACATATGATTTACGTATCATATCTTATCACCTGGTTATCAATTTTTATTTAATAAAATCATTATTCTGGGTGACAACTATTTCATTTTTCATGCATATTTCAGTTCAATAGTTTTGGTCCTTGTACTTTGATCATAGTTCCATAATATCTAGAATTATAATAATTTAATTAGTATAACATGTAATAATTATATACAGTTTTATAACTATTCAAATGAAGTGGTGATGAAAAATTAATTACATCACTTCATGGAGACGGTAATCCGTAGGGACGCACGAGTGATGTTTCCACTTTTCAAAAGATGGAATGAGAGAAAGGTTAAAAATAATTCAATATTGAAGAATTATTATTATATCATAAATATTATAAATATTTTTTAAATATATCCTTATTACCATATATGTAAATTGGAAATAAAAAATCACATCGCTTCATGGAGGTGGTAGTCCTCATATAAGCAAGAGTGGCATTATCATTTTACATCAGATGGGAAGGTTATATGGTATATAAGATATTATAATTAAAAAATCATAATTATGTCATAAATATAATATAGAAATATTAAATCCATAATAATAATCAACCATGAAATATGGTGATGGAAAATGAATCATATTTCTATGTGGAGATGAAAGTCCACACATATGCACTAGAGAAACCTTTATTTAAAATTTAATAGAAAAGAGGAGGAAAATGGTTTTAACATAATCATAATAACATCATAGTATATTTATTATAATGTATTAATCATTTTAGGTTTGATAAAAAATATTTATAGGGGGTATAAGAAGAAAAAAACTTTGAATGAGTTAGCTGAGATAATTACCTCTTATTTGAGAGAGCTCCTTTATATTATAACATATGCATCATTAGGAAGGTCTTAGGGAAATACCATATGCTCAATGATAGAGGAAATAAACATATAAAGGTATTAAAGTAGGTATTTTCCATGATATATTGCTAAAACATTGTGAATAATGGATAATAGGAGGTTCCCTTTTATAAGTTAGGTAAAGAGAACACTTGGAATTATTAAAAATATTTAAATATAATAAATATCATAATCATGTTGAGTGAAAAAAAGGAAATAAAAATTCATATATAATACATGATAGGGTTGAAAAAAACCCAAAAAATAAAATTTATATGTGTTTTGGTTTCATTTTAAGCCATATCTTTGTTAAACTACTTTAAACCCATTTTAACCTTAACTCTGATAACTTATCTTTTTTACTATGATAACTTAATTATATGCTCAAAAATAAAAGATGAATTCAAATTCTTTATAAAAAAAAATTTATTTATAAATTTTAATATGTTTTAATAGTTTAAAAATCTACAGGTGTTAGAAATTATATTTAATATTAGTACATAAAATGCATGAAAAATAGTTTTTAGGAAAATACCCAATTTAAGAAAAAAAATCTTTTCACCATGAAATCAAGTAAGAAGTTAATATAAATGCTTTTTTTGGTTAGATAATAAAAAATGAAGGCATTCATACTGTTTTATCATTCCAAAAACTATTGTCACCTTCCAACTATATCATTAAATTCGAAGACCCAAAAATAGTTTTTGAATTTGGATAAAGTATACTTTATGTTCATAAAAGTCAAGCATGGGTTCCCAAATTAAAGAAAATGTTTTAAAATAAAATTTTAACTAATTTTTTCTGAAAACAGTCATCTAATAGGATAAATTCAGGTTTCAGAGATATTTTAAATCCGTACCCCATAGTTTTAACCCAGTTTTACCTTTTTAACCCTTACTGAAGTAAATTTTTTTACCATAATTACTATTCATAATGATTATAAATAAAAAGGAATTATTAATAAAATTTTAACCTATTGATTATAAATATGAAATTAATTTTTCCATATTATTTTTATATAATTAAAATAAATCAATTTTAAAATAAATACATAAAACATAACGAAAAAGTGTTTTTTTGAAAAATGCATTTTTATGCTAAAAAATGAACTTATATAAAAATCAAGTATAATAATGATTCATATGTAATTAATTATATTATTTACATTTAAAGGATACTTACATTATATTAAGATAAAATTCAAATCATAATGATACTTTTAAATAACTTTATTTAATTTAAATAAATAACAATTTTATAAAAATCATATTTTTCACTATTTACTTAAAAATAAAAGTTTTTTTGAAAAAATGCATAAAATCCATATCAATAAAGTTCTTAAATTATGATTTCAAAAAACGATATAAGATTTTTCAAATATAATTTATAAAATTTTAAAAAATTAATAATAATTTCTATGTATAAAATTAATTTTTTTTGAAGAAAACATATTTTTATAGCATACAATGTGTTCACTAAAAACTGAGAACTTATTTTTTAAGAATTAATAAATATATTTTTATTATATAAAAAATTTATACATATTTTTTATAATAGGTTTAATCCTACTTATATCACAAATTTAATATCTATGCTATAATGGTCAACTTTATAGTATATCACAAGTCACTTAAAACTTGGTATTGTGTGTTAAGAAATATATCAAATGTAATATTCTTTTAAATTAAAATTTTCGGGTGTTAAATCTACCCCCTTAAATAAATTACATACTTTAAATTTTTTATCTCGGTAATAATAGTTTGAATATTTTATGTTACCTTTGTTGAAAACCCACATTGTACATAGGGATACTAAAATATATTTTGAAATGGGGATGTGGGAAACATAAAGGTTACCTAAAATAATGCATAATCAAGTTCCCAGATAAGTATAAAAGTAAATGTAAGTGAAAATATGGACATTAATTAGAAATATAATGTGTAATTACTAATGGAAAGTGATATAGAACCTGATCATGAAAATGTTAATCACCATAAAACCAAAAGTTAATGACTCGTGAAAATGACTGTTAGTTCTTTAGAAATAATTATGAAAAGAAAAACATTTAAATTTTCAAGATCCTTTTTCCAACATTTGAATAATTATTTTACTATAAAATATAATTAAATATAATTACTTGATTTCTTCAAATATATAAAAAAATTTATCCTTTGGTTGTGTGTTTCTAATAGTTTCCACCTTTTTATCTTATATTCAATTGATGAATGAAAAATAAGAATTTTTATGACTAAAGAACAAAAATAAAATTCTAATAAATCAAAATATCTATAAAATGATTATAGGGTATTCTTACTCCCTCTATTTAGTTATTGAAACAAAGAATAATTATTATATACTAACCAATTTCAAGGTCACCAATACTATCCATCTTACATTATCTATAAGTCCCCAACCTTAAACACTACATAATCTTGAATTAAGTTTATAATTCTCATTGGGGATATTTTTAGGTTTAGAGATTTAGAGAATTAGGCAATGACTGTTTAATTAAATCTCAAATATTATATAGTAAACTCTTCTACTCAGTATCCATTTTTTTCATAAAAGAATTTTTTTAAAAGAAAATAAGAATTATTTTCTTCATATAAATTTTCATGAATTCTTCCTTTCTCTTACCATGCCTTATACCCTGTGAAAAACATTTCAAAAACTTTGGATGAGCATAAAAATATCAGTAAGTGTTATAAAATAAAGAAATAAAACATTAGTTCATCAATACATACAAAACATAAGCTCTTTAACATACCACATGAAATCATAATATTTATGAATAACACATAGTAATCACAAATCATAAAGGTAACTTGTGGCATCCATATCAAACTTACATTGTAGCTTTCACTGCTACGTAGGGAGTTACGTTTGGAATACTTATAACAATATATTCCCTAAATATATTAGGATAAACATTAATGTTTACCTCCATCACGTTACCCAATGCATTGGAGAGCTATCTCGGGCTCACCCGCCCTAGGTTTATCACGGAACCACTTATATATGTAAACAATGCCCAAGAACCATAACATAATCATAACACATAACACAAGCATAATGGAAAGATAATTTTTCCACATTATAATCACAATATATCAATTCAATATATTTAAATAATAAATCCATTATCAAAACCATTTTCAATACCAAAATACGTAAAAGAGTATATGGTATTTATTTTCCTTTTAACAACATTACCACTTGTTAAGGAAGCCAAATATCAAATAACGCTCGCGGTGGTGGAAAGGTCATTGTCACCACGTATGATAAAAAGAAACATTCCATTTTTTTAGTAAAACTATATGTAGAAAAATATTCTCGTTTAATGAAATGAAAAGTCAAATAGGTTTATACACCATATAAAATAAAGTAGTGTATAAATAAAAATATGTCTCAATGAAAGGAAATAGAGATGAAGTCCCTTACCTGGTGTTCGACTTGATTTGTTTGTTCTTTAATCTCATGAATAATAAAAAAAAGTTAATTTATACTTTATTTAGAACCTTTTTCAAGTTTATTATTCATTTTATATCATTTATTACCACACTATAAACATTAATTAATCATTTATGTTAATAATGGTCATTTTGTCGATATTTGGTACTTGAGTCAAAAAATGAACTTCTTATAATTAAAAGTTGTCCCCGTGGTAAAAATTACATGATCTAGAAAATTATATTCATGATTTAGATATCATTTATATCATATATATCCATTATATATATGTATTTATAATAGTACATAACATTTGGAGATAATAAATGAAATGCCACGTTCATAGAGACGGTAAGCCATACGTACGTAAGAACGCCACTTTCACTTCTATTTAATATTTAATGGAATGAAAACATAATGAGACATAGGTATATTATAAATCTAGTATAATATCATATATAATTTCATTAACTCCATCCTTTATATGTTCCATGTATGGTATTAACGAGTCTATCACTTTGAGGGGGGCGGTAGTCCGCACTTTATCAAATTAAATTATCGTATTTACCCATTATGAAAACCATAAAGGTTTGATATAAATGAAAAATACAGAAGCATATAAATAATATAAATATAATATATATCACATATAAATATAGTTCCATCATAACTTCCACCATAAGAGGTGGTAGGAGAAGATTGAACAATCATCGTTTCGTGAGGTAGTAGTTCGTCGTCCACAGAACCAGTATGTTCTTTACCCATTAGACGGAGGTGTGTGAAAGTGTAGTTTGAATATGTCTCATAAAAAAACCTATTATATTGAGGATACTTGTGTTTTCATGTAACCAAATAATAATAAGATCATAGGTAGTGAAGAAGTAAAATAATAGAAGAGAATTTGAGAGAAGACGTTACCTTTAAATCGGGTAACTCCCTTTTGATTGAACCAAAAGGCTTTCTTAACGCACCTTATGCCTAAGGTAATGATTCTAGGAGGAATAGAGGGATGTTGGGAGATTATTTGGGCAGAGGTTGGATGAGCCAAGGGGCTTGAGAGGTGTGAGTAATGGGTTATATGTGGTGTCCTTTTATAAGAGGGAGGAGGGGCTCTTTAGAAAAGTTTGAAAGTATTATTTTATTACAAAATGATTTTTTGTTTTAAAAAGTCCATAACTCCTTAAATTAGAATATAAAATGAATATAATTCAAAATAAAATCATCCAATAATAATTGGATAGGTTTTGGGTATTTTTTAATCCTTATCGTTTTTATATAACCGTTTGTTAAATTATTTAACTTTTACATTGTCTTCTTATATATTCATATTATATGGTTAATATATTTACTATAAAATTCCAAGTGACCAAAAGGATAATTAATGAAAATTTTAACATCATATATGTCATTTAGATGAAAATTACATTTTAAGGACTATTTTATCATTTAATAAAACATTAATTGAATTAAAAACTCATTTATGTCAATTTTTATACTATTCATATCAGGAATTTTAAAAAAATACAAACTAACTTGATTCTTTCAAAAAAAATTATTAATTCAAATATAGAAAGTCATAATCATCTCTAATATTTGTTTATGGAATAAAAAGTTTCAAAATAAATTTATTTTAATATTTATAATCTAATTTATTTAAAACATTCATTAATGAGGTAATCATTATATCATCATTGTGTCATAAATAAATTTATTTATATGATGTCTATAAATTATAAATAAAATACCATGATATGAGAAATATTTTTAGCTTTATAATGACTTTTTATAGTCGAAGATATCAATTATATAACCCCACATTAAAATCATTTTAACAAAATAATACATGTTTATGATATTTTTTTTATTTTTACTTTACATAAAACGATATTAATGTCATTATATTATCCAAATGGATTTTAAGGGCCAAAAGTCTCACCCAAGGATTTTATGGGTTGACCATTAATCATCCAATAATGTTAGGACAAGTTTTAATGTAATTTTATATTATTATAATTTAATATTCACCTTGAATTACCCTATTTACCTTTAACCAAGATAAATAAGTCAACAGTTACTATTCACCAAAAATTATTTTTATCTTATTGAACCCAATTTTAATTAATGATTACAATCATGTATGTAGGATTTTTTAAATTAAATTCACTAAAGGAGTAAAATTTCAATTAAATAAAAAAAGTCAGTTTTTAATTACTGAGCAATATTTTCATTATTTATAAAAAATTGAACGTTTTCAGAAAAATATCAAAAATTTAGCCTAATATATATTTCATATTCCAAATTAAAAAATGATTTCTATTTTACCAAATTCAAAAAATAGAGTTTTCATTAATTGATTTGAAATTAATTATCGTCGTCAAAACTAGAAAGTGTGTTCTAAAGAAGTAACAACTACAAAAATATTGACATGCGTTTATGTCTAATATCAAAGTGAAATTACTTCCAATGACCAAAATTTGATTAAATGGTAAAGATATAATCCAATTACACTTTATAATCATTTACGAAGATAATCTACCCATATAAATAAATTATATTAAAAGGTAGTTTTGAATTAAAATGCAGTATTTTTCATTATTCATGAAAAAAAAACTTTATTAGAAAAATACCAAAATTTCATCCAAAGTAAATTTTGATATCTCGATTCTAAAGAAGAATTTTATTTTTTCAAATATAACATATAAAATTGAAAAAAACTAGATTTAAAATTTGTTCGCCATCAAAAGGTAGTAAATCGACCATTTAAAGAATATTAGAGTGTTAATGATTAAAATTGGATTCATTCACATTTTAAGCCTCTATCGTTTATTGGATAAATGTAAAAACATTTAAAAAACATGTTTAATAATAATATGGTTATTTATGTTCATTCCTACCCAATAAAACGGCTAGGCATTAACTACCATTTAAAATAATAATATGATATTATTATTATTTTTCAGTATAACTCAGCATTGTGTGAAACATAAGACTTTAGAGAAACCCATTATGGAATTATGGGTACGCCATCAAACATAGAATACACTTTAAAATAAAATTAATATTTAATTCACAAATATTTATTAATATAAAAATGTCATATTCTTTATTTACCTAGGATGTTACATCATTCCCATCTTTTAGAAATTGCGTCCTCACAATTTTATTCACTTATCAAGTAAATGGGGGTATTTATCCCTCATGGAATTCTTATTTTCTTATGTTGGTTCTTTATCCATATGGTTTTTCCACAAAACCTTTACCTGATGAATTACCTTATTTTGCGACACTTTCTCTTTTTGGTCAAGAATATGGATTGGTTGTTCCTTATAAGAGAGATTCTCTTCGAACTGAACTACCTCTAAACTCAAAACATGAGATGGATCTGGCATATAATTTCTCAACATTGAAACATGAAAAAAATTATGTTACTAGGATAAAATTATAAGTAAATCCACTCTGTAAGAAACTGAACCAACTTTCTCTAGGATTCCATAGGGTCCAATGAACCTCAGAATCAACTTTCCCATCTTACAAAAACACATCACACTTTTTGATGGAGAAAATTTAAGAAAGACATGACCACCTACCTCGAAAGAAAGATCCTTCCTCCAATTATCCGCATAAATTTTCTGCCTACTCTGTGCAATTCTTATGTTTTTCTGAATCAATTGAACTTCTTCTACCATCTCTTCTACCAATTATAGTCCCATCAACTTTCTTTCACCTACTTCATCCCAAAAAGCTGGAGTTCAACACCGCTTTCCATATAATTCATCAAATAGATCCATATGTATACTGAAATGAAAATTTTTTTATAAGAAAATTCAACCAAAGAAAGATGTTAGTCCCAACTTCCTTGGTAATACATTGAGAAAACACATAACATATCTTCCAAATTCTGAATTTTTCATTCTGACTTCTCATCTGATTGAGGTTGAAAAGCTGTACGAAAATTTAATTCAGTACCTATTGACTTCCGAAGGCCTTTACAAAAGTTATAAGTAAACCTAGGATCATTATTTGATACAATGGAGAGGGGAACTCCAAGTAACCTGACTATCTATTTAACATACAACTGAGAAAGTTGATCTTGAGATCAAGTATCTTGAATATGAAAGAAATGATCAGATTTAGTCAATCGATCAACAATAACCTAGATTGTATTATTACCTCGAGAAGTATTTGGTTATCCCACAACAAAATCTAGGGACACATTTTCCCATTTCCACTCTGGCACCGGTAAAGGCTGAATAATACATTTCAGTAACTACCACTCTACCTTAACCTGTTGAAAAGTTAAACACTTCATAGTAAATTCCACAATATATATTTTATTCCATTTCACCAATAATACTCTCGAACATCTCTGTACATAATAGTACTGCCAGGATGAACTGAAAATGAAGAACTATATGCTTCACATTACAACTCATTCTTCAACTGTGAATCACAAGGTACACATAATCTCTTCCCAAATCTCAAAATACAGTCATTATCAATGTTAAAATCAGGAAACATACCCTTCTGAACCAACTCTACCTTTTTCTGCAACTCACTATCTTCCTTCTGTGCTTTCTTAATTATGTCTGATAGAGATGATCTCATTAACACCTGAAACAAAACAGTTGAATTTCCTACACGAAAAACTTCTATTCCAAAGTTCATTAAATCTTTAATCAAAGTATCTTGTTCCAAATGTAATATGGTTACTATAACATTACTCTTTTTACTCAAAGCATCAGCCTCTTTATTTTCCTTTACAGGACAGTAATAAATTGTGCCATCATAATCCTTGATTAATTCCAGCCATCTCCTCTGTCTTATGTTCAATTATTTCAGAGTGAATATATACCTTAAACTTTTGTGGTTACTATATATTCCACATTTTACTCTATACATATGACACATCCAAATTTTTAAAGAAAAAACAACAGCAGTTAATTACAAATCTTGTGTGTGGTAATTTAACTCTTGATGTTTCAACTAACGTGAATCATAAGCAATTACCTGATCATTATGTATAGGGACAAAACCAAGTCATTTCAACAAAGAATCACTGTAGATAAAAAACTCACCATTTCTAGAAGGTAGTTCCAAAACTGGAGGATTTACCAATCTTCTTTTCAATTACTGAAAAAATCATCACATTCTTTCTTCCAAATAAACTTAACACCTTTTTGTGTTAACTTAGTTAGTGGGCTAGATAACCATGAAACATTTTCAACAAACCTCCAATAATAACCTTCTAATCCAAGAAAACTATGAATCTCAGTTATATTTGGGGGTCCTGGCCATTCTTCAACAACTTTTGTTTTAGAAGGATCAATAGTTATGCCATTGTTTGAAACAATGTGACCAAAGAATGAAATTTTTTGTAACAAAAAATCACACTTTATAAATTTTCCATACATTTTGTTTTCTTTTAAGGTTTGTAAGACAACCCTTAAATGACTTTCATGTTCCTCTTTACTTTTTAAATAAACCAAAATATCATCAATAAACACAACCACAAACTTATCTAAGAACTCATGGAAAATTCTATTCATAAGATCCTTGAATAAAACATGTGCATTGGTTAACCAAAAAGGCATAACTAAAAATTCATAATGGCTATATCTAATAAGAAACGTGGCCTTTAGAATGTATGCTTCCTTTACTTTCAACTGATGGTACCCCGACCTCATGTCAATCTTTAAAAAATACTGAGCTCGCTAGAGCTGATCAAACAAATCATCGATATGAGGCAAAGGATACTTATTCTTAATAGTGATGTAATTCAATACTCTATAATCAATAAAACGTCTCCTTGAACAATATTTATTCTTAACAAACAATATAGGAGCACCCCATGGTGATGTGTGAGGTTGAATTAAACCTTTATCTAAAAACTCCTAAAATTTCTTCTTTATCTCTAAAAGTTCAATTTAAGTTATTCGATAAGGGAGTTTTGAAATTGTCTTAGCATCAGGAACTAAGTCAACAGTAAATTCAACTTCCCGATCAGGTATTATACCAGGAAACTTATCAATCAAAACAATAATATACTCATTTACCACTGGAACATCATTAATTTTAATAGTTCCTTTGTTTTCAACAATATGCACAAGGTAACATTCATTTCCACCTTTTACTAGTTTCTTAGCTTCATGATATGTTATCAAATGTAAGGATTTATGTTTATAAACAAACTGAAATTATTTCTGAAAATAAAAATCTTTAGTCCTACATTTAATCTTATCATGATAAAGATAATTTCAATCTATATGAAAAATAACATCAAACTCTAATAGAGGAAAAACAATAAGGTTTACAGGTATATTCTTTCCGCACACAAGGACAATAAGGTTCTTACAACTTCTTTTTGTCTCAAAATTTTTTCTTGGTGTTTTTACCATAATTTTAGGATTCATATCTTGATATGGAATCCCCAATTTACTATAAAACTTCTCAGAAATAAAAGAATATGTAGAACTTGAATAAAAAAACACATTGGCATAATATGAATAAACAAATAGTGTACCTGATACAACTTCATTCGATGGACCAACATCTACTAAAGAAGTTTCAAAGGATTTCACCACCACTTTCTGCTTGTAGTCTAGCTACTTTCCCTTAGTTGAGTTCTTCATTGGACACTCATTTGCATAATGACTCATTTCGTAGCACTTAAAACATTTTACTGACTTTAAATCAGATTTCGTCTTGCCATTACCCAAATCTTTTTTAGTACAATTACGAGCCTTATGCCCCATTTTACCATATAGGTAGCACTTAACAGAATTCAAAATTCATTCCCCACCATGATTTTTACCATAATTTTCACAAACTATAAACTTAAGTTCCTTACCATTAGAATTTTTTAAAGAGTTATTACCTTTCATCTGCCACCTTGACCACTTATTCTGTTGTATTTCAAAGAACACCAGATCATCAGAAAACTCAATTTCCACCTTCTCTGCATATCAGATAAGTTTTTCATAACTTTTGAACTCACAAGAAACTAAATCCATTTAATACCTTGGATTTAATCCTGAGTAAAAACAGTTTATTTTACTATCAACATCACATAAGAAATTGGGAGCATACCTTTCCAGTCGAGTGAATTTTGCTTCATAATCAGCCACTGAGTCATCCGCCTGCCTCAATTAAAAGTATTGTTTTTTCATCATAAGTTGAACTACCTTAGGAAAATATTTCTCAAGAAATATACTTTTAATTCATCCCAATCAAGTGAATCAATATCCTCACTATCCTTGATAGTTTTCACCATTGACAACCAATGATTGGATTCACCTTCAAAATTGGTAAACAAAAAGACTAGCCTTTTGATTTTCTAAACACCCCATGACATCAAAAATATTCTCTAGTGATTTAATCCACCTTTCAACTTGAACATGTTCAGATGATCCTCTGAATGACAGGGGATGATGCCTCATGAAATACTCCACTACTAACATGTTCCTCTATGGTTGATCTGACTGATCTCATGCATGGATACCACACCCATTTATATCCTGAGTCAACTATGCCATCACTGCAAAAAACTATTCAGTTTCTATTCCAACCATCTCAGGTTTCTGATTTTGATGTTTTTTTTCTCCTGATGTCATCCCATAATAGATGCCCCATTTCCTCTATGGAAAACGATTCTAAACATAGAAATATATTAGGTTAAGCAACATGGTAATAGGTAAATGCTATATCATTTCAATCTTAACATAAATTAATTTTTGGATATTAATTTATCAATATCCTAACTCCTAAATTTATCTAAACCGGCCTCTGATACCAACTATAAGGATCCAACATTAAATAATACACAATCTTAAATTAAGTTAATAATTCATATTGATGATCTTTTTAGGTTTAGAGTTATAGAGAATTAGGCCATAACTATTTCATTACATCTCAAATATTACATAGTAGACACTTCTACTCCGTATCCATTTTTTTTCAAAAAATAAAAATTCTTAAAAGAAAAAAAGAATTATTTTCTTGAAATAAATCTTCTTGAATTATTCCTTTATCTTACCCTACCTTATACCTTATGAAAAAATATTTCAAAAATGTGGGATGAGCATAAAAAGATCAGTAATGGTTATAAAATAAATAAATAAAACATTAGTTCATCAATAAATAAAATACATATACTATTTAACATACCTCATGAAATCATAATATTTATGAATAACACATAGTAATCACAAATCATAAATGTAACTCGTGCCATCCATATCAAACATATATTGTAGATTTCACAGCTACGTAGGGAGGTACGTTTAGAATACCCATCATAGTATATTCCATAAATCCTTTAGGAGAAACATTAACATTTACCTTCGTTATATTAACCAATGCATTGGAGATCTATCTCGAGCTCACTCGCCCTAGGTTTATCACGGAACCACCCATATATGTAAAAATTCCCAAGAACCATAACATAATCATAATATATAACACAAGTATAAAGGAAAGATAACATTTATACATTGAAATTACAATATATCATTTCAATATAATAATGTAATCAATCCCTTATCAAAACCTTTTTCAATAAAAAAATACGTAAAAGATTATATGGTATTTATTTTCCTTTTAAAAACATTACTGCATGTTAAGCAAGCCAAATATCAAATAACACTCATGGCAATAGAAAGGTTTTTGTCACCGCGTACGTTAAAAAGAAAAATTAACTCTGTAATTTAGTTAAATGATATGTAGAAAAATATTCCTATTGAATGAAATGAAAAGTCAAATAGGTTTATACACTGTATAAAATAAAGTCGTGTATAAATCAAAATATGCCTCAATGAAAGGAGATTGAGACGAAGTCCCTTACCTCATGTCCGACTTGATTCGTTCATTCTTTAATCTCTTGAATAATAAACTAATGTTAATTTATAGTTTATTTAGAACTTTTTCAAGTTTATTATTCCTTTTATATCACTTATTACAACATTATAAACATTACATAATCATTTATGTTAATAACGGTTGTTTTGTTGATATTGGTACTTGAGTCAAAAATAAACTTATTATAATTACAAATTGTCCCTGTGGTCAAAATTAAATTATCTATAGAATTATATTCAGGATTTAGATATCATATATATCATATATATATAGTTTATATATGTATTTATAATAGTACAAAACATTTGGAGATAATAAATGAAATGCACCGTTCATGGAGACGGTAAGTCGTTTGTATACATGAATGCTAATTTCATTTCTATTTCATATTTAATGGAATAAAAACACAATTATACCTAGGTATATTATAAATATAGTATAATATAATATATATTTTCATTAACTCGATCCTTTATAGGTTCCATGTATGGTATTAACGAGTCATATCACTTTGAGGGGGCGGTAGTCCGCACTTCCTCAAATGAAATTATCATATTTACCCATTATGAAAACCATAATGGTATGATATAAATGAAAAATAAAGAAGCATAGAAACAATATAAATATAATATATATCATATATAAATATAGTTCCATCATAATGTCCACCATAATAGGTGGTAGGAGAATATTGAACAATCATCATTTCGTGAGGCAGTAGTTCTCCGTCCATAGAAACAGTATGTTATTTATCCATTAGACGGAGGTGTGTAAAAGTGTGGATGGAATAATTTTCATAAAAAACCTATTGTATTGAGGATAATTGCGTTTTAATGTAAAAAATAATAATAATATAAAATATAGTGACGATGTAAAATAAAAGAAGATAACTCGAGGGAAGACGTTACCTTTAAATCGGGTAACTCCCTTTGGTTTGAACCAAAAGGCTTTCTTGAAGTGACTTATAACTAAGGTAAGGATTCTAGGAGGAGGAGATATATGTTGGGAGATTATTTGGTAAGAGTTTGAATGATTCAAGGGGCTTGATATGTGTGAGTAATGGGTTAGATGTGGTGTCCTTTTATAAGAGGGAGGAGGGGCTCTTTAGAAAAGTTTGAAATTATTATTTTATTATAAAATGATTTTCAATTTCAAAAGATACAAAAATCATTAAATTTAAAGATAAGATGAATATATGTAGAAATAAAATCTTTCAATAATAATTGGACAGTTTTTGGATATTTTTTAATCCTTATTCTTTTTATTTAACCCTTATTAACTTATTTAACTTTTACCATTTCTTCTTGTATATTCGTACTATATGGTTAATATATTTACTATAAAATTCCAGAAGACCCAAAATGGATTATTAATAAAAATATTAACGTCATATATGTAATTTGGATGAATCTTATATTTTTAGGACTATTTTATCATTTAATAAAATTTTAATTTATTTAAAAACTCATTTATGTCAATTTCTAAACTATTCATATCATGACTTTTTAAAATTTCCAAAACAACTTGATTATTTAGAAAAACTTTCATTAATTCAAAAATAACAAGTGGTACCCATCTGTAAAATTAGTTTATGGCATAAAAAGTTTCAAAATAAGTTTATTTTAATATTTATAATTTAATTTATTTAAAACATTCATTAATGAGGTAATCATTACATCATCATTGTGTCATAAATAAATTTATTTATATGATGTCTAAAAATTATAAATAAAATAAAATGATGTAGGAAATATTTTTAGATTTCTAATGACTATTTATAATCGAAGATATCAATTATATAACCCCAAATTAAAATTGTTTTAGCAAAATAATACATGTTTATGATATTTTTTATTTTTACTTTATAGAAAAAGTTATTAATATCATTATCTTACCCAAATGGTTTTGAAAGGACAAAAGTCTCACCCAAGGATTTATGGTTTGGCCATGACTCATCCAATAAGGTTAGGACAATTGTTAAGGTAAATTTATATTATTATAATATAATATTTACCTTGAATTACCCTATTATATTTAACCGTAGTAAATAAAAGTCACAAGTTACTATTCATGAAAAATTATTTTCATCCTATTGAACCATATTTTACTAACTCATGACAAAAATGTAAGTTGTATTTTTAAATTACAATTCATATAAGTGGTAAAATTTTATTTAAATTAAAAAAGGTGGTTTTTATCTACTGAGCAGTATTTTCACTTTTCATACAAAATTTAACGTTTTCATAAAAATACCAAAAATTTATCCTAAGCTATATTAGATATTCTGAATTAAAAAATTATTTCTATTTACTAAATTCAAAACATAGAATTTGCATTAATTAATTTAAAATTAATTCCTATTGTCAAAACTAGAAAGGGCGTTTTTAAGAAGTAGAACTACAAAAAGATTGACATGTGTTTATGCCCAATTTAAAAGTGAAATTACTTCCAATGACCAAAATTGGATTAAATAGTAAAAATATAACCCAATTAAACTTTAAAACTATTTAAAAATGATAAGATAACCATATAAATAAATTAGGTTAAAAGACAGTTTTGAATTAAAATGCAGTATTTTTCACTATTCATAAAAAATGAACTTTATCAGAAAAATACCAAAATTTCATCCAAAGTAAATTTTGATGTCACTATTATAAAGAAGAAATTTATTTTTTCATATAGAATATATAAAAGTGACAAAAATAATATTTTAAATAGGTTCGACACCAAAAGGCAGTAAATCGGCCTTTTAAAGAATATTAGAGTATTTATGCTTAAAATTGGATTCATTCACATTTTAAGCCATTAAATTTTACTGGATAAATGTAAAAACATTTAACAAACTTGTTAAATCATAATATGGTTTGTTATATTAATTCCCACCAATAAAATTTCAAGCCATTAACTACCATTTAAAATAATAATATTATATTATTATTATTTTTCAGTACGACTCAGCATTGTGTGCAACATAAGACTTCGGGGAAACCCATAGTTGTATGTCGGGTACACCATCGAACAGAAAATCCCCTTTAAAAGAAAATTAATATTTAATTCACAAATATTAATTAATATGAAAATGTAATATTCTTTATTTACCTGGGATGTTACATTATCAATATTAATAATTTCTTTATATCAACCAACCATCATAATGTCTCAATCAAATACATATTTACTCTAAGAGTTATTTATCCCTTAATCATGCATTCTTATACCTCTAAAATATATCCTTGTTACAAAATCAATTTACAAGGTTATATCTACCATTAAATATATGTCTTCAATTTAATAAAGAAGAACTACTATAGAGAAATCCTTAGATGTTCTACAATCCTCATAAATTTTAGAAAACACCATAATATCATTGATAAATATTATAATTATCTACACCAAATACATAAAAATTTCAATAATTTAACTTTATTTATAAACCTTCATCTATAATCTATCATCTTATTCCTTAATTATTCCTTCATATAATATGGAATTTGAATCATTTCATAAGAATCATAATTATCAATTTAATTATGTTTCTTACTTTTAATATAAGATACACTATTAAAATAATTATTAACCTTCATATATCATTATTATTCTCTTTATCCTCCATAAAAAAACCTTTACTCATACAACCATTATGATCCTCTTCTTAAGATTCCCCCCTAGGACATTGAATTTCATAATTCCCATACATTCCATATTTAAAACATTAAACTGTAGAGGATAACTTATGAAAAAATTAGTCCCATCAATTGTGGTAACCAAAATTTTCATTTTTCCTTAGGAATTTACCACTTTATGCCCTTATTTTCAACACATAAAATTTTCTCATTCCAATAAGATATTCCCTTAAATTATTGTTTCCACCTTCCATATTTGGAGGAAATTTAATCTTCTTTCCACAATTTCTCTTATCAAAATAGATTTCATAATTTTTTTTGGTGTTTCATGAAACACACCATGACATAGGTAGATAATGAAAAATCGTGAAAGATTATTAGGAATAACCATGAGATTTTTCTCTCATTATTATATCCAGATTATTTTCTCATTTAGAAAACCATCATAACATACTACAATCCCATTATTACCTTGGTTACTATCTATTATCACCATTGACTAAAACCAAAATTCATAATGTAATCAACAATAATCAATGTGAGCAATTATATAACCATGAAAAATCATTAATATGATATCTTAATTGTGAGACATTATTTTCAATCTATGATACCTTATGTTTAAACTTGGTCATACATGGTGATTAGCTATTCAAATCCTTTATAATGGTTCATAAAGAAGAGATTAATTAAACTAATCATATCCCCAAGAGTGTGTATCTAGGTGTGTAGTCTTAGGATAACTCATTATGAACTGAGTAAATATTAAGTTGATAATCAAACAAAATTTTTCATGGGGTTTTCAACTATGCACATCTGTACCAGGGATACATTCACTTTCCATTATCAAAATAAGGATTTCATTTCTTAGAAACCATCGAATATCAAATTTACCAGAACATTAGGATGTTTTCCTATACTTAGAGCTATCCTAAAGGTTGTCACAAAATTTCATTAATCTTAATTATGTTATGTAATGAGTATTCATATAATAACATGGGGAAAGGAAACATAATAAAGGGTGAGCTCAAATTCTTAGTAAGGGTAAACAAGGGAGATTTCATTGATTATATGAGCATCACATGAACATAAGTGTATAAGAACATGATCATAAAATTTTAAAATCATAACATTTATATAATAAATCATAATATTGTGTCTTGGAAAAAATATTGTAAGTTCATAAGACATGAATCATAAAGTAATCAAAGAACATGATAAATGAGATCATAACATTAACTTAAGACACTACTTTTTTCCATATAAATAAACATAGAAAATAATTCCATAGTAGTCAAGGATAATTTCAAATACTATCATAGTATAATGGGTTCACTCCCTAAACCATCATATTAGTCAAGGTTTACTCCCAAAACTATCGTAGTGGATACAATCTCTTACTGAACTGGGTAAACTCCCCATTCCAGTCCTATTTATCTCATGAGATATTGATCATTAACAAATTCATTGGAGGGAAATATAGGTCTCACCCTTCCTTGGTTATAACATGACCAACTTACTTGGTTATAATGTAACAACTATCCTTGGTTATAATTTGACCACCATCCTTGTATAAAATGTAAACACACATACATAATTAAAAGCATTCATATGTGTTCCAAAAGATCATAAAACATTCATCATATCATCACATCATAACCCATGTAAAGAAAATTATTTTCGTAAACATTTCAACAATTCACTATAGAATAACCCGTGGAAAATAAATAGGTCTCATAAACATCTCATTAACAATTAAAATAAATATTATTAATAGTATAAATGAATTATATCTCTAGTAAAGCATAAATAACATCAAATTATTTTATTATATATGAAAATTACTTTAAAAGATCACAAAAATATTTCTTTTGGAAAATTACCATTTAATTTAGAAAATTACTTTTTAAATACTAATATTTCAAAAATAATGTGGAGAAAATTTTATTTTAAAATAAGAATTTAAACATTTAAATTATGTTTCAAAACATTTCATAGTCATTATAGTGGGAAATTTCATTCATGTTGTATAACTAAAAATAAAACATTCCTGTCCCATTTTTGGTAAAAATTCAAAAAGTATATTGTTCAGAAAAAACATGAATGTTACTATTATTCCATTTTGTAAAAAGTAAAACCAGGGTAAAAATGGATTTAAACAATCATATTAGAATAGTAAAAACATTATTTAAATAATTTTTTAAAAACTTGAATATAGAAGAAAAATGTTTTTCCACCAAAAAGAGAGATAAAGTCGATTTTCCTTAAAAAAATATTTTCAGTATATTGGGTAATTAATATGAGAAAAATGAATAGAAAACATATATTTACAATAAATATATATAGTAATATAAAATTAATTAGTTTATTGGGAGATAATTCATAATATTTTATCATCAGAAATATAATCATAAATAATACCGATAAACAATGAGATTGTAATATAAAATTCTTACCACTTTGGTATCATTTAAATCAAAATCCCCATGAAGGAAATAAAATTATCTGGTATTTATATCCCATAATATTTATGATAATATTCATAAAATACATTCTTTGGTAGTATATACACCACAAAAAATAAATAAGTGGTGTATAAGGCATGTGTCCCACAAAAATAAAAGCGAGATTAAAATCCCTTACCTTAGGTACAACTTCCTTTATACACATTGGAACCTAATATATAATAAATTTATATTTGTTATAAATGTATTAAAAAACTATAATCATATATATAACACTATATATGATTTAATTATAACCTTTTATCACCCTTTCTTAACATTTCTTTATTAAAATAACTGTTTCAGGTGATATCTGCTTCGATTTTCATGTATGTTTTGGTTCAGTAGTTTTGGTCATTGTATTTTGATCATGGTTTCATGATATATAGAATTATAATAATGATATAAATTTCATATATATTCATTATATACATTTTTAGTGTCATTAATAAAATATATAGATAGAAAAATGAATTACACCGTTCTTGGATATGGTAGGCCGTATGTACGCATGAATGGTTTTTTCACTTTTAAATGAATGGATTAAATAAATATAGATAATAAATAAAATATAAATAATAATTATTATGTCACATATATAACATATATTATTTAAATTAATCCTTATTACCATCCAAGTAAAATTTAACTGAAAAATGAATCACAATATTTTGTGGAGGTGGTAGTCCACACATGCGTGATCAATGTTATCATCTTCCAATTGTATGGGAGGTAAGAAGATGGATATGATATTACAATTAAATAAGTATAATTATAAAATAAATATAATATATAAAAATTAAAACAATCATAATACCAATCCATAAAACATCGGTATGAGAGATGAATTGTATCACTACGTGGAGACGATAAGTCGTACGAACTCATGAGTGAAATTTTCACTCCCCATTTGATATAAACAGGGTGAATAAATGTGGTGTCATAATAGTAATAAAATTTCTGTATATTTTTTATACTGAAGTTATTATTTTATGAACAATAAAATAGATTTATATGATATCAATGAACAATTTAAAAAGAAAGTGATTGATTAAGGTGATTACCTCCTCTTTGAAATAACTCCTTTAGATATCCTCTTAAGGGATTTAGGGTTGGTATTTTGGGAATTAAAACACCTATATAATGTCTCTATGGGATATGAGAAGATAAATTGGTAGAGTTTGGTTGATATAGAAGGCTTATCGTGGTGTGAATTAGAGAAAAAAGGGGTTCCCTATTATAATTGAAGGGAGGGTCACTCTTGGAATTTCCTAAAATATTAAATTATTATAAATTAATTTTTATTTAAAAAATGATCCAAATTGATATTTTTAAAATATAATATTATTATTAGTCGAAAAAAATATCATTAAATAAAATTTAGACATCTTTGGATCACATTTGTACCCATATATTTTTGTTTTAACAATTTGTTAACCCTTTTGAAAAATACCATAATATTAAATTTTTATATACTTTAAGGGTTAATAATGTTACTAAAAAATGAAAAAAGACCCATAAATGGGCCATGTTTGATATTTAAAACCATATAACATTAATTTGGATTTTTTAATTTATTTTATATCATTTAATAAGAAATTATTTATTATAAAATATCATTAATGTCATTTTTAAAACTATTCATTTAATTTAAAATAAAATACCTCAACACAAAGGGGGATTTAGAATATAATTCATTATAACACCCTAATACTTCATATATAAATATATATATATAATTAATGGTACATATTAACTCATTCAAATTATATCACTTTTAATATTTTTAAAATTACTTATTTTATTTTTCAGTTAAATGAATAAATACTGTATTAGCATTGAACATGCAATTAAGATAATTATATAATTTTAAAAAATTATAAATAAATTTATATAAGGAAAATAATTTTATTAATATCAAAACATAAATTTATATTTGTCCATAAATATCTTTTTCCCCTATATGGACATATAAGATATATTTAAAACTTAGAGAGTGACATTTGTAAGTTTCTTAGATTTAAATACTATATAGTTCATTTTCAAGGACAAATGTCCATTAAAAATATTTATTTTTAGCCCAAATTGATAAGGTTATAATTAAATTCACTTAATATTAATTATTATTAAAAATTATGGATTATTAGTAAGTTTTAACTGAGATTAACCCGATTTACCATTTACTATGGTGATTAATTTTATCATAGTTACTATTTATATTGAAAAAATAATAAAAGGGGTATATTTAACAAATTTAAACTTCCTAATTAAAAATATAAAATTAATTTTATAAAACTCAATGCATATAAGTGGTAGGAATTAATTCTAAAATAAGTTAACAAAACTTGATGAAATACTCCTTTAGAATAATATATTTTTAAGCATAATACTAGATTTATTCTTATCCCATGAATTGTAAAATTATTATATGAATGTTAAATTTTTTTAATGAATATATTATATATAAATATAATTAATATAATTTATTAAGATAAAAAAACATTACGCACATAAAAATTGTTTTTAGAAGGAAGCCTTTTTTACATATAAAAATGTTTTTATACCAAATTAAAAAATAAAATTTATTCAAATGAACATAATAATAATTTTTTAAATTTATGAGAACTAATTTTACTTTGAAAAAATTTTATATCAAAATGGAACTTTTTTATGCTCTTGAAATGAAAATACAATTTTCATTAAAAAGATTTATTTTTTTAACTATTGATTAAAAAATCATACTTTCTAAAATACTATCAAAATTTATCCAAAGATAATTTTTTCATGATGAATTAAAAAATGATATCATTTTTAAAAAATATAATTTCTAAAAGTTTCATAAATTAATTGTACTAATTTTTTTACAAACTTATTAAAAACCATTTTTGAAGAAAACATAGTTTTTTAAACAATAAAACCGCTTTAATAAAATTAAGTGCTTATTTACTAAGCACTAATAAATATATTTATATTGAGTGGGAAATTCATATTTATTTCATAAAGTATTTAATTTTATTCGTACCTGATAATTTTAATGGCTAGGTTATAATTCTCACATAATATTTTAATAGTATATCATGGTTCAATTAAACTAAGTGTTGCACATAGCGTAAGTAATCAAAGAAATAAAATTATTTAAATAAGAATATTTTCTAAAATATTAGAGTTTTATAAAATCCCCAATTTAATAAATTTACCCTAAAAATTTTAACTTGTGCATAATAATCAATGGTTTGATATTTGAAAATTCGTTTTTTGAAAACCTACATCATAAAAGGGTTAATAAAACATTCCCTAAAAAAGAGGGAAATGAAAGTAAAAAGGGAACCACAAAAGTAGGTTTCCAAATAGGATAATGGTAGTGGGAATTAAAAATATTAACATATTAGAGAAAAATAATTCCAAAGGACTAATAGAGGGTGATATAGAACATTTTACAGATAAAGATAAAAACCAAAAAACCATGAATCAATGATGGGTTAAAAGGCCATAAATTCATCATAATTGAATGTTATAGGAAATTTTTTTCCTTAAGATTAAATTCTTAGAGTTGAAGAATTTTTAGCATATAGACTAAGAAAATAAGGAAATATACTTATATGACAAGTATAATTTCATCCTTTAACCAATTTCCACCATAATCTAATCTGTTTCTCCAAATAATTAGTATTTGAGGTGATTTTTTATGTCTGAAGTACTAAAATCAACATATAAAAGATTGAAATAGTATATAAACATATTCCCCATTACTTTAGACATTAATGAAAAAAATGGTTAACACAAGGTAATACAATTCCAATAATTTATAACCCTTCATATGATGAAATACAACATTAATCTCCAAAGTCTTAATAATTACATCTAAGGATCGACTCAATAAATAACTATACATCCCAAATTACCTAAAAAACATCAACATTAAAGAATGTTTTAAACTCAAATTCTATGTCATACCCTTCAACATAAGTCTTTAAAAAATCAATTACATTCATCACAAATAATATTTTATGTTAAATGAGTTGTTAAACCTAAGGGTTACATATACCTCAACCCAATGAAACAACTCCCAAATATCATTAATAACAATGATAAACCACTATATAATCTATTAATGTAATAAAATTAACCAAAATATCAGGAATCAAATTTAAATACTAACTTGAAAGGAAATCCTTAGCTAACGTATATATATATATATATGAAAATATCACTTTTCCAATTAATCCATTTTTAAACATCAAGATTATCTATATTCCACAATCCAGTAGACCATAATTAACTTAAAAAAATAATATACAAACCCCAAAGATTTATTTTAACCTTAATAGATTATTCAACATAATACCCAGTAATAGTTTCAAATTACTTCAAAATCCCATAACATAAAACCTTAAAAGGGGGTGTTGATGAATTTGATCTTATGATCAACTTTAAACATATAAAACCAAAAAGGAATCCATAAATTTTATGTTAAAATCACATGAAAACATATATAAATTCAAAGAATAACACAATAGTTATTCCTTAAATAAGTTCATAAAAAATTAAATATATTTAGTAAATCTAAAAATGAAATAAACATCATAAAATATGACCTAAACCACTTGGTCTTTAACTTATCAATTTCAAGGTCACTGATACTATCAATGTCATTCATCTCTTTATACAAAATAAACACTATTAACTCAACATAAAAACATATTATGTTTTATCTTTCCTGTAATCACGTGTTATATAAAAATATCAAATTATTACTAGATAAACTTTCTTGGATCTTAGTACCATTTAAAATATTTTTTCAAATACATAAAAAAACTACTACGAAACAATCCTTAGAGGTTTCAGGATTTTAATAACCATATATATCATTAGTATAACACTTATACAACATAATTCATGAATCCAAATACATAAAAACTTCATTAATCCAACTTTTTTATGAAACCATTAACTAGGATTCATTATCTTATTCCCCAATAATTTATTCCTTCAATATTAAATATTAATCATGTCTTAAGATTCATCAACTATGATTTAATCATTATTTTTTAATTTTAACATATGTAATACTATTAAAATCGACAATACCATTAATAATTAATTCCTAGTCTCTTCATCATAATCACAAAATACATTACCTATATAATATTTATGATTATATTCTCGAGATTTCCCCATAGTAAATTGATTTCTAAAATTCCCATACATTCTATATTTAAAAACTTTAACCATTGAGGATACCATAGGGAGACCATTATTCTCATCCATTTTATTAACCTACATTTCATTTTTACTCAGTAATTAGTTGCTTTTTATCCTTATTTCCCACACTCAAAACATATTCTTATTCCACTAGGACATTTAGTTGAGTTCTTCTTCCCACACTCTAGAAATTTTAGAAGATGAATCTTCTTTGCTCCATGGTATTTATAAAACTTCATCTTTCTTTTATTATGGGTGCCAAGAAACTCACAAAATTTGATATTTTTAATCATATAATGATATTACCGATTACGAATAATCACAAGGTTTCATATTCCATCTCTAATTTCAATTTTTTATTATAAGGAAAATTATTCTCTTGACTATAACATTCAAAATTAACATGATTCCTTGAGGTTCCAGTCATTAAGTAAAACCAAAAAGCATAGTTTGAGAAACAATAATCATAGTGGGAAACCAAATAATCATGAAAAATCATTTATAATATTTATAAATCATGAAACATTATTTTATGACACCTTATAGTTAACCTAGGACATTTATGATCATTAAAAAAACATTAGGATTCTATTCTATAATTAGATTTATCCATAGGGTTCTCCCTATTGTTTTCTCATATTAGTTTCCAATGGATAAATTTACCTTTATCTAATTCCAAATATAAAAAAACATATATTTCATATATAGATATCACATATTAGCAGGTGAATATTCATTATATAATATAAGAATCTATGCTAGAATCATATAGGTCAAGTTCTTTTTTAAACATTGACACATAACAAACAGGATCATAAAAGATCAACATCGTCTCCCAATAACTTCTTCATAACCATATCCCTTCTTAGACATATCATACTTATTACCATTATTCATAACATGTTGAAGTGAAACATATAAAAGGGTGAGCTCAGATGTTCAGTAAGTGTAAACAAGATAGATATCAATGATCACTTGAGAATAACATGAACATAAGGGTGTGAGAATATGATCATAACATTTGAAAATCATACCCTGTATATAATAAATCATAATATTGAGTCATGGAATAATTTTTTTTTCTAGAATACATGAATCATAAAAAAATAAAATAAAATGAGTCATGAGAGCATAAAATTAGCATTATACATATGTTTGTGTCATATATATAAGTATATAAAATAATTTCCTTAGTATTCAAGGATCATTACCAATAATATCATATTGGAAAGGTTTCACTCCCCAAACTATCTCAGTAGTCAAGGTTCACTTCCAAGACTATCATAGTGGATAAATTACTATATTTAACTTGTTTAAATCTCTATTCTAGTCCTATTTATCTCATGAGATATCAATCTTTCCCAATTTATTAGTGAAGGATATAGATCCTACCCATCCTTTGTTATAATGTGACCACCATACTTGGTTATAACATAAACTCCATCCTTTCTTATAACCTAAAAACCATATTTGGTTATATTTTAACCACCATCACATAATGAAAGCTATATATATTTGTTCTACAAGATCACAAAACATTCACCATATCATCACATTATAACCCATGAAAAGAAAACAGGTTTCATAAACATTTTATAAATTCACTATAGAATAACCCATAGAAAATAAATTGGTTTCATAAAATATCATTAACCATACAATTTTTATTAATAATGCTATCAATAGATCATGTTCCCACTAAAGTAAAATTACCAACAAATGATGTTATTTTTTATAAAAATTACTCTATAATATTAGTGAAATATTTATTGAAAAAATAAACTTTTCATTTTGAAAATAGATTTTATAATAAAATTATTTCCTAAATATTATGGAAAAACATTTATTTGAAAATATCATAGGAAAATTTTAAATGTAGATTTAAAATATAGAGTGGTCATGATGTTGGGAAATTATCTTTATTCTATACAAGTTAAAAGAAAACGATTTGTTCAAATTTTTTGTAACAAGTTAAAAAGTATATGCTTTGAAAAAAAATTAGAAGATTACTTTTCAAAATTTTTGGAAAAAGTAAAAAATGGGAAAAAATGACTTTAAAAAATCATATTAAAATAGTTAAAACCTTCTATAAAGAATTTTTAGAAATAATTGATATGGAAGGAAAAGTTTCTTCAACCAAAGAAAGAGATACATGTAACTTTCCTTACAAAAATATTTTCTATCTGTTAAGTACTTAAGGTGAGATAAATGAATTAAAAACAAGTATTTCAAGGAATATATAGATGATAAGATAATTAATTAGTTTCATGAGAGGTAAATCATAATATTTCATCATCAGAAACATAATCATAAATAATCATCATAAATAATGAGATTGTAACATAAAACCCTTATCACTTTGGTAATTTTTGAATTATAATCCCCATGAATTAAAGTAACTTATATGGATATTTATATCTAACAATTTTCATAAATATATTCAAAAAATTCATTCATGGGAATTATATGAACCACAAAAAAGAAACAAGTGATGTATAAGGAATTTTCCCAAAGAAATAAAAGAGAGATTATAATCCATTACCTTAGGTTAGACTTCCTTCATATTCATTGTAACCTCATGTATAATAAATATATATTTATTATAAATTTATTTTTTAACCGTAATCATATATATAATACCATATATTATTTACTAATAACCTTGTATCATTTGTTTATTAACACTTCTTTTTTAAAATCATTGTTCCTAGTGATATCTGCTTCATTTTTCATGTATATTTTGGTTCACTAGTTTTGGTTGTTTTTTATTGATCATGATTAAATCATATCCAAAATATTAATAATGATATAAATACCATATATATTAATAATATACTTGTTTATAGTCATTTATAAAATATCAAGATAGAAAAATTAATTACACCGTTCAAGGAGACTGTATACCGTACAAACGCATGATTGTTGTTTTCAATTTTTGATTAATGGAAAAAAATAAAGGTAAATAAAAAAAAATTGTGTAATAATTATTATATATTATATATTATATGTAATTATTAAATCCATATTTATTACCATAAATGTAAAGTAAAAATGAAAATTGAATCAAATCATTTCATCGAATTGGTAGTCCAAACCAACGCAGAGTCGACATTATCATTTTCCAATGGTTTGGAAGGTAAGAAGGTTGATATGATATTATCATTAAAAAATTATAATTATCTAATAATTATCATATATAAATATTAAAACAATCATAATACCCATCCAAAAAATATGGCGATGAGAAATCAATTGTGTCATTGCATGGTGATGGTAAGCCGTACATATTTCTAATTGATATTTTCAATCCCCATTTGATAGAAAAGGGTAAATAAAGGTGTTTTAAAAATAATAATAAAATTTATGCATATTTATTATACCAAATTAATTATTTATGGATAATAAAATATATTATAGGAGGTAAAACAATAATTAAAAAAACTGATCGATTAAGGTGATTACCTCTTATTTGGAATAACTGCTTTAGATATCCTCCTAAGAGCATTAGAATTAGAATTTTGGGAATATAAAAAACTATAAAATGTGTTTTTGGGAGTTTATAAGTGAACTTGGTATATTTGGGTCGATATATAAGGTTCAAAGTGGTGTGAATAAGAGAAAGTAAGGGTGCCCATTTATAATTGAGGGGAAGGGCACTCTTGGAATTTCTTAAAATATTAAATTAATATAAACTCATTTTGATGTAAAAATGGATCCAAATTGATAAATGGAAAATCTAACAAGATTATGAGTCTAGATCGTTTCGTAAAATAATATTTGGACAAGTCAAAATCACATATTTACCCTTATCTTTATGTTTTAATCATTTGTTTACCCTTTTCACAAATACCATAATATTAAAGTTTTCTACCCATTAAGGGTTAATAATGTTGGTATAAAATTAAGAAAGACCCATAAATGGATCAAGTTTGATATTTATAACCATATACTATTCATTTTTATAAATTTAATATTTTTATGAATTTTATATCATTTAATAAAATATTATTTATTATAAAATATTATTAATGTAATTTTTAAAAATATTTATTTAATTTGACTTTAAATACATCATGAAAAAATGGTATTTTGAATATAATTATTTAAAACCTCCATAATATTTCACATAAATCTATAAATTGAATGGGAAATATAAAATAATTCGAATTATATCACTTTTAATATTTTTTAAATCATTTTTTTATTTTTCGATTAACAGATTAAATAGTTTATTAGTGTTTCACACACATTTAAGATACTTATTTAAATACTAAAAATTAAAATTAAAGTTATATCATGAAAATAATTTAATTAAACTCATAATAGAAATTTATATTTGTTCATAAATTTATTTTGTCCCTATACGGACATGTAAGAGATATTTAAATATAATAGAGTGAAATTTTATAACATTCTTTACTTTAACTATTACATAGGTCATTTTTGTTAACAAGTGTATATTAATCAACAAAATTTAGAGACTAAGGTGATAATTGTATAATTACCTTTTCCATGTAAGAATTAAGATGAAAAATTTTGGACTTATCACTTAGTTTTAATCTATATTAACCAAATTTACCCATTATTGAGGTGATAAATTTCACCATGGTTACTATTAAAATTGAAAAAAGTGGAATATTTACAAAATTTCTACCATATGATTCAAAATATTGAATCCATTTTATAAAATTCAATACCTATATGTGGTGGAAATTAATTCTAAAATAAGTATGCAAAACAAGTTGAAAATATCGTTTAGAATTATTCATTTTTAAAGCATAAAATTGGATTTATTATTTTCCCATGAATTGTTAAAATATTAGATGAATGTTCAAAAATGTGATTTAATATGTAATTTTTTCATTTAATTAAATTAAATAACCAATAGTGATTAATTTAATTTATTAAGATAAAAATACATTGTCCACAAGAAAATAGTTCTTTAGAAAAAAAATAATTTTTTACTTATAAAAATAATTTTATACAAAATTAAAACCTAAAATTGAATCTAATGAACTTAATTAATTTTTTTTATTATTTAATAGAAATAATTTTACATTGAAACCATTTTATAACAAAATTGATCTTTTTACTTGTTTGAAATGAAAATACAGTTTTAAAAAAATCATAATTTTTTTATATTCATAAAAAAATCACAATTTTATGAAAATTCTCAAAATTCTTCCTAAGGTAAATTTACCATGATGCATTAAAAAATGTAATCTTTTTTTAAATATAATTTCTAAAATATTGATATATTAATTACAATATTTTTCTCACAAAAAGTAATGAAAACCATTTTTGAAGAAAACATGTTTCTTTTTGAATAATAAAATGTATTTAATGAAAATTGAGTGATTATTTTATAAGAATTAATAAATACATTTATATTGAGTAGTAAATTTATATGTATTTCATAAAGTTGTTTACACTATTCATTCCTTCCAATTTTAAGGGCTAGGTTGTAACGACCACACAATATTTTAATAGTATATCATGGTTTGTTTGGAATCGGTGTTGCATGTAGTGAAAACTATCGAAGAAATAAAATTATATAAATGGAAATAATTTTTAAAATGTTTGGGTGTTATAGTAATATACAAAAATTAATAAAACCCTACATTGATACCGACTGAGGTGACCCAAGAATAACATATATAAATATTACATCATTTTAGATGAATATTCAATAAATACTATAAATATACATGCCCCAGAATAAAAAAGGTTTAGTGCCTTTAGAGACTATAAACATAAATGTCTTATTTCTTAAAGGATCTCTAACATATCCTAGGAATTTTTTCTATCACATTATTTTTTTGAGACATACCTACTTAATACATTTCTTCAAAACCTGGGGAAAATGTAAACATAATAAAGGGTGATCTCAGATTCTCAGTAAAGGTAAACATAATAGATATCAATCAATAATCTTAAGTAAGAATAAAGTTATGATAATTGTATCATAACATATGAAATTCATACCCAATCAATTAAATATCATTAATCATAAGTCATGGATGGATGGAATGGCCTGAAGGCATTCCGTTTTTAGATTAATTTCTAAAAAATCACTCTTTTAAATAGATGGATATGGAACCCCTTCATGACATAGAAGCCGAGAGGCACAAAGCCTAAACTACATAGCCTGGAGGCCCTAGGGAACATGTCCTTACAATATATTAAACCTTGAATACACATGAATATCCTCTCCCAATCTCCTCTGTAGGTATGCATCATATCTTTTACTTGGGATTACTACTGGCTTGTATTACCCTTGTGTTAATTCATATTCCAATAACATGTTCTACATATCATTATTTCAGTCATGGGTTTGGTTGGATCGACCATGGGATCACTTATTCTATGATCTATCAGAATGAGGTTTCTATAGTAATCCAAGGTAGAGTCTTCTTCATGGTATGGAAGGACCTGTTTCCATAAGGCATGAGTATTCATGGCCCATAGAGTTTATATAATGAAGGCCTAGTAATGGACCCAAGACCCAGGTGGCTTCAAGGGTCAATTTGTTTTTTCCCAATAGCCCAAATTAGGTGAAAAATACTACTATAATAGTAAATAATACCATACCCCTGGAAATTATCCCTTTCCCAGATTTGAACTCGAGTATTTAAGATATGGGATTATAGGGTTTAGCATTCAAGTTCCACCCCAACTGCAATCATGAGTAATGTAATAAGTATTTTTCATAAAAAATAGAAAAAGTTCTAAGAGTAGAGAATGATGAATAATTAACAATGAGCCTTGATATAATATCATAAACATAGGAATATAGATTAAGAATAAGATTATAACATTTTGAACATATATAAATAGTAACAAGTTCACTCATTAAATTAAGTACATGAAATATGGTTCCACACATAAACTTATAGAAATGAAACTAGGTCCACACATAATTTTATATACATGAATCCAGGTCCAAACATAAAATTCTAGACATAAAACTAGGTCTAAACATAATGTTTTGAACATCAAATCAGGTTCATGCATAACGTAGTTATCTCGTGAGCTATCCATATTTTACCAATGCATTAGTGGGATAAAATGGACCCACCCATCACATAAAATTAAACCATAAATGTTATAAAATATAATAATAACATCTATCAATTAATCATATCATAACCCTTGGAAAGGAAATAGGTTTAATTATATAATTTCATCATAGTATAATCCATGGAAAAGAAATGGATTTCATAAATATTTTATTATAACTTAATTAACTAATGGAAAAGAAATATGTTTCATAGATTCATCATTTAATCATCATCATCATATGCCATTTATATAAATAAAGTAGATAGTATCATAAGATCATATCCACAATTAGAAATAGTAACTGGAAAGGTTAGGGCAGAGCCCTATTTATTTAAAAAAAATAGAACCCCTTTTAACTGGGAGGGAACCCATTATATAGAAGAGAACCCAAACCAATCAACCAAATAATTCATCATAGCTCAGAGGCCCAACATCCCAAATGATAAAATAAAAATCCCAAAGGCCCAAGTCCTAGAAGTAGAAACCTAGGAAGAAGGAAGCCAACGACAGTGCCACCACAACTATTGTTGACCACCACAACCAGAATCACCATAGCTAGATCACCTCCCATCATAGAATAGACCATCGTCCAAGCGAGAACATGACACAACATTTGTCCTACAACTAGAATCTAGGATAAACCGCAGAGGATTCCCCATTAATCCTCACAATCCTTCCAATCCCACAGAAGAGACATGCCATGAGGAGCCACCACCGTAGAATTTGACCCCATGAGAATCCCACTACGGAAGCTCACATCAACTAAGGATATACTAACTACCACGAGATTGAGCCACAAAAGAGTCCACCTCTACCACCTAATGAGGAAATATTTACGAGCAATGCCGTCTAAGAGAATCTAAAGAGCCCACCTACCTTCATCACTAGAGAAAGAACGCTGAAATTCCAAGACCACAGTCGAATGCACCCAAATCTCCACTGTAACTGTTCACCGTAGATAGATCCTCACAACCGCATCTAACCACTCACCAAGAACATCACTTCTGCCAGCAAAAAACACTACATGTCACTGGAGACAACCCCTAGAACTCGGGGATGAACATATTCATAGGGAAGATTCCACTAAAAACTATAGAAAACAACAGGCCAAGGGGGAACCCTAGGAGACCGGGATATCTTCAAAAAATTGTAAGTATTAAAATATGATGATACAAATGAAAAGTTTCTTTAAAATAATATTCGGACCTTTCTTTAAAAATTGGAGGTAACTATTCTTTAATTTTGATAAAATTTTAAATAAGAATTCCTAGAATGTTTAAAAATTAATCTTATTTGAAAATAAACATGAAAAATTGTAAATTAAGCTTAAAATCAAATAATGACCATGATTATGGGAAAATCTATCCATGTCTCATATGTTAAAACAAAGATTCTTTTCACACTTTTGATAAAAAGTCATAAATAACCAGTTTAGAAAACATTGTAAAAATTAATTTTAATAAATTTGAAAAGAAAATAATATATGTTTGAAAATTACATTAAATAATAATTTTATCATAAAAATGAATTTTCTTACAAACTATTAAAGTGCATGGACATGTATGAAGATGTTCATTAATGAAAGAGAAAATATGGCCAATTTTTCCTAAAATATTTTATTGATCATTTTATGTAAAAAAAGGAAGGAATATGGTAATAATAATTGAAAAGTATGGGAATAAAAATAAGATAAGAAAAATATGGGCTTTATAGGATAAGGATTATATAATTTTCCTCTGTGGATATTTAACATTAATATTCCCAAAAAAAATTAGATTGTAACATAATCCCTTAGAGTTTTGGTAATCTCTAAATAAAAATATCATAAAAGAGATAACCTTTGATGGATTATTTAAATCAATATAATTTCCTTAAAAATAATCATAAAATACATTCATGGTAAGTATATACACCACATAAAATAAATAATTAGTGAATATGGCTTATGTCTCATAAAAATAAAAGTGAGACGAGACACCCTTACCACGAGTCTCATCTTTCTTAGTATAGGTTCAAAAGTAATATATAATAAATATATTTTTATTATAAATCTATTACATAACCATATAAATAAATATAATAACATATATTTTTTTTAATTAGAACATCTTATCACACATTTATTAATAATTATTTATTAATATTAGTATTCTCGGTGATAACTATTTTATTTTTCATGCATGTTTCATTTTAGCAGTTCTGGTCCTTATACTGTGATCATGGTTCCATCATATCCAAAATATTTATCATGTAATATTTATCATAATTAATTATTATATACACTTTTTTAACAATTCATATAAAGTGGTGATGAAAAATAAATTATATCACTTTGTGGATACAATAATCCATACGTACTTACGAGTGATGTTCCTAATTTTTTATGGTTAAAATAAAAGAAAGGTAAAAAATAATTCACTCCTAAAAAATTATTATTATATAATAAATATCACATATATTCATTATTTATATCCTTATTACCATCCATATAAATAATAAACGAAAAATAAATCACACCGTTTCACAGATGTGTAGTCCACATGTACTCATAAGAGACTTTATCATTTTACAATAGACGTGAAGTTAAAAAGGAAGATATAATATTATAATTAAAGAATAATAATTATATCGTAAATATAATATTTAAATACTAAAACCATAATAATAACCAAACATGAAAATGGTGATGGAAAATGAATCATATTTTCATATGGAGGTGGTAGTCCACACTTACGCACAAGAAATACTTTAATTTCCCAATTGATTGAAAGGAGGTGGAAAATGGTTTCCCCAAAATTATAATAATATATTAGTATATCAATTATACTGGATTAAACATGTTAGTATAGAAAAAATATATTTATAGTAAGTACAAGAAGAAATAAATTTAAAATAGTCGGGTAAGATGACTACCTATTCTTTGAGAGGCCTCATTTAGCTTACACCTTAATCCATATTAGTATGACCTTAAGGGGAATAAAAGAAGAAATAGAATGATTTTAATGAATTCAAAAATTTAATAGGGTAGAAATCGGCTAATATAGAGAGATAAAACATTATTAATAAAGTAGAAGATGAGGTGGTCTATTATAAGTGAGGGAAATGACACACTTATAATTACATAAAAGTTGTAAATTCAATATATATTGTATTTAAGTAAAGTTTCATAAAGGAACCCAAAATTCTTATATATTATTTTATAGGGTTAAAATAAAGTCATAAAATTACATTTATACAAGTTTATGAGACATTTTAATCCTTATCTCATAGTTAAACCACTTTAAACCCATTTTAACCTTAAACGTGATAACATGAATTTTTACCAGGATAAATTAATTATATGCTAAAAAATAAATGGGTCTTTATAATTTTTTTTGAAATCATGATTCCAAAATTTGTATCCATTTTTAGATACAAAATTTATAGGTGATAACTAGTTTCCCTATATCATTTTTAGACCCACTTTAAAAGTATTTTTCAACTTAATTATTTCATTTTTCCCTAATGACTTTGAATTTGAACAGGTTTAAAGTAATTTTGGATTGAAAATATTTTCAAAAAAAATCCTCCACCATACTACAATTCCATTACTGCATCATGGGCTTAGGAATTTAGAGTTGACTACCTTTTCATAACTCATAGGATTCGATGATCCTGTATAGTGGGATGCATAGTGGGATGAGAAGTGGGGTGAATGACCATGCCATAGACTTAAAACCATATAAGAAAAAGATTAAAAAATGGGCCATCCTAGCTAACCCTCAATGAAGGATGAGCAAGCCACATAGTAAGCCTAAAGGGATTTCTAGACAAAACCACCCTCTATCCTCATGGGTGGAATTGAGGGGAGAATAACTATAAAAACATATGAATATGAGTGCACATGTGTGTGTGGAATGGTTCCACATGACGATGGGAGAAAATATTCACTAGTGTGAGGTAGCACATGAGTTAGGGGTCCTTTGACCACAATAAAACTTGAAGATCAATGAATGAATTAGAATATCTTAAATAGTGGAGGGCCACTATAAGAAATATCTATATGGTACAACATTATTGATCCCACATCACAAAATTATATGCTATGACATAGAATGATATAGAATGAGTTATTTTAAATCCAATATTTCTTACACCGTAGCCTCAAGCATATGCCATGGAGGACAAAATTCTAGTAGTGTTTCCATTTTTAAGTGTAAATATCCCATGCTATAGGATAACACCCACACCGCAGATCACCTTTGACTTTTTCAATTTTAGTCCAACCACAATCACATTTTCAATAATATATAGGTTACAATCTTTGGATATTTTGAATTTCTAATTTAAAAAATTCTCACCAAACCATAGGTGAGGGGATTGCACCATGGAGTTTGACTGCCATTCTCCTCTTATTCCATAATGAAAATGATGTGCTCTGATTTACCTAAGTTATTTATTTCATGTTTTGGTCAAAGTGTGAGGCATAATTTTGTGACTCTTTGGAAGAGAAACTTAGGAAGAATTTAGAAATGGAAAAAAATATCTTTCTAGGATGAAATTCAATTTTCATATGAAATAATCATCCTATTATTAATCATAGTGACATAAATTAGTTTTTGAGTGAGATATCTCCATTACTATTTTAGCTCTATTATGTTTATCTACATTATGAATCCTTTTTCCATGAAACCCTCCATTAACTTCCTACGAGATAATAAATATAGCATGAGTGAGAAGTTTTTTCAAGGATGGTGGATCAAGAGTAGGAGAGATGAATGTAAATTATTGAATAAATAAATCATATAAGAATAAATGGTGATACGTTAATACTAATATGCGACCTTAATGATTTTACCATCAATTGATCATCTAATGAAAGCAAGGATGATTGAGAGAAAATACCAATTTATTATTGGGGAATAGTAAAGTGAAACTGACCTTGTTCCACACTTTTCTACATGGATGTACCTAATGCATCTAAATATAATTATTATCCTCAACATAATAGATCAAAAGATCAATATAGTACTATTTAAATTGAAATTTAAAATTATTATTTCCATAGAATCTATGTATGTGACCATCACCCCTTGTTTTTCAAAGGTTTTCATCATTGTTTTGTAGTACTTTTTACCCATGAAATTGATCAATCACCTCTATTTTAATATAATTTTTTCACACACCCTTGAGTTACATTTTTCTCTTCCCTTTATACGCTAGTGATACTATTACTTGTGTTTTTTCCTTCAACCCTCCCAAATTTCATCGAAATAAAAATCAAGAATAATAGGTTGGGTAGGATCTGTAGGGATCCTTTGGGTTTTACCTTAGGAATCCTTTAGTGTATACCACTTTCTAGAAGTAAACTAAGATTATGAGATTTGTGTTTTTATTTATAAACTGAAACCCATGATCCTATGAACTAACGACATTGAGAAACACATAAAGTTTTCAGAATTGTTCATAAGGAACCTAGAAGTAGAGCTACAACAAAAACCAAAATTTATTGGTCATTTCATTCTTTTATTTATCATTTTTTTCAATTATTATTTATTTTCCCATTTTTTGTGCATTAGTTTTCTTGTTTTCTTATTTGTAAGATCTAGGTGCATGATCTTTGTTCCTCATACTAGGTTGAGGAGTGCGGATTTCATGGAACCATTATAATTATAATCAGATATTTAATAGAATATTTCTTACTACCATAGGAGATTTTAAATGGAGAATAACCAATAAGCTTTTGTGGAAACCCAAGAACAGTTGGAAGATATTATGGGATATGCTCATCCAGAAATATTTGAAATAACCCACATGCATTAAACTGTCCCATCTATAAATTTATTGGCATGAAGTATTGTGTGGATAGCCATCAATGCCAATAATTTTTATTTAAAACCAAGTTTTCTTATGATGTTAAAAAATGTTGGATAATTTGGAGTGTTGTGACATGATGATCCTCACTATCATATTTGTGGATTCCTAGAGATCTTTGAAATGTTCAAGAGTAATGGTGGTTTAAATGATTCTATTCACCTGAGGAAATTCTCATTTTTTCTAATAGGGCATGCTAAGTATTGGATGAAGTCATAGCCCCCAAGATATATCATGACATGAGAGATGATTTCATCGAAATTCATAGAGAAATATTTTATCTCATAAAATATATCTAAACTATTAAGTGATCTTAAAAATTTATCCCAACATGATGGGGATTCAAAATATGAGGCTTGGGATACGATTAAGAAGATTCAAAAATAATCCCACATCACGGGGTGACACTTTGGATGCAATATTAGACTTTTTATTCTAGATTTAAAAATAAATCAAGAGTAGTTGTTAATTTAGTAGTAGGTGGAAGTTTGATGTTGAAAAGACCCCCATAAGCCAAAGAAATTTTGGTTTATCTTGCTAATAAAACTTCAAAATGTTAAGAAGATAGCGGACTGATCAGGTGAGGATTTTATTAGGTTAAATAAACTACTATATTGGATACTCAAAAAGAAGAAATTTCTAAGAGACTGAAGTCTTTGTTTGTACTCCATAATCCAAGATCATACTTAGAGACACCTCAAGTTTTAGCATGTTAAATTCTTGGTGGTATATACCTCTTGAAAGATTTTCAAGATGGAATGGAGAAACCCACAACCTATGAATCAAACTATATTAATTACATCTGTCCCCAACCATACAACCAAAACTAGTATAGGCAGTGAATGAGGAAATATCAATAAAATAAAACATGAGGGATGAATTTGGGGAAGAATAATTTGAAAAATAAAGTCCATCTCAATTATCTTCAAGGAAAAAAATAGACAAGAATTACTGGAAAAAAATTTCATAACCCTCAACCACAATTTTAGTAGTAATTTCAATAGAAACAATAAAAAGAGAACCAATAATCTTTTGAAGAATTGCTGATGTAGTTTTTCAAGTAGAATGGTTATAAAATGGATAGAATGGAGACCAATATGAAAAACCATGAGAATTATCTAGTAAAAATCCAAGGTTTGATACAGAATAGGGAGTTGAATCTAAGACATATTTCTCAAAAATTGAATGAAAAACCTCTCAAAGTTCTTTTAAGGAAAACCAAAGTACCTAGAGAATATGTGAATGTGATCATGTTACGATGTTTAAGTGAGCTTCAAGAAAAAGTTACATCCCATGAGAATCAATACGAACATAAAAAATGACATGAAAGTGAAGTGAAAAATGTTAAAAAAAATGTTGATAGGAATATGAGTCAAGAGATTGATGTATTAAAGAAGATGTGGTTAACAAACCGGATAAGAATAAACCATTGAAGAAGATTTATGTTCCACCATATCGGATAGCCTTACAATTTTCAAAAAGGATACCCCATGGAAAGTTGGATAAAATATAAAAAAAATTCCTGAAATGTTCAAAAAAATACAAATAAATATTCCTTTTATTGAGGAAATTTCTCAAATGACAAATTATGTAAGCATTATAAAATAATATCTTTTTAATAATAAGAAAAAGAAAACTCCCTCCTAAATTTAATGACCGGGTAGTTTTTCAATACCACGGAAAATTATATCATGTACTTTCAATAAAGACTTGTGTGATTTGTGAGTTATAATAAACATTATTACTTTTAAATTTTTTCAATAAATGTGGTTTAAGTGATTTGAAATTAATAATAATTGCACTTAAATTAGTGGAAATATTAGTTAAATATCCTCTTGGTATTTTGGATGATGTTTTGGTAAATGTTATAAAATTTATTTTCCCTACAAATTTTATTATCCTTGAAATGGATTAAAAAGGAGAAGTGCCCATTATTTTGGTGTGACCATTCTTGGACACTGGAATGAAACTTATTGATGTGAATGAAAGTTAGTGGATATTTTGTGTGGGTAATGAATAGGTGTCGTTCAACTTGAAGGAAACAACAAAACAAGAAATTGAAACTAAATATTTATGTACTATTACAACTCTAGAATATTATTTTAATTTATAGAATTTTAAATATGACCAGGATGAATAATTTGAGGAGATATAAGTAGAGTTTGAATATGAATAAATATGATGCCTGGAGGTTGAGTCCAGTGTACTATTTATGGAGCAACTAAAAAGGAATTTTTTTCCAGATATCATACCATCAATTATCTAAGCACCTCAGTTGGAGTTAAAATAGATTCCTAGAAACCTTTAATATATATATATATATTTATGTATATATATACATATATATTACTAGGAGGCAATGAGGAACTCCAAGTTAATATAAATTATGCACTTACCAGTGAACCAGAGAAGAGTTTTCTCAATTTTTTGAGATAATGAAAGAAGGATATTTCATGGAGCATCAACATAATCAAGGGGATACAAATTTACATTTTCATTTATAAATTTAGACTTGAATAAGGAAGTAATTCAATGAGATATCCCTAATAGAGACTAACTCCTCCAAAGAAGAAAGTGGTGAAGAAGGTGGTTTTGAAGCTTTTAGATGCCAATATTATCTAACCTATTTCTGAAAGTGATTGAGTGAGCCCATTGTAGTTTGTACCAAATAAATGAGGGATGATGGTGATAAAAAAGTATGATTAAATCTTCTTAACTAGAATGTTGATCGGCTAGAAAGCCATAATTGACCATAGAAACATGAATGAAGTAAAATAGAAGGATAATTCCCCCTTTATTGATCATATTCTAGAAATACTCACTATAAATGATTATTATTTCTTTATAAATGGATAATAGAGGTATAATAAAATTCATATGGAATTATAGGTTCAATAAAAGTCTACTTTTACATGCCCTTATGGAAACTTTTTTTACCTATGTATACCATTTGGCATCTCAAACACACATTGCAACTTTTAATGGTGCATATCACATTTTTCCAAGGTATGGTAGAAAAATTATTTGAAATTTTCATGGTTGATTTCTTAGTCAATGGGAGGACTCCTAATATTTGTTTGAGAAATTTTGACCTTTTCCTAGAAATATGTGAAGATACAAGTCTTGGTCTCAATCAGGAGATGCTTCATTTTATGGTGATAGAGGGAATTGTTATTGAACATATAATATTCAAGGATGGAATTGAAGTGGATCCTAAAAAAGTGACAATGATTAAAGACTTAAAAGATCCTAAAAACCATAGGATATTGAAGAATTATGGGTCATTTTTGGATTTATTATTGATTTATAAAAAATTTCTCACATATATCCCAACTACTCACTCATTTGTTAGTAAATTAAGTGGAATTAAATTTTGATGACTTATGTAAGGGGGAATTCCAAGAGTTGAAGAATAATCTTATCTCTAACCCAATCATAAGGTCTCATAATTAGGTGGAACCATTCAATTTGATGTGTGATTATAAAAATTTTGTAGTCATATCTTCTCTAGGTTATAAGAAATAAATAAAATATTCTGAAATTTTTTATGCTATCAGAACTTTAGTAGAGTCATAGCTGAATTACAATATATTATAAAAAGAACTCTAGACTGTAGTCTTTTTATTTGATAAGTTCAGACCTTAAATTTTTTGTTTCAAATTTGATAGTGAACCCATCCACATTTCACTAAAGTATTTTATTACTAAGAAATATGAAAAAACTCTATTTAATTCATCATATTTTTTTACTTTAATAATTTTATGTTGAGATACAGGTTAAGAAAGGATCAAAAAATGTGGTGGATGATCATGTTAATCAAATAAACATCCCTAATTTTTCTAAACACTAATAATTTAAGGTTTATGATGAATTTATAAGTGAAAACTTTTTTATATTCAATATCACAACAAAAACTTGGTTTATTGATTTTTTGATTACATAGACACTTGTTTACTATATCTATACTTCAAATAATAGTTGAAAATTAAGTTTTTATTCAATGTTTGATATTATTTTTGGGATGAACCCTTACAATTTGAGAAGTATAGAGATGGGATTTTGAGAATATGTATTCCCAATAGGAATACTAATATTGTGTTAGAGTTTTTATATTCCTCACCAATTGGATGACATCACGGTCTAGATCGAACAATATCTAAAGAGTTACAAAGTTTATTTTTCTGGCCCACTTTACCAGAGGATTCTAGATCCTTTGTAACTATATTTGATTGATGCTAGAGAAATGGGAACATAATTAAAAATAATAAAATTAATTAAAATCCAATTATAGAATTTGAATTATTTGATTTCTAAGGAACTGATTTTATGGGGACATTCTACAGTTCATGGGGTAACAAAAACATTCAAGTTTGTGATTGTAACATCCCGGACCCGGGTGCCACACAACGGGTTCCCCGAGCCCGGTTCGCCACGTGACCTCAAGCATATTTCCCCAAATGTGAGAGGCTGCTGACTAGCAGTGAGGGCCCAGGTCTGATAGAGGGGAAACTATGCCCTCATTTGTCAAAGTGTACCACAACAGAATACAAAATAAAACATACAACAAACAGCAGAAGTAGTAAACATACACAACTAAAATAACTACAACAGTGGATATAACCAACATTATATAAGTGATGATGATACATGTTTCAAGTTCTAAGAAAACAACCAGAACATGTTATACATCAATACAGTATAGCAGAAAATAGAGTACAAAAAAACAAGCAAAACAGCTGGCAGCGGCATCCCGAGCCTAGGCTCGGTCCCATGCCCTACTACTGCTCAGCAACAGTCAAGTACCTATATAGGGACTCTTGCTCCTATCTACACTTGCATCAACGTAATCTGTTTAGGCCGAAAAGCATGACCCAAACAGGGTGTGAGAAATATATCTCAGTCGGCACCCACCAAAGGCCCGTGCCCAACTGTGTGTAAGCATGCGACCACATTATGCAGTAGTAAAATGCAATAAAGTGAGCAGTACTAAAAAGTAACTAATTACCAGTTATATTGTCATTTTATTATCCATTTAATCCATTTAAATATTAGAAATCACCACAGTGCATTTATAAGTAAACAGTCCACGTCCTCAAACAAACAAAACCTTACCCTCAGGTAAGTAGAATCAAACCCGCAGGTATAGCCCTTAGGCGTAACAGAAATTTCCCTCAGGCGTAGGAAGTGTCGCCCAAATGCACAAAATTCAAGCCCTCAGGCACAAAAGGTTGCCCTCAGGAGAAATAACTACAGCCCTCGGGCTAAATAGTGTAGTGCCCTCAGGATAATCACAACAACGCCCTCAGGCCAAATACAAAAACGACCTCAGGCTAAACAGTCAACTGGACCATGCCCAACAGGTAAACAAGTAGTAACAAGCAATTAATCCCAAGGAAATTCTACAATTACTACTTTGAAGGCATACCCTCGGGTATCCTATCCAAACGGCTAAACAGTGAAACACACCCCGGGGGTGGTTCTGGTTCCAAGCAACGATCCCAAACAGCATTTTAATATCATGGTTTAATCAAATATGCAATTCTAGGCATTAAACATAGCAACCGCCTCATCCACATGACACCCCAACATGGGTTCGTGGCACAAAAACGCACAAAACACACGGTAGTTGGAAAACTAAACACAAAGCCACCTACCTTATACGCCAACGAACGCTATACCAAAATGCTGATTCCAGAAATGCCCAAGAATGACATGGATTTGACGAAGAAAAAAAACTCATTCAAACGTAAATAACTTACATTAGGAGAAGAATTGGTAAGAACAATACCAGGAGAGGAGAGGGCTTACCCGTGCAGTTCCAACGAAATCATCTGAAGACGAATCTGATTCCAGACGAACGCCCGGTGGATCTTCAAAGATCCGGCCTCCTCCTTTGGCTCCAAAATGGTTCAAGAGTCTCCTCTTCCAAATGAGGAGGCTACTACCTGTTTTAAGCCGAAAAAACAAAGTACACGGCGTGTACTTCTGAGTACACGTCATGTACTTCTTTCATTTAACTGTTCATTTGGCGGCACCGCTACACTGTTCATCTGTCGACATGAGTACAAAGAATGTACTCCCAAGTACACAGCGTGTACTGTCGACTAGTTGGAGGCGACACTGCCACCTTACTGTTTAAGCCTGCCGACTGACTACACAGTGTGTAAGGTACCACTACACGGCGTGTAGTCGGTTCCTACACCTTTCGTCGCCGGCATCGCTACACGCCCCGGGTACTCAACCCTAGACGACCAAAAGTACACGGCGTGTGGATAAAGTACACTACGTGTAGTTCCAAAATTCAGGATTTTTCCCCATTTTCCTTATTTTCCCAAAAACACTTAAGGAAAAGGAAAAGAAGAAGCCCGTACCTCTATAACAAGAACCGGGTTCTGACAAACTCCCCCCCCCCCCTTATAGAAATTTGTCGCCGAATTTCCCTTCCAAGGGTGGTGAAGAGAAAGATCAGAACAGCTCTGGCCACTGAGCACGTATGTCGGCCTCCCACTCCCAGGTCTCGTCCTCCACTCGGCCATGCTGCCATAGCACCCGTACGAGAGGAACTTACCGGCCTCGAAGAACCTTCGTGCTCCTGTCAACGATATGGATCATATGCTCCTCAAAATACACATCATGCTGTAGATCAACCTCCTCTGGCTGAATGCTGTGAGACGGGTCTGAATGGTAGCGACGCAACTGAGACATGTGGAAGACGTCGTGCATCGCTCGGTACCACTGCGGTAACTGCAACCGATTGGAAACCAGCCCGACTCTCTCCAGAATCTCAAATGGTCCCACATACCTTGGTGAAATATTACACTATCTCCTGATCCGTTTGTGTCCCAGCCTCTGTGAAACACACAAGAGAACCTAATCTCCGACCACGAACTCCAAAGGTCGTCTACGACGATCAGCATAAGACTTCTGACGAGACTGCGCGGTAGCCATCCACTTCCGAATCAACTAGACCTGATCAGATGTCTCCTGCACGAGCTGTGGCCCCAGTAAAACTGGCTCAACTGCCTCTAACTAGCACAAAGGTGATCGGAATGGCCTACCATATAAAGCCTCATATGGTGCCATCTCAATAGTCGCCTGAAAAATATTGTTATATGAAAAATCGAATAAGGGTATATGATTCTCCCATGATCCCCCAAAGTCTAGGACACATGCGCGCAACATGTCCTCTAGCACCTGTATCGTATGCTCTGACTGGTCATCTGTCTGAGGGTGGTATGCTGTGCTCAGAAGCACCTGTATACCCAGCGTCCTCTTAAAAATCTGCCAGAAATGAGACGTAAAGCGGGCATCCCTATCTGAAATGATAGAATGAGGGACCCCATGAAGACGTATGATCTCTCGGATATACAACCTTCTGAGCTCGTCCACACCGAAGGCCTCCTTGATCGGCAAGATATGAGCTACCTTTGTGAGTCTGTCCACAACAACCCACACGGCGTCATTGCCTCGAGGTGACCTCGGCAATCCCGTCACAAAATCCATCGCGACATCAACCCATTTCCACTCTGGAATGGGCAACTGCTGTAACAGCCCAGCTGGTCTCTGATGCTCTGCCTTCACTTACTGACAGGTGGAACACCTCGTAAAAAACCAGCGATCACTCTCTTCATACCCGGCCACCAGTACTGACGCCTCAAGTCACGGTACATCTTGGTAACCCTGGGATGAACTTCCTAAGCTGAAGCATGAAACTCCCACATCAGATCCTCGTGTATATCCCCTGGAACCAATACACGTCCATGGAAACACAAAACCTCATCATCGCCTATCGTCCAACCGGGAGGAGGGTCCTCACTTGCCACCGACTCCCATATAACTAGGCCTTCTGAAACCGATAGCTGCCTCATCCTCACTCTGTCCAGGAGGGTAGAAGTCACAACTAACGAGGAAAGATAAGTCTGCCCCTGACTATCATGTACCTCCAGATGCATCTTAGAGAACAAAGCCATAAGCTGCCACTCACCACTGGCCCCCTGCACTCCCTATATCTGAGTCTTCCTGCTCAGTGCATCGACTACTGCATTACTTTTACCAGGTGTATAGTCAAGCTCAAAATCAAAGGACTGTAGGTACTCGACCCACCTTCTCTGCCTCAGATTTAGGTCACGCTGAGTAGAGATATACTTGAGGATTTTGTGGTCAGTGAAAACCACAAAATGCTCACCCAACAGGTAATGTCTCCAACAACGCAACACATGAATAACTGCAGCCAACTCGAGATTGGGCGTCGGGTAATTCCTCTCATGTGGCCTCAACTACCGAGACCCATACACCACAACTCGGTCGCCCTACATCAAAACGGCTCCCAGCCCAATCCCTGACGCATCATAGTAAACTGTATAGCTCTTCCCCTGCTATAGGAGTATCAGGATCAGTGCTGATGTCAACCTTCCCTTAAGGTCCTGAAATGCTGTCTCGCAAGCTTCTAACCAAACGATCTTCAAACCCTTCTTAGTCAGACCTGTCAACGGTGCTGATAAGTGGGAGAAGTCCGGTATAAGGCATCTGTAGTGACCAGCCATCCCTAAGAAACTCCGTATCTCAAACACATTCTTAGGCTGCTCCCAAGAAACTACTTCTCTCACCTTCTCTGGGTGTTCTGCAACTCCTTCCTCTGAGATGATATGACCTAGGAAGTGAATCTGGTCCATCCAAAAGTGGCACTTCGAGAGCTTAGCATATAGCCGATTCTCTCTCAGTGTACTCAATACGATCTCAATATGGGTGGCATGGTTGTGTCGAGTGTGAGAGTACACCAAGATGTCGTCCACAAATACTACCACAAATGAATCAAGATACGGATGAAACACACGATTCATCAGAGCCATGAAAACTGCTGGCGCGTTCGTGAGTTCGAACGGCATAACCGTATACTCTTATAGACCATACCTACTCCTGAAAGTTGTGAGTGGTATATCTGATGGTCTAACGCGTAGCTGATGATATCCTGATCTCAAGTCAATCTTCGAGAACACTCGTTCTCCACGAAGCTGATCAAACAGATCATCTATCCTTGGCAAGGGATATCAGTTCTTAATCATCAACTGGTTCAACTTTCGATAATCCACACAATGTCTGAGGGTACCATCCGGATTTTTCGCAAAAAGGACCGGAGAACCCCAAGGAGAAGTTCGGGGTCGGATAAAACCCTTCACCTGTAGCTCCTCTAACTGCCTCTTGAGCTCCTGAAACTCAGGCGTGGCCATCCTATAAGGAGGAATGGACACCGGTGCTGCTCCTGGCACTAGCTCAAAAGAGAAATCCACCTCACACACTAGAGGTAGACCTAAAAAGTCGTCTGGGAAGACATCCCTGAAACAATCGACAACTGGAGGGAAATCCGTCTGCCAAGTCCCCTGGTCATCCAGATATAAGCTCGCAATCTGGGCTGTGACTCCACCTCACCCATGATGCTCTGGTCCAGCTCGACTCGCCTGAACATCCCACTCTCCCTTGTATAGAAACTCCCTACCCTCTGGTGACATGAAACACACCCTGCGACGATAGCAGTCTACAAAGGCTCGAAAGGGAACCAACCAGTCCATCCCAAGAATGACATCATAGATCGTCATCTCTGGGACATAGAGGTCCCAAAGGAAGTGACACCCACCAACCTCAAGGGGGGACTCATTGCACTGACGCACACCAACCGTCTTAGTCCCCAACGGAGTGTCTAGCGTCAAGATATCAGAAGAAGTAGAAACACCGAGCCCAAGTCTCTCCACAACGGGTACAGATTTGAAACTATTTGCAGCACCTGTATCAAAAAGTACTGAAGACAGGACAGAAGCTACTAGAATAGTACCTCTGACTATCAAAGGTCTGAGATCCTGCTCCTACTGGGTCTGTTGCACTGCATATGTCTGTCCAGTGTCGTGGCCCTGCGACACAGCCTGGCTACCCTGAGCTGTCCCGCCCTGCTGCCTCTGCGATCCTAGTGTATGGATACCACGACCACGACCACCGTCTCTGCCTGCACGCCCTGACGTATTCCATTTCCCTGACTGGTAAGAAGCCACTGGTCCTTCTCCCGCACGCGGAGTCTACACAGAACCTCTCTCACTAGTCACTGGTAGAAACGACCTTCAAAAGCGCTGTAGATGACCCATCTTGCCACAATCTCGGCACTCCACTGGGTCTCGTAGACAATGCGGCCTCTTGTGCCCCTCTCTGCCACACTGGTAGCACCTGACCGGTCCACCTGAAGAAGCTGCTTGGATGGTACTATCACCCTGAGAGAAGTCCATCTGTCTCTTCCTCTTGCCAGCAGAAATAATACAAGTAACTGGTGCTGAACCACCCTGGCCCACACCACTAGATTCCCGCAGGTTCCTCTCTGTAATCAATGTCTGGTTCACAATCCCGTGTACAGAAGGCAACCTGAAAACATTCACCAGCGCTCAGATTTCATACCGAAGACCATCCTCAAAACCTCTGGCTCTCAACGTCTCATCACCCACTAGCACGGGTGAAAAACGCCGAAGCTCTGTAAAATGAGCAGAGTAGTCCATCACCGACATAGCGCCCTACTGAAGATTCATGAACTCTCGAGCTCTATCTGCCCTCAGCGTATCAGGAAAGAAGAAGTAATAGAAGACTTCCTGAAAATATTCCCACGCCATGTCCCTGTGATGCTCTGTCTGGGTGGTAACATCCCACCACATCTTGGCGGAATCACGCATCATGTAAGTTTTGAGCTTGACCCTCCGACCTGGAGGCGTCTCAAGATGCGCGAAAATAGTCTACATCGATCCTAGCCAAGACTCTGCAGCCTGTGGTCCTCCATCCCCTAAAAACGTAGGCGGATGCTGCTGCTAAAAGATACGCGTCAGCTTGGCCATAGATGTGGCAGCCTGCGGTGCTCCTTGAAAGGTCTGCATGAACCGCAATAAGCCTTCACGGAACTACGCCTCCACACTTGTGTCTGGTATAACAGCTGGTGCCGCATCTGGCTCTGCTGGTGGATCAACTGGTAGCCCATGGACCACCATCTCCGGAGTATAATCGTCACCGCTCTCTTGGAGAACAACTTGCAGTCGTCTAGGCGGCATGACTCTACAAGGTCAAAAGCATGTCTCAGATTCAAGATTATTAAGACTGAAACGAAGGAACCACAAAGGAACAAGAGGAAGAAGGCATTTCAAAATTTGCAAAACAAGACTACACGGCGGGTACAATGACTACACGGCGTGTAATTGACTTTCCTTCCCCTACCCGGGTCCTTCTACACGGCTAGCCACACAGATTCCGTTCAACAAAACTACACGGCGTGTTTAATATCTACACGACGTGTACGGTTTTATTTTCCAACTGCCCGTGTCGTCTGTGACACGGCCGAATACTCGGCTTGACACTACATGGCGTGTTACACCCGTACACAACATGTACAACACCCCGTTTTCCAGCCAGACGGCTAACTCCACATGGTCGGTCCTCGGACAAGATTACACGGCGTGTCCCACAGGTACACGACGTGTTTAGGGAGAGGTGACACCTGCCCGTGTTGTCAGTTACACAACCGAGTCCCCAAGTCACACTACACGGCGTTTTCATCATTGAAACGGTATGTTGTAAAGGATTTCACTGACCCGTGTTGTTAGTTACACGGTCGGACTCCGGGTCACACTACATGGCGTGCACAAAACTACACGGCGTGTTTTACCCAAGCCCTTCTCTACCCCGTGTCGTCGCCCACACGGTTTGTGACACGGGAAGAGACTACACGACGTGTACTCAAGGTACACGGTGTGTACTCAAAAAGTTCATTTTTCTTCCTGAACAGAAGAACACACACGGCGTGTATGAGGTTCTACACGGCGTGTATCTTGGGTTTTCCGGACAATATGCCTTAGAAACTTCCCCGGAACCCAGAAAATACTGAAAACCAACACCTAAGTGTCAAATTCCGACCCATGGGGGCCCATACTCCCCAAAAACCAAAGTTTGGCGTCCATTCTATAAACAAGAACAAACACAAACACCATATCACAAGGCAGGTATTTATCAAGCAGCTATCACAACAACATGCTTAATTAGCACACCAACTATCACAACAACATGAAAATTCTAATGCACCTACATGGCATGTGAACTATGCATGGCATGTGATTTCTGGCTTGTGCCTATATGATGCATGAGACGGAATACCCTCATCTCATCGGGTTGCAACTAAACAGAACCCACTGATAAAATATAAACGGCACAATCCAAGTGCGTCACCCAACGGTGAAAACATATCAACCGTAAAATTGCAAAATCAAAAGAATGAAAAATACGAGGTAGACTGGCTTTTCCCTATACACGGGTTAGCTACGCCCGAGCACAGCTTATTACCAACTACCGTTCCATCCTATCCCTGACTACGGCTCCAAAGAGTAATTCAAAGAAAAGAAATCCCTCTGATACCACTTTGTAACATCCCGGACCTGGGTGCCATGCAACGGGTGCCATGAGCTCGGTTCGCCACGTGACCTCAAGTGCATTTCCCCAAACGCCAGAGGCTGCCGACTAGCAGCGAGGGCCCAGGTCTGATAGTGAAGAAACTATGCCCTCATTTGTCAAAGTGTAGTGCAACGGAATACAAAATAAAACATACAATAAACAGCAGAAGCAGTAAACATACACAACTGAAATAACTACAGTAGTGGATATAACCAACAGTATATAAGTGATGATGCTACATGTTTCACGTTCTAAGAAAACAACCAGAACATGTTATACATCAATATAGTACAGTAGAAAATAGAGTACATCAAAACAAGCAAAACAGCTGGTAGCGGCATCCCGAGCCTAGGCTCGGTCCCATGCCCTCCTACTCCTCAGAAACTGTCAAGTACCTGTATAGGGACTCTTTCCCCTATCTACACCTGCAGAAACATAATCTGTTTGGGCCGAAAATCATGAACCAAACAGGGTGTGAGAAATATATCTCAGTAGGTACCCACCAAAGGCCCGTGCCCAACTGTGTGTAAGCATGCGACAATAGTGTGCAGTAGTAAAATGCAATAAAGTGAGCAGTACTCAAAAGTAACTAATTACCAGTTATATTGTCATTTTATTATACATTTAATCCATTTAAATATTAGAAATCATCATAGTGCATTTCTATGTAAACAGTCCACGTCCTCAGACAAACAAAACCTTACCCTCAGGTAATCAGAATCCAACCCGCAGGTATAGCCCTCAGGCGTAACAGAAATTGACCTAAAGCATAGGAAGTGTCGCCCTCAGGCATAGAAGTGAAGCCCTCAAGCACGAAAGGTTGCCCTCAGGAGAAATAACTACATCCCTCAGGCTAAATAGTGAAGTGCCCTCAAGCTAATCACAACAACACCCTCAGGCCAAATACAAAAACGCCCTCTGGCTAAACATGCAACCGGGCCATGCCCAACAGGTAAAAAAGCAGTAAAAAGCAATTCCTCCCAAGGCAATTCTACAATTACTACTTTGAAGGCATACCCTCGGGTATCCTGGCCAAAAGGCTAAACAGTGAAACACACCCCGGGGGTGGTTCCGTATCCAAGCAACGATCCCAAATAGCATTTTAATATCATGGTTTAATCACCTATGCATTTCTAGGCATTAAACATAGCAACGACCTCAGCCACACGACACCCCGACATGGGTTCATGGCACAAAAACGCACAAAACACATGGAAGTTGGAAAACTAAACACAAAGCCACCTACCTTATACGCCAACGAACGCTATACCCGAATGCCAATTCCAGAAACTCCCAAGAACGACATAGATCTGACGAAGAACAAAACTCATTCAAACGTAAATAACTTACGTTAGGAGAAGAATTGGTAAGAATGGTACCAGGAGAGGAGAGGGATTACCCGTGCAGTTCCAACGAAATCATCCGAAGCCGAATCGAATTCCAGATGAACGCCCGGTGGAACTTCAAAGATCTGGCCTCCTCCATTGGCTCCAAAACGGTTCAAGAGGCTCCTCTGCCAAATCAGGAGGCTACTGCCTGTTTTAAGCTGAAAAAACAAAGTATACAGTGTGTACTTCTGAGTACACGGTGTGTACTTCTTTCATTTAACTGTTCATTTGGCGGCACCGCTACACTGTTCATCCGTCGACTTGAGTACACGACATGTACTCCCAAGTACACGGTGTGTACTGTCGCCCAGCTGGCGGCGACACCGCCACCTAACTACTTAAGCCTGCCGACTGAGTACACGGCGTGTAAGGTACCACTACATGGCGTGTAGTCAGTTCTTACACCCTTCGTCGCCGGCATGGCTACACGCCCCGTGTACTCATCCCTACACGGCCAAAAGTACATGGTGTGTGGATAAAGTACACGGTGTGTAGTTCCAAAATTCAGGATTTTTCCCCATTTTCCTTATTTTCTCAAAAACACTTAAGGAAAAGGAAAAGAAGAAGCCCATACCTCTATAACAAGAATAGAGTTCTTAGAGTGATGACTATATCTCTAAATGGGTCAAAGATGAGGCCACTACCATTAAAACTGTATAAGTATTCATAAAGTTTCTAAAGAAGCATATATTCTATTAGTTTGGGGTGAAAAAACACTTGATCAGTGATAGAATAAAACACTATAAAAATTATTTACTATGGGAAGTACTTAAGAAACTTGGGTTTTATTATAATATAATAAATCCTTACCTCCCATAGACGAGTGGGTAATTGGAACTCTAAAATCAGTAACTATATAAGATTTTAGAAAATATATTCAGTGCCAATAAGAATTATTTTTTAATAAAACATGATGATGGTTTTTGGGCATATAAAAAATCATTCAATAAACCATTAGGGATATACCCATTTAGTTTGGTGTATTGGGAGGCCTATCATATTCTAGTTGAATTTTCCCATAAAACATCTTGGGTAATAAATGCTGTGAACTAGGATGAAGGTGATGCAAAAATAAAGAGGCTATTGGAGATTGTTGAACTTGATGAGATATGGAGAAAAATTATGTTAATAATGAAATTTATAAACATAATACTAAAAAATAGCATTATAAGATTATTATAAGTATGATTCATCAATGATATGATAATGTTCTATTGTTTAACTCATGTTTGTTTCTATTTATAGGAAATCTGAGGTTGATATAGTTTGACCCATTCATATTCTGTCATTTTTTTCCTTACAAAACTGTGTAAATTCAAAGGGAGAGGACACATATTTAAAGATCAATGAGAATCAACTCATAATTTATCATGATAAATACCATAATCGAAATATTCTTTCCTTGTAATTTGAATAATAATAAATCAGGTACGTCAATCTTTCAACTCTAAATAAATTTTTGTCTGGGAGGAAAACAAGTATGTTTTATATTATAATTTCATTCATAGTTTTGTTTTTATTATTTTCCTTCTTCATATTTTTTTGAGTCATGGGAACCTTAAGACTCTAGGATGTGTGGCCTTGTTTCTCCCCTTGAGTATCCTATCCATAAAGAGAATATGATATTTCCTACGACATGGACCATGTGACCACACCACAATGCTTTTTAATGGACTTTTTCTTATGATATGATGATATGGCTGTAACATAGCTTCCTATAGAATATAAATTTCAATTTTGGGTGTTCCAAATAAAATAAACACTCCCATACCACAACATTAATACCAAGGAGAAACAATATTTTGATGTTATAATTGATTTTTTTGGGTTACATTTACCTTGTCACAGTGGTAAGGCTACACTAGAGCATACGAGGGCATGAAATTTAGGATCACTTGAAAAATTGACACCTCCAAAATGTAGTATAAAAATTGTGTTCCATGGTGCTTCTATGGGTATTTTGGTGATACTAGAATTTTTACATCCATGACACTAAAGTAAGAAGAACCATGCCATAGGGTATTAGTCATTTTAAATGTAAGGACAAATCCCTATTTTATATTTAGAAAACACACTTTTCTACTTCTATGTGCATGAAATTTACTATCCTCCTCACATTCTGGTGTCTCATTACTCTATTCTGACCAAGGTAACCATTATATTTCACCTCATTTGATCTTCATTTTCCTCTTGACACTACATTTTCATCTTCTCTATAACTAACGTATCTCTCTATTCCTTCGAACTGTCACACCCATATTCTTAGTGATTATTTCAGTTGCGACTACTACAAGGAATTTATCCTTTTAATCCCCTCATTTTCACACATTTTCATTTTCATTTTCATTTCTCTCATCATCATGTTCCAAAGAAAGTGTGATAGTTCACATTCTCCTTCTACTGACAACCAATCCACTTATAACCCTAAGAGCTCAACATCCCTCCCCACACATTGTTCATATCCAGAGTACAATACCACCCCTTCCACTCCATTCACTCAAGGATATATTCCATTATAGATCTAGGAATGTCCTCAACCATTATAGAATGCAAAGACACATCCTACTATTTTATCCCCACATTACATCATATACAGACCGAGTAGAAAACTCTTGGGGAGTTATAAAGAATTCCCTTGAGCCTTATGATTCCCAATTCTATATTTTTTTGTTTCATTTTAAACTATTTTACATTTATAATATATATTTTTATGCACTTTTAATAAATTCTATATCTTTCACTTAATATGATCATACTCTATTAGTTTTGATAATTATGTTTTCTATACTCAATTTTTATTACTATTTATTGATTTTCCTTTCATATTTGATACCTTGATATTGTCCTTGTGTTCTATTTTCTTATGATTTTGACATTTGGGATACTCTATACATTAAGCATATAGGAGTCTCTTCTGTACCCTTTTTCAGGTTCCCCCACATAGGATGAAAAACAAGACATCATCACTTGTGAGATCTTCTTTGCTGTGTGGAAACATATTAATTCAATATTTTCCTAAAAGTGGAAAAGTTAAGAGATAACTTGGAAAATTTATATTTTAGTTTAGTTCTTGGATACTATTAAATTATTATTGATAATATTTTTTATTATTTACCTATATGTTTTCTAACCCATGTTTATTAGACCAATTGTTTATGCCAATGGCATAAGTAATTGACCCAAAATTACATGCTCTTTTTCCTGAGAGGATTCTAATCCAAAAATTTTCCAATCATTCTTCATTATTTTTTCATTATGACTTTGTACATGTCACATAATAGGTTTTGAAATTGATCTATTAAAAAAATTGATTGTACAATTTTACTAGAAAAATTATTGACGTAGTTTTTTGATATATCAATTTCTTTGAGACCTACCTAACATTTATCCTACTTTTAGCACTTATATATAATAAATTAACTTTTATAAAAATATCCACATTTCAACCATATTCATCCATTATTACCCTTAATAATGTTTTTCATTATTTTCAAAGTTCAAGTGTGGGGGAAGAGGGGTTTCTTGGAAAAAGTGATATGATTTTTGAGAGAATAAGTTGTTATTGTTTAATTGTATTTTGTGAAGTAGGTTCATGTAATCTTCCATTTTTTTTTGTTTAACCCTCTAAAAAAATAAATAAAATAATAAAAAAAATTAAAAAAAATCAAAAAATGTGGGTTGAGCTATAGAAGTTCAAAAATCAGCGTTACATGACCAAAATTTTTTTCATTTTGGGTTGAGTGGTGGATGTGAGACTTTTTTGAAATCAATTACTAAAAAATTAAAATTGAAAAATTGAAAAAGAAAAAAAATAGAGGAGTAATTCATTCATTATTTTAATTTTCATGGCCTTATCCTGATCTTGGGATGTGGGGAGTAGTCACTTTTTGAATAAGAGAATATTATTGAGTTTACTTTGATTTTGATGAATAATACTAAGAGATAAACTCCATTTTTGAGCCATAATTTTTTATTAATAAATTCTCCATCAACCCTTTATCCTCAGAATCATTTGATCTCATGTTTCAATTTCTTCTTTTTTTGTGTGATATTTCTCTCTACTAAGTAGGGAAAGTATCATTTTCAAATTCATATGTTTGGTGCATGTACTCAAGGTATGAGAAAACATTTATACTCATTTTACATTGAGTGATTTGATAATAAAAACAAATGCTGAGGTGGATCATTTATTTTTTCTTGGAATTAATGATATGTTGAATAATGATATTGGAAAGAATACATTTGTCTTATGTTAGAAAATTATAAATAAAGTATGATTTGACCTTTTAGTTTTGGATTAATTTGGTTATTTCAAAGTTTATTTCTCAATTATTTTTATTTTTTTGTAATTAGGGGTTGAGATATTCCCTTGATAGAGTATTGATCCTCTGCATTGAATTTTGCAGATTTTTATTGGGGACAATCAAGGATTCAAATATGGGGGAGTTTTATAATTTGTTTTTGTATATTATTTTTATCCTCATTTTACAAGTATTTTTAAACTTAATTATTTCATTTTCTCCCAATTGAATTCAAACTTGATCAAGTTTATGGTAATCATTGACTATCAAGATTGTGAAGAAAAATCCTCCACCACACTATAATTCTATTAATGTACCACGGTCTTTGAAATTTAGAGTTGACTACCACATCAAAACACATAGGATTAAATTATCTTGTGAAGTGGGATACATGATCGGATAAAGTACCTCACTAAATCATTCTATAGTTATAATAAAATGATTTAAAAATGGGCCAACTCGGCTAGCCCTCAACCAAGGCTGAGAAAAATACTTAGTTGACCCAAAGGGAATGCCAACAAATACCATACTTGGGAGGGCCTACATGTGTAGAATAGAGAGGAGCATAACTATTGAAACATAGGCATAAGAGTGCACTAGCTTGTGGGGAATGATTCCACATAGTGGAGGGAGGAAAAAATCACAAGTGCAGGATGACACATAGAGGCATTAGTGGTCTTCCAAACCTAGTCTCACTTAACGATCAATAGATAAAAATATATATATTAAATTATCGAGATACATTTTTGAAAATATGGATGTGGGACAACATTATTGATCCCATGCCACTGAATTTTCTACAACACAAAATAATGTGGTAGAATGAATTAAATTAAATCCAAGTTACACACATTATAGCCTTAGTACTCTTTTATGGAAAACTGAATTTCAGTAGTGTTTCCATGTTCAGGTGTAAAGATACCACGTCATAGGATAATACCCATTCGACAGATCACCCAAGCCTCATTTAATTCTGGTCCAACCATGGAAATGTTTTTAGGGAACTGCAACTTTAAATCTTTGTCCATTTTGAATTTTAAGTTTTTTAACATTCTCGCAATGCCATAGCCAAGGGTATTGAACCATGGAATTTGGTTTAATTTACCCTCTTGAACCATATTTAAAAGTATATTCCATGAGCTACATAAGGTATTTAATTCATTTTTTAGACAAATAGTGAGGAGGACTTTTGAGAATCTTTTTAAGAGAAAGTTAGGGAATATCTTGGAAGGAAATAAGAAGGCAATTCCATGGTGGAAGTCCTTTTTCTTATAAATTCATCATTATGTGATTATTTTCATTAACATCAATTGGTTTTGAAGTGAGATATATCCATTTTTATTTCACAACTTTTTTTTAATCTATATTATGAATCCCTTTCCCAAAAAACCCTATACTCACTTCATAAAATAAAATAAATATAGCATTAATAAGTAGTCATTTCAGGGATGGTAGATAAAGAGTAAGGGGGAAACGAATGTTAAATATTGAATTAATAAATGATTTTATAATCAATTATGTGAGGTTAATATTAATATTTGTACTAATTAATTTTAACATCAATTTAACATCTAAAAAAGTGATGATCATCTAGATACAAATCCCATTTTAGTAAAGGGAAATAGAAAAGTGAAAGCCAACCTTGTTCCACCTTTTTCTAAGTGGTTGTACCTAATCATTTATATATAATTGATCACCTCAAAACAAGGGATGAAAAATTCTAGATACAACTAGTTTAACTGAATGTTTAATTTATTTTATCCATAAAATCCATGAAATTGTCCATCACCCCTTATTCTTAAATGGTTTTCATCATTATTTCTTGGTACTTTTTACCCCTATAACAGATCCATTATATTTTTTTAATATAAATTATTCATAAACCCTAAGAAATTCATTCCTTTACATCCCTATATACTCCGCTGATACTAATACTTATGTTTTTTCCATCAAAACTCATTATTTTCATCAAAATAACAATAAATAATAGTGGATTAGGTAGAATCTATAGGGTTCCTTTGGGTTCAACCTCATGACTCATGTAGTATATACCTCTTTTTAGTAATAACTGAGATTATAAACATTATGTTTTAGTTTCTAAAATATAACCCACATTACTATTAATTTAAAAAACCTATTAATGAATCAACAAGTGTAAAAAATTACATTTAATATAAGTATCCAAAATACATGAAAAACAATATTAATAAAATACCTGATTTAAGTGTAAAAAAATAATTTTACCATGAAATATAGTAAGAATTTGATATAAACGAATTTTATTGGTTAAGTATAAATAAGGATTGGATTTGGAAGTTTTTATCAAGGTAAAATTAAATTATACATTCCAAATATACAATTAAATTCAAAGACCCAAAAATATTAACTAATTTTGATAAAATAAAATTTATTTTCATAGAAGTCAAGCATGGGTTCCCAAATTCAAAATAATGTTTTGAAATAAATTATTAAAATCCCTAAAAATATATTTGGTTAGAAAAAACTCATTATATAGGATAAAGGGTAGTTTTAGAGATATTTTAAATCCTTTATCTATAGTTTTAACCAAGTTTTTTCCTGTTTTACCCTTACAAAGGTGAAAAATCATTACTAGGTTACTATATATAATGATCAAAATTACAAGGGTCATATTTAAAAAAATTAACGGCATGATTATAAATAGGGAATATATTTTTTCAATATTAAATTTCTATAATTGGAAAAAATAAATTTTAATATAAACATGTAAAACACAATGAAATCCAATATTTAGAAAAATGTGTTTTTAAGCCCAAAAATGAACTTATAAAAAAATCAAGTACAATGATTATTAATATGTAATTAATTAGATTATTTTTAATTAATGGAGACTTATTTTAAATAAATATGAAATTCAAAACATAATGGTACGTTAAAATTACTTAATTTAATTAAAAGACATGAAAGTTATACAAAAATCATATTTTATCACTATTCACATTAATTTTTTTTTTAAAAAAAATCCATCCTAATCCATTTTTGACAAGATGATTTCAAAAATAATATCCATTTTATCAAATATAATTTATAAATCTGGAAACAATTAACTATAATTTCCATGAAAAAAATTCAATAAAACTGATTTTTTGGAGAAAACACATTTTGAAGCATAAAATTACTTTACTGAAAAAGGGTAATTATTTATTATTAATTAATAAATATATTTGTCTTATATAAAAACTTTATATACATTTTTCATAATGCATTTATTCCTCTATATACTGCTAATTCAACATCTTGGTTACAACTGTGAAATTTATAGTATATCACAATTCACTTAAATCTTGGTTTTGCATGTTAAGGAAGCTATCAAGCATAACATTTTTTTAAAATAAATTTTAAGGGTGTTACACTAATCATTGGAAATTATGTTTTATCATTTCATTTTATAAATTTATGGTTGTAAAGATTATTCTCAATTAAATACATGGGTCACACAAACTATATTGTCAGTACAAAGATCTATATAAATTGATCAAAGATATTACTCAGAATGAGTTAGAATACATATATTGGTAGAGTATACAATATTATTTGAATAGGGAAATCAAATAAGGGGTATTTATTATTGGTACATGACAAAATTATTTTGAGGAATCATTGTACTTATAAAGAGTTAGAGACTAGAGGCATTGGTTCGATTCCTTATGCATTCTTCATACGATCTATCATGTATTCTGTGTTACATAATCAGAATGATGACTCTTATTCCTTTATCATAACAAGTAGATACCAATCTAATATTTGAAATATTTACTATAATTTCATGAAGAATACCATTAAGTACATTATAATAACTTAAGATCTTTTTTAGGTCTTTATAGGCTTGGAAGAGCTCATTATATGGGGTTACATGGATTCTACTTTCCAAAATGAAAATGATGATATGAGATCTTAATATGGTTTCATTTTTTATCAATAGTGGAGGAATTAGTTAGAATATTTCTATGTGAATCACTATGGTAAACTCAATATTAGTGGTATACTACTTCTCTATATCATATACCACAAAGGAATCCATTTGGATCAAAAGCTTTATTACTGAACTTGGTGTAACTTCTAGAATAAAGCGAGTAATTGAGATTTACTATATAAAAAATAAAAATATTTCTCAGTAAAGGGAACTCTAAGATAATAATATGAAAAAACAAATCCTTTCCAAGTACCAACACATTCAATATATCATTGAGAGGGTTGATGTAAAGATCAGTTGGGAGGATATAGTAGGGAATAATGAAAATCTATTAGAAAAACCATTAATAAATCAAAATAATAAGTATTATATAATGTCTCTAGATATTAGATACACGATATATAGGAATTTATGATTCTTGTAAACATAAATATATCATTTATTTATAATAAAGGAAATCTCTATTTATCATTCTTTCACATGTGCTATGTATATTACATGGATATTGGTATGATAATATCCCCTAAATGTATTAATTTTATTTTTCCCCCATCAATGATCAATATGGATTACTATGGGTTCTAATGAAATGTTAAAATTTGCATGAGTAGAATCTAGTATATGATACAAAGTAGAATCATTATGTAATAAGTAATGAATTATGATATATAATGACTCTTGAAAGTATGTTCCTTAGAATTATATATAGATTTTAATGTATTTATGGGTTCATTCTTCATATGAATATCATCACCTAATGTTGATAATACATTTATATGTTAGATTTTATACTTTGATACCTTATTTATTCTAGTTTTTTGGTTGAGGAGATTAGGATGTGATTAAGTATACTACTATCACCAGTTGATTTTTACCAAGAATGGATGTGTCATATATTATAAAAAGTATAAAATCATTCCCTTAATTTAATTTGATTTTGAAAATTCATCTCCATTATTAGTTGAGTTAAATGTGATATGCTTGACTATCTAGATGACTAATATGTGATGTATCAATTCAAACTCATTAGTATATTTTAAAGAATTAGGAATGTATGGGATGGATTATACTGGAATGATATATTTCATGTATAGTGGTAACTTGATGTATTATAAAAATGGATTATATTTTCTTGAATATGATTTATTTTGATACATATTTCAATATACATGTTTATATAGAGATATGAGTTTGTTTAATAGAGATCATACCATAACACATTATAACATGTGTAGATTTTTTTTCTTGAGAATATTTTTTGGTGAAAATTATGGAGTGTGGAATTTGTAATTGTTTATAATGCTAAAAGGCCCGTATGGTTATATATAATGTCTTGGAATGAGGATTAATTTTACATAGTGTTTTTATAAAATATTAGAGTGTTTATATGATAATAATATCATAATAAATTCATATTTATTTTCAAAGAGTTTATAAGTTTTTCATAAATTCTATGAGGCTTAGTGTAAGTGGAAGTTTACTTGAAATATATAATTAAGTATAAATCACAATGTGATAAGTATCACCATAGTTTAGTATGTTCTTTTACATGGTTCTTACAACTATATCAAACTGATCATGTTGGAATGATATGTGATATCATTTGGATGTCTCTAATGTTTTGATTATCACATTTCTTCATCTTATTAAAAAGTCATATGATGATGTGTAGATACTTTATTTATTGTTAAAGAAATTTAATAGTGAGATTAATTAATGTGGTGAATATTATAAGAATTAAAATGTTGGAATCCAAAGTTTGGATATTTCATAATTCATAAAACATTTCAACTCTCATATGATCCTTTATTGGTTATGTCTAATGAAATGTGATCAAACTCGATGTTTATGAAGATGAATCTGGGATGGTGATGTTCAATTGTTTAATTTTATTCATTTTATCTTGTTACTTCCAATATTTTTTAAAATTGTATAAGGGTTTTACGTTTTCTTTCATTTAATTTGGGAATTAAGATGTACCACAAAACCCATCACATATTAACTCTAAAAATTGATTTTTTAATAAAATGACTCCATTTATATGAACCATAAACCATCACTATATTCTATTATTACTAGGTCATTACATGAAGAATTAATACCATGAGAAATGAAAACTTCCTAAATAGTTTATTAGTTCTATCCTTATTATAAATACAGGTTTTTATGAAGTTTAAGATATATAAGTATGTTGGTGAATAATATTTTAACTTGTGGATAATCAAAATTCCCACACTACTTTTCCCAAATTGAATTTTTATGACCTTTATTTTATCAAAAATAAATTCATCACATTATTTTCAAATAGAAATATTACCGCGTCTTATGTTGATATTTATATTAATGTTCTTGAAAAATAATATGTTTTGTTTTTTATTTCTTTAAGATTTAAAGTTATTTTTTAATGATCATTCAAATCAAATATCATAAAATTTTAAAATGGGACCACCCTATACTTTATTCACCAAATCTACACCCTTTATATTTCATTCTATATTACAAATAAGGAGTTAATGGGCAAGGATGGAGTCCAAAATCCCAACCAATTTAAGTTTCAACCTCTATAATACAAGTTTCACTTGCACCCCACTGAACCATATTAGTCATATTTATTTAGTAACAATCTCACTTCTCATATAACCAATTTATTTCACCAAACATTAATTAATTTTAAGAAGGTAATCACTATTTCAAAAATAATAATAAATTTTTATTTGTAAAAATAGATATTTTTTATGTTTGTAAGTTTCTTTAATAACTTTGAATTAAGCATGTTCTTCATGGATAATCTATAAATGTATCGATTTGAAGTCCATATAGAAAATTTATGTTATATTATTTTATATCAATATAATTAGTGATAATTTTTTTTCAATAATTATTATCAAACTAGATCATAATATATCATTAAGAGAAAAGATCAAGAGAAGTTGTTATTTAATAAATATGACTACCTAGAATGAACCTAATAATTGTTACATGACAAAAATTCAATTGTATTGACGAAAATCTACATTAAAAATAAAATTAGACATGGATACTCTTATATTATCCACTACATAGGATTCCAATATATGAAAATAAAAAATAAATTTTTTATCTCATAATGTTTTAGTTAAGAGAACAAAACAAACCAATAAGTAGAAAAAACACATGCTTTATTTATTTATTTTTTCTTATCCATTACATTATTTTAATTTAATGTGCACAGTTGTGTACAATATATTCAGATAATATTCCTATATGTTTTTTTGGTAAAATAAAAAAATCAATTGTGGTATGGATGAATGAAGTTTAAATTACCACTCTAGTATATTTCATTGGGTCATATAAAAATCCATATTACAATTTGTGTATAATCAAGGTCATTTGAGTTTTTGATTCAGAGTATGATATATCATCCATTTAAATATTTTTAATATTTAAGGGGGTTTTTTTGGGATGGGTATTAATGTTTAGAAGAACTAAAACAATTTTTGGTGTTTTTTAAAAGAGGTGGTGAAGGCGGATACAAAAACTGGCTCAAAAAGTTTTGGTGACCAAGGAAGTGGTTATTGTCCACCCCAGTAAGGATGGTTGGTGGATAGGGGAACCCTGGTAGACCATTAAAATCTAATTTATATTTCCAAAATTATTATGGGGCTCCTAAAAAAATAATTTATATGGGGGTAGTAATGTAATTTCAAGGATTTTTATTTAAAATTCTATTTGGGTATGGTCTCTTCCGCTGGTTGAAGTAGGATAATATCTTCTCCTTATTTTCTCTATATTCCACCATTTCACACCAATTATTTATAAATAATAGAGAGTTTTGGTTCATTTATTGAGTAATTATATTCTCATCATGGCCCATCCTATCATTTCCCTTTTCTATACATTGATTTTGAGATGTCCCATCTAGGGATTTATATGTAATTTCACATGAGAATGGTGAAATTGATTTGATTTGAATGGTGTTTTTGTGTGGATTCTATATGAGTAAAATAGAGGGTGAATTCACTTTTTTGTACATATTTGTATGATAGGTAATACAATTCTTGGTCTTATCATTAAATTTTGATGAATTTTGATGAAATTTATGGATGCATTAAGAAGGGAAATTAGGGGTTTTCCATGCCAGAGGTCTTTGTGAATACTGAGTGTAGTGTGCATACTATTACTCATGGTTTTAGTGAAGATATGTCACCCAGTGAGATATTACCCAATTATTATGAAAATAATTAAATATAAATAAATCAATTTACTTAATCTTAAGTGATTATAATTAATTAACAATCATATTTAATTTAGTTAGAACCTCATGGATGTGGTTGATATCCAATTAGGTATTGGTTGAGATTTTTTAAGGGTGGGTCAGCATTACTTAAGGGAATAAATCTATAATTGAGGTAGGTGATCCCTAATATCACCTAATTATATTGTTTTGATAATATTACATTAATATTAAATATGAAAAAGAGGGTTTGGGTGACATGAATTAAAACTGTGAGTTATTTCCATTATGAAAGGCAGAGTTGGTGATTTGTTGTAATTTCAGTGAGTCATAATGTGTTATATATTTATTAAAAAAGATATTTATATATATGATTCATATTCTAGTTCCATATTTAATATGGTATTGGAACCCAAGGTCGGTTTCTATCATTGAGTGAAGACTCGAATGATCTAGGGAAGTTTTGTTTAGGGATGACACTCACCTATAGTGATGGCTAATAGTAAGCCTATTAATTAAGATGGGATTATACATAAGGTATATTCATATAGATAGGTTTATGAGGATGAATAGAAATAGAACCAAATATGAAATAATTTTCTATTCTTAAGAAATGATTATAAACTATCTAGAACACTATAGGTTTGGTAAAAATTTTGTGTGGAATATATTGCATTTGTAGGTCATCTATTACTGTGATACTTGTGAGTATTTAAAGAATAAAACTACGAGGGGTATCCTTATCCATGACCTGATTTAATGATAATTGTGATGCATCCTTTAATGTTACTAGATGATGGAAATAACACCTATAATTAGTCTTTGGGGGGGGGGGGGGAGATTGTCCTAGTAAACTTATTTGGGAGAATTGGAGGTTGTTATTTCATACCCATTTTGAGATGGGTGATTGTATAATATCCTATACTATTCTAAGGGAGGGTAGCCTTAAAATATGTTTTCTAGGTATAATATATCATAGGAGTGGGTATCTTTGTGAGTAATTTGTGTTTTTATTGAACCAAATCTAAGAGTGATAACCTATTCATAGTGGTTATATTGATGTTATAATTATTCTTATAGTTATGGGTGATTATAACACCCTACATTTTTATTTCATGAATATGTTGAATAACATGTTTCACATGTATCACCAAACTAATATAAAAAAGTTACATTTTATTAAGATAAAATATTAAAATATATGTTAAACATTAATACATTATAGGAATGAAACATGAAACATTATTATGAAAATAACAATAGAAATAAAACGATAAGTAAATAAAAAAGACCATGAACATGAAATATCCACTCTTGCAATTTTATTTGAATATTATCCCATGATTATAAGTTGGGAAATACGGAAAAACGTTATAAATATAAAAGTAATTTTGAGGGATAAATAAATGAATAAGATGAATGAATTTTTGTGAATCATGTAAGGACATATATAAAATATAGTATGACTAATATATATATGGCAATTGGTTATATGACTATTGTGATAGGGATGTTAGACATATGGTCATTGAGTATAAATATATCCAATATGTATATTGATGATTTTATAATAGGAATATAGAAGATTCAAATTTGATAAAAACATATTTTTTATTTAATTAAAATAACAAGATACTAATTCGCTGGTGAAAATTTCTTTTATTTTAAAGAAAAAGTTTCTATAAAATATGTTTTTTTGAAAAATTTATTACATTTAAATAATGATTTCCATAAAATAAATTGATAAAATTTAATTAATTATTAATAAAATAATTAAATAATATTCAAGAAATAATTAATAAGTTACAAGGAATAATAATTTAATTATTCATGGTTAAAGAAGAAGATTTTATGTAAAAACATTGTTTTTTTATATGTCATATGTGTTTAATTAAAGGTTAAATTTATCATATATAGAGTATGAAATTTATTTATTTTATTTAAATAAATAAATCAAAATATATATAACGATTATTACTTTTGAGAGAAATAAGTATAAATTCATTTTAATGTATAAAAATACTTTTTTGAAAATATTTTTTAATATTTTTTTAATTTTTAATTCAAAAATAATTTTAATCGCTTTATGAAATTGATTTACAAGAAATGAATTTTATTTTTTGAATAAGATCATTGAAATTAGGAATGTGGGTCAATATCATTAATGGGTAAAACAAATTACCAAGGAAAAAAGTGTTTTACCATAGTAAAGGGTAAAATGGGGTAAAATGTTTAATATTAATGGATAAAGGCTGAAAATATATCTAAAATTATATCTAAATTATGTGGATGTGAGTTTAATTAACTATATCTAACTTGTTTTATACTTTATATCCCGTTTCTTTGTAAAATTACATTCTTTACCCATTAAGTGACATGTTTTTATAAAAATATCACTCAAAATCACCTATACACAAACACCACCTATACCCACTTATAACCAAATATTTCCTTTGGTTTAATATTTAATATCTAACTAAATATCCTCTCTTATAATAATTTGACATTCTTTTAGCCTCTGGTTTCAATATGAGGTTTAAATTTCTCATTAATAAGTTACCTATTTTGAGAAGGAGAGAATTCGTCAAAGTAAGTATCACACAATTATCTATTAATTTCAATTATATTCTCTCATCCACTCTTTATAAATCTCATTAACCACTTTAATGATGTTTTATTAATATCATTATTCTTATATAAAAATTATTTTACAATAATATAACACTATACTCTACTTTTTCATTTGTATCGGATATTCTCGTTGGCACTAGTTTAACCACTTACATGAATGATGATACACTATCATGATAATTTCCCAAATTAATTGGTAAAAAAATATAAATGATGGAAATATATAATATTAAATATAAATATATGTTTTTATTATATTCTAAAATGGTGAACCAAATGTGAATGCCAATTATAAAGTAACATTTTATTGAGAAAATTACCAGAAACATGCTCATCAAGATTTCAATTCTTACAAACCATACTCTTATAATCCTTAAAATGAAATTGGTATTGAATAAATAATAATAATTGTATTATTTCACTATAAAAGATAATCTATTAATGATGAAATTTCTATCAATGAATGGGCATTGACATTTCCATATTATATCTTTTCGAGATAATCAAAACTACTAACTCCCGATGATAAAAATAAACTATATCAATATAGTATGTATTTATAAGAGAAGATAACTGAATAAAAAATTAGGTAATTTATATGAGTAAGGTTCTTCAATTTTTTATTAATATGGTTATGTTTATTACACATGAAGTTAAAGTTATTTCATATGAGTCGGGAGTAATAGTAAGTGTCTATCCCAATCTTTCTTCTTATTTGTGATCATTGGTTCAAAAAATCCAATTGGGAGAATATATAGATGATTTATATCTAGTGAAAAAAATTTATTTCTCTACAGTTACCTTTGGTATTTTTCGATCTTATTGAAAAATTTCTTCTAACTGATTCAGAATTCACTCAAAATGATGTTTGAATGTGGAATTATCGTTATATACCTTTTTTTTATTTCGGAATATTTATCCTTTATGTCTTTCTTCTTTAAATTATTTTATATATGTTCCTATCTATAATTCAGTGATGGATTACTGTATGTTAAAATTTGTTTTGACTTATTTTAGAAGTTTTAAAAGGAATATTTTTATCTCTCATCTATTATGTTTTCTACTCAACCACTTTCTCCAACCCATTTCTTGTATTTTTATTATGAAGATTTCTTTCCATGTTTTTATAAAACATCATAGTAATTTTTATTTACTTTTTTTTATAATTTTTCTAAAACTATTAATTTTTTTAATGTTATCAGAATGTAAGGAATATGTTTTCATATTTTCTAAATAATTTTATAATTATATTCTACTGTGTTTTCAACCATGCCAATATCCTTTTACATGGGACATGAGATGTTATCCTAGTCCACTATGTTATGATACATGGGATGTTATCCTAGTCCACTATGTTATGATACATGTTTTTCTACCATGTTATGATGGTCATGAAAGTGATATTCAACATAAGATATGATTTTATATGCTTATAAATCTACCAAAATTCTATTTAATTCTAGATTATTATGCCTCATATCTTACGTTATTCTAAAATATTTATGCATTTATTAATTATCCATGTTTATTGGGTATGACTTCCTAATATTATGGACATATACCTTGATTATATTCTCATAACCACATGTTTATCTTATAACTAATGATCTTTATTATAGTACATTATATTTTATTGATTGATATCTTTTATATTTTACCCCTTAATAATTTTTTTGACCCACCCTCTTATTGTGTTTATATTTTCTAGGTAATTTGGAAGAGTAATAGGTATTACATGTATAAAAGGGTATCATGTGTGGATAATATTTTGGAGATACGTTGAAGAATTGTTTTAAAATAAGATGGTTATGTGTCTAATATCTAAATACAAAAAACCTCTAGTTTATAGGGGGTTTTTTATTTATGATAATGTAATGGATATTCATTTTTAGTGTCTTGATATTAATGTATTTCATGGTTGGGTCATCTCAATTTGTATCAGAGTGAGGTTTAGTTAATTTTTGGGATTAAGTTATGAAGGATAAGCGAATAAACATTAATCAAACTAAGTTTTACCAAAATTGATATAGGGTGAACCTAAAATATGATACGTTTAAATGATTGTGTCATAGGTTATGGAATACTAATATTGATTTTCAAATTATTATTATTTATTATTCATGCTAACAAATTTGGTTTTAGTAAATGAGTAGAACATTGATCAAATAGAGATACATATTCTTATTTTTCCATTTATAAACTTTAAATATCTTATTTGATTATATCTATAATTACTCTTTTATATTCTGAATTTATTCTAAAAGCATTAAATCACCAAATTAGTAATTATATATTGAATAATAGATGAGAAAATCTTGTGATGTAATGATTTCATTTCAGGCCTACAACTATTCTTAGACTGAGGTTCATGGGAATGTTCTTCCTGTAAATATTTTTCATTATCCCTTTGGCTAGATATATTTTGATTTTGTGTATTCATTAACTCTCTCTATATAGTTCTCATCTCAGTTATTAGGATAATGAAATCACATTTCATATTCCAAGTCAACCAGTAATCATTTATGATAGATAGGATGACTACGAACAACCTATGGAAATTAGTTCCCTTATAGGGGTCTTGATACTTAATAAATAGGGTGATTTACCTCAAATAGTTGGGGATAAAATCAATATTGAATAAATTAAAATTATACGAGGAGTAATTTGATATATTCTTTAAAGAGTTTCCTTATATTTTCCTATATTATGAGGTTGAGTTTTCAATTGACCTTATACGTGATACTATGCCAATATCGAAGACTCCATAGAGAGTAACCCAAAATAAATTAGATGTATTAAATATGAAACTATAAGATAATCTAGAAATTGTTTTTATACACCCCAGTGATTCACCATGGGGTGCATAAACCCTCTTTATTAAGAATAAGGATAGATCAATGTGTCTTTTCACTGATTATCCTAGACATAACTAAATCGTGATCAAGTGAAAGTATCTTCTACCCAATATTATTGACTTATTCAGTCAACTTGAAGAGGATCAATACATATAAAAAGATAGAACTTTGATATGTATATCATAAATTAAAGTTGAAAATATAGGATATACCCATGAAAACCTTTCAAAAAAGATATCGACATGATTAATTTATAGTGATGCCTTTTAGGATAACACATTCCTCTACTATCTTAATGGATTTAATGAAGATAATATTTATAGATTACCTCAATATAATTTTTATAGTATTTATAGACATTAATCACATATATTCCATGATAATGGAAGAACATTAATAACATTTGTGAATGTTCCTATATACATTAAACAAGGTGAAACTGTATGCTAAATTTAGCACATGTGAATTCTGGATTTTGAATGTATCATTATTAGGTCATAAAATAAAAAATGAGGGTAAATCATTGGAAACTTTAAAGATATAGATGATTTAATAATGTCTCTAACCAACCAATATAATATTCAACCATAGTTTTCTTATATAAACTAGATATTATTGATGCTTTGTGATAAGTTTCTCTTTATTTTCAAATCTATTATTTAATTTTACTTGGAAGGGAGTCATGTTCCTCTAGGAAGATAAATTTATTGAAAATTTCAATGATCATAAGAAATGGTTGGTCACTAAACACCTAATAACACTACCCTATATTATATAAGGGGTTTCATATATAGTGATGCATCAAAAAAGATATTGGGTTGTGTCCTCATGAAAAATGATAAGACAGTGGCTTATACCTCTTTTCAGTTAAAAATCCCTGAGAAAAATTATCCAATGAATTATTTTGAGTTATGAGTGGTACTATTTTGATTAAATATTTAGAGTAATTATCTCTATTATGAAAAGTTTGATATACATAATGATCATAAGATATTAATATATATATATATATATATATATTTATATATATCCAAATAGAATAAGTTAAACTTGGGCTAATGTGGATGGTTTGAGTTGATCAAAGACTATGATTAATCAATACATTACCACCATATGAAAGAAAAAATGGTGACTAATTCTCTTAGAATAAAGGATCATGCTTCCTTATTTATGATAAAGATTTAAAGATATGAAATCTTTATTGATTTTTAAATGATGGGTATGGAAATAAAAAAGGAAAGGATATAATACTACCCATCTCAAATGATTCATAAATCATCAATCTATGAGAAGATCAAGGAAGCACAAAGGATTATATAGAGATATAAAATAAGGTATAAAATGTTTCAGAGTTTAACCTTGAAAATAAGAGAGTATAAGATTTATATCATATATGTGTGTCTTATCCTTTCCAGAGACGAAGAAGAATATTATGGATGATTCACATAATTATCCATTTCTATTCATCTAATAAGT